>JAVGWX010000021.1:20708199-21443199 GCA_036924085.1 Ariolimax columbianus
TGCATTGGGACAAGTGCTAATGGAATGTGGTTAACCCAAACTTCAAAACCAAGCCATGAGAATCATAACAGGTGGCATGAAGTCAACGCCAATTGTAGAACTTGAAAAGATTACAAAACTGCAATCCATGACCGACAGAAGAGACTGCAGAGCCCAGCTGCAGTCAGAGAAACTCCGAAGACTGACGGACCATCCAATGTACCAGAGGCTAAACAATTTGGGAACTGGGAAACTTAAGCGGAGAAACTTTGCAGAAATAGCCAAAGCAAAGATGCACGAAGATCCCATAAACGCACTAACAACACCAAAACCCATCACTACTGTACGAAAACCTACTTGGAGGCAGGATATATTTCCAGAGGTGGTAGAAAATATACCAGGTATTGCAAACAAAAACTGCCAGACCGAAAAAGAAAGGAGAGACACTACCCTAAGCTTCATAACGAAAAGCTACCCAAGCATGGACTGGACCCATGCATACACCGACGGTTCTGTAACAAACACTACACAGAACGGAGGGGCAGGAGCATTCCTGAACCTACCAAATGGCAGAAAAATAACACTGTCATTCGCTACTGGTAAGTACACAAGCAATTTCAGAGCGGAAGCAGAGGCACTGAGGGCGGCAGTGGAAGAAATGGCAACACACAGTGAAAATGAGAGCCACATAGTCTTGCTGACAGATGCTCTCGCCGTAGTCACAGCGCTAAAAAGCCAGAAAAACACTGAGCTTAATGACTTAAGAGCAGCACTCTGCAAACTGTGCCAGCTGTCCGCACCAAAAAGGGTAGTGGTACAGTGGGTTCCGTCACACTGCAACATCCAAGGCAACGAGGAGGCAGACAGACTGGCAAAAGAAGGTGCAAGGCTACCACAAACAGATACCAGTATGACGTACGAAGAGTCAAAACGGCTTATCAAAGCCAGGTACATTACCAAATGGGAAACCGAACATACTGGTTACACCAAAAACGATGCCTATTACCAGTTGAACCGAAGAGAGCAGATCGTTGTCTTCAGACTTCGCACTGGCCACAATAGACTGAGGTACCACCTATTCAACAAATTGAAGATAGGGTGTACCGACGAATGCCCGTGCGGTACTGGTAAAATGACCACTGAACATCTGCTGCAGAACTGCCCGACATACGGGGATCAGAGAGAGCAGATGTGGCCATTGCCAGTGGAACTGCAAGACAAGCTCTATGGTAGTGGCGAGAGTCTCAGGATGACCGCCGCTTTTTTCGAAAAAATAATGGTTACTGTCTGACTGCGTACGAAGAAGAAGAAGAAGAAGAATGTGGTTAACCGATGTGCGAGTCCCTCTTAACAGACTCAAACACTAGAGCAAAGTTTACCCGCAGCCTGTTAGGCACCATCTATGCTGCTCTAAACAAACCACCTAACCATGGTTGGTGCTATGCCATGTCACACAGTTAGTCGCATCTTACGACATTCTCTCTGTGAGGCAGTGGTGCTATTCTTGTCCTTGTCATATAGAAAGATCCTGGCGAACTACTCAGGCTTGTATGTAGGGGGTGAAATAAATAAACATAGCCAGCACATGATGATGTGACTGCTGTGGTGAAGTGGCCTTTAGTCCACAGCCTTTATAACCCTTCAACTACCCCAGCAATTGGAATAAATTCCTACAAGTTTGTTTTTGTAACGGTAGGTAGGTAGTCTGCCTAGGCGACAAAGGCCTGTCGTACCAACCGGTCGTGACCTTGGTGAATGGCCGAGTCCCATGCTGTGTGCAGTGAAGATGATGTCATTCCAATTTGACCCAGCCAGGTGTTGCAGGGGGCAGGACCATTATTAACTTTATGCTTTCCAGTTTACAAAATTATGTCAATTTTCTGTCTCTGCATCAATTTTCAGCACATCAAACCCCGACATGGTTGTTGATTTTGAGAACCTCTAACTTTTTTTAAACATTTGTGTGTGTGTGTGTGTGTCTAGAGACATATATTAACAAAGAACTTGTTGGTGTTGTTGTATGTATGTTAGTTCTTGAGATACAAGAAGATGAAGGTGATAGTGGTGAAAAATAGCACAAACATGTAGACTCACCTGGTAGCAGCGTCCATTGGTTAGAAAAAATAAATGCAGAAAAATGTACTAATGCTACTATTGATGTTTACCGTAATGGCTGTCACTACGACTTCAGTTCATCCCGTAACCCATCAGGTCGTTGGGGCACACTTGAAGACACTCTCAAAATCCCAATCCATTTTCTCTGTCTGCTGCCGCCTGTCGTATCCCACCGGGACGAAGGCTTGACCACTCAATGATGTTGTCCACCCACCTCTTCCTTGGACGTCCTCGCCCTCTCTGTCCCGGTACGTAACCAAAGAGTATTGAGTTGGTAATTCTGTTGGACCTCGCGGCGTGCCCGCACCAGGTCATCTTTCGTCTTTTGATTGTTGTGAACAGATCTTCAAAAGGACCAAAAGCGTTTTTAACTCTGTCGTATATCTACGTTCGTGACACGATCTTTATATGTAACATTTAGGAGTTTTCTATAGCACCTCATTTCCATTACATGTATTCAGAGTCTGCTCTGGTTATCTGCTGTAATGGTCCAGGTCTCACAGGCATACAGAAATATTGAGATCACCAAAGAGCGCATTAGTCTAACTTTTATGCAGAGGGCGAGCTGCATTGTCTTGCCATATAGGTTTCAGCTGAGTCAGCGCCGCTGTTGTTTGTGCTATTCTTGCAATTACCTCTGGCTTCGATCTCTCTTCACTGATCAATGATCTCAGATATTTGAAACGTTTTACCACCTCAAGTTCCTACCCATTTGCCTCTATTACAGATTTAAACCCCTCTATGTTATTAGGCATGAGCTTTGTTTTATCTGCATTTATTTCCATATCAAAACTTTGGGCCGCTCTATCCAATCTACCAATCTTCTCTTCTTCTTTGTTCGCTCTCAATCTCCCGCTACCAAACCATGAAAGGGCTTAAGTAGCAAAATGTAGTCCAGAGAACGGAATGCGTAGTTTACAGCTTGACTGCGATATTTGCACATTTCGGTCCAACACATCCGACTTCAGCAAGCATTTTTTGAGAACCGGTTTAGAATTCCCTCTTCGATCCCTTCTCCTTAGCCAGTCGGCCCTGCTGCAGCCTGTTATCCAGGATCACCGCATGGAGGTGTAGAAGGGTCTTGGCAGCTCTAGTTCGCTGGCCCTGATGCTAACAGTCAGCGATGGGTCGCTGACCACTGCAGCTCATGCGCTGCTCAGCATCTTGATCCCTTTTGTTAGTATGATAAGTATGTTTTACTAAACAACTAAATGAAAGAAGGAATTTACGAACTCTACAGACACCAACAAACCACCATCTTTTTCTCCTGTGAACAGACCACTGCAGACTATTGGGTCACCTACATCGGCTCAAGATGTCACACACAAATGACTGCTAATGTGGAATCGGAGGCCAGACCCCTGAATACATTCTACAGGTCTGGACTGCCCCATATACAGACATAGACCTACGATAGCAAACCTGGCCAGAGGGAGCTGCCACTCGGATCTGGAGAGGACTGTGGATTTCGTCCTAGCGACAGGACTACACTACAAATCTAGCATGACCAAAATGCCTGAACACAAAAGAAGAAGATTTGGTTTTAAAAAAAATGTGCATATCATGTATTGAAGCTGCTTCAGTGTATGCGATGTCAAATGTGAAACCATTCTCCAAATACTTGTCTCTTAACAACTCTATGCCTTCCACATCCTCATGGTTCAGACCTGTTGTAACTTAAACCTTACTTAAGGAGAAATGACCTATCCCCCCACCCGAATTGTGTTCCTTGTTTGGGGACATCTAACTTTATAGTTTAATGGCTTAATCTCAAACATAATATGTGTTTTCTGCTTGATTAATTATCTGTAATGGTGTCTAATTTGTGAATGCACAGATCTCCAAGCAAAACTGGAGATGCCTGTTAGAAAATGCATTGATCTCACACAGCATCAAAGACATGCGGCTACGGAGGAAACAGGCGGACACGGATGATACAGACCGCTACGGATGATACAGGTAACTATGGATGATACAGACAATGATATCAGATGAGGTGAGTACTGAACCTGGTCATAGTCGCCATCAGTTATAAGCTAGATATAGGTTTTGGTTGAATCATAGAGAAACTCATGTTATGCGCACATGTCAAATAGACTATAAAGACCTAATCATACTGTAGTTGTTATCCCATAGCTGCTGAGCAAGCCTGCTCTTGGCAGCCAAATGCCATTCTTATATAGATACAGGTCTTCTTCAATTGTTTCTCTGTTCCGTACAGTGTTGGCAATTGTTGGCAGTGCTTGTAAGAATCTTTTCTTCGTGTCTGCAAGCGCCTTGCACTCAATGAGTAGATGTCGAACTGTTTTATCAGGGGGAGAGCAATGTTAGCACAATGGCAGGTGCTGGGGATTAATTCAAGTGGCTATTAACTCTGGTTTGTCGTGTTTGGAACTGAAAGATGAGACTTTGATTTCTTCCATGTAGTGTATTTATATCATCGTTACTTTTTGGCTGTCACATTTTGTTAGATTTCTGTTAGATAATTGTTTTATATTTTATGAATAAATTGTCTACACTAGTGTCTAATTTGATATTGTTGTTCCTAGCCCTTAGACTTTGCACACTTTCTATTCAATTTCAGCATGGCTGAGTAAACGAGTCTCCAGCATAGAAAGCTTTCCCAGTCCTTCCACTTGGACATGAGACATGATTGGGAGTAAATCCACCACAGCCAAACAGACACTGCTGGGAGCTACAGACGGTGTCATCAGAGCTTAAGTGTAGCGAGGATGCTCAGTTGAAGTGTTCTCGGCACGGTGAGAACAAAAACATGTTTGAGTTTTCTCTCACTTAATTGTTCATTTTTATCAAGTCATATCCTGGCCTCTTTTCTTTAGCATTTTTGGTGGCAACATCTTCTGACCATATGTTCAAAAGTTTGGTAAAGTATTGTTTTTTGGTGGCAAAATCTTCTGACTATAGGTTCAAAAGTGGTAAAGGGGCCCACTGGTGGGTAGACATGTCCTGATCCCCATTGAGACCTCGCTCAGGGAGCATCTCTGGTTGAACAAGGCACCCTGAGCAAGACCACAGTTTGCCCTAGCAAGACATGGTGATGAAGACGGAGGCAACCAGCCAAAAGGCGCACCATACAATCAGGATGCCACATAAATGTGCAACATGAAAGTATGCCTATATCTGCAAAGTGTTATGGCGCTTGGCCTGTGGTGGACAGCCAGGCAGGTACAGTGCCGGGTCCCCTGTCTGGAAAGGGCCCACATTTTTTTACTGGAGGTCCTTCTCGGATGCCTCATGGAGTCAGGAGGCAAGGAGAATAGAGCTACTGGCCAAACAAAAACAAAGGAAAGACCACTTAAAATAATGCACTGGAATGCTGACGGCATCAACAGTAAAAGAGATGGTTACTGTAACAAATTAGAGCTTAAGAATATCATGTATGAAGAGTAGGTAAATGTGTGTTGCTTGCAAGAAACACATCTCAACAAAGATATAGCCTTCAAAATTTGAGGATACCAGTGCTATAAGTCTGACCGACAAGACAGGCAGAAGGGTGGAATACTGACACTTGTGAGAAATAGCATCAATGCTTATCAGCAGGAAGTATATATGGAGGGGGCAGAGTACCAGATGATGCATCTCAAGACAGAAAGTATAGAATTCCACTTGCTAAATTATTACTGTCCGAGTGATCGTGCACTGGCACTGAATACGATTGCAACAAAGGAAAGACTGATTGTGTGTGGATACTTCAATAGCCACTCGCAGAGCTGGGGCTATGATCAAATGGATAGGAGGGGTGAGGAGCTAGAAAACTGGCAGGATGACAATGGACTTATCCTGATTAACCAGCCGACTGATCCACCGACCTTCTACTCGAGATCATGGCACACCACTTCTACACCAGATTTGGCATTCCACTCAACGTGCATGGAATAGAACATTACACGCATTGTCGGGAAACAACTTGGAGGTAGTGACCACAGGCCAGTATTTCTAACTGTTGAAAATAGATACTTCAAGGAAAGTAGTACCCTACCTCTGTGGAATTACAAGTAGGCAGACTGGTCAATGTGCCAACACCTGTCTAGTATACTGGAAGGCAGGCTGGTCAATGTGCCCACTTCGGTGTAGTGTACTGGAAGACAGACTGGTCAATGTGCCAACATCGGTCTAGTGTACTTGAAGACAGACTGGTCAATGTGCCAACATCGGTCTAGTGTACTTGAAGACAGACTGGTCAATGTGGCAACATCGGTCTAGTGTACTGACTAGAGATCTGACAACAGATGACATAAATAAGGTAGTTGATAAGTTCAGCAGATGCATGCTACAGGTTACCCATGAAACAATACCTATGAGGGGCTCGCAAACAATATAGGCCATACTGGAACAGTGAAGTAGAACAACTGCAGAACGAGTTAGAAACATCTAGAGAGCAAGCAGAGATTAGTCCATGCCAAGAACACCACCAAAAATATCAACATGATAATGCCAAATTTCAAAGGGGAAAAGTTGCAGGCTAGAAGGAGAAGTTGGAGAGAGAAAACGAAGTCTCTGAACTCTGAAAAAGATACCAGGAAACTGGAAGTTGGTAAAACAACTTAATGATGAGGGTGCACAGAGAAACACAAAGATTACATTAAACAAAGATGGAAACATCCTCACAGGCAAACAAGCAGCCGATTACTTTGTGGACTCTTTTGCAAAAAATAGCAACATTGAAGTTGACAGAGAAAAACAATGAAGTGTTCGTGAGAATCGCCAAAATACAGTACAAGATGGTGCCATACCCGAAGTTATGGAGGCACCAATCACATACTTAGATGTAAGAGAGGGTTAGGAGCACCCAAGACCATGGCTGCTGCCGACTTGGAACAATGCCTCCTGTTCATCCTATTTCGTCAGGTCGTGTTGTCTGTCATCGATTACACTAGAGATACCCCGATTGTGATGATGTGGTGCATGTTGGGATTGTTATCGGTGACATCCAGACATAAACTGGCACAAGTCAAAGCCTATTTGCGTGTCACCACAGAAACGCTGCACCCTCTGCACAGCAGTATCTCAGACATCAAGAGAGGGTTGTCATCGAGGGCACAGGCAGAGACAACAATCAGACATCACTCGAGCTGAGATGAAAGCCAAAGGGAAAGAATGGATCCACACTGGTGATAGAACGATAGAGTGCCAGAGAGTCATCATAACCTTAGGCAAGGAATGCAGAGAATGGAACAACGAGAGAGCAGACCACGAGGTGAATCGGCTGATAACTGAGAACACCCAGGAGTTACGCCGTCAAATACACCGACGAGGGGAAGGCGTGGCCTAGTGGTTAAGTGGCACGGCTCACAATCCGAAGGTGCTGGGTTCGATCCCCATCACAGCACCGGCCGTTACCCCGGGGAAGCAAACCCTTAGAAAATGCAGGAGGAAGCAGACCCTTACATAAAATGCATGCTGAAGTCGGATGCATTGGGCCGACAGGCGCAAAATAAAAACCACAGTGCAACGCACACCCGCCTTGGGGAATAGAGAAATAAGGCAAACGCAAAACAAAAAAAACAAAAACAAAAAAAACAAAAACAAAAAAAAAATACACCGACGGATCAGTCGTGCGCAGTCGGACATGAAGCTGGGGTTTCTCGGCTAGAATGAGAGGAGAGGTCGTTGCTGAGCGCAGTAGGGCATACATGTCAACAGCCTTCAGTATGAGAATGGAGATGGAAGCAGTGACCTCAGCACTGAAATAGATATCTGAGACTTCTATAACAAGGGCAGTCATCGTGACAGACGCGCAAGCCGTATTTCAGAAGGTACAGAAAGG
This sequence comes from Ariolimax columbianus, assembly GCA_036924085.1. NCBI lineage: Eukaryota > Metazoa > Mollusca > Gastropoda > Stylommatophora > Arionidae > Ariolimax > Ariolimax columbianus. Next base: position 20,716,082 of record JAVGWX010000021.1, read on the forward strand.
ATGGCTTAGGTACTAGTGGATAGCAGCTGTTGAGGCCTTAAACCTCTAGGGGTTGATATGGATCTACTGTCCTGCTCATGCTGGGGTCCAGGGCAATGAAAGAGCTGACATGTCTTCACAAGCTCCCATCATGGTCACATTGGTAATGGATAGAAGTGCCATTTTGAAATCAATCAATGACTGCCTGCTGGATGAGGACACCGCAATATAAGAAGAAGCAGTCCACAGACTGCAAAGTTTCGACGTTAAACGAGGTGGGGCGCAGGACCATCAGCATCCATACCTTTTGCCATTTCATGAGAGAGACTGAGCACCTATCGGTATGCGGAGTGCAGTGATGTCGATTCTCAGAAAAAGAAACAAAGAACTGGAGTTTACAATATCCAAACTGAAAATGAGAAAGTCACCAGGAACTGACGGACTGTCCAATGAAATGATCAAGAACTTGGGAACAGCAGCAAAAACAAAGCTGCTGCAGATCTTCAACATTTGTTGGACATGAGGTAAAGTCCCACAGATCTTCAACATTTGTTGGACATGAGGTAAAGTCCCACAGATCTTCAACATTTGTTGGACATGAGGTGAAGTCCCACAGACCTGGAAAGAAGCAATCATGATATCACTCTCAAAACCAGGGAAAGACAGTTCCATGGCATCCAGCTATAGACCAATCAGCCTCACAAGCTGCATCTGTAAAACAATGGAACGTATCATCAACCTAAGGCTCCAGTGGTATCTTGAGAGCCAAAACCTTCTTGTGCTACAGCAGGCAAGATTTAGGAAATGCTGCTCCACTGAAGACCAGGCAACATACCTCTCACAAGAGATCGAGGAGGCGTTCCAGGACAAGAAATTAGTATTAGCAGCATGGACAGACTTAGGGAAAGCTTTTGATAAAGTTTAGAAAGAAGGACTTTTAAAGAAACTGAGAAATAATGGAGTGATGGGTAGGATGTACAAATGGATAAAAGCATACTTACATAACAGAAGAGCCAGAGTCCAACTAGATGGTCTCAAGAGTAAGAAAATTCTACTGCGTCATGGTGTGCATCAGGGAGGGGTTCTTTCCCCTACACTTTTCATAGTCTTCATCAATGACTTGATTGCTGAGCTACCACAAGGAACAAAAGTTACAATGTATGTAGGGGACTTGGTTATAAATGGGCAAATAGATAGTGTTTAACATTAACATCTGGAATGTGGGTTGGCAGTGTGGTGCCCTGCAACAAACACTACCCTAAAAGCAGCGGATAAGGTACAAAATCAGGCACTAAGGGTCATTACAGGAGCAATGAAACCAACACCTATAGTGGAGATGGAGAAAATGAGGAGAATACAAGCACTAAGAGAACGCAGAGACACAAAAGTATTAACACAGGCAGGAAAGTTCCGCTGCATGCCGAGCCATCCAATGAAAGACAGATTTCAAAATTTAGCGACTTTAGCTAGGCTTGCGGAAATGGTGGACGCTCGAATCCCGCAAGTTTCAAGCAATCCCTGGTCTTAAGGGAGGTCGGGCCAGAGTGCAGCATTCACAAATGTGGCTAAAGTGGTGAACAAAAGACTTCTATGCTGCAGGATTTGGCACTCTTCGTCATTCACAAATGTGGCTAAAGACTTCTATGCTGCAGGATTTGGCGTAATGATAGAACGATGTGATATGTGTATCAATGCTGGTGTATGTTGAGAAATAAGGGACAGTGTTAGTGCCATCATTTCCTGAAATCAATAAAGCCGATACAGACAGGCCCTGAGAGCCACCGTATCGAATAATGGCACGAATTGATGCAGGCCCTAAAGACGGAACTTCAGGAGGAACCCGCTCTGAGATCATCTACCATACACAACATGGAACCCGCTCTCAGAGATCATCTACCATACACAACATGGAACCTGCTCTCGGAGATCATCTACCATACACATGGAACCCGCTCTCGGAGATCATCTACCATACACAACATGGAACCCGCTCTCGGAGATCATCTACCATGCACAACATGGAACCCGCTCTCGGAGATCATCTACCATACACAACATGGAACCCGCTCTTGGAGATCATCTACCATACACATGGAACCCGCTCTCTGAGATCATCTACCATACACAACATGGAACCCGCTCTCGGAGATAATCTACCATACACATGGAACCCGCTCTCGGAGATCATCTACCATACACAACATGGAACCCGCTCTCGGAGATCATCTACCATACACAACATGGAACCCGCTTTCAGAGATCATCTACCATACACAACATGGAACCCGCTTTCAGAGATCATCTACCATACACAACATGCAAGCTGCTGAACAAACTCCGAACCGGTGTATCACTGTGGAAGAGGAACATGAAGAGATGGGGATACACAGATGTGGACACATGTGATTGTGGTGCAATGCGAGTCCCAGACCACCTGCTCCAATCTCAAGGAAACATGAAATAGGTGCGACAAGCTGGAGGTTTATGCCAAGGCAATCCATGTTGCTGGATGCTGGATACTGGATGCATGCTGCATGACGTGGTGCTTGGACACAGAAAGAGAGATGAGTGCAATAATAAATGGTTTTCAAGTTCGAATTTCATTTATTGAGTTCCTGTGGGCACCATTGCCTGATGGTTAGGGAATGAAAAAATAGCAAGGAAAGGAACCCCCCAATAGATATGGTTTACAACAATGAAGGCTCCAACATTTATCCCCGGCAGATGGGTCGGATAGTTTAGAACAATGAAGGCTCCAACATTTATCCCCGGCGGACGGGTCGGATAGTTTAGAACAATGAAGGTTCCAACATTTATCCCCGGCGGACGGGTCGGATACGGAACTATCTTTAACTTTATTGTTGTGACCTATTTGCTGACTAAGGCTTGCTAGATTCAAGTTCAGATTTTCTTTGATATGTTCGTCCATCTGTCAAATTTGTATGTAGTAACAAGCTCAATCTGAACTTTTTACAAAGAGATCTGATGATTTACTCCTCAGGTTTTAGAGATTCTTTACAATCTTCGGAGAAGTTGCTGGTCATCAATTTGAACTTGCCCGTAGATCTGGCTGCTGTTGGGCCTTTTATCAAAATCAGGAACACTTGAACCAGCTGGACTATGCTACAGTTATGTGACAGCACCTGGGCTATGCTACAGTTATGTGACAGCACCTGGGCTATGCTACAGTTATGTGACAGCACCTGGGCTATGCTACAGTTATGTGACAGCACCTGGGCTATGCTACAGTACTTAGGCTAAGCTACAGTTATGACCTGCACTTCTTCATGGGCAGATGTCCCTGTGCAGGTCCCAGCTTTAGTATGAGCTGGATGTAGCTGGGAGAATGGCTTCCTGCTTAGTGGGCTAGGCTTAAGCAGCTTAATACTCTGCTGCATTGGGACAAGTGCTAATGGAATGTGGTTAACCGATGTGCAAGTCCCTCTTAATAGACTCAAACACTAGAGCAAAGTATACCCGCAGCCTGTTAGGCGCGATCTATGCTGCTCTAAACAAACCACCTAACCATGGTTGGTGTTATGCCATGTCACACAGTTAGTCGCATCTTACAACATGCTCTCTGTGAGGCAGTGGTGCTATTCTTGTCCTTGTCATATAGAAAGACCCTGGCGGACTACTCAGGCTTGTATGTAGGGAGTGAAATAAATAAACATAGCCAGCATATGATGTTGTGACTGCAGTGGTGAAGTGGCCTTTAGTCCACAGCCTTTATAACCCTTCAACTACCCCAGCAATTGGAATAAATTCCTACAAGTTTTTTTTGTAACGGTAGGTAGGTAGTCTGCCTAGGCGACAAAGGCCTGTCGTGCCAACCGGTCGTGACCTTGGTGAATGGCCGAGTCCCATGCTGTGTGCAGTGAAGATGATGTCATTCCAATTTGACCCAGCCAGGTGTTGCAGGGGGCAGGACCATTAACTTTATGCTTTCCAGTTTACAAAATTATGTCAATTTTCTGTCTCTGCATCATTTTTCAGCACATCAAACCCCGACATGGTTGTTGATTTTGAGAACCTCTAACTTTGTTTAAACATTTGTATGTGTGTGTATGTGTGTCTAGAGACATATATTAACAAAGAACTTGTTGGTGTTGTTGTATGTATGTTAGTTCTTGAGATACAAGAAGATGAAGGTGATAGTGGTGAAAAATAGCACAAACATGTAGACTCACCTGGTAGCAGCGTCCATTGGTTAGAAAAAATAAATGCAGAAAAATGTACTAATGCTACTATTGATGTTTACCGTAATGGCTGTCACTTCGACTTCAGTTCATCCCGTAACCCATCAGGTCGTTGGGGCACACTTGAAGACACTCTCAAAATCCCAATCCATTTTTCTCTGTCTGCCGCCGCCTGTCGTATCTCACCGGGACGAAGGCTTGACCACTCAGTGATGTTGTCCACCCACCTCTTCCTTGGACGTCCTCGTCCTCTCTGTCCCGGTACGGAACCAAAGAGTATCGAGTTGGTAATTCTGTTGGACCTCGCGACGTGCCCGCACCAGGCCATCTTTCGTCTTTTGATTGTTGTGAACAGATCTTCAAAAGGACCAAAAACATTTTTAACTCTGTCGTATATCTACGTTCGTGACACGATCTTTATATGTAACATTTAGGAGTTTTCTATAGCACCTCATTTCCATTGTATGTATTCTGCTCTGGTTATCTGCTGTAATGGTCCAGGTCTCACAGGCATACAGAAATATTGAGATCACCAAAGAGCGCATTAGTCTAACTTTTATGCCGAGGGCGAGCTGCTTGTCTTGCCATATAGGTTTCAGCCGAATCAGCGCCGCTGTTGTTTGTGCTATTCTTGCAATTACCTTTGGCTTCGATCTCTCCTCACTGATCAATGATGTCAGATATTTGAAACGTTTTACCACCTCAAGTTCCTGCCCATTTGCCTCTATTACAGATTTAAACCCCTCTATGTTATTAGTCATGAGCTTTGTTTTATCTGCATTTATCTCCATACCAAAACTTTGAGCCGCTCTATCCAATCTACCAATCTTCTTCTTCTTCTTCTTCGTTCGCTCTCAATCTCCCGCTACCAAACCCTGAAAGGGCTTAAGTAGCAGAATGTAGTCCAGAGAATGGAATGCGTTGTTTCGTAGTTTACAGCTTCACTGCGATATTTGCACCTTTCGGTCCAACACATCCGACTTCAGCAAGCATTTTTTGAGAACCGGGTTAGAATTCCCTCTTCGATCCCTTCTCCTTATCCAGTCTGCCTTGCTGCAGCCTGTTATCCAGGATCACCGCATGGAGGTGTGAAGGGTCTTGTCAGCTCACACACCAGGAAAACATAAGAGATAGGGACACAGCGAGCAAACAGATAGGTAGAGGTAGGGACACGGCGAGCAAACAGATAGAGGTAGGGACATGGCGAGCAAACAGATAGAGGTAGGGACACGGCGAGCAAACAGATAGATTGAGGTTAAGGACACGGCGAGGAAACAGATAGATAGAGGTTAGGGACACAGCCGAGCAAAAACAGATAGCTAGGTGCTAGGGACACAGGCGAACAAAAACAGATAGCTAGGTGCTAGGGACACAGGCGAGCAAAAACAGATAGCTAGGTGCTAGGGACACAGGCGAGCAAAAATAGATAGCTAGGGACACATGCGAGAAAAGCAGATAGCTAGGTGCTAGGGACACAGGCGAGCAAAAACAGATAGCTAGGTGCTAGGGACACAGGCGAGCAAAAACAGATAGCTAGGTACACAAGCGATTAAAAACAGATAGCTAGGGACACAGGCGAGCAAAAACAGATAGCTAGTGACACAGCCGAGCCAAAATATAAAGCTAGGGACACAGCCGATCTAAAACAGATGGCTAGGTGCTAGGGACACAGCCGAGCCAAAAGTGATAGCTAGTTGCTAGGGACACAGCCGAGCTAAAACAGATAGCTAGGTGCTAAGAACACAGCCGAGCAAAAACAGATATCTAGGTGCTAGGGACACAGCCGAGCCAAAAGAGATACCTAGTTGCTAGGGACACAGACGAGCTAAAACAGATAGCTAGGTGTTAGGAACACAGCCGAGCCAAACCAGACAGCTAGGTGCTAGGGACAATCCCGAGCCAAAACAAATAGGTAGGGACACAGCCGAGCCAAAACATATAGCTAGGGACACAGACGAGCCAAAACAAATAGCTAGGTGCTAAGGACACAGCCGAGCTAAAACAGATAGCTAGGTGCTAGGGACACAGCCGAGCTAAAACAGATAGCTAGGGACACATCCGAGCCGAAACAGATAGCTAGGGACACAGCCGAGCCGAAACAGATAGCTAGGTGCTAGGGACACAGTCGAGCAAAAACAGATAGCTAGCTGCGAGGGACACAGCCGAGCAAAAACAGATAGCTAGCTGCTAGGGACACAGCCGAGGAAAACTGGATAGCTAGGTGCTAAGGACATTGGCGAGCGCAAACAGATAGCTAGGTGCTAGGGATACAGGCGAGCAAAAACAGATAGCTAGGTGCTAGGGACACAGCCGAGCAAAAACAGATAGCTAGGTGCTAGGGACACAGGCGAGCAAAAACAGATAGCTAGGGACACAGGCGAGCAAAAACAGATAGCTAGGGACACAGGCGAGCGGAAACAGATAGCTAGGGACACAGGCGAGCAAAAACAGATAGCTAGGGACACAGGCGAGAAAAACAGATAGCTAGGGACACAGGCGAGCAAAAAGAGATAGCTAGGTGCTAGGACCACAGGCGAGCAAAACCAGATAGCTAGGTTCTAGGGACACATGCGAACAAAAACATATAGCTAGTTGCTAGGGACACAGTCGAGCAAAAACAGATAGCTAGGTGCTAGGGACACAGGAGAGCAAAAATAGTTAGCTAGGTGCTAGGGACATAGGCGAGCAAAAACATAGCTAAGTGCTAGGGACACAGGCGAGCAAAAACAGATAGCTAGTTGCTAGGGATACAAGAGAGCAAAAACAGTTAGCTAGGTGCTAGGGACATAGGCGAGCAAAAACAGATAATTAGGTGCTAGGGACACAGGCGAGCAAAAAAGGATAGCTAGGGACACAGGCAAGCAAAAACAGATAGCGAGGGACACAGGCGAGCAAAAACAGATAGCTAGGGACACAGGCAACCAAAAACAGATAGCTAGTGACACAGGTGAGCAAAAACAGATAGCTAGTGACACAGGCGAGAAAAAACAGATAGCTAGGGACAAATGCGAGCAAAAACAGATAGCTAGATGCTAGGGACACAGCCGAGCCAAAACAGATATCTAGGTGCAGGAGACACAGCCGAGCAGAAACAGATAGCTAGGGGATAGGGACACAGCCGAGCAAAAACAGACAGCTAGGTGCTAGGAACACATCCTAGCAAAAACAGATAGCTAGGTGCTAGGGACACAGCCGAGCCAAAACAGATAGCTAGGGACACAGCCGATCCAAAACATATCTAGGGATGCAGCCGAGCCAAAACAGATGGCTAGGTGCTAGGGACACAGCCAAGCTAAAACAGATAGCTAGGTGATAGGGACACAGCCGAGCCGAAACAGATATCTAGGTGCTAGGGACACAGCCGAGCCGAAACAGATAGCTAGGTGCTAGGGACACAGCCGAGCCAAAACAGATAGCTAGTTGCTAGGGACACAGCCCAGCTAAACAGATAGCTAGGTGCTAGGAACACAGCCGAGCCAAAACATATAGCTAGGGACACAGACGAGCCAAAACAAATAGCTAGGTGCTAAGGACACAGCCGAGCTAAAACAGATAGCTAGGTGCTAGGGACACAGCCGAGCTAAAACAGATAGCTAGGGACACAGCCGAGCCGAAACAGATAGCTAGGGACACAGCCGAGCCGAAACAGATAGCTAGGTGCTAGGGACACAGTCGAGCAAAAACAGACAGCTAGCTGCGAGGGACACAGCAGAGCAAAAACAGATAGCTAGCTGCTAGGGACACAGCCGAGGAAAACTGGATAGCTAGGTGCTAAGGACATTGGCGAGCGCAAACAGATAGCTAGGTGCTAGGGATACAGGCGAGCAAAAACAGATAGCTAGGTGCTAGGGACACAGCCGAGCAAAAACAGATAGCTAGGTGCTATGGACACAGGCGAGACAAAAAACAGATAGCTAGGGACACAGGCGAGCAAAAACAGATAGCTAGGGACACAGGCGAGCGGAAACAGATAGCTAGGGACACAGGCGAGCAAAAACAGATAGCTAGGGACACAGGCGAGCAAAACAGATAGCTAGGGACAAAGGCGAACAAAAACAGATAGCTAGGGACACAGGCAAGCAAAAAGAGATAGCTAGGTGCTAGGACCACAGGCGAGCAAAAACAGATAGCTAGGTTCTAGGGACACATGCGAACAAAAACATATAGCTAGTTGCTAGGGACACAGTAGAGCAAAAACAGATAGCTAGGTGCTAGGGACACAGGAGAGCAAAAATAGTTAGCTAGGTGCTAGGGACATAAGCGAGCAAAAACAGATAGCTAGGTGCTAGGGACACAGGCGAGCAAAAACAGATAGCTAGTTGCTAGGGATACAAGAGAGCAAAAACAGTTAGCTAGGTGCTAGGGACATAGGCGAGCAAAAACAGATAATTAGGTTCTAGGGACACAGGCGAGCAAAAAAGGATAGCTAGGGACACAGGCAAGCAAAAACAGATAGCGAGGGACACAGGCGAGCAAAAACAGATAGCTAGGGACACAGGCAACCAAAAACAGATAGCTAGTGACACAGGCGAGCAAAAACAGATAGCTAGTGACACAGGCGAGAAAAAACAGATAGCTAGGGACAAATGCGAGCAAAAACAGATAGCTAGATGCTAGGGACACAGCCGAGCCAAAACAGATAGCTAGGTGCAGGAGACACAGCCGAGCAGAAACAGATAGCTAGGGGATAGGGACACATCCTAGCAAAAACAGATAGCTAGGTGCTAGAGACACAGCCGAGCCAAAACAGATAGCTAGGGACACAGCCGATCCAAAACATATCTAGGGACACAGCTGAGCCAAAACAGATGGCTAGGTGCTAGGGACACAGCCAAGCTAAAACAGATAGCTAGGTGATAGGGACACAGCCGAGCCGAAACAGATATCTAGGTGCTAGGGACACAGCCGAGCCGAAACAGATAGCTAGGTGCTAGGGACACAGCCGAGCCAAAACAGATAGCTAGTTGCTAGTGACACAGCCCAGCCAAAACAGATAGCTAGGTGCTAGGAACACAGCCGAGCCAAAACAGATATCTAGGTGCTAGGGACACAGCCGAGCCCAAAAAGATAGCTAGGGACACAGCCGAGCAAAAACAAATAGCTAGGTGCTAGGGACACAGCCGAGCCAAAACAGATAGCTAGGGACACAGCCGAGCCAAAACAGATAGCTATCTGCGAGGGAAACAGCCGAGCAAAAACAGATAGCTAGCTGCTACGGACACAGCCGAGCAAAAACAGATAGCTAGGTGCTAGGGACACAGGCGAGGAAAAACGGATAGCTAGGTGTAAAGGACATAGGCGAGCACAAACAGATTGCTAGGTGCTAGCGACACAGACGAGCAAAAACAGATAGCTAGGTGCTAGGCACACAGGCGAGCAAAAACAGATAGCTAGGTGCTAGGGACACAGGCGAGCAAAAACATAGCTAGGTGCTAGGGAAACAGGCGAGCAAAAATAGATAGCTAGGTGCAAGGACAAAAGGCTAGCAAAAACAGATAGCTAGGTTCTAAAGACACAGGCGAGCAAAAACAGATAGCTAGGTGCTAGGGGTACAGGCGAGCAAAAACAGATAGCTAGGTGCTAGGGACACAGGCGAGCAAAAACAGATAGGTAGGTGCTAAGGACACAGGCGAGCAAAAACAGATAGCTAGGTGCTAGGGACACAGCAGAGCCAAAACAGATAGCTAGGGACACAGGCGAGCAAAAACAGATAGCTAGGAACACAGGCGAGCAAAAACAGATAGCTAGGGACACAGTCGAGCAAAAACAGATAGCTAGTTGCTAGGACAACAGGCGAACAAAAACAGATAGCTAGTGACACAGGCGAGCAAAAACAGATAGCTAGATGCTAGTGACACATGCGAGCAAAAACAGATAGCTAGATGCTAGGGACACAGGCGAGCCAAAACAGATAGCTAGGGACACAGGCGAGTTAAAACAGATAGCTAGGGACACAGGCGAGCAAAAACAGATAGCTAGGGACACAGGCGAGGAAAAACAGATAGCTAAGGACACATGCGAGTAAAAACAGATAGCTAAGGACACAGGCAAGCAAAAACAGATAGCTAAAGACACAGGCGAGCAAAAACAGATAGCTAGGTGCTAAGAACACAGCTGAGCAAAAACATATCTAGGTGCTAGGGACACAGCCGAGCCAAAAGAGATACCTAGTTGCTAGGGACACAGACGAGCTAAAACAGATAGCTATGTGTTAGGAACACAGCCGAGCAAAAACCGACAGCTAGGTGCTAGGGACAATCCCGAGCCAAAACAAATAGCTAGGGACACAGCCGAGCCAAAACATATAGCTAGGGACACAGACGAGCCAAAACAAATAGCTAGGTGCTAAGGACACAGCCGAGCTAAAACAGATAGCTAGGTGCTAGGGACACAGCCGAGCTAAAACAGATAGCTAGGGACACAGCCGAGCCGAAACAGATAGCTAGGGACACAGGCGAGCAAAAACAGATAGCTAGGGACACAGGCGAGCAAAACAGATAGCTAGGGACAAAGCCGAACAAAAACAGATAGCTAGGGACACAGGCGAGCAAAAAGAGATAGCTAGGTGCTAGGACCACAGGCGAGCAAAAACAGATAGCTAGGTTCTAGGGACACATGCGAACAAAAACATATAGCTAGTTGCTAGGGACACAGTAGAGCAAAAACAGATAGCTAGGTGCTAGGGACACAGGAGAGCAAAAATAGTTAGCTAGGTGCTAGGGACATAAGCGAGCAAAAACAGATAGCTAGGTGCTAGGGACACAGGCGAGCAAAAACAGATAGCTAGTTGCTAGGGATACAAGAGAGCAAAAACAGTTAGCTAGGTGCTAGGGACATAGGCGAGCAAAAACAGATAATTAGGTTCTAGGGACACAGGCGAGCAAAAAAGGATAGCTAGGGACACAGGCAAGCAAAAACCGATAGCGAGGGACACAGGCGAGCAAAAAAAGATAGCTAGGGACACAGGCAACCAAAAACAGATAGCTAGTGACACAGGCGAGCAAAAACAGATAGCTAGTGACACAGGCGAGAAAAAACAGATAGCTAGGGACAAATGCGAGCAAAAACAGATAGCTAGATGCTAGGGACACAGCCGAGCCAAAACAGATAGCTAGGTGCAGGAGACACAGCCGAGCAGAAACAGATAGCTAGAGGATAGGGACACAGCCGAGCAAAAACAGACAGCTAGGTGCTAGGAACACATCCTAGCAAAACAGATAGCTAGGTGCTAGGGACACAGCCGAGCCAAAACAGATAGCTAGGGACACAGCCGATCCAAAACATATCTAGGGACACAGCCGAGCCAAAACAGATGGCTAGGTGCTAGGGACACAGCCAAGCTAAAACAGATAGCTAGGTGATAGGGACACAGCCGAGCCGAAACAGATATCTAGGTGATAGGGACACAGCCGAGCCGAAACAGATAGCTAGGTGCTAGGGACACAGCCGAGCCAAAACAGATAGCTAGTTGCTAGTGACACAGCCCAGCCAAAACAGATAGCTAGGTGCTAGGAACACAGCAGAGCCAAAACAGATATCTAGGTGCTAGGGACACAGTAGAGCCCAAAAAGATAGCTAGGGACACAGCCGAGCAAAAACAAATAGCTAGGTGCTAGGGACACAGCCGAGCCAAAACAGATAGCTAGGGACACAGCCGAGCAAAAACAGATAGCTAGGGACACAGCCGAGCCAAAACAGATAGCTATCTGCGAGGGAAACAGCCGAGCAAAAACAGATAGCTAGCTGCTACGGACACAGCCGAGCAAAAACAGATAGCTAGGTGCTAGGGACACAGGCGAGGAAAAACGGATAGCTAGGTGTAAAGGACATAGGCGAGCACAAACAGATTGCTAGGTGCTAGCGACACAGACGAGCAAAAACAGATAGCTAGGTGCTAGGCACACAGGCGAGCAAAAACAGATAGCTAGGTGCTAGGGACACAGGCGAGCAAAAACATAGCTAGGTGCTAGGGACACAGGCGAGCAAAAATAGATAGCTAGGTGCAAGGACAAAAGGCTAGCAAAAACAGATAGCTAGGTTCTAAAGACACAGGCGAGCAAAAACAGATAGCTAGGTGCTAGAGATACAGGCGAGCAAAAACAGATAGCTAGGTGCTAGGGACACAGGCGAGCAAAAACAGATAGGTAGGTGCTAAGGACACAGGCGAGCAAAAACAGATAGCTAGGTGCTAGGGACACAGCAGAGCCAAAACAGATAGCTAGGGACACAGGCGAGCAAAAACAGATAGCTAGGAACACAGGCGAGCAAAAACAGATAGCTAGGGACACAGTCGAGCAAAAACAGATAGCTAGTTGCTAGGACAACAGGCGAACAAAAACAGATAGCTAGTGACACAGGCGAGCAAAAACAGATAGCTAGATGCTAGTGACACATGCGAGCAAAAACAGATAGCTAGATGCTAGGGACACAGGCGAGCCAAAACAGATAGCTAGGGACACAGGCGAGTTAAAACAGATAGCTAGGGACACAGGCGAGCAAAAACAGATAGCTAGGGACACAGGCGAGGAAAAACAGATAGCTAAGGACACATGCGAGTAAAAACAGATAGCTAAGGACACAGGCGAGCAAAAACAGATAGCTAAAGACACAGGCGAGCAAAAACAGATAGCTAGGTGCTAAGAACACAGCTGAGCAAAAACATATCTAGGTGCTAGGGACACAGCCGAGCCAAAAGAGATACCTAGTTGCTAGGGACACAGACGAGCTAAAACAGATAGCTATGTGTTAGGAACACAGCCGAGCAAAAACAGACAGCTAGGTGCTAGGGACAATCCCGAGCCAAAACAAATAGCTAGGGACACAGCCGAGCCAAAACATATAGCTAGGGACACAGACGAGCCAAAACAAATAGCTAGGTGCTAAGGACACAGCCGAGCTAAAACAGATAGCTAGGGACACAGCCGAGCCGAAACAGATAGCTAGGGACACAGCCGAGCCGAAACAGATAGCTAGGTGCTAGGGACACAGTCGAGCAAAAACAGATAGCTAGCTGCTAGGGACACAGCCGAGGAAAACTGGATAGCTAGGTGCTAAGGACATTGGCGAGCGCAAACAGATAGCTAGGTGCTAGGGATACAGGCGAGCAAAAACAGATAGCTAGGTGCTAGGGACACAGCCGAGCAAAAACAGATAGCTAGGTGCTAGGGACACAGGCGAGCAAAAACAGATAGATAGGGACACAGGCGAGCAAAAACAGATAGCTAGGGACACAGGCGAGCGGAAACAGATAGCTAGGGACACAGGCGAGCAAAAACAGATAGCTAGGGACACAGGCGAGCAAAACAGAAAGCTAGGGACAAAGGCGAACAAAAACAGATAGCTAGGGACACAGGCGAGCAAAAAGAGATAGCTAGGTGCTAGGACCACAGGCGAGCAAAAACAGATAGCTAGGTGCTAAGGACACAGGAGAGCAAAAATAGTTAGCTAGGTGCTAGGGACATAGGCGAGCAAAAACAGATAGCTAGGTGCTAGGGACACAGGCGAGCAAAAACAGATAGCTAGTTGCTAGGGATACAAGAGAGCAAAAACAGTTAGCTAGGTGCTAGGGAAATAGGCGAGCAAAAACAGATAATTAGGTGCTAGGGACACAGACGAGCAAAAAAGGATAGCTAGGGACACAGGCAAGCAAAAACAGATAGCGAGGGACACAGGCGAGCAAAAACAGATAGCTAGGGACACAGGCAACCAAAAACAGATAGCTAGTGACACAGGCGAGCAAAAACAGATAGCTAGTGACACAGGCGAGAAAAAACAGATAGCTAGGGACACATGCGAGCAAAAACAGATAGCTAGATGCTAGGGACACAGCCGAGCCAAAACAGATAGCTAGGTGCAGGAGACACAGCCGAGCAGAAACAGATAGCTAGGGGATAGGGACACAGCCGAGCAAAAACAGACAGCTAGGTGCTAGGAACACATCCTAGCAAAAACAGTTAGCTAGGTGCTAGGGACACAGCCGAGCCAAAACAGATAGCTAGGGACACAGCCGATCCAAAACATATCTAGGGACACAGCCGAGCCAAAACAGATGGCTAGGTGCTAGGGACACAGCCAAGCTAAAACAGATAGCTAGGTGATAGGGACACAGCCGAGCCGAAACAGATATCTAGGTGCTAGGGACACAGCCGAGCCGAAACAGATAGCTAGGTGCTAGGGACACAGCCGAGCCAAAACAGATAGCTAGTTGCTAGGGACACAGCCCAGCCAAAACACATAGCTAGGTGCTAGGAACACAGCCGAGCAAAAACAGACATCTAGGTGCTAGGGACACAGCCGAGCCCAAAAAGATAGCTAGGGACACAGCCGAGCCAAAACAAATAGCTAGGTGCTAGGGACACAGCCGAGCCAAAACAGATAGCTAGGGACACAGCCGAGCCAAAACAGATAGCTAGGGACACAGCCGAGCCAAAACAGATAGCTATCTGCGAGGGAAACAGCCGAGCAAAAACAGATAGCTAGCTGCTACGGACACAGCCGAGCAAAAACAGATAGCTAGGTGCTAGGGACACAGGCGAGGAAAAACGGATAGCTAGGTGTAAAGGACATAGGCGAGCACAAACAGATTGCTAGGTGCTAGCGACACAGACGAGCAAAAACAGATAGCTAGGTGCTAGGCACACAGGCGAGCAAAAACAGATAGCTAGGTGCTAGGGACACAGGCGAGCAAAAACATAGCTAGGTGCTAGGGACACAGGCGAGCAAAAATAGATAGCTAGGTGCAAGGACAAAAGGCTAGCCAAAACAGATAGCTAGGTTCTAAAGACACAGGCGAGCAAAAACAGATAGCTAGGTGCTAGGGATACAGGCGAGCAAAAACAGATAGCTAGGTGCTAGGGACACAGGCGAGCAAAAACAGATAGGTAGGTGCTAGGGACACAGGCGAGCAAAAACAGATAGCTAGGTGCTAAGGGCACAGCAGAGCCAAAACAGATAGCTAGGGACACAGGCGAGCAAAAACAGATAGCTAGGAACACAGGCGAGCAAAAACAGATAGCTAGGGACACAGTCGAGCAAAAACAGATAGCTAGTTGCTAGGACAACAGGCGAACAAAAACAGATAGCTAGTGACACAGGCGAGCAAAAACAGATAGCTAGATGCTAGTGACACATGCGAGCAAAAACAGATAGCTAGATGCTAGGGACACAGGCGAGCCAAAACAGATAGCTAGGGACACAGGCGAGTTAAAATAGATAGCTAGGGACACAGGCGAGCAAAAACAGATAGCTAGGGACACAGGCGAGGAAAAACAGATAGCTAAGGACACATGCGAGTAAAAACAGATAGCTAAGGACACAGGCGAGCAAAAACAGATAGCTAAAGACACAGGCGAGCAAAAACAGATAGCTAGGTGCTAAGAACACAGCCGAGCAAAAACAGATATCTAGGTGCTAGGGACACAGCCGAGCCAAAAGAGATACCTAGTTGCTAGGGACACAGACGAGCTAAAACAGATAGCTATGTGTTAGGAACACAGCCGAGCAAAAACAGACAGCTAGGTGCTAGGGACAATCTCGAGCCAAAACAAATAGCTAGGGACACAGCCGAGCCAAAACATATAGCTAGGGGCACAGACGAGCCAAAACAAATAGCTAGGTGCTAAGGACACAGCCGAGCTAAAACAGATAGCTAGGTGCTAGGGACACAGCCGAGCTAAAACAGATAGCTAGGGACACAGCCGAGCCGAAACAGATAGCTAGGGACACAGCCGAGCCGAAGCAGATAGCTAGGTGCTAGGGACATAGTCGAGCAAAAACAGATAGCTAGCTGCGAGGGACACAGCCGAGCAAAAACAGATAGCTAGCTGCTAGGGACACAGCCGAGGAAAACTGGATAGCTAGGTGCTAAGGACATTGGCGAGCGCAAACAGATAGCTAGGTGCTAGGGATACAGGCGAGCAAAAACAGATAGCTAGGTGCTAGGGACACAGCCGAGCAAAAACAGATAGCTAGGTGCTAGGGACACAGGCGAGCAAAAACAGATAGCTAGGGACACAATCGAGCAAAAACAGATAGCTAGGGACACAGGCGAGCGGAAACAGATAGCTAGGGACACAGGCGAGCAAAAACAGATAGCTAGGGACACACGCGAGCAAAACAGATAGCTAGGGACACAGGCGAACAAAAACAGATAGCTAGGGACACAGGCGAGCAAAAAGAGATAGCTAGGTGCTGGGACCACAGGCGAGCAAAAACAGATAGCTAGGTTCTAGGGACACATGCGAACAAAAACATATAGCTAGTTGCTAGGGACACAGTCGAGCAAAAACAGATAGCTAGGTGCTAGGGACACAGGAGAGCGAAAATAGTTAGCTAGGTGCTAGGGATACAGGAGAGCAAAAACAGTTAGCTAGGTGCTAGGGACATAGGCGAGCAAAAACAGATAATTAGGTGGTAGGGACACAGGCGAGCAAAAAAGGATAGCTAGGGACACAGGCAACCAAAAACAGATAGCTAGTGAAACAGGCGAGCAAAAAGAGATAGCTAGTGACACAGGTGAGAAAAAACAGATAGCTTGGGACACAGGCAACCAAAAACAGATAGCTAGTGACACAGGCGAGCAAAAAGAGATAGCTAGTGACACAGGTTAGAAAAAACAGATAGCTAGGGACAAATGCGAGCAAAAACAGATGGCTAGATGCTAGGGACACAGCCGAGCCAAAACAGATAGCTAGGTGCAGGAGACACAGCCGAGCAGAAACAGATAGCTAGGGGATAGGGACACAGCCGAGCAAAAACAGACAGCTAGGTGCTAGGAACACATCCTAGCAAAAACAGATAGCTAGGTGCTAGGGACACAGCCGAGCCAAAACAGTTAGCTAGGGACACAGCCGAGCCAAAACAGATGGCTAGGTGCTAGGGACACAGCCAAGCTAAAATAGATAGCTAGGTGATAGGGACACAGCCGAGCCGAAACAGATAGCTAGGTGCTAGGGACACAGCCGAGCCGAAACAGATAGCTAGGTGCTAGGGACACAGCCGAGCCAAAACAGATAGCTAGTTGCTAGGGACACAGCCCAGCCAAAACAGATAGCTAGGGACACAGCCGAGCCAAAACAAATAGCTAGGTGCTAGGGACACAGCAGAGCCAAAACAAATAGCTAGGGACACAGCCGAGCCAAAACAGATAGCTAGGGACACAGCCGAGCCAAAACAGATAGCTAGCTGCAAGGGAAACAGCCGAGCAAAAACAGATAGCTAGGTGCTAGGGACACAGGCGAGGAAAAACGGATAGCTAGGTGCAAAGGACATAGGCGAGCACAAACAGATTGCTAGGTGCTAGCGACACAGACGAGCAAAAACAGATAGCTAGGTGCTAGGCACACAGCCGAGCAAAAACAGATAGCTAGGTGCTAGGGACACAGGCGAGCAAAAACATAGCTAGGTGCTAGGGACACAGGCGAGCAAAAACAGATAGCTAGGTGTTAGGACAAAAGGCTAGCAAAAACAGATAGCTAGGTTCTAAAGACACAGGCGAGAAAAAAAAATAGCTAGTTGCTAGGGACACAGGCGAGCAAAAACAGATAGCTAGGTGCTAGGGACACAGGCGAGCAAAAACAGATAGCTAGTTGCTAGGGATACAAGAGAGCAAAAACAGTTAGCTAGGTGCTAGGGACATAGGCGAGCAAAAACAGATAATTAGGTGCTAGGGACACAGGCGAGCAAAAAAGGATAGCTAGGGACACAGGCAAGCAAAAACAGATAGCGAGGGACACAGGCGAGCAAAAACAGATAGCTAGGGACACAGGCAACCAAAAACAGATAGCTAGTGACACAGGCGAGCAAAAACAGATAGCTAGTGACACAGGCGAGAAAAAACAGATAGCTAGGGACAAATGCGAGCAAAAACAGATAGCTAGATGCTAGGGACACAGCCGAGCCAAAACAGATAGCTAGGTGCAGGAGACACAGCCGAGCAGAAACAGATAGCTAGGGGATAGGGACACAGCCGAGCAAAAACAGACAGCTAGGTGCTAGGAACACATCCTAGCAAAAACAGATAGCTAGGTGCTAGGGACACAGCCGAGCCAAAACAGATAGCTAGGGACACAGCCGATCCAAAACATATCTAGGGACACAGCCGAGCCAAAACAGATGGCTAGGTGCTAGGGACACAGCCAAGCTAAAACAGATAGCTAGGTGATAGGGACACAGCCGAGCCGAAACAGATATCTAGGTGCTAGGGACACAGCCGAGCCGAAACAGATAGCTAGGTGCTAGGGACACAGCCGAGCCAAAACAGATAGCTAGTTGCTAGGGACACAGCCCAGCCAAAACAGATAGCTAGGTGCTAGGAACACAGCCGAGCCAAAACAGATATCTAGGTGCTAGGGACACAGCCGAGCCCAAAAAGATAGCTAGGGACACAGCCGAGCAAAAACAAATAGCTAGGTGCTAGGGACACAGCCGAGCCAAAACAGATAGCTAGGGACACAGCCGAGCCAAAACAGATAGCTAGGGACACAGCCGAGCCAAAACAGATGGCTATCTGCGAGGGAAACAGCCGAGCAAAAACAGATAGCTAGCTGCTACGGACACAGCCGAGCAAAAACAGATAGCTAGGTGCTAGGGACACAGGCGAGGAAAAACGGATAGCTAGGTGTAAAGGACATAGGCGAGCACAAACAGATTGCTAGATGCTAGCGACACAGACGAGCAAAAACAGATAGCTAGGTGCTAGGCACACAGGCGAGCAAAAACAGATAGCTAGGTGCTAGGGACACAGCCAAGCTAAAACAGATAGCTAGGTGATAGGGACACAGCCGAGCCGAAACAGATATCTAGGTGCTAGGGACACAGCCGAGCCGAAACAGATAGCTAGGTGCTAGGGACACAGCCGAGCCAAAACAGATAGCTAGTTGCTAGGGACACAGCCCAGCCAAAACACATAGCTAGGTGCTAGGAACACAGCCGAGCAAAAACAGACATCTAGGTGCTAGGGACACAGCCGAGCCCAAAAAGATAGCTAGGGACACAGCCGAGCCAAAACAAATAGCTAGGTGCTAGGGACACAGCCGAGCCAAAACAGATAGCTAGGGACACAGCCGAGCCAAAACAGATAGCTAGGGACACAGCCGAGCCAAAACAGATAGCTATCTGCGAGGGAAACAGCCGAGCAAAAACAGATAGCTAGCTGCTACGGACACAGCCGAGCAAAAACAGATAGCTAGGTGCTAGGGACACAGGCGAGGAAAAACGGATAGCTAGGTGTAAAGGACATAGGCGAGCACAAACAGATTGCTAGGTGCTAGCGACACAGACGAGCAAAAACAGATAGCTAGGTGCTAGGCACACAGGCGAGCAAAAACAGATAGCTAGGTGCTAGGGACACAGGCGAGCAAAAACATAGCTAGGTGCTAGGGACACAGGCGAGCAAAAATAGATAGCTAGGTGCAAGGACAAAAGGCTAGCCAAAACAGATAGCTAGGTTCTAAAGACACAGGCGAGCAAAAACAGATAGCTAGGTGCTAGGGATACAGGCGAGCAAAAACAGATAGCTAGGTGCTAGGGACACAGGCGAGCAAAAACAGATAGGTAGGTGCTAGGGACACAGGCGAGCAAAAACAGATAGCTAGGTTCTAAGGGCACAGCAGAGCCAAAACAGATAGCTAGGGACACAGGCGAGCAAAAACAGATAGCTAGGAACACAGGCGAGCAAAAACAGATAGCTAGGGACACAGTCGAGCAAAAACAGATAGCTAGTTGCTAGGACAACAGGCGAACAAAAACAGATAGCTAGTGACACAGGCGAGCAAAAACAGATAGCTAGATGCTAGTGACACATGCGAGCAAAAACAGATAGCTAGATGCTAGGGACACAGGCGAGCCAAAACAGATAGCTAGGGACACAGGCGAGTTAAAATAGATAGCTAGGGACACAGGCGAGCAAAAACAGATAGCTAGGGACACAGGCGAGGAAAAACAGATAGCTAAGGACACATGCGAGTAAAAACAGATAGCTAAGGACACAGGCGAGCAAAAACAGATAGCTAAAGACACAGGCGAGCAAAAACAGATAGCTAGGTGCTAAGAACACAGCCGAGCAAAAACAGATATCTAGGTGCTAGGGACACAGCCGAGCCAAAAGAGATACCTAGTTGCTAGGGACACAGACGAGCTAAAACAGATAGCTATGTGTTAGGAACACAGCCGAGCAAAAACAGACAGCTAGGTGCTAGGGACAATCTCGAGCCAAAACAAATAGCTAGGGACACAGCCGAGCCAAAACATATAGCTAGGGGCACAGACGAGCCAAAACAAATAGCTAGGTGCTAAGGACACAGCCGAGCTAAAACAGATAGCTAGGTGCTAGGGACACAGCCGAGCTAAAACAGATAGCTAGGGACACAGCCGAGCCGAAACAGATAGCTAGGGACACAGCCGAGCCGAAGCAGATAGCTAGGTGCTAGGGACATAGTCGAGCAAAAACAGATAGCTAGCTGCGAGGGACACAGCCGAGCAAAAACAGATAGCTAGCTGCTAGGGACACAGCCGAGGAAAACTGGATAGCTAGGTGCTAAGGACATTGGCGAGCGCAAACAGATAGCTAGGTGCTAGGGATACAGGCGAGCAAAAACAGATAGCTAGGTGCTAGGGACACAGCCGAGCAAAAACAGATAGCTAGGTGCTAGGGACACAGGCGAGCAAAAACAGATAGCTAGGGACACAATCGAGCAAAAACAGATAGCTAGGGACACAGGCGAGCGGAAACAGATAGCTAGGGACACAGGCGAGCAAAAACAGATAGCTAGGGACACAAGCGAGCAAAACAGATAGATAGGGACACAGGCGAACAAAAACAGATAGCTAGGGACACAGGCGAGCAAAAAGAGATAGCTAGGTGCTGGGACCACAGGCGAGCAAAAACAGATAGCTAGGTTCTAGGGACACATGCGAACAAAAACATATAGCTAGTTGCTAGGGACACAGTCGAGCAAAAACAGATAGCTAGGTGCTAGGGACACAGGAGAGCGAAAATAGTTAGCTAGGTGCTAGGGATACAGGAGAGCAAAAACAGTTAGCTAGGTGCTAGGGACATAGGCGAGCAAAAACAGATAATTAGGTGGTAGGGACACAGGCGAGCAAAAAAGGATAGCTAGGGACACAGGCAACCAAAAACAGATAGCTAGTGAAACAGGCGAGCAAAAAGAGATAGCTAGTGACACAGGTGAGAAAAAACAGATAGCTTGGGACACAGGCAACCAAAAACAGATAGCTAGTGACACAGGCGACCAAAAAGAGATAGCTAGTGACACAGGTTAGAAAAAACAGATAGCTAGGGACAAATGCGAGCAAAAACAGATGGCTAGATGCTAGGGACACAGCCGAGCCAAAACAGATAGCTAGGTGCAGGAGACACAGCCGAGCAGAAACAGATAGCTAGGGGATAGGGACACAGCCGAGCAAAAACAGACAGCTAGGTGCTAGGAACACATCCTAGCAAAAACAGATAGCTAGGTGCTAGGGACACTGCCGAGCCAAAACAGTTAGCTAGGGACACAGCCGAGCCAAAACAGATGGCTAGGTGCTAGGGACACAGCCAAGCTAAAATAGATAGCTAGGTGATAGGGACACAGCCGAGCCGAAACAGATAGCTAGGTGCTAGGGACACAGCCGAGCCGAAACAGATAGCTAGGTGCTAGGGACACAGCCGAGCCAAAACAGATAGCTAGTTGCTAGGGACACAGCCCAGCCAAAACAGATAGCTAGGGACACAGCCGAGCCAAAACAAATAGCTAGGTGCTAGGGACACAGCCGAGCCAAAACAAATAGCTAGGGACACAGCCGAGCCAAAACAGATAGCTAGGGACACAGCCGAGCCAAAACAGATAGCTAGCTGCAAGGGAAACAGCCGAGCAAAAACAGATAGCTAGGTGCTAGGGACACAGGCGAGGAAAAACGGATAGCTAGGTGCAAAGGACATAGGCGAGCACAAACAGATTGCTAGGTGCTAGCGACACAGACGAGCAAAAACAGATAGCTAGGTGCTAGGCACACAGCCGAGCAAAAACAGATAGCTAGGTGCTAGGGACACAGGCGAGCAAAAACATAGCTAGGTGCTAGGGACACAGGCGAGCAAAAACAGATAGCTAGGTGTTAGGACAAAAGGCTAGCAAAAACAGATAGCTAGGTTCTAAAGACACAGGCGAGAAAAAAAAATAGCTAGTTGCTAGGGACACAGGCGAGCAAAAACAGATAGCTAGGTGCTAGGGACACAGGCGAGCAAAAACAGATAGCTAGTTGCTAGGGATACAAGAGAGCAAAAACAGTTAGCTAGGTGCTAGGGACATAGGCGAGCAAAAACAGATAATTAGGTGCTAGGGACACAGGCGAGCAAAAAAGGATAGCTAGGGACACAGGCAAGCAAAAACAGATAGCGAGGGACACAGGCGAGCAAAAACAGATAGCTAGGGACACAGGCAACCACAAACAGATAGCTAGTGACACAGGCGAGCAAAAACAGATAGCTAGTGACACAGGCGAGAAAAAACAGATAGCTAGGGACAAATGCGAGCAAAAACAGATAGCTAGATGCTAGGGACACAGCCGAGCCAAAACAGATAGCTAGGTGCAGGAGACACAGCCGAGCAGAAACAGATAGCTAGGGGATAGGGACACAGCCGAGCAAAAACAGACAGCTAGGTGCTAGGAACACATCCTAGCAAAAACAGATAGCTAGGTGCTAGGGACACAGCCGATCCAAAACATATCTAGGGACACAGCCGAGCCAAAACAGATGGCTAGGTGCTAGGGACACAGCCAAGCTAAAACAGATAGCTAGGTGATAGGGACACAGCCGAGCCGAAACAGATATCTAGGTGCTAGGGACACAGCCGAGCCGAAACAGATAGCTAGGTGCTAGGGACACAGCCGAGCCAAAACAGATAGCTAGTTGCTAGGGACACAGCCCGGCCAAAACAGATAGCTAGGTGCTAGGAACACAGCCGAGCCAAAACAGATATCTAGGTGCTAGGGACACAGCCGAGCCCAAAAAGATAGCTAGGGACACAGCCGAGCAAAAACAAATAGCTAGGTGCTAGGGACACAGCCGAGCCAAAACAGATAGCTAGGGACACAGCCGAGCCAAAACAGATAGCTAGGGACACAGCCGAGCCAAAACAGATAGCTATCTGCGAGGGAAACAGCCGAGTAAAAACAGATAGCTAGCTGCTACGGACACAGCCGAGCAAAAACAGATAGCTAGGTGCTAGGGACACAGGCGAGGAAAAACGGATAGCTAGGTGTAAAGGACATAGGCGAGCACAAACAGATTGCTAGATGCTAGCGACACAGACGAGCAAAAACAGATAGCTAGGTGCTAGGCACACAGGCGAGCAAAAACAGATAGCTAGGTGCTAGGGACACAGGCGAGCAAAAACATAGCTAGGTGCTAGGGACACAGGCGAGCAAAAATAGATAGCTAGGTGCAAGGACAAAAGGCTAGCAAAAACAGATAGCTAGGTTCTAAAGACACAGGCGAGCAAAAACAGATAGCTAGGTGCTAGGGATACAGGCGAGCAAAAACAGATAGTTAGGTGCTAGGGACACAGGCGAGCAAAAACAGATAGGTAGGTGATAGGGACACAGGCGAGCAAAAACAGATAGCTAGGTGCTAAGGACACAGCAGAGCCAAAACAGATAGCTAGGGACACAGGCGAGCAAAAACAGATAGCTAGGAACACAGGCGAGCAAAAACAGATAGCTAGGGACACAGTCGAGCAAAAACAGATAGCTAGTTGCTAGGACAACAGGCGAACAAAAACAGATAGCTAGTGACACAGGCGAGCAAAAACAGATAGCTAGATGCTAGTTACACATGCGAGCAAAAACAGATAGCTAGATGCTAGGGACACAGGCGAGCAAAAACAGATAGCTAGGGACACAGGCGAGGAAAAACAGATAGCTAAGGACACATGCGAGTAAAAACAGATAGCTAAGGACACAGGCGAGCAAAAACAGATAGCTAAAGACACAGGCGAGCAAAAACAGATAGCTAGTTGCTAAAGACACAGGCGAGCAAAAAAAGATAGCTAGGTGCTAGGAACATAGGCGAGCAAAAACAGATAGCTAGGTGCTAGGGACACAGGCGAGCAAAAACAGATAGCTAGGTGCTAGGGACACAGGCGAGCAAAAACAGATAGATAGGTGCTAGGAACATAGGCGAGCAAAAGCAGATAACTAGGTGCTAGGGACACAGGCGAGAAAAAACAGATAGCTAGGTGCTAGGGACACAGCAGAGCCAAAACAGATAGCTGGGGATACAGGCGAGCAAAAACAGATAGCTTGGGAATCAGGCGAGCAAAAACAGATAGCTAGGAACACAGGCGAGCAAAAACAGATAGCTAGGGACACAGTCGAGCAAAAACAGATAGCTAGGTGCTAGGGACACAGGCGAGGAAAAACGGATAGCTAGGGGCAAAGGACATAGGCGAGCACAAAAAGATTGCTTGGTGCTAGCGACACAGACGAGCAAAAGCAGATAGCTAGGTGCTAGGCACACAGGTGAGCAAAAACAGATAGCTAGTTGCTAAGGACACAGCCCAGCCAAAACAGATAGCTAGGTGCTAGGAACACAGCCGAGCCAAAAAAGATATCTAGGTGCTAGGGACACAGCCGAGCCCAAAAAGATAGCTAGGGACACAGCCGAGCCAAAACAAATAGCTAGGTGCTAGGGACAGCCGAGCCAAAACAGATAGCTAGGGACACAGCCGAGCCAAAACAGATAGCTATGGACACAGCCGAGCCAAAACAGATAGCTAGCTGCGAGGGAAACAGCCGAGCAAAAACAGATAGCTAGCTGCTACGGACACAGCCGAGCAAAAACAGATAGCTAGGTGCTAGGGACACAGGCAAGGAAAAACGGATAGCTAGGTGCAAAGGACATAGGCGAGCACAAACAGATTGCTAGGTGCTAGCGACACAGACGAGCAAAAACAGATAGCTAGGTGCTAGGCACACAGGCGAGCAAAAACAGATAGCTAGGTGCTAGGGACACAGGCGAGCAAAAACATAGCTAGGTGCTAGGGACACAGGCGAGCAAAAATAGATAGCTAGGTGCTAGGACAAAAGGCTAGCAAAAACAGATAGCTAGGTTCTAAAGACACAGGCGAGAAAAAAAAATAGCTAGTTGCTAGGGACACAGGCGAGCAAAAACAGATAGCTAGGTGCTAGGGACACAGGCTAGCAAAAACAGATAGCTAGGTACTAGGAGCATAGGCGAGCAAAAACAGATAGCTAGGTGCTAGGGACACATGCGAACAAAAACAGATAGGTAGGTGCTAGGGACACAGGCGAGCAAAAACAGACAGATAGGTGCTAGGAACATAGGCGAGCAAAAACAGATAGCTAGGTGCTAGGGACACAGGCGAGCAAAAACAGATAGCTAGGTGCTAGGGATACAGGCGAGCAAAAACAGATAGCTAGGTGCTAGGGACACAGCAGAGCCAAAACAGATAGCTAGGGACACATGCGAGCAAAAACAGATACCTAGGGAATCAGGCGAGCAAAAACAGATAGCTAGGAACACAGGCGAGCAAAAACAGATAGCTAGGGACACAGTCGAGCAAAAACAGATAGCTAGTTGCTAGGACAACAGGCGAGCAAAACATGATAGCTAGGTGTTAGGGACACAGGCTAGCAGAAACAGATAGCTAGGTGCTAGATACACAGGCTAGCCAAAACAGATAGCTAATTGCTAGGGACACAGGCGAGCCAAAACAGATAGCTAGGGACACAGGCGAGTTAAAACAGATAGCTAGGGACACAGGCGAGCAAAAACAGATAGCTAGGGACACAGGCGAGGAAAAACAGATAGCTAGGGACACATGCGAGTAAAAACAGATAGCTAAGGACACAGGCGAGCAAAAACAAATAGCTAAAGACACAGGCGAGCAAAAAGAGATAGCTAATTGCTAAAGACACAGGCGAGCAAAAACAGATAGCTAGGTGCTAAGGACACAGGCGAGCAAAAAAAGAAAGCTAGGTGCTAGGAACATAGGCGAGCAAAAACAGATAGCTAGATGCTAGGGACACAGGCGAGCAAAAACAGATAGCTAGGTGCTAGGGACACAGGCGAGCAAAAACAGATAGATAGGTGCTAGGAACATAGGCGAGCAAAAGCAGATAGCTAGGTGCTAGGGACACAGGCGAGAAAAAAACAGATAGCTAGGTGCTAGGGACACAGCAGAGCCAAAACAGATAGCTAGGGACACAGGCGAGCAAAAACAGATAGCTAGGGAATCAGGAGAGCAAAAACAGATAGCTAGGAACACAGGCGAGCAAAAACAGATAGCTAGGGACACAGTCGAGCAAAAACAGATAGCTAGATGCTAGGGACACAGGCGAAGAAAAACGGATAGCTAGGTGCAAAGGATATAGGCGAGCACAAACAGATTGCTTGGTGCTAGCGACACAGACGAGCAAAAGCAGATAGCTAGGTGCTAGGCACATAGGCGCGCAAAAACAGATAGCTAGGTGCTAGGGACACAGGCGAGCAAAAACATAGCTAGGTGCTAGGGACACATCCTAGCAAAAACAGATAGCTAGGGACACAGCCGAGCCAAAACAGATAGCTAGGGACACAGCCGAGCCAAAACAGATTGCTAGGTGCTAGGGACACAGCCAAGCTAAAACAGATAGCTAGGTGATAGGGACACAGCTGAGCCGAAACAGATAGCTAGGTGCTAGGGACACAGCCGAGCCGAAACAGATAGCTAGGTGCTAGGGACACAGCCGAGCCAAAACAGATAGCTAGTTGCTAGGGACACAGCCCAGCCAAAACAGATAGCTAGGTGCTAGGGACACAGCCGAGCCCAAAAAGATAGCTAGGGACACAGCCGAGCCCAAAAAGATAGCTAGGGACACAGCCGAGCCAAAACAAATAGCTAGGTGCTAGGGACACAGCCGAGCCAAAACAGATAGCTAGGGACACAGCCGAGCCAAAACAGATAGCTAGGGACACAGCCGAGCCAAAACAGATAGCTAGCTGCGAGGGAAACAGCCGAGCAAAAAAAGATAGCTAGCTGCTACGGACACAGCCGAGCAAAAACAGATAGCTACGTGCTAGGGACACAGGCGAGCAAAAAACAGATAGCTAGTTGCTAGGGACACATGCGAGCAAAAACAGATAGGTAGGTGCTAGGGACACAGGCGAGCAAAAACAGATAGCTAGGTGCTAGGAACATAGGCGAGCAAAAACAGATAGCTAGGTGCTAGGGACACAGGCGAGCAAAAACAGATAGCTAGGGACACAGGCGAGCAAAAACAGATAGATAGGTGCTAGGAACATAGGCGAGCAAAAACAGATAGCTAGGTGCTAGGGACACAGGCGAGCAAAAACAGATAGCTAGGTGCTAGGGATACAGGCGAGCAAAAACAGATAGCTAGGTGCTAGGGACACAGCAGAGCCAAAACAGACAGCTAGGGACACAGGCGAGCAAAAACAGATACCTAGGGAATCAGGCGAGCAAAAACAGATAGCTAGGAACACAGGCGAGCCAAAACAGATAGCTAGGGACACAGGCGAGAAAAAACAGATAGCTAGTGACACAGGCGAGCAAAAACAGATAGCTAGATGCTAGTGACACATGCGAGCAAAAACAGATAGCTATGTGCTAGGGACACAGGCGAGCAGAAACAGATAGCTAGGTGCTAGATACACAGGCGAGCCAAAACAGATAGCTAGATGCTAGGGACACAGGAGAGCCAAAACAGATAGTTAGGGACACAGGCGAGCAAAAACAGATAGCTAGGTACACAGGCGAGGAAAAACAGATAGCTAGGGACACATGCGAGTAAAAACAGATAGCTAAGGACACAGGCGAGCAAAATCAGATAGCTAAAGACACAGGCGAGCAAAAACAGATAGCTAGTTGCTAAAGACACAGGCGAGCAAAAACAGTTAGCTAGGTGCTAAGGACACAGGCGAGCAAAAAAAGAAAGCTAGGTGCTAGGAACATAGGCGAGCAAAAACAGATAGCTAGGTGCTAGGGACACAGGCGAGCAAAAACAGATAGCTAGGTGCTAGGGACACAGGCGAGCAAAAACAGATAGCTAGGTGCTAGGGATACAGGCGAGCAAAAACAGATAGCTAGGTGCTAGGGACACAGCAGAGCCAAAACAGATAGCTAGGGACACAGGCGAGCAAAAACAGATACCTAGGGAATCAGGCGAGCAAAAACAGATAGCTAGGAACACAGGCGAGCAAAAACAGATAGCTAGGGACACAGGCGAGAAAAAACAGATAGCTAGTGACACAGGCGAGCAAAAACAGATAGCTAGATGCTAGTGACCTATGCGAGCAAAAACAGATAGCTAGGTGCTAGGGACACAGGCGAGCAGAAACAGATAGCTAGGTGCTAGATACACAGGCGACCCAAAACAGATAGCTAGATGCTAGGGACACAGGCGAGCCAAAACAGATAGCTAGGGACACAGGCGAGTTAAAACAGATAGCTAGGGACACAGGCGAGCAAAAACAGATAGCTAGGGACACAGGCGAGGAAAAACAGATAGCTAGGGACACATGCGAGTAAAAACAGATAGCTAAGGACACAGGCGAGCAAAATCAGATAGCTAAAGACACAGGCGAGCAAAAACAGATAGCTAGTTGCTAAAGACACAGGCGAGCAAAAACAGATAGCTAGGTGCTAAGGACACAGGCGAGCAAAAAAAGAAAGCTAGGTGCTAGGAACATAGGCGAGCAAAAACAGATAGCTAGGTGCTAGGGACACAGGCGAGCAAAAACAGATAGCTAGGTGCTAGGGACACAGGCGAGCAAAAACAGATAGATAGGTGCTAGGGATACAGGCGAGCAAAAACAGATAGCTAGGTGCTAGGGACACAGCAGAGCCAAAACAGATAGCTAGGGACACAGGCGAGCAAAAACAGATACCCAGGGAATCAGGCGAGCAAAAACAGATAGCTAGGAACACAGGCGAGCAAAAGCAGATAGCTAGGGACACAGGCGAGAAAAAACAGATAGCTAGTGACACAGGCTAGCAAAAACAGATAGCTAGATGCTAGTGACCTATGCGAGCAAAAACAGATAGCTAGGTGCTAGGGACACAGGCGAGCAGAAACAGATAGCTAGGTGCTAGATACACAGGCGACCCAAAACAGATAGCTAGATGCTAGGGACACAGGCGAGCCAAAACAGATAGCTAGGGACACAGGCGAGTTAAAACAGATAGCTAGGGACACAGGCGAGCAAAAACAGATAGCTAGGGACACAGGCGAGGAAAAACAGATAGCCAGGGACACATGCGAGTAAAAACAGATAGCTAAGGACACAGGCGAGCAAAATCAGATAGCTAAAGACACAGGCGAGCAAAAACAGATAGCTAGTTGCTAAAGACACAGGCGAGCAAAAACAGATAGCTAGGTGCTAAGGACACAGGCGAGCAAAAAAAGAAAGCTAGGTGCTAGGAACATAGGCGAGCAAAAACAGATAGCTAGGTGCTAGGGACACAGGCGAGCAAAAACAGATAGCTAGGTGCTAGGGACACAGGCGAGCAAAAACAGATAGATAGGTGCTAGGAACATAGGCGAGCAAAAGCAGATAGCTAGGTGCTAGGGACACAGGCGAGAAAAAAACAGATAGCTAGGTGCTAGGGACACGGCAGAGCCAAAACAGATAGCTAGGGACACATGCGAGTAAAAACAGATAGCTAAGGACACAGGCGAGCAAAATCAGATAGCTAAAGACACAGGCGAGCAAAAACAGATAGCTAGTTGCTAAAGACACAGGCGAGCAAAACAGATAGCTAGGTGCTAAGGACACAGGCGAGCAAAAAAAAGAAAGCTAGGTGCTAGGAACATAGGCGAGCAAAAACAGATAGCTAGGTGCTAGGGACACAGGCGAGCAAAAACAGATAGCTAGGTGCTAGGGACACAGGCGAGCAAAAACAGATAGCTAGGTGCTAGGGATACAGGCGAGCAAAAACAGATAGCTAGGTGCTAGGGACACAGCAGAGCCAAAACAGATAGCTAGGGACACAGGCGAGCAAAAACAGATACCTAGGGAATCAGGCGAGCAAAAACAGATAGCTAGGAACACAGGCGAGCAAAAACAGATAGCTAGGGACACAGGCGAGAAAAAACAGATAGCTAGTGACACAGGCGAGCAAAAACAGATAGCTAGATGCTAGTGACCTATGCGAGCAAAAACAGATAGCTAGGTGCTAGGGACACAGGCAAGCAGAAACAGATAGCTAGGTGATAGATACACAGGCGACCCAAAACAGATAGCTAGATGCTAGGGACACAGGCGAGCCAAAACAGATAGCTAGGGACACAGGCGAGTTAAAACAGATAGCTAGGGACACAGGCGAGCAAAAACAGATAGCTAGGGACACAGGCGAGGAAAAACAGATAGCTAGTTGCTAAAGACACAGGCGAGCAAAAACAGATAGCTAGGTGCTAAGGACACAGGCGAGCAAAAAAAGAAAGCTAGGTGCTAGGAACATAGGCGAGCAAAAACAGATAGCTAGGTGCTAGGGACACAGGCGAGCAAAAACATATAGCTAGGTGCTAGGGACACAGGCGAGCAAAAACAGATAGCTAGGTGCTAGGGATACAGGCGAGCAAAAACAGATAGCTAGGTGCTAGGGACACAGCAGAGCCAAAACAGATAGCTAGGGACACAGGCGAGCAAAAACAGATAGCTAGGGACACAGGCGAGCAAAAACAGATACCTAGGGAATCAGGCGAGCAAAAACAGATAGCTAGGAACACAGGGGAGCAAAAACAGATAGCTAGGGACACAGGCGAGAAAAAACAGATAGCTAGTGACACAGGCGAGCAAAAACAGATAGCTAGATGCTAGTGACCTGTGCGAGCAAAAACAGTTAGCTAGGTGCTAGGGACACAGGCGAGCAGAAACAGATAGCTAGGTGATAGATACACAGGCGACCCAAAACAGATAGCTAGATGCTAGGGACACAGGCGAGCCAAAACAGATAGCTAAGGACACAGGCGAGTTAAAACAGATAGCTAGGGACACAGGCGAGCAAAATCAGATAGCTAGGGACACATGCGAGTAAAAACAGATAGCTAAGGACACAGGCGAGCAAAATCAGATAGCTAAAGACACAGGCGAGCAAAAACAGATATCTAGTTGCTAAAGACACAGGCGAGCAAAAACAGATAGCTAGGTGCTAAGGACACAGGCGAGCAAAAAAAGAAAGCTAGGTGCTAGGAACATAGGCGAGCAAAAACAGATAGCTAGGTGCTAGGGACACAGGCGAGCAAAAACAGATAGCTAGGTGCTAGGGACACAGGCGAGCAAAAACAGATAGCTAGGTGCTAGGGATA
Organism: Ariolimax columbianus; assembly: GCA_036924085.1. Taxonomy (NCBI): domain Eukaryota; kingdom Metazoa; phylum Mollusca; class Gastropoda; order Stylommatophora; family Arionidae; genus Ariolimax; species Ariolimax columbianus. The sequence continues at coordinate 20,747,590 of JAVGWX010000021.1, forward strand.
CAGGCGAGCAAAAACAGATAGCTAGGTGCTAGGGACACAGGCGAGCCAAAACAGATAGCTAGGGACACAGGCGAGCAAAAACAGATACCTAGGGAATCAGGCAAGCAAAAACAGATAGCTAGGAACACAGGCGAGCAAAAACAGATAGCTAGGGACACAGGCGAGAAAAAACAGATAGCTAGTGACACAGGCTAGCAAAAACAGATAGCTAGATGCTAGTGACCTATGCGAGCAAAAACAGATAGCTAGGTGCTAGGGACACAGGCGAGCAGAAACAGATAGCTAGGTGCTAGATACACAGGCGACCCAAAACAGATAGCTAGATGCTAGGGACACAGTCGAGCCAAAACAGATAGCTAGGGACACAGGCGAGTTAAAACAGATAGCTAGGGACACAGGCGAGCAAAAACAGATAGCTAGGGACACAGGGGAGGAAAAACAGATAGCTAGGGACACATGCGAGTAAAAACAGATAGCTAAGGACACAGGCGAGCAAAATCAGATAGCTAAAGACACAGGCGAGCAAAAACAGATAGCTAGTTGCTAAAGACACAGGCGAGCAAAAACAGATAGCTAGGTGCTAAGGACACAGGCGAGCAAAAAAAGAAAGCTAGGTGCTAGGAACATAGGCGAGCAAAAACAGATAGCTAGGTGCTAGGGACACAGGCGAGCAAAAACAGATAGCTAGGTGCTAGGGACACAGGCGAGCAAAAACAGATAGATAGGTGCTAGGAACATAGGCGAGCAAAAGCAGATAGCTAGGTGCTAGGGACACAGGCGAGAAAAAAACAGATAGCTAGGTGCTAGGGACACAGCAGAGTCAAAACAGATAGCTAGGGACACAGGCGAGCAAAAACAGATAGCTAGGGAATCAGGCGAGCAAAAACAGATAGCTAGGAACACAGGCGAGCAAAAACAGATAGCTAGGGACACAGTCGAGCAAAAACAGATAGCTAGGTGCTAGGGACACAGGCGAGGAAAAACGGATAGCTAGGTGCAAAGGATATAGGCGAGCACAAATAGATTGCTTGGTGCTAGCGACACAGACGAGCAAAAGCAGATAGCTAGGTGCTAGGCACACAGGCGAGCAAAAACAGATAGCTAGGTGCTAGGGACAAAGGCGAGCAAAAACATAGCTAGGTGCTAGGGACACATCCTAGCAAAAACAGATAGCTAGGGACACAGCCGAGCCAAAACAGATAGCTAGGGACACAGCCGAGCCGAAACAGATAGCTAGGTGCTAGGCACACAGCCGAGCCGAAACAGATAGCTATGTGCTAGGGACACAGCCGAGCCAAAACAGATAGCTAGTTGCTAGGGACACAGCCTAGCCAAAACAGATAGCTAGGTGCTAGGAAAACAGCCGAGCCAAAACATATATCTAGGTGCTAGGGACACATCCGAGCCCAAAAAGATAGCTAGGGACACAGCCGAGCCAAAACAAATAGCTAGGTGCTAGGGACACAGCCGAGCCAAAACAGATAGCTAGGGACACAGCCGAGCCAAAACAGATAGCTAGGGACACAGCCGAGCCAAAACAGATAGCTAGCTGCGAGGGAAACAGCCGAGCAAAAAAAGATAGCTAGCTGCTACGGTCACAGCCGAGCAAAAACAGATTGCTAGGTGCTAGGGACACAGGCGAGCAAAAACATAGCTAGGTGCTAGGGACACAGGCGAGCAAAAATAGATAGCTAGGTGCTAGGACAAAATGCTAGCAAAAACAGATAGCTAGGTTCTAAAGACACAGGCGAGAAAAAAAAATAGCTAGTTGCTAGGGACACAGGCGAGCAAAAACAGATAGCTAGGTGCTAGGGACACAGGCTAGCAAAAACAGATAGCTAGGTGCTAGGAGCATAGGCGAGCAAAAACAGATAGCTAGGTGCTAGGGACACAGGCGAGCAAAAACAGATAGCTAGATGCTAAGGATACAGGCGAGCAAAAACAGATAGCTACGTGCTAGGGACACAGGCGAGCAAAAAACAGATAGCTAGTTGCTAGGGACACAGGTGAGCAAAAACAGATAGGTAGGTGCTAGGGACACAGGCGAGCAAAAACAGATAGCTAGGTGCTAGGAACATAGGCGAGCAAAAACAGATAGCTAGGTGCTAGGGACACAGGCGAGCAAAAACAGATAGCTAGGGACACAGGCGAGCAAAAACAGATAGATAGGTGCTAGGAACATAGGCGAGCAAAAACAGATAGCTAGGTGCTAGGGACACAGGCGAGCAAAAACAGATACCTAGGGAATCAGGCGAGCAAAAACAGATAGCTAGGAACACAGGCGAGCAAAAACAGATAGCTAGGGACACAGGCGAGAAAAAACAGATAGCTATTGACACAGGCGAGCAAAAACAGATAGCTAGATGCTAGTGACACATGCGAGCAAAAACAGATAGCTAGGTGCTAGGGACACAGGCGAGCAAAAAATGATAGCTAGGTGTTAGGGACACAGGCTATCAGAAACAGATAGCAAGGTGCTAGATACACAGGCGAGCCAAAACAGATAGCTAGATGCTAGGGACACAGGCGAGCCAAAACAGATCGCTAGGGATACAGGCGAGTTAAAACAGATAGCTAGGGACACAGGCGAGCAAAAACAGATAGCTAAAGACACAGGCGAGCAAAAACAGATAGCTAAAGACACAGGCGAGCAAAAACAGATAGCTAGGTGCTAGGGACACAGGCGAGCAAAAATAGATAGCTAGGTGCTAGGAACATAGGCGAGCAAAAACAGATAGCTAGGTGCTAGGGACACAGGCGAGCAAAAACAGATAGCTAGGTGCTAGGGACACAGGCGAGCAAAAACAGATAGATAGGTGCTAGGAACATAGGCGAGCAAAAGCAGATAGCTAGGTGCTTGGGACACAGGCGAGAAAAAACAGATAGCTAGGTGCTAGGGACACAGCAGAGCCAAAACAGATAGCTAGGGACACAGGCGAGCAAAAACAGATAGCTAGGGAATCAGGCGAGCAAAAACAGATAGCTAGGAACACAGGCGAGCAAAAACAGATAGCTAGGTGCTAGGGACACAGGCGAGCAAAAACATAGCTAAGTGCTAGGCACACAGGCGAGCAAAAACAGATAGCTAGGTGCTAGGACAAAAGGCTAGCAAAAACAGATAGCTAGGTTCTAAGAGCATAGGCAAGCAGAAACAGATAGCTAGGTGCTAGGGACACAGGCGAGCAAAAAAAGATAGCTAGGTGCTAGGGATACACGCGAGCAAAAACAGATAGCTAGGTGCTAGGGACACAGCAGAGCCAAAACAGATAGCTAGGGACACAGGCGAGCAAAAACAGATAGCTAGGGACACAGTCGAGCAAAAACAGATAGCTAGTTGCTAAGACAACAGGCGAACAAAACAGATAGCTAGGGACACAGGCGAGCAAAAACAGATAGCTAGATGCTAGTGACACATGCGAGCAAAAACAGATAGCTAGGTGCTAGGGACACAGGCGAGCAAAAAATGATAGCTAGGTGTTAGGGACACAGGCTAGCAGAAACAGATAGCTAGGTGCTAGATACACAGGCGAGCAAAAACAGATATCTAGGTGCTAGGGACACAGCCGAGCTCAAAAAGATAGCTAGGGACACAGCCGAGCCAAAACAAATAGCTAGGTACTAGGGACACAGCCGAGCCAAAACCGATAGCTAGGGACACAGCCGAGCCAAAACAGATAGCTAGGGACACAGCCGAGCCAAAACAGATAGCTAGCTGCGAGGGAAACAGCCGAGCAAAAACAGATAGCTAGCTGCTACGGACACAGCCGAGCAAAAACAGAAAGCTAGGTCATAGGGACACAGGCGAAGAAAAACGGATAGCTAGGTGCAAAGGACATAGGCGAGCACAAACAGATTGCTAGGTGCTAGCGACACAGACGAGCAAAAACAGATAGCTAGGTGCTAGGCACATCGGCGAGCAAAAACAGATAGCTAGGTGCTAGGGACACAGGCGAGTAAAAACATAGCTAGGTGCTAGGGACACAGGCGAGCAAAATTAGATAGCTAGGTGCTAGGACAAAAGGCTAGCAAAAACAGATAGCTAGGTTCTAAAGACACAGGCGAGAAAAAAAAATAGCTAGTTGCTAGGGACACAGGCGAGCAAAAACAGATAGCTAGGTGCTAGGGACACAGGCTAGCAAAAACAGATAGCTAGGTGCTAGGAGCATAGACGAGCAAAAACAGAGAGCTAGGTGCTAGGGACACAGACGAGCAAAAACAGATAGCTAGGTGCTAAGGATACAGGCGAGCAAAAACACATAGCTACGTGCTAGGGACACAGGCGAGCAAAAAACAGATAGCTAGTTGCTAGGGACACAGGCGAGCAAAAACAGATAGGTAGGTGCTAGGAACATAGGCGAGCAAAAACAGATAGCTAGGTGCTAGGGACACAGGCGAGCAAAAACAGATAGCTAGGGACACAGGCGAGCAAAAACAGATAGATAGGTGCTAGGAACATAGGCGAGCAAAAACAGATAGCTAGGTGCTAGGGACACAGGCGAGCGAAAACAGATAGCTAGGTGCTAGGGATACAGGCGAGCAAAAACAGATAGCTAGGTGCTAGGGACACTGCAGAGCCAAAACAGATAGCTAGGGACACAGGCGAGCAAAAACAGATACCTAGGGAATCAGGCGAGCAAAAACAGATAGCTAGGAACACAGGCGAGCAAAAACAGATAGCTAGGGACACAGTCGAGACAAAACAGATAGCTAGTTGCAAGGACAACAGGCGAACAAAAACAGATAGCTAGGGACACAGGCGAGAAAAAACAGATAGCTAGTGACACAGGCGAGCAAAAACAGATAGCTAGGTGCTAGGGACACAGGCGAGGAAAAACGGATAGCTAGGTGCAAAGGACAAAGGCGAGCACAAACAGATTGCTTGGTGCTAGCGACACAGACGAGCAAAAACAGATAGCTAGGTGCTAGGCACACAGGCGAGCAAAAACAGATAGCTAGGTGCTAGGGACACAGGCGAGCAAAAACATAGCTAGGTGCTAGGCACACAGGCGAGCAAAAACAGATAGCTAGGTGCTAGGGACACAGGCTAGCAAAAACAGATAGCTAGGTGCTAGGGACACAGGCGAGCAAAAACATAGCTAAGTGCTAGGCACACAGGCGAGCAAAAAAGGATAGCTAGGAACACAGGCGAGCAAAAACAGATAGATAGGTGCTAGGAACATAGGCGAGCAAAAACAGATAGCTAGGTGCTAGGGACACAGGCGAGCAAAAACAGATAGCTAGGTGCTAGGGATACAGGCGAGCAAAAACAGATAGCTAGGTACTAAGGACACAGCAGAGCCAAAACAGATAGCTAGGGATACAGGCGAGCAAAAACTGATAACTAGGGAATCAGGCGAGCAAAAACAGATAGCTAGGAACACAGGCGAGTTCAAACAGATAGCTAGGGACACAGGCGAGCAAAAACAGATAGCTAGGGACACAGGCGAGGAAAAACAAATAGCTAGGGACACATGCGAGTAAAAACAGATAGCTAGGAACACAGGCGAGCAAAAACAGATAGCTAGGGACACAGTCGAGCAAAAACAGATAGCTAGTTGCTAAGACAACAGGCGAACAAAAACAGATAGCTAGGGACACAGGCGAGAAAAAACAGATAGCTAGTGACACAGGCGAGCAAAAACAGATAGCTAGATGCTAGTGACACATGCGAGCAAAAACAGATAGCTAGGTGTTAGGGACACAGGCTAGCAGAAACAGATAGCTAGGTGCTAGATACACTGGCTAGCCAAAACAGATAGCTAGATGCTAGGGACACAGGCGAGCCAAAACAGATAGCTAGGGACACAGGCGACTTCAAACAGATAGCTAGGGACACAGGCGAGTTCAAACAGATAGCTAGGGACACAGGCGAGCAAAAACAGATAGCTAGGGACACAGGCGAGGAAAAACAGATAGCTAGGGACACATGCGAGTAAAAACAGATAGCTAAGGACACAGGCGAGCAAAAACAGATAGCTAAAGACACAGGCGAGCAAAAACAGATAGCTAGGTGCTAGGGGCACAAGCGAGAAAAAACAGATAGCTAGGTGCTAGGAACATAGGCGAGCAAAAGCAGATAGCTAGGTGCTAGGGACACAGGCGAGAAAAAACAGATAGCTAGGTGCTAGGGACACAGCAGAGCCAAAAAAGATAGCTAGGGACACAGGCGAGGAAAAACAGATAGCTAGGGAATCAGGCGAGCAAAAACAGATAGCTAGGAACACAGGCGAGCAAAAACAGATAGCTAGGGACACAGTCGAGCAAAAACAGATAGCTTGGTGCTAGGGAAACAGGCGAGCAAAAAATGATAGCTAGGTGTTAGGGACACAGGCTAGCAGAAACAGATAGCTAGGTGCTAGATACACTGGCGAGCCAAAACAGATAGCTAGATGCTAGGGACACAGGCGAGTTCAAACAGATAGCTAGGGACACAGGCGAGCAAAAACAGATAGCTAGGGACACAGGCGAGGAAAAACAAATAGCTAGGGACACATGCGAGTAAAAACAGATAGCTAGGAACACAGGCGAGCAAAAACAGATAGCTAGGGACACAGTCGAGCAAAAACAGATAGCTAGTTGCTAAGACAACAGGCGAACAAAAACAGATAGCTAGGGACACAGGCGAGAAAAAACAGATAGCTAGTGACACAGGCGAGCAAAAACAGATAGCTAGATGCTAGTGACACATGCGAGCAAAAACAGATAGCTAGGTGTTAGGGACACAGGCTAGCAGAAACAGATAGCTAGGTGCTAGATACACTGGCTAGCCAAAACAGATAGCTAGATGCTAGGGACACAGGCGAGCCAAAACAGATAGCTAGGGACACAGGCGACTTCAAACAGATAGCTAGGGACACAGGCGAGTTCAAACAGATAGCTAGGGACACAGGCGAGCAAAAACAGATAGCTAGGGACACAGGCGAGGAAAAACAGATAGCTAGGGACACATGCGAGTAAAAACAGATAGCTAAGGTTACAGGCGAGCAAAAACAGATAGCTAAAGACACAGGCGAGCAAAAACAGATAGCTAGGTGCTAGGGGAACAAGCGAGAAAAAACAGATAGCTAGGTGCTAGGAACATAGGCGAGCAAAAGCAGATAGCTAGGTGCTAGGGACACAGGCGAGAAAAAACAGATAGCTAGGTGCTAGGGACACAGCAGAGCCAAAACAGATAGCTAGGGACACAGGCGAGCAAAAACAGATAGCTAGGGAATCAGGCGAGCAAAAACAGATAGCTAGGAACACAGGCGAGCAAAAACAGATAGCTAGGGACACAGTCGAGCAAAAACAGATAGCTTGGTGCTAGGGACACAGGCGAGGTAAAACGGATAGCTAGGTGCAAAGGACATAGGCGAGCACAAACAGATTGCTTGGTGCTAGCGACACAGACGAGCAAAAACATTTAGCTAGGTGCTAGGCACACAGGCGAGCAAAAACAGATAGCTAGGTGCTAGGGACACAGGCGAGCAAAAACAGATAGCTAGGGACACAGGCGAGCAAAAACAGATAGATAGGTGCTAGGAACATAGGCGAGCAAAAACAGATAGCTAGGTGCTAGGGACACAGGCGAGCAAAAACAGATAGCTAGGTGCTAGGGATACAGGCGAGCAAAAACAGATAGCTAGGTACTAAGGACACAGCAGAGCCAAAACAGATAGCTAGGGATACAGGCGAGCAAAAACAGATAACTAGGGAATCAGACGAGCAAAAACAGATAGCTAGGAACACAGGCGAGCAAAAACAGATAGCTAGGGACACAGTCGAGCAAAAACAGATAGCTAGTTGCTAAGACAACAGGCGAACAAAAACAGATAGCTAGGGACACAGGCGAGAAAAAACAGATAGCTAGTGACACAGGCGAGCAAAAACAGATAGCTAGATGCTAGTGACACATGCGAGCAAAAACAGATAGCTAGGTGCTAGGGACACAGGCGAGCAAAAAATGATAGCTAGGTGTTAGGGACACAGGCTAGCAGAAACAGATAGCTAGGTGCTAGATACACTGGCGAGCCAAAACAGATAGCTAGATGCTAGGGACACAGGCGAGTCAAAACAGATAGCTAGGAACACAGGCGAGTCCAAACAGATAGCTAGGGACACAGGCGAGCAAAAACAGATAGCTAGGGACAGAGGCGAGGAAAAACAAATAGCTAGGGACACATGCGAGTAAAAACAGATAGCTAGGAACACAGGCGAGCAAAAACAGATAGCTAGGGACACAGTCGAGCAAAAACAGATAGCTAGTTGCTAAGACAACAGGCGAACAAAAACAGATAGCTAGGGACACAGGCGAGAAAAAACAGATAGCTAGTGACACAGGCGAGCAAAAACAGATAGCTAGATGCTAGTGACACATGCGAGCAAAAACAGATAGCTAGGTGTTAGGGACACAGGCTAGCAGAAACAGATAGCTAGGTGCTAGATACACTGGCGAGCCAAAACAGATAGCTAGATGCTAGGGACACAGGCGAGCCAAAACAGATAGCTAGGGACACAGGCGACTTCAAACAGATAGCTAGGGACACAGGCGAGTTCAAACAGATAGCTAGGGACACAGGCGAGCAAAAACAGATAGCTAGGGACACAGGCGAGGAAAAACAGATAGCTAGGGACACATGCGAGTAAAAACAGATAGCTAAGGACACAGGCGAGCAAAAACAGATAGCTAAAGACACAGGCGAGCAAAAACAGATAGCTAGGTGCTAGGGGCACAAGCGAGAAAAAACAGATAGCTAGGTGCTAGGAACATAGGCGAGCAAAAACAGATAGCTAGGTGCTAGGGACACAGGCGAGCAAAAACAGATAGCTAGGTGCTAGGCACACAGGCGAGCAAAAACAGATAGCTAGGTGCTAGGGACACAGGCGAGCAAAAACAGATAGCTAGGGACACAGGCGAGCAAAAACAGATACATAGGTGCTAGGAACATAGGCGAGCAAAAACAGATAGCTAGGTGCTAGGGACACAGGCGAGCAAAAACAGATAGCTAGGTGCTAGGGATACAGGCGAGCAAAAACAGATAGCTAGGTGCTAGGGACACTGCAGAGCCAAAACAGATAGCTAGGGACACAGGCGAGCAAAAACAAATACCTAGGGAATCATGCGAGCAAAAACAGATGGCTAGGAACACAGGCGAGCAAAAACAGATAGCTAGGGACACAGTCGAGCAAAAACAGATAGCTAGTTGCAAGGACAACAGGCGAACAAAAACAGATAGCTAGATGCTAGTGACACATGCGAGCAAAAACAGATAGCTAGGTGCTAGGGACACAGGCGAGCAAAAAATGATAGCTAGGTGTTAGGGACACAGGCTAGTAGAAACAGATAGCTAGGTGCTAGATACACAGGCGAGCCAAAACAGATAGCTAGATGCTAGGGACACAGGCGAGCCAAAACAGATAGCTAGGGACACAGGCGAGTTAAAACAGATAGCTAGGGACACAGGCGAGCAAAAACAGATAGCTAGGGACACAGGCGAGGAAAAACAGATAGCTAGGGACACATGCGAGTAAAAACAGATAGCTAAGGACACAGGCGAGCAAAAACAGATTGCTAAAGACACAGGCGAGCAAAAACAGATGGCTAGGTGCTAGGGACACAGGCGAGCAAAAACAGATAGCTAGGTGCTAGGAACATAGGCGAGCAAAAACAGATAGCTAGGTGCTAGGGACACAGGCGAGCAAAAACAGATAGCTAGGTGCTAGGGACACAGGCGAGCAAAAGCAGATAGCTAGGTGCTAGGGACACAGGCGAGAAAAAACAGATAGCTAGGTGCTAGGGACACAGCAGAGCCAAAACAGATAGCTAGGGACACAGGCGAGCAAAAACAGATAGCTAGGGAATCAGGCGAGCAAAAACAGATAGCTAGGAACACAGGCGAGCAAAAACAGATAGCTAGGGACACAGGCGAGGAAAAACAGATAGCTAGGTGCAAAGGACAAAGGCGAGCACAAACAGATTGCTTGGTGTTAGCGACACAGCCGAGCAAAACAGATAGCTAGGTGCTAGGCACACAGGCGAGCAAAAACAGATAGCTAGGTGCTAGGGACACAGGCGAGCAAAAACATAGCTAGGTGCTAGGCACACAGGCGAGCAAAAACAGATAGCTAGGTGCTAGGACAAAAGGCTAGCAAAAACAGATAGCTAGGTTCTAAGGACACATGCGAGAAAAAAAAATAGCTAGTTGCTAGAGACACAGGCGAGCAAAAACAGATAGCTAGGTGCTAGGGACACAGGCTAGCAAAAACAGATAGCTAGGTGCTAAGAGCATAGGCAAGCAAAAACAGATAGCTAGGTGCTATGGACACAGGCGAGCAAAAAAGGATAGCTAGGGACACAGGCGAGCAAAAACAGATAGATAGGTGCTAGGAACATAGGCGAGCAAAAACAGATAGCTAGGTGCTAGGGACACAGGCGAGCAGAAACAGATAGCTAGGTGCTAGGGATACAGGCGAGCAAAAACAGATAGCTAGGTGCTAGGGACACAGCAGAGCCAAAACAGATAGCTAGGGATACAGGCGAGCAAAAACAGATAACTAGGGAATCAGGCGAGCAAAAACAGATAGCTAGGAACACAGGCGAGCAAAAACAGATAGCTAGGGACACAGTCGAGCAAAAACAGATAGCTAGTTGCTAAGACAACAGGCGAACAAAAACAGATAGCTAGGGACACAGGCGAGAAAAAACAGATAGCTAGTGACACAGGCGAGCAAAAACAGATAGCTAGGTGCTAGGGACACAGGCGAGCAAAAAATGATAGCTAGGTGTTAGGGACACAGGCTAGCAGAAACAGATAGCTAGGTGCTAGATACACAGGCGAGCCAAAACAGATAGCTTAATGCTAGGGACACAGGCGAGCCAAAAACGATAGCTAGGGACACAGGCGAGTTCAAACAGATAGCTAGGGACACAGGCGAGCAAAAACAGATAGCTAGGGACACAGGCGAGGAAAAACAGATAGCTATGGACACATGCGAGTAAAAACAGATAGCTAAGGACACAGGCGAGCAAAAACAGATAGCTAAAGACACAGGCGAGCAAAAACAGATAGCTAGGTGCTAGGGGCACAGGCGAGAAAAAACAGATAGCTAGGTGCTAGGAACATAGGCGAGCAAAAACAGATAGCTAGGTGCTAGGGACACAGGCGAGCAAAAACAGATAGCTAGGTGCTAGGGACACAGGCGAGCAAAAACAGATAGATAGGTGCTAGGAACATAGGCGAGCAAAAGCAGATAGCTAGGTGCTAGGGACACAGGCGAGAAAAAACAGATAGCTAGGTGCTAGGGACACAGCAGAGCCAAAACAGATAGCTAGGGACACAGGCGAGCAAAAACAGATAGCTAGGGAATCAGGCAAGCAAAAACAGATAGCTAGGAACACAGGCGAGCAAAAACAGATAGCTAGGGACATAGTCGAGCAAAAACAGATCGCTAGGTGCTAGGGACACAGGCGAGGTAAAACGGATAGCTAGGTGCAAAGGACATAGGCGAGCACAAACAGACTGCTTGGTGCTAGCGACACAGACGAGCAAAAACAGATAGCTAGGTGCTAGGCACACAGGCGAGCAAAAACAGATAGCTAGGTGCTAGTGACACAGGCGAGCAAAAACATAGCTAGGTGCTAGGCACACAGGCGAGCAAAAACAGATAGCTAGGTGGTAGGACAAAAGGCTAGCAAAAACAGATAGCTAGGTTCTAAGGACACATGCGAGAAAAAAAAATAGCTAGTTGCTAGGGACACAGGCGAGCAAAAACAGATAGCTAGGTGCTAGGGACACAGGCTAGCAAAAACAGATAGCTAGGTGCTAACAGCATAGGCGAGCAAAAACAGATAGCTAGGTGCTAGGGACACAGGCGAGCAAAAACAGATAGCTAGGTGCTAGGGATACAGGCGAGAAAAAACAGATAGCTAGGTGCTAGGGACACAGGCGAGCAAAAAAAAGATAGCTAGTTGCTAGGGACACATCCGAGCAAAAACAGATAGCTAGGTGCTAGGGACACAGGCGAGCAAAAACAGATAGCTAGGTGCTAGGAACATAGGCGAGCAAAAACAGATAGCTAGGTGCTAGGGACACAGGCGAGCAAAAACAGATAGATAGGTGCTAGGAACATAGGCGAGCAAAAACAGATAGCTAGGTGCTAGGGACACAGGCGAGCAAAAACAGATAGCTAGGTGCTAGGGATACAGGCGAGCAAAAACAGATAGCTAGGTGCTAGGGACACAGCAGAGCCAAAACAGATAGCTAGGGAATCAGGCGGGCAAAAACAGATACCTAGGGAATCAGGCGAGCAAAAACAGATAGCTAGGAACACAGGCGAGCAAAAACAGATATCTAGGGACACAGGCGAGAAAAAACAGATAGCTAGTGACACAGGCGAGCAAAAACAGATAGCTAGGTGTTAGGGACACAGGCTAGCAGAAACAGATAGCTAGGTGCTAGATACACAGGCGAGCCAAAACAGATAGCTAGATGCTAGGGACACAGGCGAGCAAAAACAGATAGCTAGGGACACAGGCGAGCAAAAACAGATAGCTAGGAACACAGGCGAGCAAAAACAGATAGCTAGGGACACAGGCGAGGAAAAACAGATAGCTAGGGACACATGCAAGTAAAAACAGATAGCTAAGGACACAGGCGAGCAAAAACAGATAGCTAGGGACACAGGCGAGCAAAAACAGATAGCTATGTGCTAGGGATACAGGCGAGTAAAAAACAGATAGCTAGTTGCTAAAGACACAGGCGAGCAAAAACAGATAGCTAGGTGCTAGGGACACAGGCGAGCAAAAACAGATAGCTAGGTGCTAGGGACACAGGCGAGCAAAAACGGATAGATAGGTGCTAGGAACATAGGCGAGCAAAAACAGATAGCTAGGTGCTAGGGACACAGGCGAGCGAAAACGGATAGCTAGCTGCTAGGGACACAGCCGAGCTAAAACATATAGCTAGCTGATAGGGACACAGCCGAGCAAAAACAGATAGCTAGCTGCTAGGGACACAGCCGAGCTAAAACATATATAAATTAGGTGCTAAACACACAGCCGAAAAAAAAACAGATATAGGATAGGTGCTAGGGACACAGCCGAGCAAAAACAGATAGAGGATATGTGCTAGGGACACAGCCGAGCAAAAACAGATATAGGATAGGTGCTAGGGACACAGCCGAGCAAAACCAGATATAGGATAGGTGCTAGGGACACAGCCGAGCAAAAACAGAGATATGATAGGTGATAGGGACACAGCCGAGCAAAAACAGACATAAGATAGGTGCTAAGGACACAGCAGAGCCAAAACAGATAGCTAGGGACACAGGCGAGCAAAAACAGATAGCTAGGGAATCAGGCGAGCAAAAACAGATAGCTAGGAACACAGGCGAGCAAAAACAGATAGCTAGGTGCTAGGACAAAAGGCTAGCAAAAACAGATAGCTAGGTTCTAAGGAGACATGCAAGAAAAAAAAATAGCTAGTTGCTAGGGACACAGGCGAGCAAAAACAGATAGCTAGGTGCTAGGGACACAGGCTAGCAAAAACAGATAGCTAAGTGCTAAGAGCATAGGCGAGCAAAAACAGATAGCTAGGTGCTAGGGACACAGGCGAGCAAAAACAGATAGCTAGGGACATAGGCGAGCAAAAACAGATAGATAGGTGCTAGGAACATAGGCGAGCAAAAACAGATAGCTAGGTGCTAGGGACACAGGCGAGCAAAAACAGATAGCTAGGTGCTAGGGATACAGGCGAGCAAATACAGATAGCTAGGTGCTAGGGACACAGGCGAGCAAAAAACAGATAGCTAGTTGCTAGGGACACATCCGATGAAAAACAGATAGCTAGATGCTAGGGACACAGGCGAGCAAAAACAGATAGCTAGGTGCTAGGAACATAGGCGAGCAAAAACAGATAGCTAGGTGCTAGGGACACAGGCGAGCAAAAACAGATAGCTAGGGACATAGGCGAGCAAAAACAGATAGATAGGTGCTAGGAACATAGGCGAGCAAAAACAGATAGCTAGGTGCTAGGGACACAGGCGAGCAAAAACAGATAGCTAGGTGCTAGGGATACAGGCGAGCAAAAACAGATAGCTAGGTGCTAGGACAACAGGCGAACAAAAACAGATAGCTAGGGACAAAGGCGAGAAAAAACAGATAGCTAGTGACACAGGCGAGCAAAAACAGATAGCTAGGTGCTAGGGACACAGGCGAGCAAAAACAGATACCTAGGGAATCAGGCGAGCAAAAACAGATAGCTAGGAACACAGGCGAGCAAAAACAGATATCTAGGGACACAGGCGAGAAAAAACAGATAGCTAGTGACACAGGCGAGCAAAAACAGATAGCTAGGTGTTAGGGACACAGGCTAGCAGAAACAGATAGCTAGGTGCTAGATACACAGGCGAGCCAAAACAGATAGCTAGATGCTAGGGACACAGGCGAGCAAAAACAGATAGCTAGGGACACAGGCGAGCAAAAACAGATAGCTAGGAACACAGGCGAGCAAAAACAGATAGCTAGGGACACAGGCGAGGAAAAATAGATAGCTAGGGACACATGCAAGTAAAAACAGATAGCTAAGGACACAGGCGAGCAAAAACAGATAGCTAGGGACACAGGCGAGCAAAAACAGATAGCTAGTTGCTAATGACACAGGCGAGCAAAAACAGATAGCTAGGTGCTAGGGACACAGGCGAGCAAAAACAGATAGCTAGGTGCTAGTAACATAGGCGAGCAAAAACAGATAGCTAGGTGCTAGGGACACAGGCGAGCAAAAAGAGATAGCTAGGTGCTAGGGACACAGGCGAGCAAAAACAGATAGATAGGTGCTAGGAACATAGGCGAGCAAAAACAGATAGCTAGGTGCTAGGGACACAGGCGAGCGAAAACGGATAGCTAGCTGCTAGGGACACAGCCGAGCTAAAACATATAGCTAGCTGATAGGGACACAGCCGAGCAAAAACAGATAGCTAGCTGCTAGGGACACAGCCGAGCTAAAACATATATAAGTTAGGTGCTAAACACACAGCCGAAATAAAAACAGATATAGGATAGGTGCTAGGGACACAGCCGAGCAAAAACAGATAGAGGATATGTGCTAGGGACACAGCCGAGCAAAAACAGATATAGGATAGGTGCTAGGGACACAGCCGAGCAAAACCAGATATAGGATAGGTGCTAGGGACACAGCCGAGCAAAAACAGAGATATGATAGGTGATAGGGACACAGCCGAGCAAAAACAGACATAAGATAGGTGCTAGGGACACAGCAGAGCCAAAACAGATAGCTAGGACACAGGCGAGCAAAAACAGATAGCTAGGGAATCAGGCGAGCAAAAACAGATAGCTAGGAACACAGGCGAGCAAAAACAGATAGCTAGGTGCTAGGACAAAAGGCTAGCAAAAACAGATAGCTAGGGACACATGCAAGTAAAAACAGATAGCTAAGGACACAGGCGAGCAAAAACAGATAGCTAGGGACACAGGCGAGCAAAAACAGATAGCTATGTGCTAGGGATACAGGCGAGCAAAAACAGATAGCTAGGTGCTAGGGACACAGGCGAGTAAAAAACAGATAGCTAGTTGCTAAAGAAAAAAGGCGAGCAAAAACAGATAGCTAGGTGCTAGGGACACAGGCGAGCAAAAACAGATAGCTAGGTGCTAGTAACATAGGCGAGCAAAAACAGATAGCTAGGTGCTAGGGACACAGGCGAGCAAAAACAGATAGCTAGGTGCTAGGGACACAGGCGAGCAAAAACAGATAGATAGGTGCTAGGAACATAGGCGAGCAAAAACAGATAGCTAAGTGCTAGGGACACAGGCGAGCGAAAACGGATAGCTAGCTGCTAGGGACACAGCCGAGCTAAAACATATAGCTAGGTGATAGGGACACAGCCGAGCAAAAACAGATAGCTAGCTGCTAGGGACACAGCCGAGCTAAAACATATATAAGTTAGGTGCTAAACACACAGCCGAAATAAAAACAGATATAGGATAGGTGCTAGGGACACAGCCGAGCAAAAACAGATATAGGATAGGTGCTAGGGACACAGCCGAGCAAAACCAGATATAGGATAGGTGCTAGGGACACAGCCGAGCAAAAACAGAGATATGATAGGTGATAGGGACACAGCCGAGCAAAAACAGACATAAGATAGGTGCTAGGGACACAGCAGAGCCAAAACAGATAGCTAGGGACACAGGCGAGCAAAAACAGATAGCTAGGGAATCAGGCGAGCAAAAACAGATAGCTAGGAACACAGGCGAGCAAAAACAGATAGCTAAAGACACAGGCGAGCAAAAACAGATAGCTAGTTGCTAAAGACACAGGCGAGCAAAAACAGATAGCTAGGTGCTAGGGACACAGGCGAGCAAAAACAGATAGCTAGGTGCTAGGGACACAGGCGAGAAAAAACAGATAGATAGGTGCTAGGAACATAGGCGAGCAAAAGCAGATAGTTAGGTGCTAGGGACACAGGCGAGAAAAAACAGATAGCTAGGTGCTAGGGACACAGCAGAGCCAAAACAGATAGCTAGGGACACAGGCGAGCAAAAACAGATAGCTAGGTGCTAGGACAAAAGGCTAGCAAAAACAGATAGCTAGGTTCTAAGGACACATGCGAGAAAAGAAAATAGCTAGTTGCTAGGGACACAGGCGAGCAAAAACAGATAGCTAGGTGTTAGGGACACAGGCTAGCAAAAACAGATAGCTAGGTGCTAAGAGCATAGGCGAGCAAAAACAGATAGCTAGGTGCTAGGGACACAGGCGAGCAAAAACAGATAGCTAGGTGCTAGGGAAACAGGCGAGCAAAAACAGATAGCTAGGTGCTAGGGACACAGGCGAGCAAAAAACAGATAGCTAGTTGCTAGGGACACAGCCGAGCAAAAACAGATAGCTAGGTGCTAGGGACACAGGCGAGCAAAAACAGATAGCTAGGTGCTAGGAACATAGGCGAGCAAAAACAGATAGCTAGGTGCTAGGGACACAGGCGAGCCAAAACAGATAGATAGGTGCTAGGAACATAGGCGAGCAAAAACAGATAGCTAGGTGCTAGGGACACAGGCGAGCAAAAACAGATAGCTAGGTGCTAGGGATACAGGTGAGCAAAAACAGATAGCTAGGTGGTAGGGACACAGCAGAGCCAAAACAGATAGCTAGGGACACAAACGAGCAAAAACAGATACCTAGGGAATCAGGCGAGCAAAAACAGATAGCTAGGAACACAGGCGAGCAAAAACAGATAGCTAGGGACACAGTCGAGCAAAAACAGATAGCTAGTTGCTAGGACAACAGGCGAACAAAAACAGATAGCTAGGTGCTAGATACACAGGCGAGCCAAAACAGATAGCTAGATGCTAGGGACACAGGCGAGCAAAAACAGATAGCTAGGTGCTAGGGACACAGGCGAGTAAAAAACAGATAGCTAGTTGCTAAAGACACAGGCGAGCAAAAACAGATAGCTAGGTGCTAGGGACACAGGCGAGCAAAAACAGATAGCTAGGTGCTAGGGACACAGGCGAGAAAAAACAGATAGCTAGTGACACAGGCGAGCAAAAACAGATAGCTAAGGACACAGTCGAGCAAAAACAGATAGCTAGGTGCTAGGGACACAGGCGAGGACAAACGGATAGCTAGGTGCAAAGGACAAAGGCGAGCACAAACAGATTGCTTGGTGCTAGCGACACAGACGAGCAAAAACAGATAGCTAGGTGCTAGGCATACAGGCGAGCAAAAACAGATAGCTAGGAGCTAGGGACACAGGCGAGCAAAAACAGATAGCTAGGTGCTAGGGACACAGGCGAGCCAAAATGGATAGCTAGCTGCTACGGACACAGCCGAGCTAAAAAATATAACTAGCTGATAGGGACACAGCCGAGCAAAAACAGATAGCTAGCTGATAGGGACACAGCCGAGCTAAAACATATATAAGATAGGTGCTAAACACACATCCGAACAAAAACAGAAATAGGATAGGTGTTAGGGACACAGCCGAGCAAAAACAGATAGAGGATATGTGCTAGGGACACAGCCGAGCAAAAACAGATATAGGATAGGTGCTAGGGACACAGCCGAGCAAAACCAGATATAGGATAGGTGCTAGGGACACAGCCGAGCAAAAACAGAGATATGATAGGTGATAGGGACACAGCAGAGCAAAAACAGATATAAGATAGGTGCTAGGGACACAGCCGAGCAAAAACAGATATGGGATAGGTGCTAGGGACACAGCCGAGCAAAAACAGATAGCTAGGTGCTAGGAACATAGGCGAGCAAAAACAGATAGCTAGGTGCTAGGGACACAGGCGAGCAAAAACAGATAGCTAGGTGCTAGGGACATAGGCGAGCAAAAGCAGATAGCTAGGTGCTAGGGACACAGCAGAGCCAAAACAGATAGCTAGGGACAGAGGCGAGCAAAAACAGATAGCTAGGGAATCAGGCGATCAAAAACAGATAGCTAGGAACACAGGCGAGCAAAAACAGATAGCTAGGGACAGAGTCGAGCAAAAACAGATAGCTAGGTGCTAGGGACACAGGCGAAGAAAAACGGATAGCTATTTGCAAAGGACATAGGCGAGCACAAACAGATTGCTTGGTGCTAGCGACACAGACGAGCAAAAACACATAGCTAGGTGCTAGGCACACAGGCGAGCAAAAACAGATAGCTAGGTGCTAGGCACACAGGCGAGCAAAAACATAGCTAGGTGCTAGGGACACAGGCGAGCAAAATCAGATAGCTAGGTGCTAGGACAAAAGGCTAGCAAAAACAGATAGCTAGGTTCTCAGGACACATGCGAGAAGAAAAAATAGCTAGTTGCTAGGGACACGGGCGAGCAAAAACAGATAGCTAGGTGCTAGGGACACAGGCTAGCAAAAACAGATAGCTAGGTGATAAGAGCATAGGCGAGCAAAAACAGATAGCTAGGTGCTAGGGACACAGGCGAGCAAAAACAGATAGCTAGGTGCTAGGGATACAGGCGAGCAAAAACAGATAGCTAGGTGCTAGGGACACAGGCGAGCAAAAAACAGATAGCTAGTTGCTAGGGACACAGGCGAGCAAAAACAGATAGCTAGGTGCTAGGGACACAGGCGAGCAAAAACAGATAGCTAGATGCTAGGAACATAGGCGAGCAAAAACAGATAGCTAGGGACACAGGCGAGTAAAAACAGATAGATAGGTGCTAGGAACATAGGCGAGCAAAAACAGATAGCTAGGTGCTAGGGACACAGGCGAGCAAAAACAGATAGCTAGGTGCTAGGGATACAGGCGAGCAAAAACAGATAGCTAGGTGCTAGGGACACAGCAGAGCCAAAACAGATAGCTAGGGACACAGGCGAGCAAAAACAGATACCTAGGAAATGCGCGAGCAAAAACAGATAGCTAGGAACACAGGCGAGCAAAAACAGATAGCTAGGGACACAGTCGAGCAAAAACAGATAGCTAGTTGCTAGGACAACAGGCGAACAAAAAACAGATAGCTAGGGACACAGGCGAGAAAAAACAGATAGCTAGTCACACAGGCGAGCAAAAACAGATAGCTAGGAACACAGGCGAGCAAAAACAGATAGCTAAGGACACAGTCGAGCAAAAACAGATAGCTAGGTGCTAGGGACACAGGCGAGGAAAAACGGATAGCTAGGTGCAAAGGACAAAGGCGAGCACAAACAGATTGCTTGGTGCTAGCGACACAGACGAGCAAAAACAGATAGCTAGGTGCTAGGCACACAGGCGAGCAAAAACAGATAGCTAGGTGCTAGGGACACAGGCGAGCAAAAACATAGCTAGGTACTAGGCACACAGGCGAGCAAAAACAGATAGCTAGGTGCTAGGACAAAAGGCTAGCAAAAACAGATAGCTAGGTTCTAAGGACACATGCGAGAAAAAAAAATAGCTAGTTGCTAGGGATACAGGCGAGCAAAAACAGATAGCTAGGTGCTAGGGACACAGACTAGCAAAAACAGATAGCTAGGTGCTAAGAGCATAGGCGAGCAAAAACAGATAGCTAGGTGCTAGGGACACAGGCGAGCCAAAACAGATAGCTAGGGACACAGGCGAGCAAAAACAGATACCTAGGGAATCAGGCGAGCAAAAACAGATAGCTAGGGACACAGGCGAGGAAAAACAGATAGCTAGGGACACATGCGAGTAAAAAAAGAAAGGAAAGGACACATGCGAGCAAAAACAGATAGCTAGGGACACAGGCGAGCAAAAACAGATAGCTATGTGCTAGGGACACAGGCGAGTAAAAACAGATAGCTAGTTGCTAAAGACACAGGCGAGCAAAAACAGATATAGGATAGGTGCTAGGGACACAGCCGAGAAAAAACAGATAGAGGATATGTGCTAGGGACACAGCCGAGCAAAAACAGATATAGGATAGGTGCTAGGGACACAGCCGAGCAAAACCAGATATAGGATAGGTGCTAGGGACACAGCCGAGCAAAAACAGAAAGAGGATAGGTGCTAGGGACACAGCCGAGCAAAAACAGAGATATGATAGGTGATAGGGACACAGCCGAGGAAAAACAGAGATATGATAGGTGATAGGGACACAGCCGAGCATAAACAGATATAAGATAGGTGCTAGGGACACAGCCGAGCAAAAACAGATATGGGATAGGTTCTAGGGACACAGCTGAGCAAAAACAGATATAGTACAGGTGCTAGGGACACAGCCGAGCAAAAACAAATAGAGAAGTGCTAGGGACACAGCCGATGAAAAACAGATAGAGGATAGGTGCTAGGGACACAGCCGAGCAAAAAAGATAAACCATAGGTGCTAGGGACACAGCCGAGCAAAAACAGATATATGATAGGTGCTAGGAACAAAGCCGAGAAAAACAGATATAGGATAGGTGCTAGGGACACAGCCGAGCAAAAACGGATATAGGATAGGTGTTAGGGATACAGGCGAGCAAAAACAGATAGCTAGGTGCTAGGGACACAGCCGAGCAAAAACAGATAGCTAGGTGCTAGGGACACAAGCGAGCAAAAAACAGATAGCTAGGGACACAGGCGAGCAAAAACAGATAGCTAGGGACACAGGCGAGCAAAACAGATAGCTAGGGACACAGGCGAACAAAAACAGATAGCTAGGGACACGGGCGAGCAAAAACAGATAGCTAGGTGCTAGGACCACAGGCGAGCAAAAACAGATAGCTAGGTTCTAGGGACACATGCGAACAAAAACATATAGCTAGTTGCTAGGGACACAGTCGAGCAAAAACCGATAGCTAGGTGCTAGGGACACAGGAGAGCAAAAATAGTTAGCTAGGTGCTAGGGACATAGGCGAGCAAAAACAGATAGCTAGGTGCTAGGGACACAGGCGAGCAAAAACAGATAGCTAGGTTCTAGGGATACAGGAGAGCAAAAACAGTTAGCTAGGTGCTAGTGACATAGGCGAGCAAAAACAGATAATTAGGTGCTAGGGACACAGGCGAGCAAAAAAGGATAGCTAGGGACACAGGCAAGCAAAAACAGATAGCGAGGGACACAGGCGAGCAAAAACAGATAGCTAAGGACACAGGCAACCAAAAACAGATAGCTAGGGACACAGGCTAGAGAAAACAGATAGCTAGTGACACAGGCGAGCAAAAACAGATAGCTAGTGACACAGGCGAGAAAAAACAGATAGCTAGGGACACATGCGAGCAAAAACAGATAGCTAGATGCTAGGGACACAGCCGAGCCAAAACAGATAGCTAGGTGCAGGAGACACAGCCGAGCAGAAACAGATAGCTAGGGGATAGGGACACAGCCGAGCAAAAACAGACAGCTAGGTGCTAGGAACACATCCTAGCAAAAACAGATAGCTAGGTGCTAGGGACACTGCCGAGCCAAAACAGATAGCTAGGGACACAGCCGAGCCAAAACATATAGCTAGGGACACAGCCGAGCCAAAACAGATAGCTAGGGACACAGCCGAGCCAAAACCGATAGCTACGTGCTAGGGACACAGCCGAGCCGAAACAGATAGCTATGTGCTAGGGACACAGCCGAGCCAAAACAGATAGCTAGTTGCTAGGGACACACCCCAGCCAAAACAGATATCTAGGTGCTAGGGAAAAAGCCGAGCCCAAAAAGATAGCTAGGGACACAGCCGAGCCAAAACAAATAGCTAGGTGCTAGGGACACAGCCGAGCCAAAACAGATAG
The DNA here is from genome assembly GCA_036924085.1 of Ariolimax columbianus. Taxonomy (NCBI): domain Eukaryota; kingdom Metazoa; phylum Mollusca; class Gastropoda; order Stylommatophora; family Arionidae; genus Ariolimax; species Ariolimax columbianus. Next base: position 20,769,727 of record JAVGWX010000021.1, read on the forward strand.
CTAGGGACACAGCCGAGCCAAAACAGATAGCTAGCTGCGAGGGAAACAGCCGAGCAAAAACAGATAGCTAGCTGCTACGGACACAGCCGAGCAAAAACAGATAGCTAGGTGCTAGAGACACAGGCGAGGAAAAACGGATAGCTAGGTGCAAAGGACATAGGCGAGCACAAACAGATTGCTAGGTGCTAGCGACACATACGAGCAAAAACAGATAGCTAGGTGCTAGGCACACAGGCGAGCAAAAACAGATAGCTAGGTGCTAGGGACACAGGCGAGCAAAGACATAGCTAGGTGCTAGGGACACAGGCGAGCAAAAATAGATAGCTAGGTGCTAGGGACACAGGCTAGCAAAAACAGATAGCTAGGTGCTAGGAGCATATGCGAGCAAAAACAGATAGCTAGGTGCTAGGGACACAGGCGAGCAAAAACAGATAGCTAGGTGCTAGGGATACAGACGAGAAAAACAGATAGCTAGGTGCTAGGGACACAGGCGAGCAAAAAACAGATAGCTAGTTGCTAGGGAGACTAGCGAGCAAAAACAGATAGCTAGGTGCTAGGGACACAGGCGAGCAAAAACAGATAGCTAGGTGCTAGGAACATAGGCGAGCAAAAACAGATAGCTAGGTGCTAGGGACACAGGCGAGCAAAAACAGATAGCTAGGGACACAGGCGAGCAAAAACAGATAGATAATTGCTAGGAACATAGGCGAGCAAAAACAGATAGCTAGGTGCTAGGGATACAGGCGAGCAAAAACAGATAGCTAGGTGCTAGGGACACAGCAGAGCCAAAACAGATAGCTAGGGACACAGGCGAGCAAAAACAGATACCTAGGGAATGAGCGAGCAAAAACAGATAGCTAGGAACACAGGCGAGCAAAAACAGATAGCTAGGGACACAGTCGAGCAAAAACAGATAGCTAGTTGCTAGGACAACAGGCGAACAAAAACAGATAGCTAGGGACACAGGCGAGAGAAAACAGATAGCTAGTGACACAGGCGAGCAAAAACAGATAGCTAGATGCTAGTGACATATGCGAGCAAAAAACAGATGGCTAGGTGCTAGGGACACAGGCGAGCAAAAAATGATAGCTAGGTGTTAGGGACACAGGCTAGCAGAAACAGATAGCTAGGTGCTAGATACACAGGCGAGCCAAAACAGATAGCTAGATGCTAGGGACACAGGCGAGCAAAAACAGATAGCTAGGGACACAGGCGAGGAAAAACAGATAGCTAGGGACACAAGCGAGTAAAAACAGATAGCTAAGGACACAGGCGAGCAAAAACAGATAGCTAAAGACACAGGCGAGGAAAAACAGATAGCTAGGGACACATGCGAGTAAAAACAGATAGCTAAGGACACAGGCCAGCAAAAACAGATAGCTAAAAACACAGGCGAGCAAAAACAGATAGCTAGTTGCTAAAGACACAGGCGAGCAAAAACAGATAGCTAGGTGCTAGGTACATAGGCGAGCAAAAACAGATAGCTAGGTGCTAGGAACATAGGCGAGCAAAAACAGATAGCTAGGTGCTAGGGACAGAGGCGAGCAAAAACAGATAGCTAGGTGCTAGGGACACAGGCGAGCAAAAACAGATAGATAGGTGCTAGGAACATAGGCGAGCAAAAACAGATAGCTAGCTGCTAGGGACACAGCCGAGCTAAAACATATAAGATAGGTGCTAAATACACATCCGAACAAAAACAGATATAGGATAGGTGCTAGGGACACAGCCGAGCAAAAACAGATAGAGGATATGTGCTAGGGACACAGCCGAGCAAAAACAGATATAGGATAGGTGCTACGGACACATCCGAGCAAAACCAGATATAGGATAGGTGCTAGGGACACAGCCGAGCAAAAACAGAAAAAGGATAGGTGCTAGGGACACAGCCGAGCAAAAACAGAGATATGATAGGTGATAGGGACACAGCCGAGGAACAACAGAGAGGATAGGTGATAGGGACACAGCCGAGCAAAAACAGATATAAGATAGGTGCTAGGGACACAGCCGAGCAAAATCAGATATGGGATAGGTGCTAGGGACACAGCCGAGCAAAAACAGATATAGTATAGGTGCTAGGGACACAGCCGAGCAAAAACAAATAGAGAAGTGCTAGGGACACAGCCGATGAAAAACAGATAGAGGATAGGTGCTAGGGACACAGCCGAGCAAAAACAGATATAGGATAGGTGCTAGGGACACAGCCGAGCAAAAACAGATATATGATAGGTGCTAGGGACAAAGCCGAGCAAAAACAGATATAGGATAGGTGCTAGGGACACAGCCGAGCAAAAACAGATATAGGATGGGTGCTAGGGATACAGGCGAGCAAAAACAGATAGCTAGGTGCTAGGGACACAGCCGAGCAAAAACAGATAGCTAGGTGCTAGGGACACAGCCGAGCCAAAACAGATAGCTAGGTGCAGGAGACACAGCCGAGCAGAAACAGATAGCTAGGGGATAGGGACACAGCCGAGCAAAAACAGACAGCTAGGTGCTAGGAACACATCCTAGCAAAAACAGATAGCTAGGTGCTAGGGACACTGCCGAGCCAAAACAGATAGCTAGGGACACAGCCGAGCCAAAACATATAGCTAGGGACACAGCCGAGCCAAAACAGATAGCTAGGGACACAGCCGAGCCAAAACCGATAGCTACGTGCTAGGGACACAGCCGAGCCGAAACAGATAGCTATGTGCTAGGGACACAGCCGAGCCAAAACAGATAGCTAGTTGCTAGGGACACACCCCAGCCAAAACAGATATCTAGGTGCTAGGGAAAAAGCCGAGCCCAAAAAGATAGCTAGGGACACAGCCGAGCCAAAACAAATAGCTAGGTGCTAGGGACACAGCCGAGCCAAAACAGATAGCTAGGGACACAGCCGAGCCAAAACAGATAGCTAGCTGCGAGGGAAACAGCCGAGCAAAAACAGATAGCTAGCTGCTACGGACACAGCCGAGCAAAAACAGATAGCTAGGTGCTAGAGACACAGGCGAGGAAAAACGGATAGCTAGGTGCAAAGGACATAGGCGAGCACAAACAGGTTGCTAGGTGCTAGCGACACATACGAGCAAAAACAGATAGCTAGGTGCTAGGCACACAGGCGAGCAAAAACAGATAGCTAGGTGCTAGGGACACAGGCGAGCAAAGACATAGCTAGGTGCTAGGGACACAGGCGAGCAAAAATAGATAGCTAGGTGCTAGGGACACAGGCTAGCAAAAACAGATAGCTAGGTGCTAGGAGCATATGCGAGCAAAAACAGATAGCTAGGTGCTAGGGACACAGGCGAGCAAAAACAGATAGCTAGGTGCTAGGGATACAGACAAGCAAAAACAGATAGCTAGGTGCTAGGGACACAGGCGAGCAAAAAACAGATAGCTAGTTGCTAGGGAGACAGGCGAGCAAAAACAGATAGCTAGGTGCTAGGGACACAGGCGAGCAAAAACAGATAGCTAGGTGCTAGGAACATAGGCGAGCAAAAACAGATAGCTAGGTGCTAGGGACACAGGCGAGCAAAAACAGATAGCTAGGGACACAGGCGAGCAAAAACAGATAGATAAGTGCTAGGAACATAGGCGAGCAAAAACAGATAGCTAGGTGCTAGGGATACAGGCGAGCAAAAACAGATAGCTAGGTGCTAGGGACACAGCAGAGCCAAAACAGATAGCTAGGGACACAGGCGAGCAAAAACAGATACCTAGGGAATGAGCGAGCAAAAACAGATAGCTAGGAACACAGGCGAGCAAAAACAGATAGCTAGGGACACAGTCGAGCAAAAACAGATAGCTAGTTGCTAGGACAACAGGCGAACAAAAACAGATAGCTAGGGACACAGGCGAGAGAAAACAGATAGCTAGTGACACAGGCGAGCAAAAACAGATAGCTAGATGCTAGTGACATATGCGAGCAAAAAACAGATAGCTAGGTGCTAGGGACACAGGCGAGCAAAAAATGATAGCTAGGTGTTAGGGACACAGGCTAGCAGAAACAGATAGCTAGGGACACAGGCGAGGAAAAACAGATAGCTAGGGACACAAGCGAGTAAAAACAGATAGCTAAGGACACAGGCGAGCAAAAACAGATAGCTAAAGACACAGGCGAGGAAAAACAGATAGCTAGGGACACATGCGAGTAAAAACAGATAGCTAAGGACACAGGCCAGCAAAAACAGATAGCTAAAGACACAGGCGAGCAAAAACAGATAGCTAGTTGCTAAAGACACAGGCGAGCAAAAACAGATAGCTAGGTGCTAGGTACATAGGCGAGCAAAAACAGATAGCTAGGTGCTAGGAACATAGGCGAGCAAAAACAGATAGCTAGGTGCTAGGGACAGAGGCGAGCAAAAACAGATAGCTAGGTGCTAGGGACACAGGCGAGCAAAAACAGATAGATAGGTGCTAGGAACATAGGCGAGCAAAAACAGATAGCTAGCTGCTAGGGACACAGCCGAGCTAAAACATATAAGATAGGTGCTAAATACACATCCGAACAAAAACAGATATAGGATAGGTGCTAGGGACACAGCCGAGCAAAAACAAATAGAGAAGTGCTAGGGACACAGCCGATGAAAAACAGATAGAGGATAGGTGCTAGGGACACAGCCGAGCAAAAACAGATATAGGATAGGTGCTAGGGACACAGCCGAGCAAAAACAGATATATGATAGATGCTAGGGACAAAGCCGAGCAAAAACAGATATAGGATAGGTGCTAGGGACACAGCCGAGCAAAAACAGATATAGGATGGGTGCTAGGGATACAGGCGAGCAAAAACAGATAGCTAGGTGCTAGGGACACAGCCGAGCAAAAACAGATAGCTAGGTGCTAGGGACACAGGCGAGCAAAAACAGATAGCTAGGGACACAGGCGAGCAAAAACAGATAGCTAGGGACACAGGCGAGCGGAAACAGATAGCTAGGGACACAGGCGAGCAAAAACAGATAGCTAGGGACACAGGCGAGCAAAACAGATAGCTAGGGACACAGGCGAACAAAAACAGATAGCTAGGGACACAGGCGAGCACAAACAGATAGCTAGGTGCTAGGACCACAGGCGAGCAAAAACAAATAGCTAGGTTCTAGGGACACATGCGAACAAAAACTTATAGCTAGTTGCTAGGGACACAGTCGAGCAAAAACAGATAGCTAGGTGCTAGGGACACAGGAGAGCAAAAATAGTTAGCTAGGTGCTAGGGACATAGGCGAGCAAAAACAGGTAGCTAGGTGCTAGGGACACAGGCGAGCAAAAACAGATAGCTAGGTGCTAGGGATACAGGAGAGCAAAAACAGTTAGCTAGGTGCTAGTGACATAGTCGAGCAAAAACAGATAATTAGGTGCTAGGGACACAGGCGAGCAAAAAATGATAGCTAGGGACACAGGTAAGCAAAAACAGATAGCGAGGGACACAGGCGAGCAAAAACAGATAGCTAGGGACACAGGCAACCAAAAACAGATAGCTAGGGACACAGGCAACCAAAAACAGATAGCTAGGGACACAGGCGAGCAAAAACAGATAGCTAGTGACACATGCGAGCAAAAACAGATAGCTAGATGCTAGGGACACAGCCGAGCCAAAACAGATAGCTAGGTGCAGGAGACACAGCCGAGCAGAAACAGATAGCTAGGGGATAGGGACACAGCCGAGCAAAAACAGACAGCTAGGTGCTAGGAACACATCCTAGCAAAAACAGATAGCTAGGTGCTAGGGACACTGCCGAGCCAAAACAGATAGCTAGGGACACAGCCGAGCCAAAACAGATAGCTAGGGACACAGCCGAGCAAAAACAGATGGCTAGGTGCTAGGGACACTGCCGAGCCAAAACAGATAGCTAGGGACACAGCCGAGCCAAAACATATAGCTAGGGACACAGCCGAGCCAAAACAGATAGCTAGGGACACAGCCGAGCCAAAACCGATAGCTACGTGCTAGGGACAAAGCCGAGCCGAAACAGATAGCTAGGTGCTAGGGACACAGCCGAGCCAAAACAGATAGCTAGTTGCTAGGGACACAGCCCAGCCAAAACAGATATCTAGGTGCTAGGGAAAAAGCCGAGCCCAAAAAGATAGCTAGGGACACAGCCGAGCCAAAAAAAAAAGCTAGGTGCTACGGACACAGCCGAGCCAAAACAGATAGCTAGGGACACAGCCGAGCAAAAACAGATAGCTAGCGGCGAGGGAAACAGCCGAGCAAAAACAGATAGCTAGCTGCTATGGACACAGCCGAGCAAAAACAGATAGCTAGGTGCTAGAGACACAGGCGAGGAAAAACGGATAGCTAGGTGCAAAGGACATAGGCGAGCACAAACAGATTGCTAGGTGCTAGCGACACATACGAGCAAAAACAGATAGCTAGGTGCTAGGCACACAGACGAGCAAAAACAGATAGCTAGGTGCTAGGGACACAGGCGAGCAAAGACATAGCTAGGTGCTAGGGACACAGGCGAGCAAAAATAGATAGCTAGGTGCTAGGGACACAGGCTAGCAAAAACAGATAGCTAGGTGCTAGGAGCATATGCGAGCAAAAACAGATAGCTAGGTGCTAGGGAAACAGGCGAGCAAAAACAGATAGCTAGGTGCTAGGGATACAGACGAGCAAAAACAGATAGCTAGGTGCTAGGGACACAGGCGAGCAAAAAACAGATAGCTAGTTGCTAGGGAGACAGGCGAGCAAAAACAGATAGCTAGGTGCTAGGGACACAGGCGAGTAAAAACAGATAGCTAGGTGCTAGGAATATAGGCGAGCAAAAACAGATAGCTAGGTGCTAGGGACACAGGCGAGCAAAAACAGATAGCTAGGGACACAGGCGAGCAAAAACAGATAGATAAGTGCTAGGAACATAGGCGAGCAAAAACAGATAGCTAGGTGCTAGGGATACAGGCGAGTAAAAACAGATAGCTAGGTGCTAGGGACACAGCAGAGCCAAAACAGATAGCTAGGGACACAGGCGAGCAAAAACAGATACCTAGGGAATGAGCGAGCAAAAACAGATAGCTAGGAACACAGGCGAGCAAAAACAGATAGCTAGGGACACAGTCGAGCAAAAACAGATAGCTAGTTGCTAGGACAAAAGGCGAACAAAAACAGATAGCTAGGGACACAGGCGAGAGAAAACAGATAGCTAGTGACACAGGCGAGCAAAAACAGATAGCTAGATGCTAGTGACACATGCGAGCAAAAAACAGATAGCTAGGTGCTAGGGACACAGGCGAGCAAAAAATGATAGCTAGGTGTTAGGGACACAGGCTAGCAGAAACAGATAGCTAGGTGCTAGATACACAGGCGAGCCAAAACAGATAGCTAGATGCTAGGGACACAGGCGAGCAAAAACAGATAGCTAGGGACACAGGCGAGGAAAAACAGATAGCTAGGGACACATGCGAGTAAAAACAGATGGCTAAGGACACAGGCGAGCAAAAACAGATAGCTAAAGACACAGGCGAGGAAAAACAGATAGCTAGGGACACATGCGAGTAAAAACAGATAGCTAAGGACACAGGCCAGCAAAAACAGATAGCTAAAGACACAGGCGAGCACAAACAGATAGCTAGTTGCTAAAGACACAGGCGAGCAAAAACAGATAGCTAGGTGCTAGGTACATAGGCGAGCAAAAACAGATAGCTAGGTGCTAGGAACATAGGCGAGCAAAAACAGATAGCTAGGTGCTAGGGACAGAGGCGAGCAAAAACAGATAGCTAGGTGCTAGGGACACAGGCGAGCAAAAACAGATAGATAGGTGCTAGGAACATAGGCGAGCAAAAACAGATAGCTAGCTGCTAGGGACACAGCCGAGCTAAAACATATAAGATAGGTGCTAAATACACATCCGAACAAAAACAGATATAGGATAGGTGCTAGGGACACAGCCGAGCAAAAACAGATAGAGGATATGTGCTAGGGACACAGCCGAGCAAAAACAGATATAGGATAGGTGCTAGGGACACATCCGAGCAAAACCAGATATAGGATAGGTGCTAGGGACACAGCCGAGCAAAAACAGAAAGAGGATAGGTGCTAGGGACACAGCCGAGCAAAAACAGAGATATGATAGGTGATAGGGACACAGCCGAGGAACAACAGAGAGGATAGGTGATAGGGACACAGCCGAGCAAAAACAGATATAAGATAGGTGCTAGGGACACAGCCGAGCAAAATCAGATATGGGATAGGTGCTAGGGACACAGCCGAGCAAAATCAGATATGGGATAGGTGCTAGGGACACAGCCGAGCAAAAACAGATATAGTATAGGTGCTAGGGACACAGCCGAGCAAAAACAAATAGAGAAGTGCTAGGGACACAGCCGATGAAAAACAGATAGAGGATAGGTGCTAGGGACACAGCCGAGCAAAAACAGATATATGATAGGTGCTAGGGACAAAGCCGAGCAAAAACAGATATAGGATAGGTGCTAGGGACACAGCCGAGCAAAGACAGATATAGGATAGGTGCTCGGGATACAGGCGAGCAAAAACAGGTAGCTAGGTGCTAGGGACACAGCCGAGCAAAAACAGATAGCTAGGTGCTAGGGACACAGGCGAGCAAAAACAGATAGCTGGGGACACAGGCGAGCAAAAACAGATAGCTAGGGACACAGGCGAGCGGAAATAGATAGCTAGGGACACAGGCGAGCAAAAACAGATAGCTAGGGACACAGGCGAGCAAAACAGATAGCTAGGGACACAGGCGAACAAAAACAGATAGCTAGGGACACAGGCGAGCAAAAACAGATAGCTAGGTGCTAGGACCACAGGCGAGCAAAAACAAATAGCTAGAATCTAGGGACACATGCGAACAAAAACATATAGCTAGTTGCTAGGGACACAGTCGAGCAAAAACAGATAGCTAGGTGCTAGGGACACAGGAGAGCAAAAATAGTTAGCTAGGTGCTAGGGACATAGGCGAGCAAAAACAGGTAGCTAGGTGCTAGGGACACAGGCGAGCAAAAACAGATAGCTAGGTGCTAGGGATACAGGAGAGCAAAAACAGTTAGCTAGGTGCTAGTGACATAGTCGAGCAAAAACAGATAATTAGGTGCTAGGGACACAGGCGAGCAAAAAAGGATAGCTAGGGACACAGGTAAGCAAAAACAGATAGCGAGGGACACAGGCGAGCAAAAACAGATAGCTAGGGACACAGGCAACCAAAAACAGATAGCTAGGGACACAGGCAACCAAAAACAGATAGCTAGGGACACAGGCGAGCAAAAACAGATAGCTAGTGACACATGCGAGCAAAAACAGATAGCTAGATGCTAGGGACACAGCCGAGCCAAAACAGATAGCTAGGTGCAGGAGACACAGCCGAGCAGAAACAGATAGCTAGGGGATAGGGACACAGCCGAGCAAAAACAGACAGCTAGGTGCTAGGAACACATCCTAGCAAAAACAGATAGCTAGGTGCTAGGGACACTGCCGAGCCAAAACAGATAGCTAGGGACACAGCCGAGCCAAAACAGATAGCTAGGGACACAGCCGAGCCAAAACAGATGGCTAGGTGCTAGGGACACAGCCAAGCTAAAACAGATAGCTAGGTGATAGGGACACAGCCGAGCCGAAACAGATAGCTAGGTGCTAGGGACACAGCCGAGCCGAAACAGATAGCTAGGTGCTAGGGACACAGCCGAGCCAAAACAGATAGCTAGTTGCTAGGGACACAGCCCAGCCAAAACAGATATCTAGGTGCTAGGGACACAGCCGAGCCCAAAACAGATAGCTAGGGACACAGCCGAGCCAAAACAGATAGCTAGGGACACAGCCGAGCCAAAACAGATAGCTAGCTGCGAGGGAAACAGCCGAGCAAAAACAGATAGCTAGCTGCTACGGACACAGCCGAGCAAAAACAGATAGCTAGGTGCTAGAGACACAGGCGAGGAAAAACGGATAGCTAGGTGCAAAGGACATAGGCGAGCACAAACAGATTGCTAGGTGCTAGCGACACATACGAGCAAAACAGATAGCTAGGTGCTAGGCACACAGGCTAGCAAAAACAGATAGCTAGCTGCGAGGGAAACAGCCGAGCAAAAACAGATAGCTAGCTGCTACGGACACAGCCGAGCAAAAACAGATAGCTAGGTGCTAGAGACACAGGCGAGGAAAAACGGATAGCTAGGTGCAAAGGACATAGGCGAGCACAAACAGATTGCTAGGTGCTAGCGACACATACGAGCAAAAACAGATAGCTAGGTGCTAGGCACACAGGCTAGCAAAAACAGATAGCTAGGTGCTAGGGACACAGGCGAGCAAAGACATAGCTAGGTGCTAGGGACACAGGCGAGCAAAAATAGATAGCTAGGTGCTAGGGACACACGCTAGCAAAAAGGGATAGCTAGGTGCTAGGAGCATAGGCGAGCAAAAACAGATAGCTAGGTGCTAGGGACACAGGCGAGCAAAAACAGATAGCTAGGTGCTAGGGATACAGGCGAGCAAAAACAGATAGCTAGGTGCTAGGGACACAGGCGAGCAAAAAACAGATAGCTAGTTGCTAGGTACACAGGCGAGCAGAAATAGATAGCTAGGTGCTAGGGACACAGGCGAGGAAAAACAGATAGCTAGGTGCTAGGAACATAGGCGAGCAAAAACAGATAGCTAGGTGCTAGGGACACAGGCGAGCAAAAACAGATAGCTAGGTGCTAGGGATACAGGCGAGCAAAAACAGATAGCTAGGTGCTAGGGACACAGCAGAGCCAAAACAAATAGCTAGGGACACAGGCGAGCAAAAACAGATACCTAGGGAATCAGGCGAGCAAAAACAGATAGCTAGGAACACAGGCGAGCAAAAACAGATAGCTAGGGACACAGTCGAGCAAAAACAGATAGCTAGTTGCTAGGACAACAGGCGAACAAAAACAGATAGCTAGGGACACAGGCGAGAAAAAACAGATAGCTAGTGACACAGGCGAGCAAAAACAGATAGCTAGATGCTAGTGACACATGCGAGCAAAAACAGATAGCTAGGTGCTAGGGACACATGCGAGCAAAAAATGATAGCTAGGTGTTAGGGACACAGGCTTGCAGAAACAGATAGCTAGGTGCTAGATACACAGGCGAGCCAAAACAGATAGCTAGATGCTAGGGACACAGGCGAGCAAAAACAGATAGCTAGGGACACAGGTGAGGAAAAACAGATAGCTAGGGACACATGCGAGTAAAAACAGATAGCTAAGGACACAGGCGAGCAAAAACAAATAGCTAAAGACACAGGCGAGGAAAAACAGATAGCTAGGGACACATGCGAGTAAAAACAGATAGCTAAGGACACAGGCGAGCAAAAACAGATAGCTAAAGACACAGGCAAGCAAAAACAGATAGCTAGTTGCTAAAGACACAGGCGAGCAAAAACAGATAGCTAGGTGCTAGGAACATAGGCGAGCAAAAACAGATAGCTAGGTGCTAGGGACACATTCGAGCAAAAACAGATAGCTAGGTGCTAGGGACACAGGCGAGCAAAAATAGATAGATAGGTGCTAGGAACATAGGCGAGCAAAAGCAGATAGCTAGGTGCTAGTTACACAGGCGAGAAAAAACAGATAGCTAGGTGCTAGGGACACAGCAGAGCCAAAACAGATAGCTAGGGACACAGGCGAGCAAAAACAGATAGCTAGGGAATCAGGCGAGCAAAAACAGATAGCTAGGAACACAGGCGAGCAAAAAACAGATAGCTAGGGACACAATCGAGAAAAAACAGATAGCTAGGTGCTAGGCACACAGGCGAGGAAAAACGGATAGCTAGGTGCTAGGCACACAGGCAAGCAAAAACGGATAGCTAGGTGCTAGGGACACAGGCGAGCAAAAACATAGCTAGGTGCTAGGGACACAGGCGAGCAAAAACAGATAGCTAGGTGCTAGGACAAAAGGCTAGCAAAAACAGATAGCTAGTTTCTAAGGACATATGCGAGAAATAAAATAGCTAGTTGCTAGGGACACAGGGGAGCAAAAACAGATAGCTAGGTGCTAGGGACACAGGCGAGCAAAGACATAGCTAGGTGCTAGGGACACAGGCGAGCAAAAATAGATAGCTAGGTGCTAGGACAAAAGGCTAGCAAAAACAGATAGCTAGGTTCTAAAGACACAGGCGAGAAAAAACAGATAGCTAGGTGCTAGGGACACAGGCGAGCAAAAACAGATAGCTAGGTGCTAGGGACACAGGCTAGCAAAAACAGATAGCTAGGTGCTAGGAGCATAGGCGAGCAAAAACAGATAGCTAGGTTCTAGGGACACAGGCGAGCAAAAACAGATAGCTAGTTGCTAGGGACACAGGCGAGCAAAAACAGATAGCTAGGTGCTAGGAACATAGGCGAGCAAAAACAGATAGCTAGGTGCTAGGGACACAGGCGAGCAAAAACAGATAGCTAGGGACACAGGCGAGCAAAAACAGATAGATAGGTGCTAGGAACATAGGCGAGCAAAAACAGATAGCTAGGTGCTAGGGACACAGGCGAGCAAAAACAGATAGCTAGGTGCTAGGGATACAGGCGAGCAAAAACAGATAGCTAGGTGCTAGGGACACAGCAGAGCCAAAACAGATAGCTAGGGACACAGGCGAGCAAAAACAGATACCTAGGGAATCAGGCGAGCAAAAACAGATAGCTAGTTGCTAGGACAACAGGCAAACAAAAACAGATAGCTAGGGACACAGGCGAGAAAAAACAGATAGCTAGTGACACAGGCGAGCAAAAACAGATAGCTAGATGCTAGTGACACATGCGAGCAAAAACAGATAGCTAGGTGCTAGGGACACAGGCGAGCAAAAAATGATATCTAGGTCTTAGGGACACAGGCTAGTAGAAACAGATAGCTGGGTGCTAGATACACAGGCGAGCCAAAACAGATAGCTAGATGCTAGGGACACAGGCGAGCCAAAACAGATAGCTAGGGACACAGGCGAGTTAAAACAGATAGCTAGGAACACAGGCGAGCAAAAACAGATAGCTAGGAACACAGGCGAGCAAAAACAGATAGCTAGGGACACAGTCGAGCAAAAACAGATAGCTAGGGACACAGTCGAGCAAAAACAGATAGCTAGGTGCTAGGGACACAGACGACGAAAAACGAATAGCTAGGTGCTAGGCGCACAGGCGAGCAAAAACAGATAGCTAGGTGCTAGGGATAAAGGCGAGCAAAAACATAGCTAGGTGCTAGGGACACAGGCGAGCAAAAACAGATAGCTAGGTGCTAGGACAAAAGGCTAGCAAAAACAGATAGCTAGGTTCTAAAGACACAGGCGGAAAAAAAATAGCTAGTTGCTAGGGACACGTGCGAGCAAAAACAGATAGCTATGTGCTAGGGACACAGGCTAGCAAAAACAGATAGCTAGATGCTAGGAGCATAGGCGAGCAAAAACAGATAGCTAGGTGCTAGGGACACAGGCGAGCAAAAACAGATAGCTAGGTGCTAGGGATACAGGCGAGCAAAAACAGATAGCTAGGTGCTTGGGACAAAGGCGAGCATAAAAACAGATAACTAGTTGCTAGGAACACGGGCGAGCAAAAACAGACAGGTAGGTGCTAGGGACACAGGCGAGCAAAAACAGATAGCTAGATGCTAGGAACATAGGCGAGCAAAAACAGATAGCTAGGTGCTAGGGACACAGCAGAGCCAAAACAGATAGCTAGGGACACAGGCGAGCAAAAACAGATACCTAGGGAATCAGGCGAGCAAAAACAGATAGCTAGGAACACAGTCGAGCAAATACAGATAGCTAGTTGCTAGGACAACAGGCGAACAAAAACAGATAGCTTGGGACACAGGCGAGAAAAAACAGATAGCTAGTGACACAGGCGAGCAAAAACAGATAGCTAGATGCTAGATACACAGGCGAGCCAAAACAGATAGCTAGATGCTAGGGACACAGGCGAGCCAAAACAGATAGCTAGAGACACAGGCGAGTTAAAACAGATAGCTAGGGACACATGCGAGCAAAAACAGATAGCTAGGGACACAGGCGAGGAAAAACAGATAGCTAGGGACACATGCGAGTAAAAACAGATAGCTAAGGACACAGGCGAGCAAATACAGATAGCTAAAGACACAGGCGAGCAAAAACAGATAGCTAGTTGCTAAAGCCATAGGCGAGCAAAAACAGATAGCTAGGTGCTAGGGACACAGGCGAGCAAAAACAGATAGCTAGGTGCTAGGAACAAAGGCGAGCAAAAACAGATAGCTAGTTGCTAGGGACACAGGCGAGCAAAAACAGATAGCTAGGTGCTAGGGACACAGGCGAGCAAAAATAGATAGATAGGTGCTAGGAACATAGGCGAGCAAAAGCAGATAGCTAGGTGCTAGGGACACAGGCGAGAAAAAACAGATAGCTAGGTGCTAGGGACACAGCAGAGCCAAAACAGATATCTAGGGACACAGGCGAGCAAAAACAGATAGCTAGGGAATCAGGCGAGCAAAAACAGATAGCTAGGAACACAGGCGAGCAAAAACAGATAGTAAGGTGCTAGGGACACAGGCGAGGACAAACGGATAGCTAGGTGCTAGGCACACAGGCGAGCAAAAACAGATAGCTAAGTGCTAGGGACACAGGCGAGCAAAACATAGCTAGGTGCTAGGGACACAGGCGAGCAAAAACAGATAGCTAGGTGCTAGGACAAAAGGCTAGCAAAAACAGATAGCTAGGTGCTAGGGACACAGGCGAGCAATGACATAGCTAGGTGCTAGGGACACAGGCGAGCAAAAATAGATAGCTAGGTGCTAGGACAAAAGGCTAGCAAAAACAGATAGCTAGGTTCTAAAGACACAGGCGAGAAAAAAAAATAGCTAGTTGCTAGGGACACAGGCGAGCAAAAACAGATAGCTAGGTGCTAGGGACACAGGCTAGCAAAAACAGATAGCTAGGTGCTAGGAGCATAGGCGAACAAAAACAGATAGCTATGTGCTAGGGACACAGGCGAGCAAAAACAGATAGCTAGGTGCTAGGGATACAGGCGAGCAAAAACAGATAGCTAGGTGCTAGGGACACAGGCGAGCATAAAAACAGATAGCTAGTTGCTAGGGACACAGGCGAGCAAAACAGATAGGTAGGTGCTAGGGACACAGGCGAGCAAAAACAGATAGCTAGGTGCTAGGAACATAGGCGAGCAAAAACAGATAGCTAGGTGCTAGGGGCACAGGCGAGCAAAAACAGATAGCTAGGGACACAGGCGAGCAAAAACAGATAGATAGGTGCTAGGAACATAGGCGAGCAAAAACAGATAGCTAGGTGCTAGGGACACAGGCGAGAAAAAAAAATAGCTAGTTGCTATGGACACAGGCGAGCAAAAACAGATAGCTAGGTGCTAGGGACACAGGCTAGCAAAAACAGATAGCTAGGAGCTAGTAGCATAGGCGAACAAAGACAGATAGCTAGGTGCTAGGGACACAGGCGAGCAAAAACAGATAGCTAGGTGCTAGGGATACAGGCGAGCAAAAACAGATAGCTAGGTGCTAGGGACACAGGCAAGCATAAAAACAGATAGCTAGTTGCTAGGGACACAGGCGAGCAAAAACAGATAGGTAGGTGCTAAGGACACAGGCGAGCAAAAACAGATAGCTAGGTGCTAGGAACATAGGCGAGCAAAAACAGATAGCTAGGTGCTAGGGACACAGGCGAGCAAAAACAGATAGCTAGGGACATAGGCGAGCAAAAACAGATAGATAGGTGCTAGGAACATAGGCGAGCAAAAGCAGATAGCTAGGTGCTAGGGACACAGGCTAGAAAAAACAGATAGCTAGGTGCTAGGGACACAGCAGAGCCAAAACAGATAGCTAGGGACACAGGCGAGCAAAAACAGATAGCTAGGGAATCAGGCGAGCAAAAACAGATAGCTAGGAACACAGGCGAGCCAAAACAGATAGCTAGGGACACAGGCGAGTTAAAACAGATAGCTAGGAACACAGGCGAGCAAAAACAGATAGCTAGGAACACAGGCGAGCAAAAACAGATAGCTAGGGACACAGTCGAGCAAAAACAGACAGCTAGGAACACAGGCGAGCAAAAACAGATAGCTAGGGACACAGTCGAGCAAAAACAGATAGCTTAGTGCTAGGGACACAGGCGAGGAAAAACGGATAGCTAGGTGCTAGGCACACAGGCGAGCAAAAACAGATAGCTAGGTGCTAGGGAAAAAGGCGAGCAAAAATATAGCTAGGTGCTAGGGACACAGGCGAGCAAAAACAGATAGCTAGGTGCTAGGGACACAGGCTAGCAAAAACAGATAGCTAGGTGCTAGGGACACAGGCGAGCAAAAATAGATAGCTAGGTGCTAGGACAAAAGGCTAGCAAAAACAGATAGCTAGGTTCTAAAGACACAGGCGAGAAAAAATAGATAGCTAGGTGCTAGGGACACAGGCGAGCAAAAACAGATAGCTAGGTGCTAGGGACACAGGCTAGCAAAAACAGATAGCTAGGTGCTAGGAGCATAGGCGAGCAAAAACAGATAGCTAGGTGCTAGGGATACAGGCGAGCAAAAACAGATAGCTAGGTGCTAGGGACACAAGCGAGCATAAAAACAGATAGCTAGTTGCTAGGGACACAGGCGAGCAAAAACAGATAGGTAGGTGCTAGGGACACAGGCGAGCAAAAACAGATAGCTAGGTGATAGGAACATAGGCGAGCAAAAACAGATAGCTAGGTGCTAGGGACACAGGCGAGCAAAAACAGATAGCTAGGGACACAGGCGAGCAAAAACAGATACATAGGTGCTAGGAACATAGGCGAGCAAAAAAAGATAGCTAGGGGCTAGGGACACAGGCGAGCAAAAACAGATAGCTAGGTGCTAGGGATACAGGTTAGCAAAAACAGATAGCTAGGTGCTAGGGACACAGCAGAGCCAAAACAGATAGCTAGGGAAACAGGCGAGCAAAAACCGATACCTAGTGAATCAGGCGAGCAAAAACAGATAGCTATTTGCTAGGACAACAGGCGAACAAAAACAGATTGCTAGGGACACAGGCGAGAAAAAACAGATAGCTAGTGACACAGGCGAGCAAAAACAGATAGCTAGATGCTAGTGACACATGCGAGCAAAAACAGATAGCTAGGTGCTAGGGACACAGGCGAGCAAAAAATGATAGCTAGGTGTTAGGGACACAGGCTAGCAGAAACAGATAGCTAGGTGCTAGATACACAGGCGAGCAAAAACAGATAGCTAGATGCTAGGGACACAGGCGAGCCAAAACAGATAGCTAGGGACACAGGCGAGTTAAAACAGATAGCTAGGAACACAGGCGAGCAAAAACAGATAGCTAGGAACACAGGCGAGCAAAAACAGATAGCTAGGGACACAGTCGAGCAAAAACAGATAGCTAGGAACACAGGCGAGCAAAAACAGATAGCTAGGGACACAGTCGAGCAAAAACAGATAGCTAGGTGCTAGGGACACAGGCGAGGAAAAACGGATAGCTAGGTGCTAGGCACACAGGCGAGCAAAAACAGATAGCTAGGTGCTAGGGACAAAGGCGAGCAAAAACATAGCTAGGTGCTAGCGACACAGGCGAGCAAAAACAGATAGCTAGGTGCTAGGACAAAAGGCTAGCAAAAACAGATAGCTAGGTTCTAAGGACACATGCGAGAAAAAAAATAGCTAGTTGCTAGGGACACAGGCGAGCAAAAACAGATAGCTAGGTGCTAGGGACACAGGCTAGCAAAAACAGATAGCTAGTTGCTAGGGACACGTGCGAGCAAAAACAGATAGCTAGGTGCTAGGGACACAGGCGAGCAAAAACAGATAGCTAGGTGCTAGGGAAACAGGCGAGCAAAAACAGATAGCTAGGTGCTAGGGACACAGGCGAGCATAAAAACAGATAGCTAGTTGCTAGGGACACAGGCGAGCAAAAACAGATAGGTAGGTGCTAGGGACACAGGCGAGCAAAAACAGATAGCTCAGTGCTAGGAACATAGTCGAGCAAAAACAGATAGCTAGGTGCTAGGGACACAGGCGAGCAAAAAGATAGCTAGGGACACAGGCGAGCAAAAACAGATAGATAGGTGCTAGGAACATAGGCGAGCAAAAACAGATAGCTAGGTGCTAGGGACACAGGCGAGCAAAAACAGATAGCTAGGTGCTAGGGACACAGCAGAGCCGAAACAGATAGTTAGGGACACAGGCGAGCAAAAACAGATAGCTAGGTGCTAGGGACATAGGCGAGCCAAAACAGATAGCTAGGGACACAGGCGAGTTAAAACAGATAGCTGGGAACACAGGCGAGCAAAAACAGATAGCTAGGAACACAGGCGAGCAAAAACAGATAGCTAGGGACACAGTCGAGCAAAAACAGATAGCTAGGAACACAGGCGAGCAAAAACAGATAGCTAGGGACACAGTCGAGGTAAAACGGATAGCTAGGTGCAAAGGACATAGGCGAGCACAAACAGATTGCTTGGTGCTAGCGACACAGTCGAGCAAAAACATAGCTAGGTGCTAGGGACACAGGCGAGCAAAAACAGATAGCTAGGTGCTAGGACAAAAGGCTAGCAAAAACAGATAGCTAGGTTCTAAAGACACAGGCGGAAAAAAATAGCTAGTTGCTAGGGACACGTGCGAGCAAAAACAGATAGCTATGTGCTAGGGACACAGGCTAGCAAAAACAGATAGCTAGGTTCTAGGAGCATAGGCGAGCAAAAACAGATAGCTAGGTGCTAGGGACACAGGCAAGCAAAAACAGATAGCTAGGTTCTAGGGACACAGGCGAGCAAAAACAGATAGGTAGGTGCTAGGGACACAGGCGAGCAAAAACAGATAGCCAGGTGCTAGGAACATAGGCGAGCAAAAACAGATAGCTAGGTGCTAGGGACACAGGCGAGCAAAAACAGATAGCTAGGGACAGTCGAGCAAAAATAGATAGCTAGTTGCTAGAACAACAGGCGAACAAAAACAGATAGCTAGGTGCTAGGGACACAGGCGAGAAATAACAGATAGCTAGTGACACAGGCGAGCAAAAACAGATAGCTAGATGCTAGTGACACATGCGAGCAAAAACAGATAGCTAGGTGCTAGGGACACAGGCGAGCAACAAATGATAGCTAGGTGTTAGGGACACAGGCTAGCAGAAACAGATAGCTAGGTGCTAGATACACAGGCGAGCCAAAACAGATATCTAGATGCTAGGGACACAGGCGAGCCAAAACAGATAGCTAGGGACACAGGCGAGTTAAAACAGATAGCTAGGGACACAGGCGAGCAAAAACAGATAGCTAGGGACACAGGCGAGGAAAAACAGATAGCTAGGGACACATGCGAGTAAAAACAGATAGCTAAGGACACAGGCGAGCAAAAACAGATAGCTAAAGACACAGGTGAGCAAAAACAGATAGCTAGTTGCTAAAGACACAGGCGAGCAAAAACAGATAGCTGGGTGCTAGGGACAAAGGCGAGCAAAAACAGATAGCTAGGTGCTAGGGACACAGGCGAGCAAAAACAGATAGCTAGGTGCTAGGGACACAGGCGAGCAAAAACAGATAGATAGGTGCTAGGAACATAGGCGAGCAAAAGTCGATAGCTAGGTGCTAGGGACACAGGCGAGCAAAAACAGATAGCTAGGTGCTAGGGACACAGGCGAGCAAAAACAGATAGCTAGGTGCTAGGGACACAGGCGAGCAAAAACAGATAGCTAGGTGCTAGGAACAAAGGCGAGCAAAAACAGATAGCTAGGTGCTAGGGACACAGGCGAGCAAAAACAGATAGCTAGGTGCCAGGGACACAGGCGAGCAAAAACAGATAGATAGGTGCTAGGAACATAGGCGAGCAAAAGCAGATAGCTAGGTGCTAGGGACACAGGCGAGAAAAAACAGATAGCTAGGTGCTAGGGACACAGCAGAGCCAAAACAGATATCTAGGGACACAGGCGAGCAAAAACAGATAGCTAGGGAATCAGGCGAGCAAAAACAGATAGCTAGGAACACAGGCGAGCAAAAACAGATAGCTAGGGACACAGTCGAGCAAAAACAGATAGCTAGGTGCTAGGGACACAGGCGATGAAAAGATAGGAGGTTAGGTGCTAGGGACATTCGGCATAAAACAGATATAGGCTTAGGTGCTAGGGACACTCGGCATAAAACAGATATAGGCTTATGTGCTAGGGACATTCGGCATAAAACAGATATAGGGGCTTAGGTGCTAGGGACACTAGGCATAAAACAGATAGGTGCTTAGGTGCTAGGGACACTCGGCATAAAACAGATATAGGCTTAGGTGCTAGGGACACTCGGCATAAAACAGATATGGGCTTAGGTGCTAGGGACACTCGGCATAAAAAGATAGGAGGTTAGGTGCTAGGGACATTCGGCATAAAACAGATAGGCGCTTAGATGCTTGGGACACTCGGCATAAAACAAATAGGCGCTTAGGTGCTAGGTACACTCGGCATAAAACATATAGGCGCTTAGGTGCTTGGGACACTCGGCATAAAACAAATAGGCGCTTAGGTGCTAGGGACACTTGGCATAAAACAGATAGGCGCTTAGGTGCTAGGGACACTATACATAAAACAGATAGGCGCTTAGGTGCTAGGGACAGTCGGCAAAAAACAGATAGAGGCTTAGGTGCTAGGGACACTCGGCATAAAACAGATATAGGCTTAGGTGCTAGGGACACTCGGCATAAAACAGATATAGGCGGTTAGGTGCCAGGGACACTCGGCAAAAAACAGATAGAGGCTTAGGTGCTAGGGACACTCGGCATAAAACAGATAGGCTTAGGTGCTAGGGACACTCGGCATAAAACAGATATAAACGGTTAGGTTCTAGGGACATTCGGCATAAAACAGATAGGCGCTTAGGTGCTAGGGACACTCGGCATAAAACAGATAAGTGCTTAGGTGCTAGGGACACTCGGCATAAAACAGATATAGGCGTAGGTCTATGGACACTCGGCATAAAACAGATATGGGCTTAGGTGCTAGGGACACTCGGCATAAAAAGATAGGAGGTTAGGTGCTAGGGACATTCGGCATAAAACAGATAGGCGCTTAGATGCTTGGGACACTAGGCATAAAACAAATAGGCGCTTAGGTGCTAGGTACACTCGGCATAAAACATATAGGCGCTTAGGTGCTTGGGACACTCGGCATAAAACAAATAGGCGCTTAGGTGCTAGGGACACTTGGCATAAAACAGATAGGCGCTTAGGTGCTAGGGACACTATACATAAAACAGATAGGCGCTTAGGTGCTAGGGACAGTCGGCAAAAAACAGATAGAGGCTTAGGTGCTAGGGACACTCGGCATAAAACAGATATAGGCTTAGGTGCTAGGGACACTCGGCATAAAACAGATATAGGCGGTTAGGTGCCAGGGACACTCGGCAAAAAACAGATAGAGGCTTAGGTGCTAGGGACACTCGGCATAAAACAGATATAGGCTTAGGTGCTAGGGACACTCGGCATAAAACAGATATAGGCGGTTAGGTTCTAGGGACATTCGGCATAAAACAGATAGGCGCTTAGGTGCTAGGGACACTCGGCATAAAACAGATAAGTGCTTAGGTGCTAGGGACACTCGGCATAAAACAGATAAGTGCTTAGGTGCTAGGGACACTCGGCATAAAACAGATATAGGCTTAGGTCTAGGGACACTCGGCATAAAACAGATATGGGCTTAGGTGATAGGGACACTCGGCATAAAAAGATAGGAGGTTAGGTGCTAGGGACATTCGGCATAAAACAGATAGGCTCTTAGGTGCTTGGGACACTCGGCATAAAACAGATAGGCGCTTAGGTGCTAGGGACACTCGGCATAAAACAGATAGGTGCTAGGAAAACTCGGCATAAAACAGATATAGGCTTAGTTGCTAGGGACATTCGGCATAAAACAGATATAGGCTTAGTTGCTAGGGACATTCGGCATAAAACAGATAGGCGGCTTAGGTGCTAGGGACACTCAGCATAAAACAGATAGGCGGCTTAGGTGCTAGGGACACTCGGCATAAAACAGATAAGCTTAGGTGCTAGGGACACTCGGCATAAAATAGATAGGCGATTACGTGCTAGGGACATTCGGCATACAAGAGATAGGCGGTTAGGTGATAGGGACATTCGGCATTAAACATAGGCACTTAGGTGATAGGGACACTCGGCAAAAAACAGATAGGCGCTTAGGTGCTAGGGACACTCGGCATAAAACAGATAAGAGGTTAGGTGCTAGGGACATTCGACATAAAACAGATAGGTGCTAGGGACACTCGGCATAAAACAGATAGGCGGCTTAGGTGCTAGGGACACTCGGCATAAAACAGATAGGCAGCTTAGGTGCTAGGGACACTCGGCATAAAACAGATAGGCGCTTAAGTGCTAGGGACACTAGGCATAAGACAGATAGGCGCTTAGGTGCTAGGGACACTCGGCATAAAACAGATAGGTGCTTAGGTGCTAGGGACACTCGGCATAAAACAGATATAGGCTTAGGTGCTAGGGACACTCGGCATAAAACAGATATGGGCTTAGGTGCTAGGGACACTCGGCATAAAAAAGATAAGAGGTTAGGTGCTAGGGACATTCGGCATAAAACAGATAGGCGCTTAGGTGCTTGGGACACTCGGCATAAAACAAATAGGCGCTTAGGTGCTAGGGACACTCGGCATAAAACAGATAGGTGCTTATGTCCTAGGGACACTCGGCATAAAACAGATAGGCGCTTAGGTGCTAGGGACACTCGGCATAGAACAGATAAGAGGTTAGGTGCTAGGGACATTCGACATAAAACAGATAGGCGCTTAGGTTCTAGGGACACTCGGCATAAAACAGATAGGCGGCTTAGGTGCTAGGGACACTCGGCATAAAACAGATAGGCGGCTTAGGTGCTAGGGACACTCGGCATAAAACAGATAGGCGCTTATGTGCTAGGGACACTAGGCATAAAACAGATAGGCGCTTAGGTGCTAGGGACACTCGGCATAAAACAGATAGGTGCTTAGGTGCTAGGGACACTCGGCATAAAACAGATATAGGCTTAGGTGCTAGGGACACTCGGCATGAAAAAGATAGGAGGTTAGGTGCTAGGGACATTCGGCATAAAACAGATAGGCGCTTAGGTGCTTGGGACACTCGGCATAAAACAAATAGGCGCTTAGGTGCTAGGGACACTCGGCATAAAACAGAAAGGTGCTTTTGTCCTAGGGACACTCGGCATAAAACAGATAGGTGCTTATGTCCTAGGGACACTCGGCATAAAACAGATAGGCGCTTAGGTGCTAGGGACACTCGGCATAAAATAGATAGGCGCTTAGGTGCTAGGGACACTCGGCATAAAACAGATAGGCGCTTAGGTGCTAGGGACACTCAGCATAAAACAGATAGGCAGCTTAGGTGCTAGGGACACTTGGCATAAAACAGATATAGGCGCTTAGGTGCTAGGGACACTCGGCAAAAAACAGATAGAGGCTTAGGTGCTAGGGACACTCGGCATAAAAAAGATATAGGCTTAGGTGCTAGGGTAACTCGGCATAAAACAGATATAGGCGGTTAGGTGCTAGGGACATTCGGCATAAAACAGATAGGCGCTTAGGTGCTAGGGACACTCGGCATAAAACAGATATAGGCTTAGGTCTAGGGACACTCGGCATAAAACAGATATGGGCTTAGGTGATAGGGACACTCGGCATAAAAAGATAGGAGGTTAGGTGCTAGGGACATTCGGCATAAAACAGATAGGCTCTTAGGTGCTTGGTACACTCGGCATAAAACAAATAGGCGCTTAGGTGCTAGGGACACTCGGCATAAAACAGATAGGTGCTTATGTCCTAGGGACACTCGGCATAAAACATATAGGCGCTTAGGTGCTAGGGACACTCGGCATAAAACAGATAGGTGCTAGGAAAACTCGGCATAAAACAGATATAGGCTTAGTTGCTAGGGACATTCGGCATAAAACAGATATAGGCTTAGTTGCTAGGGACATTCGGCATAAAACAGATAGGCGCTTAGGTGCTAGGGACACTCGGCATAAAATAGATAAGAGGTTAGGTGCTAGGGACATTCGACATAAAACAGATAGGTGCTAGGGACACTCGGCATAAAACAGATAGGCGGCTTAGGTGCTAGGGACACTCGGCATAAAACAGATAGGCAGCTTAGGTGCTAGGGACACTCGGCATAAAATAGATAGGCGCTTAAGTGCTAGGGACACTAGGCATAAGACAGATAGGCGCTTAGGTGCTAGGTACACTCGGCATAAAACATATAGGCGCTTAGGTGCTTGGGACACTCGGC
Organism: Ariolimax columbianus; assembly: GCA_036924085.1. NCBI lineage: Eukaryota > Metazoa > Mollusca > Gastropoda > Stylommatophora > Arionidae > Ariolimax > Ariolimax columbianus. The sequence goes on from JAVGWX010000021.1 coordinate 20,793,907, forward strand.
ATAAAACAAATAGGCGCTTAGGTGCTAGGGACACTTGGCATAAAACAGATAGGCGCTTAGGTGCTAGGGACAGTCGGCAAAAAACAGATAGAGGCTTAGGTGCTAGGGACACTCGGCATAAAACAGATATAGGCTTAGGTGCTAGGGACACTCGGCATAAAACAGATATAGGCGGTTAGGTGCCAGGGACACTCGGCAAAAAACAGATAGAGGCTTAGGTGCTAGGGACACTCGGCATAAAACAGATATAGGCTTAGGTGCTAGGGACACTCGGCATAAAACAGATATAGGCGGTTAGGTTCTAGGGACATTCGGCATAAAACAGATAGGCGCTTAGGTGCTAGGGACACTCGGCATAAAACAGATAAGTGCTTAGGTGCTAGGGACACTCGGCATAAAACAGATATAGGCTTAGGTCTAGGGACACTCGGCATAAAACAGATATGGGCTTAGGTGATAGGGACACTCGGCATAAAAAGATAGGAGGTTAGGTGCTAGGGACATTCGGCATAAAACAGATAGGCTCTTAGGTGCTTGGGACACTCGGCATAAAACAAATAGGCGCTTAGGTGCTAGGGACACTCGGCATAAAACAGATAGGTGCTTATGTCCTAGGGACACTCGGCATAAAACAGATAGGCGCTTAGGTGCTAGGGACACTCGGCATAAAACAGATAGGTGCTAGGAAAACTCGGCATAAAACAGATATAGGCTTAGTTGCTAGGGACATTCGGCATAAAACAGATATAGGCTTAGTTGCTAGGGACATTCGGCATAAAACAGATAGGCGGCTTAGGTGCTAGGGACACTCAGCATAAAACAGATAGGCGGCTTAGGTGCTAGGGACACTCGGCATAAAACAGATAAGCTTAGGTGCTAGGGACACTCGGCATAAAATAGATAGGCGATTACGTGCTAGGGACATTCGGCATACAAGAGATAGGCGGTTAGGTGATAGGGACATTCGGCATTAAACATAGGCACTTAGGTGATAGGGACACTCGGCAAAAAACAGATAGGCGCTTAGGTGCTAGGGACACTCGGCATAAAACAGATAAGAGGTTAGGTGCTAGGGACATTCGACATAAAACAGATAGGTGCTAGGGACACTCGGCATAAAACAGATAGGCGGCTTAGGTGCTAGGGACACTCGGCATAAAACAGATAGGCAGCTTAGGTGCTAGGGACACTCGGCATAAAACAGATAGGCGCTTAAGTGCTAGGGACACTAGGCATAAGACAGATAGGCGCTTAGGTGCTAGGGACACTCGGCATAAAACAGATAGGTGCTTAGGTGCTAGGGACACTCGGCATAAAACAGATATAGGCTTAGGTGCTAGGGACACTCGGCATAAAACAGATATGGGCTTAGGTGCTAGGGACACTCGGCATAAAAAAGATAAGAGGTTAGGTGCTAGGGACATTCGGCATAAAACAGATAGGCGCTTAGGTGCTTGGGACACTCGGCATAAAACAAATAGGCGCTTAGGTGCTAGGGACACTCGGCATAAAACAGATAGGTGCTTATGTCCTAGGGACACTCGGCATAAAACAGATAGGCGCTTAGGTGCTAGGGACACTCGGCATAGAACAGATAAGAGGTTAGGTGCTAGGGACATTCGACATAAAACAGATAGGCGCTTAGGTTCTAGGGACACTCGGCATAAAACAGATAGGCGGCTTAGGTGCTAGGGACACTCGGCATAAAACAGATAGGCGGCTTAGGTGCTAGGGACACTCGGCATAAAACAGATAGGCGCTTAAGTGCTAGGGACACTAGGCATAAAACAGATAGGCGCTTAGGTGCTAGGGACACTCGGCATAAAACAGATAGGTGCTTAGGTGCTAGGGACACTCGGCATAAAACAGATATAGGCTTAGGTGCTAGGGACACTCGGCATGAAAAAGATAGGAGGTTAGGTGCTAGGGACATTCGGCATAAAACAGATAGGCGCTTAGGTGCTTGGGACACTCGGCATAAAACAAATAGGCGCTTAGGTGCTAGGGACACTCGGCATAAAACAGAAAGGTGCTTTTGTCCTAGGGACACTCGGCATAAAACAGATAGGTGCTTATGTCCTAGGGACACTCGGCATAAAACAGATAGGCGCTTAGGTGCTAGGGACACTCGGCATAAAATAGATAGGCGCTTAGGTGCTAGGGACACTCGGCATAAAACAGATAGGCGCTTAGGTGCTAGGGACACTCAGCATAAAACAGATAGGCAGCTTAGGTGCTAGGGACACTTGGCATAAAACAGATATAGGCGCTTAGGTGCTAGGGACACTCGGCAAAAAACAGATAGAGGCTTAGGTGCTAGGGACACTCGGCATAAAAAAGATATAGGCTTAGGTGCTAGGGTAACTCGGCATAAAACAGATATAGGCGGTTAGGTGCTAGGGACATTCGGCATAAAACAGATAGGCGCTTAGGTGCTAGGGACACTCGGCATAAAACAGATATAGGCTTAGGTCTAGGGACACTCGGCATAAAACAGATATGGGCTTAGGTGATAGGGACACTCGGCATAAAAAGATAGGAGGTTAGGTGCTAGGGACATTCGGCATAAAACAGATAGGCTCTTAGGTGCTTGGTACACTCGGCATAAAACAAATAGGCGCTTAGGTGCTAGGGACACTCGGCATAAAACAGATAGGTGCTTATGTCCTAGGGACACTCGGCATAAAACATATAGGTGCTAGGGACACTCGGCATAAAACAGATAGGCGGCTTAGGTGCTAGGGACACTCGGCATAAAACAGATAGGCAGCTTAGGTGCTAGGGACACTCGGCATAAAATAGATAGGCGCTTAAGTGCTAGGGACACTAGGCATAAGACAGATAGGCGCTTAGGTGCTAGGGACACTCGGCATAAAACAGATAGGTGCTTAGGTGCTAGGGACACTCGGCATAAAACAGATATAGGCTTAGGTGCTAGGGACACTCGGCATAAAACAGATAGGTGCTTATGTCCTAGGGACACTCGGCATAAAACAGATAGGCGCTTAGGTGCTAGGGACACTCGGCATAAAACAGATAGGTTCTAGGAAAACTCGGCATAAAACAGATATAGGCTTAGTTGCTAGGGACATTCGGCATAAAACAGATATAGGCTTAGTTGCTAGGGACATTCGGCATAAAACAGATAGGCGGCTTAGGTGCTAGGGACACTCAGCATAAAACAGATATGCGGCTTAGGTGCTAGGGACACTCGGCATAAAACAGATAGGCGCTTAGGTGCTAGGGACACTCGGCATAAAACAGATAAGCTTAGGTGCTAGGGACACTCGGCATAAAATAGATAGGCGATTACGTGCTAGGGACATTCGGCATACAAGAGATAGGCGGTTAGGTGCTAGGGACATTCGGCATTAAACATAGGCACTTAGGTGATAGGGACACTCAGCAAAAAACAGATAGGCGCTTAGGTGCTAGGGACACTCGGCATAAAACAGATAAGAGGTTAGGTGCTAGGGACATTCGACATAAAACAGATAGGTGCTAGGGACACTCGGCATAAAACAGATAGGCGGCTTAGGTGCTAGGGACACTCGGCATAAAACAGATAGGCAGCTTAGGTGCTAGGGACACTCGGCATAAAACAGATAGGCGCTTAAGTGCTAGGGACACTAGGCATAAGACAGATAGGCGCTTAGGTGCTAGGGACACTCGGCATAAAACAGATAGGTGCTTAGGTGCTAGGGACACTCGGCATAAAACAGATATAGGCTTAGGTGCTAGGGACACTCGGCATAAAACAGATATGGGCTTAGGTGCTAGGGACACTCGGCATAAAAAAGATAGGAGGTTAGGTGCTAGGGACATTCGGCATAAAACAGATAGGCGCTTAGGTGCTTGGGACACTCGGCATAAAACAAATAGGCGCTTAGGTGCTAGGGACACTCGGCATAAAACAGATAGGTGCTTATGTCCTAGGGACACTCGGCATAAAACAGATAGGCGCTTAGGTGCTAGGGACACTCGGCATAAAACAGATAAGAGGTTAGGTGCTAGGGACATTCGACATAAAACAGATAGGCGCTGAGGTGCTAGGGACACTCGGCATAAAACAGATAGGCGGCTTAGGTGCTAGGGACACTCGGCATAAAACAGATAGGCGGCTTAGGTGCTAGGGACACTCGGCATAAAACAGATAGGCGCTTAAGTGCTAGGGACACTAGGCATAAAACAGATAGGCGCTTAGGTGCTAGGTACACTCGGCATAAAACAGATAGGTGCTTAGGTGCTAGGGACACTCGGCATAAAACAGATATAGGCTTAGGTGCTAGGGACACTCGGCATAAAAAAGATAGGAGGTTAGGTGCTAGGGACATTCGGCATAAAACAGATAGGCAGCTTAGGTGCTAGGGACACTCGGCATAAAACAGATAGGCTGTTAGGTGCTAGGGACATTCGGCATAAAACAGATAGGCGGTTAGGTGCTAGGGACATTCGGCATAAAACAGATAGGCGCTTAGGTGCTAGGGACACTCGGCATAAAACAGATAGGTGCTTAGGTGCTAGGGACACTCGGCATAAAACAGATATAGGCTTAGGTGCTAGGGACACTCGGCATAAAACAGATAGGTGCTTAAGTGCTGGGGACACTCGGCATAAAACAGATAGGTGCTTATGTCCTAGGGACACTCTGCATAAAACATATAGGCGCTTAGGTGCTAGGGACACTCGGCATAAAACAGATAGGTGCTAGGAAAACTCGGCATAAAACAGATATAGGCTTAGTTGCTAGGGACATTCGGCATAAAACAGATATAGGCTAAGTTGCTAGGGACATTCGGCATAAAACAGATAGGCGCTTAGGTGCTAGGGACACTCGGCATAAAATAGATAAGAGGTTAGGTGCTAGGGACATTCGACATAAAACTGATAGGTGCTAGGGACACTCGGCATAAAACAGATAGGCGGCTTAGGTGCTAGGGACACTCGGCATAAAACAGATAGGCAGCTTAGGTGCTAGGGACACTCGGCATAAAATAGATAGGCGCTTAAGTGCTAGGGACACTAGGCATAAGACAGATAGGCGCTTAGGTGCTAGGGACACTCGGCATAAAACAGATAGGTGCTTAGGTGCTAGGGACACTCGGCATAAAACAGATATAGGCTTAGGTGCTAGGGACACTCGGCATAAAACAGATAGGTGCTTATGTCCTAGGGACACTCGGCATAAAACAGATAGGCGCTTAGGTGCTAGGGACACTCGGCATAAAACAGATAGGTTCTAGGAAAACTCGGCATAAAACAGATATAGGCTTAGTTGCTAGGGACATTCGGCATAAAACAGATATAGGCTTAGTTGCTAGGGACATTCGGCATAAAACAGATAGGCGGCTTAGGTGCTAGGGACACTCAGCATAAAACAGATAGGCGGCTTAGGTGCTAGGGACACTCGGCATAAAACAGATAGGCGCTTAGGTGCTAGGGACACTCGGCATAAAACAGATAAGCTTAGGTGCTAGGGACACTCGGCATAAAATAGATAGGCGATTACGTGCTAGGGACATTCGGCATACAAGAGATAGGCGGTTAGGTGCTAGGGACATTCGGCATTAAACATAGGCACTTAGGTGATAGGGACACTCAGCAAAAAACAGATAGGCGCTTAGGTGCTAGGGACACTCGGCATAAAACAGATAAGAGGTTAGGTGCTAGGGACATTCGACATAAAACAGATAGGTGCTAGGGACACTCGGCATAAAACAGATAGGCGGCTTAGGTGCTAGGGACACTCGGCATAAAACAGATAGGCAGCTTAGGTGCTAGGGACACTCGGCATAAAACAGATAGGCGCTTAAGTGCTAGGGACACTAGGCATAAGACAGATAGGCGCTTAGGTGCTAGGGACACTCGGCATAAAACAGATAGGTGCTTAGGTGCTAGGGACACTCGGCATAAAACAGATATAGGCTTAGGTGCTAGGGACACTCGGCATAAAACAGATATGGGCTTAGGTGCTAGGGACACTCGGCATAAAAAAGATAGGAGGTTAGGTGCTAGGGACATTCGGCATAAAACAGATAGGCGCTTAGGTGCTTGGGACACTCGGCATAAAACAAATAGGCGCTTAGGTGCTAGGGACACTCGGCATAAAACAGATAGGTGCTTATGTCCTAGGGACACTCGGCATAAAACAGATAGGCGCTTAGGTGCTAGGGACACTCGGCATAAAACAGATAAGAGGTTAGGTGCTAGGGACATTCGACATAAAACAGATAGGCGCTGAGGTGCTAGGGACACTCGGCATAAAACAGATAGGCGGCTTAGGTGCTAGGGACACTCGGCATAAAACAGATAGGCGGCTTAGGTGCTAGGGACACTCGGCATAAAACAGATAGGCGCTTAAGTGCTAGGGACACTAGGCATAAAACAGATAGGCGCTTAGGTGCTAGGTACACTCGGCATAAAACAGATAGGTGCTTAGGTGCTAGGGACACTCGGCATAAAACAGATATAGGCTTAGGTGCTAGGGACACTCGGCATGAAAAAGATAGGAGGTTAGGTGCTAGGGACATTCGGCATAAAACAGATAGGCAGCTTAGGTGCTAGGGACACTCGGCATAAAACAGATAGGCTGTTAGGTGCTAGGGACATTCGGCATAAAACAGATAGGCGGTTAGGTGCTAGGGACATTCGGCATAAAACAGATAGGCGCTTAGGTGCTAGGGACACTCGGCATAAAACAGATAGGTGCTTAGGTGCTAGGGACACTCGGCATAAAACAGATATAGGCTTAGGTGCTAGGGACACTCGGCATAAAACAGATAGGTGCTTAAGTGCTGGGGACTCTCGGCATAAAACAGATATAGGCTTAGGTGCTAGGGACACTCGGCATAAAACAGATATGGGCTTAGGTGCTAGGGACACTCGGCATAAAAAGATAGGAGGTTAGGTGCTAGGGACATTCGACATAAAACAGATAGGCGCTTAGGTGCTTGGGACACTCGGCATGAAACAAATAGGCGCTTAGGTGCTAGGGACACTCGGCATAAAACAGATAGGTGCTAGGAAAACTCGGCATAAAACAGATATAGGCTTAGGTGCTAGGGACACTCTGCATAAAACAGATATGGGCTTAGGTGCTAGGGACACTCGGCATAAAAAGATATGAGGTTAGGTGCTAGGGACATTCGGCATAAAACAGATAGGCGCTTAGGTGCTTGGGACACTCGGCATAAAACAGATAGGTACTTATGTCCTAGGGACACTCGGCATAAAACAGATAGGCGCTTAGGTGCTAGGGACACTAGGCATAAAACAGATATGTGCTAGGAAAACTCGGCATAAAACAGATATAGGCTTAGGTGCTAGGGACACTCGGCATAAAACAGATAGATGCTTAGGTGCTAGGGACATTCGGCATAAAACAGATAGGCGCTTAGGTGCTAGGGACACTAGGCATAAAACAGATAGGCGCTTAGGTGCTAGGGACACTCGGCATAAAACAGATATAGGCGCTTAGGTGCTAGGGACACTCGGCAAAAAACAGATATAGGCTTAGGTGCTAGGGACACTCGGCATAAAACAGATATAGGCTTAGGTGCTAGGGACACTCGGCATAAAACAGATATAAGCGCTTAGGTGCTAGGGACACTCGGCATAAAACAGATATAGGCTTAGGTGCTAGGGACACTCGGCATAAAACAGATATAGGCTTATGTGCTAGGGACATTCGGCATAAAACAGATATAGGGGCTTAGGTGCTAGGGACACTAGGCATAAAACAGATAGGTACTTAGGTGCTAGGGACACTCGGCATAAAACAGATATAGGCTTAGGTGCTAGGGACACTCGGCATAAAACAGATATGGGCTTAGGTGCTAGGGACACTCGGCATAAAAAGATAGGAGGTTAGGTGCTAGGGACATTCGGCATAAAAGAGATAGGCGCTTAGATGCTTGGGACACTCGGCAGAAAACAAATAGGCGCTTAGGTGCTAGGTACACTCGGCATAAAACAGATAGGCGCTTAGGTGCTAGGGACACTCGGCATAAAACAGATAGGCGCTTAGGTGCTTGGGACACTCGGCATAAAACAAATAGGCGCTTAGGTGCTAGGGACACTTGGCATAAAACAGATAGGCGCTTAGGTGCTAGGGACACTAGGCATAAAACAGATAGGCGCTTAGGTGCTAGGGACACTTGGCATAAAACAGATATAGGCGCTTAGGTGCTAGGGACACTCGGCAAAAAACAGATAGAGGCTTAGGTGCTAGGGACACTCGGCATAAAACAGATATAGGCTTAGGTGCTAGGGACACTTGGCATAAAACAGATATAGGCGCTTAGGTGCTAGGGACACTCGGCATAAAACAGATAGGTGCTAGGAAAACTCGGCATAAAACAGATATAGGCTTAGGTGCTAGGGACACTCGGCATAAAACAGATAGGTGCTAGGAAAACTCGGCATAAAACAGATATAGGCTTAGGTGCTAGGGACACTCGGCATAAAACAGATAGGCGCTTAGGTGCTAAGGACACTCGGCATAAAACAGATAGTTGGCTTAGGTGCTAGGGACACTCAGCATAAAACAGATAGGCGGCTTAGGTGCTAGGGACACTTGGCATAAAACAGATAGGCGCTTAGTTGCTAGGGACACTGGGCATTAAATAGATAGGCGATTACGTGCTAGGGACATTCGGCAAACAAGAGATAGGCGGTTAGGTGCTAGGGACATTCGGCATTAAACATAGGCACTTAGGTGATAGGGACACTCGGCATAAAACAGATAGGCGCTTAGGTGCTAGGGACACTCGGCATAAAACAGATAGGCGCTTAGGTGCTAGGGACACTCGGCATAAAACAGATAGGCGCGTATGTGCTAGGGACACTCGGCATAAAACAGATAGGCGCTTAGGTGCTAGGGACACTCCGCATAAAACAGATAGGTGCTTAGGTGCTAGAGAAACTCGGCATAAATCAGATATAGGCTTAGGTGCTAGGGAAACTCGGCATAAAACTGATATAGGCTCAGGTGCTAGGGACACTCGGCATAAAACAGATATAGGCTTAGGTGCTAGGGACACTCGGCATAGAACAGATATAGGCGCTTAGGTGCTAGGGACACTCGGCATAAAACAGATATAGGCTTAGGTGCTAGGGACACTCTGCAAAAAACAGATATAGGCGCTTAGGTGCTAGGGACACTCGGCATGAAACAGATATAGGCTTAGGTGCTAGGGACACTCGGCATAAAACAGATAGGCAGCTTAGGTGCTATGGACACTCGGCATAAAACAGATAGGCGCTTATGTGCTATGGACACTCGGCATAAAACTGATAGGCGGTTAGGTGCTAGGGACATTCGGCATAAAACAGATAGGCGCTTATGTGCTAGGGACACTCGGCATAAAACAGATAGGTGCTTAGGTGCTAGGGACACTCGGCATAAAACAGATATAGGCTTAGGTCTAGGGACATTCGACATAAAACAGATATGGGCTTAGGTGATAGGAACACTCGGCATAAAAAGATAGGAGGTTAGGTGCTAGGGACATTCGGCATAAAACAGATAGGCTCTTAGGTGCTTGGGACACTCGGCATAAAACAAAAAGGCGCTTAGGTGCTAGGGACACTCGGCATAAAACAGATAGGCGCGTATGTGCTAGGGACACTCGGCATAAAACAGATAGGTGCTAGGAAAACTCGGCATAAAACAGATATAGGCTAAGTTGCTAGGGACATTCGGCATAAAACAGATAGGCGGCTTAGGTGCTAGGGACACTCAGCATAAAACAGATAGGCGGCTTAGATGCTAGGGACACTCGGCATAAAACAGATAGGCGCTTAGGTGCTAGGGAATTTCGGCATAAAACACATAGGCGCTTAGGTGCTAGGGACACTCGGCATAAATCAGATATAGGCTTAGGTGCTAGGGACACTCGGCATAAAACTGATATAGGCTCAGGTGCTAGAGACACTCGGCATAAAACCGATAGGCGCTTAGGTGCTAGGGACACTCGGCATAAAACAGATAGGCGCTTAGGTGCTAGGGACACTCGGCATAAAACAGATAAGAGGTTAGGTGCTAGGGACATTCGACATAAAACAGATAGGTGCTAGGGACACTCGGCATAAAACAGATAGGCGGCTTAGGTGCTAGGGACACTCGGCATAAAACAGATAGGCAGCTTAGGTGCTAGGGACACTCGGAATAAAACAGAAAGGCGCTTAAGTGCTAGGGACACTAGGCATAAGACAGATAGGCGCTTAGGTGCTAGGGACACTCGGCATAAAACAGATAGGTGCTTAGGTGCTAGGGACACTCGGCATAAAAGAGATATAGGCGCTTATGTGCTAGGGACACTCGGCATAAAACAGATATAGGCTTAGGTGCTAGGGACACTCGGCATAAAACAGATATAGGCGCTTAGGTGCTAGGGACACTCGGCATAAAACAGATAGGTGCTAGGAAAACTCGGCATAAAACAGATATAGGCTTAGGTGCTAGGGACACTCAGCATAAAACAGATAGGCGCTTAGATGCTAGGGACACTCGGCATAAAACAGATAGGTGCTAGGAAAACTCGGCATAAAACAGATATAGGCTTAGGTGCTAGGGACACTCGGCATAAAACAGATAGGCGCTTAGGTGCTAAGGACACTCGGCATAAAACAGATAGTCGGCTTAGGTGCTAGGGACACTCAGCATAAAACAGATAGGCGGCTTAGGTGCTAGGGACACTCGGCATAAAACAGATAGGCGCTTAGGTGCTAGGGACACTGGGCATTAAATAGATAGGCGATTACGTGCTAGGGACATTCGGCAAACAAGAGATAGGCGGTTAGGTGCTAGGGACATTCGGCATTAAACATAGGCACTTAGGTGATAGGGACACTCGGCATAAAACAGATAGACGCTTAGGTGCTAGGGACAATCGGCATAAAACAGATAGGCGCTTAGGTGCTAGGGACACTCGGCATAAAACAGATAGGCGCGTATGTGCTAGGGACACTCGGCATAAAACAGATAGGCGCTTAGGTGCTAGGGACACTCCGCATAAAACAGATAGGTGCTTAGGTGCTAGGGAAACTCGGCATAAATCAGATATAGGCTTAGGTGCTAGGGAAACTCGGCATAAAACTGATATAGGCTCAGGTGCTAGGGACACTCTGCAAAAAACAGATATAGGCGCTTAGGTGCTAGGGACACTCGGCATGAAACAGATATAGGCTTAGGTGCTAGGGACACTCGGCATAAAACAGATAGGCAGCTTAGGTGCTAGGGACACTCGGCATAAAACAGATAGGCGCTTATGTGCTATGGACACTCGGCATAAAACAGATAGGCGGTTAGGTGCTAGGGATATTCGGCATAAAACAGATAGGCGCTTAGGTGCTAGGGACACTCGGCATAAAACAGATAGGTGCTTAGGTGCTAGAGACATTCGGCATAAAATAGATATAGGCTTAGGTCTAGGGACACTCGGCATAAAACAGATATGGGCTAAGGTGATAGGGACACTCGGCATAAAAAGATAGGAGGTTAGGTGCTAGGGACATTCGGCATAAAACAGATAGGCTCTTAGGTGCTTGGGACACTCGGCATAAAACAGATAGGTGCTAGGAAAACTCGGCATAAAACAGATATAGGCTTAGTTGCTAGGGACATTCGGCAAAAAACAGATAGGCGGCTTAGGTGCTAGGGACACTCAGCATAAAACAGATAGGCGGCTTAGGTGCTAGGGACACTCGGCATAAAACAGATAGGCGCTTAGGTGCTAGGGACACTCGGCATAAAACAGATAGGCGCTTAGGTGCTAGGGACACTCGGCATAAAATAGATAGGCGATTACGTGCTAGGGACATTCGGCATACAAGAGATAGGCGGTTAGGTGCTAGGGACATTCGGCATTAAACATTGGCACTTAGGTGATAGGGACACTCGGCATAAAACAGATAGGCGCTTAGGTGCTAGGGACACTCGGCATAAAACACATAGGCGCTTAGGTGCTAGGGACACTCTGCATAAAACAGATAGGCGCTTATGTGCTAGGGACACTCGGCATAAAACAGATAGGCGCTTAGGTGCTAGGAACACTCCGCATAAAACAGATAGGTGCTAGAGAAACTCGGCATAAATCGGATATAGGCTTAGGTGCTAGGGACACTCGGCATAAAAATGATATAGGCTCAGGTGCTAGGGACACTCGGCATAAAACCGATAGGCGCTTAGGTTCTAGGGACAATCGGCATAATACAGTTAGGCGCTTAGGTGCTAGGGACACTAGGCATAAAACAGATAGGCGCTTAGGTGCTAGGGACACTCGGCATAAAACAGATAGGTGCTTAGGTGCTAGGGACCCTCGGCATAAAACAGATATAGGCTTAGGTGCTAGGGACACTCGGCATAAAACAGATATGGGCTTAGGTGCTAGGGACTCTCGGCATAAAAAAGATAGGAGTTTAGGTGCTAGGGACATTCGGCATAAAACAGATAGGCGCTTAGGTGCTTGGGACACTCGGCATAAAACAAATAGGCGCTTAGGTGCTAGGGACACTCGGCATAAAACAGATAGGTGCTTATGTCCTAGGGACACTCGGCATAAAACAGATAGGCGCTTAGGTGCTAGGGACACTCGGCATAAAACAGATAAGAGGTTAGGTGCTAGGGACATTCGACATAAAACAAAAAGGCGCTTAGGTGCTAGGGACACTTGTCATAAAACAGATAGGCGCTTAGGTGCTAGGGACACTAGGCATAAAACAGATAGGCGCTTAGGTGCTTTGGACACTCGGCATAAAACAAATAGGCGCTTAGGTGCTAGGGACACTCGGCATAAAACAGATAGGTGCTTATGTCCTAGGGACACTCGGCATAAAACAGATAGGCGCTTAGGTGCTAGGGACACTCAGCATAAAATAGATAGGCGCTTAGGTGCTAGGGACACTCGGCATAAAACAGATAGGCGCTTAGGTGCTTGGGACACTCGGCATAAAACAAATAGGCGCTTAGGTGCTAGGGACACTAGGCATAAAACAGATAGGCGCTTAGGTGCTAGGGACACTCGGCATAAAACAGATATAGGCGCTTAGGTGCTAGGGACACTCGGCAAAAAACAGAAATAGGCTTAGGTGCTAGGGACACTCGGTATAAAACAGATATATGCGCTTAGGTGCTAGGGACACTCGGCATAAAACAGATATAGGCTTAGGTGCTAGGGACACTCGGCATAAAACAGATAGGCAGCTTAGGTGCTAGGGACACTCGGCATAAAACAGATAGGCTGTTAGGTGCTAGGGACACTCGGCATAAAACAGATAGGAGGTTAGGTGCTAGGGATATTCTGCATAAAACAGATAGGCGCTTAGGTGCTAGGGACACTCGCCATAAAACAGATAGGTGCTTAGGTGCTAGGGACACTCGGCATAAAACAGATATAGGCTTAGGTGCTAGGGACACTCCGCATAAAACAGATAGGTGCTTAAGTGCTAGGGACTATCGGCATAAAACAGATATAGGCTCAGGTGCTAAGGACACTCGGAATAAAACAGATAGGCGCTTAGGTGCTAGGGACACTCGGCATAAAACAGATAGGCGCTTAGGTGCTAGGAACACTCGGCATAAAACAGATAGGAGGTTAGGTGCTAGGGACATTCGGCATAAAACAGATAGGCGCTTAGGTGCTTAGGACACTCGGCATAAAACAAATAGGCGCTTAGGTGCCAGGGACACTTGGCATAAAACAGATAGGCGCGTAGGTGCTAGGGACACTAGGCATAAAACAGATAGGCGCTTAGGTGCTAGGGACACTCGGCATAGAACAGATATAGGCGCTTAGGTGCTAGGGACACTCGGCAAAAAACAGATATAGGCTTAGGTGCTAGGGACACTCGGCATAAAACAGATATAGGCTTAGGTGCTAGGGACACTCGGCATAAAACAGATATAGGCGCTTAGGTGCTAGGGACACTCGGCATAAAACAGATATAGGCTTAGGTGCTAGCAACACTCTGCAAAAAAACAGATATAGGCGCTTAGGTGCTAGGGACACTCGGCATGAAACAGATAGGCAGCTTAGGTGCTAGGGACACTCGGCATAAAACAGATAGGCTGTTAGGTGCTAGGGACACTCGGCATAAAACAGATAGGCGGTTAGGTGCTAGGGACATTCGGCATAAAACAGATATAGGCTTAGGTGCTAGGGACACTCGGCATAAAACAGATATAGGCTTATGTGCTAGGGACATTCGGCATAAAACAGATATAGGGGATTAGGTGCTAGGGACACTAGGCATAAAACAGATAGGTGATTAGGTGCTAGGGACACTCGGCATAAAACAGATATAGGCTTAGGTGCTAGGGACACTCGGCATAAAACAGATATAAGCTTAGGTGCTAGGGACATTCGGCATAAAACAGATATAGGAGCTTAGGTGCTAGGGACACTCGGCATAAAACAGATATAGACTTAGGTGCTAGGGACACTCGGCATAAAACAGATATAGGCGCTTAGGTGCTAGGGACACTCGGCATAAAACAAATATAGGCTTAGGTGCTAGGGACACTCGGCATAAAACAGATATAGGCTTAGGTGCTAGGGACACTCGGCATAAAACAGATATAACCTTAGGTGCTAGGGACATTCGGCATAAAACAGATATAGGGGCTTAGGTGCTAAGGACACTCGGCATAAAACAGATATAGCCTTAGGTGCTAGGGACACTCGGTATAAAACAGATTTGGGCTTAGGTGCTAGGGGCACTCGGCATAAAACAGATAGGAGTTTAGGTGCTAGGGACATTCGGCATAAAACAGATAGGCGCTTAGGTGCTTGGGACACTCGGCATAAAACAAATAGGCGCTTAGGTGCTAGGGACACTCCATAAAACAGATAGGTGCTTATGTCCTAGGGACACTCGGCATAAAACAGATAGGCGCTTAGGTGCTAGGGACACTCGGCATAAAATAGATAGGCGCTTAGGTGCTTGGGACACTCGGCATAAAACAGATAGGCGCTTAGGTGCTTGGGACACTCGGCATAAAACAAATAGGCGCTTAGGTGCTAGGGACACTTGGCATAAAACAGATAGGCGCTTAGGTGCTAGGGACACTAGGCATAAAACAGATAGGCGCTTAGGTGCTAGGGACACTCGGCATAAAACAGATATAGGCGCTTAGGTGCTATGGACACTCAGCAAAAAACAGAAATAGGCTTAGGTGCTAGGGACACTCGGCATAAAACAGATATAGGCGCTTAGGTGCTAGGGACACTCGGCATAAAACAGATAAAGGCTTAGGTGCTAGGGACACTCTGCAAAAAATAGATATAGGCGCTTAGGTGCTAGGGACACTCGGCATGAAACAGATATAGGCTTACGTGCTAGGGACACTCGGCATAAAACAGATTGGCAGCTTAGGTGCTAGGGACACTCGGCATAAAACAGATAGGCTGTTAGGTGCTAGGGACACTCGGCATAAAACAGATAGGAGGTTAGGTGCTAGGGACATTCGGCATAAAACAGATAGGCGCTTAGGTGCTAGGGACATTCGGCATAAAACAGATAGGTGCTTAGGTGCTAGGGACACTCGGCATAAAACAGATATAGGCTTAGGTGCTAGGGACACAACGCATAAAACAGATAGGCGCTTAGGTGCTAGGGACACTTGGCATAAAACAGATAGGCGCTTAGGTGCTAGGGACACTAGGCATAAAACAGATAGGCGCTTAGGTGCTAGGGACACTCGGCATAAAACAGATATAGGCGCTTAGGTGCTAGGGACACTCGGCAAAAAACAGATAGGCGGCTTAGGTGCTAGGGAAACTCGGCATACAACAGATAGGCGCTTAGGTGCTAGGGACACTCGGCATAAAACAGATAGGCGCTTAGGTGCTAAGGACATTCGGCATACAACAGATAGGCGCTTAGGTGCTAGGGACACTCGGCATAAAACAGATATAGGCTTAGGTGCTAGGGACACTCGGCATAAAAAGATAGGAGGTTAGGTGCTAGGGAAATTCGGCATAAAACAGATAAGCGCTTAGGTGCTTGGGACACTCTGCATAAAACAGATAGGAGGTTAGGTGCTAGGGACATTCGGCATAAAACAGATAGGCGCTTAGGTGCTAGGGACACTCGGCATAAAACAGATAGGCGCTTAGGTGCTAGGGACACTTGGCATAAAACAGATAGGTGCTTAGGTGCTAGGGACACTAGGCATAAAACAGATAGGCGCTTAGGTGCTAGGGACTCTCGGCATAAAACAGATATAGGCGCTTAGGTGCTAGGGACACTCTGCAGAAAACAGATATAGGCTTAGGTGCTAGGGACACTCGGCATAAAACAGATATAGACTTAGGTGCTAGGGACACTCGGCATAAAACAGATATAGGCGCTTAGGTGCTAGGGACACTCGGCATAAAACAGATAGGTGCTTAGGTGCTAGGGACACTCGGCATAAAACAGATATAGGCTTAGGTGCTAGGGACACAACGCATAAAACAGATAGGCGCTTAGGTGCTAGGGACACTTGGCATAAAACAAATAGGCGCTTAGGTGCTAGGGACACTAGGCATAAAACAGATAGGCGCTTAGGTGCTAGGGACACTCGGCATAAAACAGATATAGGCGCTTAGGTGCTAGGGACACTCGGCAAAAAACAGATAGAGGCTTAGGTGCTATGGACACTCGGCATACAACAGATAGGCGCTTAGGTGCTAGGGACACTCGGCATAAAACAGATAGGCGCTTAGGTGCTAAGGACATTCGGCATACAACAGATAGGCGCTTAGGTGCTAGGGACACTCGGCATAAAACAGATATAGGCTTAGGTGCTAGGGACACTCGGCATAAAAAGATAGGAGGTTAGGTGCTAGGGACATTCGGCATAAAACAGATAGGCGCTTAGGTGCTTGGGACACTCTGCATAAAACAGATAGGAGGTTAGGTGCTAGGGACATTCGGCATAAAACAGATAGGCGCTTAGGTGCTAGGAACACTCGGCATAAAACAGATAGGCGCTTAGGTGCTAGGGACACTTGGCATAAAACAGATAGGTGCTTAGGTGCTAGGGACACTAGGCATAAAACAGATAGGCGCTTAGGTGCTAGGGACTCTCGGCATAAAACAGATATAGGCGCTTAGGTGCTAGGGACACTCTGCAGAAAACAGATATAGGCTTAGGTGCTAGGGACACTCGGCATAAAACAGATATAGACTTAGGTGCTAGGGACACTCGGCATAAAACAGATATAGGCGCTTAGGTGCTAGGGACACTCGGCATAAAACAAATATAGGCTTAGGTGCTAGGGACACTCGGCATAAAACAGATATAGCCTTTGGTGCTAGGGACATTCGGCATAAAACAGATATAGGGGCTTAGGTGCTAGGGACACTAGGCATAAAACAGATAGGTGCTTAGGTGCTAGGGACACTCGGCATAAAACAGATATAGCCTTAGGTGCTAGGGACACTCGGCATAAAACAGATATGGGCTTAGGTGCTAGGGACACTCGGCATAAAAAGATAGGAGGTTAGGTGCTAGGGACATTCGGCATAAAACAGATAGGCGCTTAGGTGCTTGGGACACTCGGAGTAAAATAAATAGGCGCTTAGGTGCTAGGGACACTCGGCATAAAACAGATAGGTGCTTATGTCCTAGGGACACTCGGCATAAAACAGATAGGCGCTTAGGTGCTAGGGACACTCGGCATAAAACAGATAGGCAGCTTAGGTGCTAGAGACACTCGGCATAAAACAGATAGGCTGTTAGGTGCTAGGGACACTCGGCATAAAACAGTTAGGAGGTTAGGTGCTAGGGACATTCGGCATAAAACAGATAGGCGCTTAGGTGCTAGGGACACTCTGCATAAAACAGATAGGTTCTTAGGTGCTAGGGACACTCGGCATAAAACAGATATAGGCTTAGGTGCTAGGGACACAACGCATAAAACAGATAGGCGCTTAGGTGCTAGGGACACTTGGCATAAAACAGATAGGCGCTTAGGTGCTAGGGACACTAGGCATAAAACAGATAGGCGCTTAGGTGCTAGGGACACTCGGCATAAAACAGATATAGGCGCTTAGGTGCTAGGGACACTCGGCAAAAAACAGATAGAGGCTTAGGTGCTAGGGACACTCGGCATAAAACAGATATAGGCTTAGGTGCTAGGGACACTCGGCATAAAACAGATATAGGCGCTTAGGTGCTAGGGACACTCGGCATAAAACAGATAGGCGCTTAGGTGCTAGGGACACTCGGCATAAAACAGATAGGCGGCTTAGGTGCTAGGGACACTCAGCATAAAACAGATAGGCGGCTTAGGTGCTAGGGAAACTCGGCATAAAACAGATAGGCGGCTTAGGTGCTAGGGAAACTCGGCATAAAACAGAAAGGCGCTTAGGTGCTAGGGACACTCGGCATAAAACAGATAGGCGCTTAGGTGCTAAGGAAATTCGGCATACAACAGATAGGCGCTTAGGTGCTAGGGACACTCGGCATAAAACAGATATGGGCTTAGTTGCTAGGGACACTCGGCATAAAAAGATAGGAGGTTAGGTGCTAGGGACATTCGGCATAAAACAGATAGGCGCTTAGGTGCTTGGGACACTCTGCATAAAACAGATAGGAGGTTAGGTGCTGGGGACATTCGGCATAAAACAGATAGGCGCTTAGGTGCTAGGGACACTCGGCATAAAACAGATAGGCGCTTAGGTGCTAGGGACACTTGGCATAAAACAGATAGGTGCTTAGGTGCTAGGGACACTAGGCATAAAACAGATAGGCGCTTAGGTGCTAGGGACTCTCGGCATAAAACAGATATAGGCGCTTAGGTGCTAGGAACACTCTGCAGAAAACAGATATAGGCTTAGGTGCTAGGGACACTCGGCATAAAACAGATATAGACTTAGGTGCTAGGGACACTCGGCATAAAACAGATATAGGCGCTTAGGTGCTAGGGACACTCGGCATAAAACAAATATAGGCTTAGGTGCTAGGGACACTCGGCATAAAACAGATATAGCCTTTGGTGCTAGGGACATTCGGCATAAAACAGATATAGGGGCTTAGGTGCTAGGGACACTAGGCATAAAACAGATAGGTGCTTAGGTGCTAGGGACACTCGGCATAAAACAGATATAGCCTTAGGTGCTAGGGACACTCGGCATAAAACAGATATGGGCTTAGGTGCTAGGGACACTCGGCATAAAAAGATAGGAGGTTAGGTGCTAGGGACATTCGGCATAAAACAGATAGGCGCTTAGGTGCTTGGGACACTCGGAGTAAAATAAATAGGCGCTTAGGTGCTAGGGACACTCGGCATAAAACAGATAGGTGCTTATGTCCTAGGGACACTCGGCATAAAACAGATAGGCGCTTAGGTGCTAGGGACACTCGGCATAAAACAGATAGGCAGCTTAGGTGCTAGAGACACTCGGCATAAAACAGATAGGCTGTTAGGTGCTAGGGACACTCGGCATAAAACAGTTAGGAGGTTAGGTGCTAGGGACATTCGGCATAAAACAGATAGGCGCTTAGGTGCTAGGGACACTCTGCATAAAACAGATAGGTTCTTAGGTGCTAGGGACACTCGGCATAAAACAGATATAGGCTTAGGTGCTAGGGACACAACGCATAAAACAGATAGGCGCTTAGGTGCTAGGGACACTTGGCATAAAACAGATAGGCGCTTAGGTGCTAGGGACACTAGGCATAAAACAGATAGAGGCTTAGGTGCTAGGGACACTCGGCATAAAACAAATATAGGCTTAGGTGCTAGGGACACTCGGCATAAAACAGATATAGCCTTTGGTGCTAGGGACATTCGGCATAAAACAGATATAGGGGCTTAGGTGCTAGGGACACTAGGCATAAAACAGATAGGTGCTTAGGTGCTAGGGACACTCGGCATAAAACAGATATAGCCTTAGGTGCTAGGGACACTCGGCATAAAACAGATATGGGCTTAGGTGCTAGGGACATTCGGCATAAAACAGATAGGCGCTTAGGTGCTTGGGACACTCGGCATAAAACAGATAGGTGCTTATGTCCTAGGGACACTCGGCATAAAACAGATAGGCGCTTAGGTGCTAGGGACACTCGGCATAAAACAGATAGGCAGCTTAGGTGCTAGAGACACTCGGCATAAAACAGATAGGCTGTTAGGTGCTAGGGACACTCGGCATAAAACAGTTAGGAGGTTAGGTGCTAGGGACATTCGGCATAAAACAGATAGGCGCTTAGGTGCTAGGGACACTCGGCATAAAACAGATAGGTTCTTAGGTGCTAGGGACACTCGGCATAAAACAGATATAGGCTTAGGTGCTAGGGACACAACGCATAAAACAGATAGGCGCTTAGGTGCTAGGGACACTTTGCATAAAACAGATAGGCGCTTAGGTGCTAGGGACACTCGGCATAAAATAGATAGGCGATTACGTGCTAGGGACATTCGGCATACAAGAGATAGGCGGTTAGGTGCTAGGGACATTCGGCATTAAACATAGGCACTTAGGTGATAGGGACACTTGGCATAAAACAGATAGGCGCTTAGGTGCTAGGGACACTCGGCATAAAACAGATAGGCGCTTAGGTGCTAGGGACACTCGGCATAAAACAGATAGGCGCTTATGTGCTAGGGACACTCGGCATAAAACAGATAGGCGCTTAGGTGCTAGGGACACTCCGCATAAAACAGATAGGTGCTTAGGTGCTAGGGAAACTCGGCATAAATCAGATATACGCTTAGGTGCTAGGGACACTCAGCATAAAACTGATATAGGCTCAGGTGCTAGGGACACTCGGCATAAAACCGATAGGCGCTTAGGTGCTAGGGACAATCGGCATAATACAGTTAGGCGCTTATGTGCTAGGGACACTAGGCATAAAAAAGATAGGCGCTTAGGTGCTAGGGACACTCGGCATAAAACAGATAGGCGCTTAGGTGCTAGGGACACTCGGCATAAAACAGATATAGGCGCTTAGGTGCTAGTGACACTCGGCATGAAACAGATATAGGCTTAGGTGCTAGGGACACTCGGCATAAAACAGATAGGCAGTTTAGGTGCTAGGGACACTCGGCATAAAACAGATAGGCTGTTAGGTGCTAGGGACACTCGGCATAAAACAGATAGGCGGTTAGGTGCTAGGGACATTCGGCATAAAACAGATAGGCGCTTAGGTGCTACTGACACTCGGCATAAAACAGATAGGTGCTTAGGTGCTAGGGACACTCGGCATAAAACAGATAGGCGCTTAGGTGCTAGGGACACTCCGCATAAAACAGATAGGTGCTAGGGAAACTCGGCATAAATCAGATATAGGCTTAGGTGCTAGGGACACTCGGCATAAAACTGATATAGGCTCAGGTGCTAGGGACACTCGGCATAAAACCGATAGGCGCTTAGGTGCTAAGGACAATCGGCATAATACAGTTAGGCGCTTAGGTGCTAGGGACACTAGGCATAAAACAGATAGGCGCTTAGGTGCTAAGGACACTCGGCATAAAACAGATAGGCGCTTAGGTGCTAGGGACACTCGGCATAAAACAGATAAGAGGTTAGGTGCTAGGGACACTGTGCAAAAAACAGATATAGGCGCTTAGGTGCTAGTGACACTCGGCATGAAACAGATATAGGCTTAGGTGCTAGGGACACTCGGCATAAAACAGGTAGGCAGCTTAGGTGCTAGGGACACTCGGCCTAAAACAGATAGGCTGTTAGGTGCTAGGGACACTCGGCATAAAAGAGATAGGCGGTTAGGTGCTAGGGACATTCGGCATAAAACAGATAGGCGCTTAAGTGCTAGGGACACTCGGCATAAAACAGATAGGCGCTTAGGTGCTAGGGACACTCGGCATAAAACAGATATAGGCTTAGGTGCTAGGGACATTCGGCATAAAACAGATAGGCGCTTAGGTGCTTGGGACACTCGGCATAAAACAAAAAGGCGCTTAGGTGCTAGGGACACTCGGCATAAAACAGATAGGTGCTTATGTCCTAGGGACACTCGGCATAAAACAGATAGGCGCTTAGGTGCTAGGGACACTCGGCATAAAACAGATAGGTGCTAGGAAAATTCGGCATAAAACAGATATAGGCTTAGGTGCTAGGGGCATTCGGCATAAAACAGATAGGCGGCTTAGGTGCTAGGGACACTCAGCATAAAACAGATAGGCGGCTTAGGTGCTAGGGACACTCGGCATAAAACAGATAGGCGCTTAAGTGCTAGGGACACTCGGCATAAAACAGATAGGCGCTTAGGTGCTAGGGACACTCGGCATAAAACAGATATAGGCTTAGGTGCTAGGGACACTCGGCATAAAACAGATAGGTGCTTAAGTGCTAGGGACTCTCTTGTCATAAAACAGATATAGGCTTAGGTGCTAGGGACACTCGGCATAAAACAGATATTGGCTTAGGTGCTAGGGACACTCGGCATAAAAAGATAGGAGGTTAGGTGCTAGGGACATTCGGCATAAAACAGATAGGCGCTTAGGTGCTTGGGACACTCGGCATAAAACAAATATGCGCTTAGGTGCTAGGGACACTCGGCATAAAACAGATAGGTGCTTATGTCCTAGGGACACTCCGCATAAAACAGATAGGTGCTTAGGTGCTAGGGAAACTCGGCATAAATCAGATATAGGCTTAGGTGCTAGGGACACTCGGCATAAAACTGATATAGGCTCAGGTGCTAGGGACACTCGGCATAAAACCGATAGGAGCTTAGGTGCTAGGGACAATCGGCATAATGCAGTTAGGCGCTTAGGTGCTAGGGACACTAGGCATAAAACAGATAGGCGCTTAGGTGCTGGGGACATTCGGCATAAAACATATAGGCGCTTAGGTGCTAGGGACACCTGGCATAAAACAGATAGGCGCTTAAGTGCTAGGGACACTAGGCATAAAACAGATAGGCGCTTAGGTGCTAGGGACACTCGGCATAAAACAGATAGGTGCTTAGGTGCTAGGGACACTCGGCATAAAACAGATAGGCGCTTAGGTGCTAGGGACACTCGGCATAAAACAGATAGGCGCTTAGGTGCTAGGGACACTCGGCATAAAACAGATAGGCGCTTATGTGCTAGGGACACTCGGCATAAAACAGATAGGCGCTTAGGTGCTAGGGACACTCCGCATAAAACAGATAGGTGCTTAGGTGCTAGGGAAACTCGGCATAAATCAGATATACGCTTAGGTGCTAGGGACACTCAGCATAAAACTGATATAGGCTCAGGTGCTAGGGACACTCGGCATAAAACCGATAGGCGCTTAGGTGCTAGGGACAATCGGCATAATACAGTTAGGCGCTTATGTGCTAGGGACACTAGGCATAAAAAAGATAGGCGCTTAGGTGCTAGGGACACTCGGCATAAAACAGATAGGCGCTTAGGTGCTAGGGACACTCGGCATAAAACAGATATAGGCGCTTAGGTGCTAGTGACACTCGGCATGAAACAGATATAGGCTTAGGTGCTAGGGACACTCGGCATAAAACAGATAGGCAGTTTAGGTGCTAGGGACACTCGGCATAAAACAGATAGGCTGTTAGGTGCTAGGGACACTCGGCATAAAACAGATAGGCGGTTAGGTGCTAGGGACATTCGGCATAAAACAGATAGGCGCTTAGGTGCTACTGACACTCGGCATAAAACAGATAGGTGCTTAGGTGCTAGGGACACTCGGCATAAAACAGATAGGCGCTTAGGTGCTAGGGACACTCCGCATAAAACAGATAGGTGCTAGGGAAACTCGGCATAAATCAGATATAGGCTTAGGTGCTAGGGACACTCGGCATAAAACTGATATAGGCTCAGGTGCTAGGGACACTCGGCATAAAACCGATAGGCGCTTAGGTGCTAAGGACAATCGGCATAATACAGTTAGGCGCTTAGGTGCTAGGGACACTAGGCATAAAACAGATAGGCGCTTAGGTGCTAAGGACACTCGGCATAAAACAGATAGGCGCTTAGGTGCTAGGGACACTCGGCATAAAACAGATAAGAGGTTAGGTGCTAGGGACACTGTGCAAAAAACAGATATAGGCGCTTAGGTGCTAGTGACACTCGGCATGAAACAGATATAGGCTTAGGTGCTAGGGACACTCGGCATAAAACAGGTAGGCAGCTTAGGTGCTAGGGACACTCGGCCTAAAACAGATAGGCTGTTAGGTGCTAGGGACACTCGGCATAAAAGAGATAGGCGGTTAGGTGCTAGGGACATTCGGCATAAAACAGATAGGCGCTTAAGTGCTAGGGACACTCGGCATAAAACAGATAGGCGCTTAGGTGCTAGGGACACTCGGCATAAAACAGATATAGGCTTAGGTGCTAGGGACATTCGGCATAAAACAGATAGGCGCTTAGGTGCTTGGGACACTCGGCATAAAACAAAAAGGCGCTTAGGTGCTAGGGACACTCGGCATAAAACAGATAGGTGCTTATGTCCTAGGGACACTCGGCATAAAACAGATAGGCGCTTAGGTGCTAGGGACACTCGGCATAAAACAGATAGGTGCTAGGAAAATTCGGCATAAAACAGATATAGGCTTAGGTGCTAGGGGCATTCGGCATAAAACAGATAGGCGGCTTAGGTGCTAGGGACACTCAGCATAAAACAGATAGGCGGCTTAGGTGCTAGGGACACTCGGCATAAAACAGATAGGCGCTTAAGTGCTAGGGACACTCGGCATAAAACAGATAGGCGCTTAGGTGCTAGGGACACTCGGCATAAAACAGATATAGGCTTAGGTGCTAGGGACACTCGGCATAAAACAGATAGGTGCTTAAGTGCTAGGGACTCTCTTGTCATAAAACAGATATAGGCTTAGGTGCTAGGGACACTCGGCATAAAACAGATATTGGCTTAGGTGCTAGGGACACTCGGCATAAAAAGATAGGAGGTTAGGTGCTAGGGACATTCGGCATAAAACAGATAGGCGCTTAGGTGCTTGGGACACTCGGCATAAAACAAATATGCGCTTAGGTGCTAGGGACACTCGGCATAAAACAGATAGGTGCTTATGTCCTAGGGACACTCCGCATAAAACAGATAGGTGCTTAGGTGCTAGGGAAACTCGGCATAAATCAGATATAGGCTTAGGTGCTAGGGACACTCGGCATAAAACTGATATAGGCTCAGGTGCTAGGGACACTCGGCATAAAACCGATAGGAGCTTAGGTGCTAGGGACAATCGGCATAATGCAGTTAGGCGCTTAGGTGCTAGGGACACTAGGCATAAAACAGATAGGCGCTTAGGTGCTGGGGACATTCGGCATAAAACATATAGGCGCTTAGGTGCTAGGGACACCTGGCATAAAACAGATAGGCGCTTAAGTGCTAGGGACACTAGGCATAAAACAGATAGGCGCTTAGGTGCTAGGGACACTCGGCATAAAACAGATAGGTGCTTAGGTGCTAGGGACACTCGGCATAAAACAGATATAGGCTTAGGTGCTAGGGACACTCGGCATAAAACAGATATGGGCTTAGGTGCTAGGGACACTCGGCATAAAAAAGATAGGAGGTTAGGTGCTAGGGACATTCGGCATAAAACAGATAGGCGCTTAGGTGCTTGGGACACTCGGCATAAAACAAATAGGCGCTTAGGTGCTAGGGACACTCGGCATAAAACAGATAGGTGCTTATGTCCTAGCGACCCTCGCCATAAAACAGATAGTCGCTTAGGTGCTAGGGACACTCGGCATAAAACAGATAGGTGCTAGGAAAACTGCATAAAACAGATATAGGCTTAGGTGCTAGGGACACTCGGCATAAAACAGATATGGGCTTAGGTGCTAGGGACACTCGGCATAAAAAGATAGGAGGTTAGGTGCTAGGGACATTCGGCATAAAACAGATAGGCGCTTAGGACACTCGGCATAAAACAGATAGGTACTTATGTCCTAGGGACACTCGGCATAAAACAGATAGGCGCTTAGGTGCTAGGGACACTCGGCATAAAACAGATAGGTGCTAGGAAAACTCGGCATAAAACAGATATAGGCTTAGGTGCTAGGGACATTCGGCATAAAACAGATAGGCGGCTAAGGTGCTAGGGACACTCAGCATAAAACAGATAGGCGGCTTAGGTGCTAGGGACACTCGGCATAAAACAGATAGGCGCTTAGGTGCTAGGGACACTCGGCATAAAACAGATAGGCGCTTAGGTGCTAGGGACACTCGGCCTAAAACAGATAAGAGGTTAGGTGCTAGGGACATTCGACATAAAACAGATAGGCGCTTAGGTGCTAGGGACACTCGGCATAAAACAGATAGGCGGCTTAGGTGCTAGGGACACTCGGCATAAAACAGATAGGCGGCTTAGGTGCTAGGGACACTCGGCATAAAACAGATAGGCGCTTAGGTGCTAGGTACACTCGGCATAAAACAGATAGGTGCTTAGGTGCTAGGGACACTCGGCATAAAACAGATATAGGCTTAGGTGCTAGGAACACTCGGCATAAAACAGATATGGGCTTAGGTGCTAGGGACAATCGGCATAATACAGTTAGGCGCTTATGTGCTAGGGACACTAGGCATAAAACAGATAGGCGCTTAGGTGCTAGGGACACTCGGCATAAAACAGATAGGCGCTTAGGTGCTAGGGACACTCGGCATGAAACAGATAAGAGGTTAGGTGCTAGGGACACTCTGCAAAAAACAGATATAGGCGCTTATGTGCTAGTGACACTCGGCATGAAACAAATATAGGCTTAGGTGCTAGGGACACTCCGCATAAAACAGATAGGCAGCTTAGGTGCTAGGGACACTCGGCATAAAACAGATAGGCTGTTAGGTGCTAGGGACACTCGGCATAAAACAGATAGGCGGTTAGGTGCTAGGGACATTCGGCATAAAACAGATAGGCGCTTAGGTGCTACTGACACTCGGCATAAAACAGATAGGTGCTTAGGTGCTAGGGACACTCGGCATAAAACAGATAGGCGCTTAGGTGCTAGGGACACTCCGCATAAAACAGATAGGTGCTTAGGTGCTAGGGAAACTCGGCATTAATCAGATATAGGCTTAGGTGCTAGGGACACTCGGCATAAAACTGATATAGGCTCAGGTGCTAGGGACACTTGGCATAAAACCGATAGGCGCTTAGGTGCTAGGGACAATCGGCATAATACAGTTAGGCGCTTAGGTGCTAGGGACACTCGGCATAAAACAGATAGGCGCTTAGGTGCTAGGGACACTCGGCATAAAACAGATAGGCGCTTAGGTGCTAGTGACACTCGGCATAAAACAGATATAGGCTTAGGTGCTAGGGACACTCGGCATAAAACAGATAGGCGCTTAGGTGCTAGGGACACTCCGCATAAAACAGATAGGTGCTAGGTAAACTCGGCATAAATCAGATATAGGCTTAGGTGCTAGGGACACTCGGCATAAAACTGATATAGGCTCAGGTGCTAGGGACACTCGGCATAAAACCGATAGGCGCTTAGGTGCTAAGGACAATCGGCATAATACAGTTAGGCGCTTAGGTGCTAGGGACACTAGGCATAAAACAGATAGGCGCTTAGGTGCTAGGGACACTCGGCATAAAACAGATAGGCGCTTAGGTGCTAGGGACACTCGGCATAAAACAGATAAGAGGTTAGGTGCTAGGGACACTCTGCAAAAAACAGATATAGGCGCTTAGGTGCTAGTGACACTCGGCATGAAACAGATATAGGCTTAGGTGCTAGGGACACTCGGCATAAAACAGATAGGCAGCTTAGGTGCTAGGGACACTCGGCCTAAAACAGATAGGCTGTTAGGTGCTAGGGACACTCGGCATAAAAGAGATAGGCGGTTAGGTGCTAGGGACATTCGGCATAAAACAGATAGGCGCTTAAGTGCTAGGGACACTCGGCATAAAACAGATAGGCGCTTAGGTGCTAGGGACACTCGGCATAAAACAGATATAGGCTTAGGTGCTAGGGACATTCGGCATAAAACAGATAGGCGCTTAGGTGCTTGGGACACTCGGCATAAAACAAAAAGGCGCTTAGGTGCTAGGGACACTCGGCATAAAACAGATAGGTGCTTATGTCCTAGGGACACTCGGCATAAAACAGATAGGCGCTTAGGTGCTAGGGACACTCGGCATAAAACAGATAGGTGCTAGGAAAATTCGGCATAAAACAGATATAGGCTTAGGTGCTAGGGGCATTCGGCATAAAACAGATAGGCGGCTTAGGTGCTAGGGACACTCAGCATAAAACAGATAGGCGGCTTAGGTGCTAGGGAAACTCGGCATAAAACAGATAGGCGCTTAGGTGCTAGGGACACTCGGCATAAAACAGATATAGGCTTAGGTGCTAGGGACACTCGGCATAAAACAGATAGGTGCTTAAGTGCTAGGGACTCTCTTGTCATAAAACAGATATAGGCTTAGGTGCTAGGGACACTCGGCATAAAACAGATATTGGCTTAGGTGCTAGGGACACTCGGCATAAAAAGATAGGAGGTTAGGTGCTAGGGACATTCGGCATAAAACAGATAGGCGCTTAGGTGCTTGGGACACTCGGCATAAAACAAATATGCGCTTAGGTGCTAGGGACACTCGGCATAAAACAGATAGGTGCTTATGTCCTAGGGACACTCCGCATAAAACAGATAGGTGCTTAGGTGCTAGGGAAACTCGGCATAAATCAGATATAGGCTTAGGTGCTAGGGACACTCGGCATAAAACTGATATAGGCTCAGGTGCTAGGGACACTCGGCATAAAACCGATAGGAGCTTAGGTGCTAGGGACAATCGGCATAATGCAGTTAGGCGCTTAGGCGCTAGGGACACTAGGCATAAAACAGATAGGCGCTTAGGTGCTGGGGACATTCGGCATAAAACATATAGGCGCTTAGGTGCTAGGGACACCTGGCATAAAACAGATAGGCGCTTAAGTGCTAGGGACACTAGGCATAAAACAGATAGGCGCTTAGGTGCTAGGGACATTCGGCATAAAACAGATAGGTGCTTAGGTGCTAGGGACACTCGGCATAAAACAGATATAGGCTTAGGTGCTAGGGACACTCGGCATAAAACAGATATGGGCTTAGGTGCTAGGGACACTCGGCATAAAAAAGATAGGAGGTTAGGTGCTAGGGACATTCGGCATAAAACAGATAGGCGCTTAGGTGCTTGGGACACTCGGCATAAAACAAATAGGCGCTTAGGTGCTAGGGACACTCGGCATAAAACAGATAGGTGCTTATGTCCTAGCGACCCTCGCCATGAAACAGATAGTCGCTTAGGTGCTAGGGACACTCGGCATAAAACAGATAGGTGCTAGGAAAACTCTGCATAAAACAGATATAGGCTTAGGTGCTAGGGACACTCGGCATAAAACAGATATGGGCTTAGGTGCTAGGGACACTCGGCATAAAAAGATAGGAGGTTAGGTGCTAGGGACATTCGGCATAAAACAGATAGGCGCTTAGGACACTCGGCATAAAACAGATAGGTACTTATGTCCTAGGGACACTCGGCATAAAACAGATAGGCGCTTAGGTGCTAGGGACACTCGGCATAAAACAGATAGGTGCTAGGAAAACTCGGCATAAAACAGATATAGGCTTAGGTGCTAGGGACATTCGGCATAAAACAGATAGGCGGCTAAGGTGCTAGGGACACTCAGCATAAAACAGATAGGCGGCTTAGGTGCTAGGGACACTCGGCATAAAACAGATAGGCGCTTAGGTGCTAGGGACACTCGGCATAAAACAGATAGGCGCTTAGGTGCTAGGGACACTCGGCCTAAAACAGATAAGAGGTTAGGTGCTAGGGACATTCGACATAAAACAGATAGGCGCTTAGGTGCTAGGGACACTCGGCATAAAACAGATAGGCGGCTTAGGTGCTAGGGACACTCGGCATAAAACAGATAGGCGGCTTAGGTGCTAGGGACACTCGGCATAAAACAGATAGGCGCTTAGGTGCTAGGTACACTCGGCATAAAACAGATAGGTGCTTAGGTGCTAGGGACACTCGGCATAAAACAGATATAGGCTTAGGTGCTAGGAACACTCGGCATAAAACAGATATGGGCTTAGGTGCTAGGGACAATCGGCAAAATACAGTTAGGCGCTTATGTGCTAGGGACACTCGGCATAAAACAGATAGGCAGCTTAGGTGCTAGGGACACTCGGCATAAAACAGATAGGCTGTTAGGTGCTAGGGACACTCGGCATAAAACAGATAGGCGGTTAGGTGCTAGGGACATTCGGCATAAAACAGATAGGCGCTTAGGTGCTACTGACACTCGGCATAAAACAGATAGGCGCTTAGGTGCTAGGGACACTCGGCATAAAACAGTTATAGGCTTAGGTGCTAGGGACACTCGGCATAAAACAGATAGGTGCTTAAGTGCTAGGGACTCTCGGCATAAAACAGATATAGGCTTAGGTGCTAGGGACACTCGGCATAAAACAGATATGGGCTTAGGTGCTAGGGACACTCGGCATAAAAAGATAGGAGGTTAGGTGCTAGGGACATTCAGCATAAAACAGATAGGCGCTTAGGTGCTTGGGACACTCGGCATAAAACAAATAGGCGCTTAGGTGCTAGGGACATCGGCATAAAACAGATAGGTGCTTATGTCCTAGGGACATTCGGCATAAAACAGATAGGCGCTTAGGTGCTAGGGACACTCGGCATAAAACAGATAGGTGCTAGGAAAACTCGGCATAAAACAGATATAGCCTTAGGTGCTAGGGACATTCGGCATAAAACAGATAGGCGGCTTAGGTGCTAGGGACACTCAGCATAAAACAGATAGGCGGCTTAGGTGCTAGGGACACTCGGCATAAAACAGATAGGCGCTTAGGTGCTAGGGACACTCGGCATAAAATAGATAGGCGATTACGTGCTAGGGACATTCGGCATACAAGAGATAGGCGGTTAGACGCTAGGGACATTCAGCATTAAACATAGGCACTTATGTCCTAGGGACACTCGGCATAAAACAGATAGGCGCTTAGGTGCTAAGGACACTCGGCATAAAACAGATAGGTGCTAGGAAAACTCGGCATAAAACAGATATAGCCTTAGGTGCTAGGGACATTCGGCATAAAACAGATAGGCGGCTTAGGTGCTAGGGACACTCAGCATAAAACAGATAGGCGGCTTAGGTGCTAGGGACACTCGGCATAAAACAGATAGGCGCTTAGGTGCTAGGGACACTCGGCATAAAATAGATAGGCGATTACGTGCTAGGGACATTCGGCATACAAGAGATAGGCGGTTAGGTGCTAGGGACATTCAGCATTAAACATAGGCACTTAGGTGATAGGGACACTCGGCATAAAACAGATAGGCGCTTAGGTGCTAGGGACACTCGGCATAAAACAGATAGGCGCTTAGGTGCTAGGGACACTAGGCATAAAAAAGATAGGCGCTTAGGTGCTAGGGACACTCGGCATAAAACAGATAGGCGCTTAGGTGCTAGGGACACTCGGCCTAAAACAGATAAGAGGTTAGGTGCTAGGGACATTCGACATAAAACAGATAGGCGCTTAGGTGCTAGGGACACTCGGCATAAAACAGATAGGCGGCTTAGGTGATAGGGACACTCGGCATAAAACAGATAGGCGGCTTAGAGGCTAGGGACACTCGGCATAAAACAGATAGGCGGTTAGGTGCTAGGGACATTCGGCATAAAACATATAGGCGCTTAGGTGCTAGGGACACTTGGCATAAAACAGATAGGCGCTTAAGTGCTAGGGACACTAGGCATAAAACAGATAGGCGCTTAGGTGCTAGGGACACTCGGCATAAAACAGATAGGTGCTTAGGTGCTAGGGACACTCGGCATAAAACAGATATAGGCTTAGGTGCTAGGAACACTCGGCATAAAACAGATATGGGCTTATGTGCTAGGGACACTCGGCATAATAAATATAGGAGGTTAGGTGCTAGGGACACTCCGCATAAAACAGATAGGTGCTTAGGTGCTAGGGAAACTCGGCATAAATCAGATATAGGCTTAGGTGCT
This sequence comes from Ariolimax columbianus, assembly GCA_036924085.1. NCBI lineage: Eukaryota > Metazoa > Mollusca > Gastropoda > Stylommatophora > Arionidae > Ariolimax > Ariolimax columbianus. The sequence continues at coordinate 20,825,847 of JAVGWX010000021.1, forward strand.
AGGGAAACTCGGCATAAAACTGATATAGGCTCAGGTGCTAGGGACACTCGGCATAAAACCGATAGGCGCTAAGGTGCTAGGGACAATCGGAATAATACAGTTAGGCGCTTAGGTGCTAGGGACACTAGGCATAAAACAGATAGGCGCTTAGGTGCTAGGGACACTTGGCATAAAACAGATAGGCGCGTAGGTGCTAGAGACACTCGGCATAAAACAGATAAGAGGTTAGGTGCTAGGGACACTCTGCAAAAAACAGATATAGGCGCTTAGGTGCTAGTGACACTCGGCATGAAACAGATATAGGCTTAGGTGCTAGGGACACTCGGCATAAAACAGATAGGCAGCTTAGGTGCTAGGGACACTCGGCATAAAACAGATAGGCGGTTAGGTGCTAGGGACATTCGGCATAAAACAGATAGGCGCTTAGGTGCTACTGACACTCGGCATAAAACAGATAGGTGCTTAGGTGCTAGGGACACTCGGCATAAAACAGATAGGTGCTTAAGTGCTAGGGACTCTCGGCATAAAACAGATATAGGCTTAGGTGGCGAGGGACACTCGGCATAAAACAGATATGGGCTTAGGTGCTAGGGACACTCTGCATAAAAAGATAGGAGGTTAGGTGCTAGGGACATTCGGCATAAAACAGATAGGCGCTTAGGTGCTTGGGACACTCGGCATAAAACAAATAGGCGCTTAGGTGCTAGGGACACTCGGCATAAAACAGATAGGTGCTTATGTCCTAGGGACACTCGGCATAAAACAGATAGGCGCTTAGGTGCTAGGGACACTCGGCATAAATCAGATAGGTGCTAGGAAAATTCGGCATAAAACAGATATAGGCTTAGGTGCTAGGGACATTCGGCATAAAACAGATAGGCGGCTTAGGTGCTAGGGACACTCAGCATAAAACAGATAGGCGGCTTAGGTGCTAGGGACACTCGGCATAAAACAGATAGGCGCTTAAGTGCTAGGGACACTCGGCATAAAACAGATAGGCGCTTAGGTGCCAGGGACACTCGGCATAAAACAGATATAGGCTTAGGTGCTAGGGACACTCGGCATAAAACAGATAGGTGCTTAAGTGCTAGGGACTCTCTTGTTATAAAACACATATAGGCTTAGGTGCTAGGGACACTCGGCATAAAACAGATATGGGCTTAGGTGCTAGGGACACTCGGCATAAAAAGATAGGAGGTTAGGTGCTAGGGACACTCGGCATAAAACAGATAGGCGCTTAGGTGCTAGGGACACTTGGCATAAAACAGATAGGTGCTTAGGTGCTAGGGACACTTGGCATAAAACAGATAGGCGCTTAGGTGCTAGGGACTCTCGGCATAAAACAGATATAGGCGCTTAGGTGCTAGGAACACTCTGCAGAAAACAGATATAGGCTTAGGTGCTAGGGACACTCGGCATAAAACAGATATAGACTTAGGTGCTAGGGACACTCGGCATAAAACAGATATAGGCGCTTAGGTGCTAGGGACACTCGGCATAAAACAAATATAGGCTTAGGTGCTAGGGACACTCGGCATAAAACAGATATAGCCTTTGGTGCTAGGGACATTCGGCATAAAACAGATATAGGGGCTTAGGTGCTAGGGACACTAGGCATAAAACAGATAGGTGCTTAGGTGCTAGGGACACTCGGCATAAAACAGATATAGCCTTAGGTGCTAGGGACACTCGGCATAAAACAGATATGGGCTTAGGTGCTATGGACACTCGGCATAAAAAGATAGGAGGTTAGGTGCTAGGGACATTCGGCATAAAACAGATAGGCGCTTAGGTGCTTGGGACACTCGGCATAAAACAGATAGGTGCTTATGTCCTAGGGACACTCGGCATAAAACAGAAAGGCGCTTAGGTGCTAGGGACACTCGGCATAAAACAGATAGGCAGCTTAGGTGCTAGAGACACTCGGCATAAAACAGATAGGCTGTTAGGTGCTAGGGACACTCGGCATAAAACAGTTAGGAGGTTAGGTGCTAGGGACACTCGGCATAAAAGAGATAGGTTCTTAGGTGCTAGGGACACTCGGCATAAAACAGATATAGGCTTAGGTGCTAGGGACACAACGCATAAAACAGATAGGCGCTTAGGTGCTAGGGACACTTGGCATAAAACAGATAGGCGCTTAGGTGCTAGGGACACTCGGCATAAAATAGATAGGCGATTACGTGCTAGGGACATTCGGCATACAAGAGATAGGCGGTTAGGTGCTAGGGACATTCGGCATTAAACATAGGCACTTAGGTGATAGGGACACTTGGCATAAAACAGATAGGCGCTTAGGTGCTAGGGACACTCGGCATAAAACAGATAGGCGCTTAGGTGCTAGGGACACTCGGCATAAAACAGATAGGCGCTTATGTGCTAGGGACACTCGGCATAAAACAGATAGGCGCTTAGGTGCTAGGGACACTCCGCATAAAACAGATAGGTGCTTAGGTGCTAGGGAAACTCGGCATAAATCAGATATACGCTTAGGTGCTAAGGACACTCAGCATAAAACTGATATAGGCTCAGGTGCTAGGGACACTCGGCATAAAACCGATAGGCGCTTAGGTGCTAGGGACAATCGGCATAATACAGTTAGGCGCTTATGTGCTAGGGACACTAGGCATAAAAAAGATAGGCGCTTAGGTGCTAGGGACACTCGGCATAAAACAGATAGGCGCTTAGGTGCTAGGGACACTCGGCATAAAACAGATATAGGCGCTTAGGTGCTAGTGACACTCGGCATGAAACAGATATAGGCTTAGGTGCTAGGGACACTCGGCATAAAAGAGATAGGCAGTTTAGGTGCTAGGGACACTCGGCATAAAACAGATAGGCTGTTAGGTGCTAGGGACACTCGGCATAAAACAGATAGGCGGTTAGGTGCTAGGGACATTCGGCATAAAACAGATAGGCGCTTAGGTGCTACTGACACTCGGCATAAAACAGATAGGTGCTTAGGTGCTAGGGACACTCGGCATAAAACAGATAGGCGCTTAGGTGCTAGGGACACTCCGCATAAAACAGATAGGTGCTAGGGAAACTCGGCATAAATCAGATATAGGCTTAGGTGCTAGGGACACTCGGCATAAAACTGATATAGGCTCAGGTGCTAGGGACACTCGGCATAAGACCGATAGGCGCTTAGGTGCTAAGGACAATCGGCATAATACAGTTAGGCGCTTAGGTGCTAGGGACACTAGGCATAAAACAGATAGGCGCTTAGGTGCTAGGGACACTCGGCATAAAACAGATAGGCGCTTAGGTGCTAGGGACACTCGGCATAAAACAGATAAGAGGTTAGGTGCTAGGGACACTCTGCAAAAAACAGATATAGGCGCTTAGGTGCTAGTGACACTCGGCATGAAACAGATATAGGCTTAGGTGCTAGGGACACTCGGCATAAAACAGATAGGCAGCTTAGGTGCTAGGGACACTCGGCCTAAAACAGATAGGCTGTTAGGTGCTAGGGACACTCGGCATAAAAGAGATAGGCGGTTAGGTGCTAGGGACATTCGGCATAAAACAGATAGGCGCTTAAGTGCTAGGGACACTCGGCATAAAACAGATAGGCGCTTAGGTGCTAGGGACACTCGGCATAAAACTGATATAGGCTCAGGTGCTAGGGACACTCGGCATAAAACCGATAGGCGCTAAGGTGCTAGGGACAATCGGCATAATACAGTTAGGCGCTTAGGTGCTAGGGACACTAGGCATAAAACAGATAGGCGCTTAGGTGCTAGGGACACTTGGCATAAAACAGATAGGCGCGTAGGTGCTAGAGACACTCGGCATAAAACAGATAAGAGGTTAGGTGCTAGGGACACTCTGCAAAAAACAGATATAGGCGCTTAGGTGCTAGTGACACTCGGCATGAAACAGATATAGGCTTAGGTGCTAGGGACACTCGGCATAAAACAGATAGGTGCTTAGGTGCTAGGGACACTCGGCATAAAACAGATATAGGCTTAGGTGCTAGGAACACTCGGCATAAAACAGATATGGGCTTAGGTGCTAGGGACAATCGGCAAAATACAGTTAGGCGCTTATGTGCTAGGGACACTCGGCATAAAACAGATAGGCAGCTTAGGTGCTAGGGACACTCGGCATAAAACAGATAGGCTGTTAGGTGCTAGGGACACTCGGCATAAAACAGATAGGCGGTTAGGTGCTAGGGACATTCGGCATAAAACAGATAGGCGCTTAGGTGCTACTGACACTCGGCATAAAACAGATAGGCGCTTAGGTGCTAGGGACACTCGGCATAAAACAGTTATAGGCTTAGGTGCTAGGGACACTCGGCATAAAACAGATAGGTGCTTAAGTGCTAGGGACTCTCGGCATAAAACAGATATAGGCTTAGGTGCTAGGGACACTCGGCATAAAACAGATATGGGCTTAGGTGCTAGGGACACTCGGCATAAAAAGATAGGAGGTTAGGTGCTAGGGACATTCAGCATAAAACAGATAGGCGCTTAGGTGCTTGGGACACTCGGCATAAAACAAATAGGCGCTTAGGTGCTAGGGACATCGGCATAAAACAGATAGGTGCTTATGTCCTAGGGACATTCGGCATAAAACAGATAGGCGCTTAGGTGCTAGGGACACTCGGCATAAAACAGATAGGTGCTAGGAAAACTCGGCATAAAACAGATATAGCCTTAGGTGCTAGGGACATTCGGCATAAAACAGATAGGCGGCTTAGGTGCTAGGGACACTCAGCATAAAACAGATAGGCGGCTTAGGTGCTAGGGACACTCGGCATAAAACAGATAGGCGCTTAGGTGCTAGGGACACTCGGCATAAAATAGATAGGCGATTACGTGCTAGGGACATTCGGCATACAAGAGATAGGCGGTTAGACGCTAGGGACATTCAGCATTAAACATAGGCACTTATGTCCTAGGGACACTCGGCATAAAACAGATAGGCGCTTAGGTGCTAAGGACACTCGGCATAAAACAGATAGGTGCTAGGAAAACTCGGCATAAAACAGATATAGCCTTAGGTGCTAGGGACATTCGGCATAAAACAGATAGGCGGCTTAGGTGCTAGGGACACTCAGCATAAAACAGATAGGCGGCTTAGGTGCTAGGGACACTCGGCATAAAACAGATAGGCGCTTAGGTGCTAGGGACACTCGGCATAAAATAGATAGGCGATTACGTGCTAGGGACATTCGGCATACAAGAGATAGGCGGTTAGGTGCTAGGGACATTCAGCATTAAACATAGGCACTTAGGTGATAGGGACACTCGGCATAAAACAGATAGGCGCTTAGGTGCTAGGGACACTCGGCATAAAACAGATAGGCGCTTAGGTGCTAGGGACACTAGGCATAAAAAAGATAGGCGCTTAGGTGCTAGGGACACTCGGCATAAAACAGATAGGCGCTTAGGTGCTAGGGACACTCGGCCTAAAACAGATAAGAGGTTAGGTGCTAGGGACATTCGACATAAAACAGATAGGCGCTTAGGTGCTAGGGACACTCGGCATAAAACAGATAGGCGGCTTAGGTGATAGGGACACTCGGCATAAAACAGATAGGCGGCTTAGAGGCTAGGGACACTCGGCATAAAACAGATAGGCGGTTAGGTGCTAGGGACATTCGGCATAAAACATATAGGCGCTTAGGTGCTAGGGACACTTGGCATAAAACAGATAGGCGCTTAAGTGCTAGGGACACTAGGCATAAAACAGATAGGCGCTTAGGTGCTAGGGACACTCGGCATAAAACAGATAGGTGCTTAGGTGCTAGGGACACTCGGCATAAAACAGATATAGGCTTAGGTGCTAGGAACACTCGGCATAAAACAGATATGGGCTTATGTGCTAGGGACACTCGGCATAATAAATATAGGAGGTTAGGTGCTAGGGACACTCCGCATAAAACAGATAGGTGCTTAGGTGCTAGGGAAACTCGGCATAAATCAGATATAGGCTTAGGTGCTAGGGAAACTCGGCATAAAACTGATATAGGCTCAGGTGCTAGGGACACTCGGCATAAAACCGATAGGCGCTAAGGTGCTAGGGACAATCGGAATAATACAGTTAGGCGCTTAGGTGCTAGGGACACTAGGCATAAAACAGATAGGCGCTTAGGTGCTAGGGACACTTGGCATAAAACAGATAGGCGCGTAGGTGCTAGAGACACTCGGCATAAAACAGATAAGAGGTTAGGTGCTAGGGACACTCTGCAAAAAACAGATATAGGCGCTTAGGTGCTAGTGACACTCGGCATGAAACAGATATAGGCTTAGGTGCTAGGGACACTCGGCATAAAACAGATAGGCAGCTTAGGTGCTAGGGACACTCGGCATAAAACAGATAGGCGGTTAGGTGCTAGGGACATTCGGCATAAAACAGATAGGCGCTTAGGTGCTACTGACACTCGGCATAAAACAGATAGGTGCTTAGGTGCTAGGGACACTCGGCATAAAACAGATAGGTGCTTAAGTGCTAGGGACTCTCGGCATAAAACAGATATAGGCTTAGGTGGCGAGGGACACTCGGCATAAAACAGATATGGGCTTAGGTGCTAGGGACACTCTGCATAAAAAGATAGGAGGTTAGGTGCTAGGGACATTCGGCATAAAACAGATAGGCGCTTAGGTGCTTGGGACACTCGGCATAAAACAAATAGGCGCTTAGGTGCTAGGGACACTCGGCATAAAACAGATAGGTGCTTATGTCCTAGGGACACTCGGCATAAAACAGATAGGCGCTTAGGTGCTAGGGACACTCGGCATAAAACAGATAGGTGCTAGGAAAATTCGGCATAAAACAGATATAGGCTTAGGTGCTAGGGACATTCGGCATAAAACAGATAGGCGGCTTAGGTGCTAGGGACACTCAGCATAAAACAGATAGGCGGCTTAGGTGCTAGGGACACTCGGCATAAAACAGATAGGCGCTTAAGTGCTAGGGACACTCGGCATAAAACAGATAGGCGCTTAGGTGCCAGGGACACTCGGCATAAAACAGATATAGGCTTAGGTGCCAGGGACACTCGGCATAAAACAGATAGGTGCTTAAGTGCTAGGGACTCTCTTGTTATAAAACACATATAGGCTTAGGTGCTAGGGACACTCGGCATAAAACAGATATGGGCTTAGGTGCTAGGGACACTCGGCATAAAAAGATAGGAGGTTAGGTGCTAGGGACACTCGGCATAAAACAGATAGGCGCTTAGGTGCTAGGGACACTTGGCATAAAACAGATAGGTGCTTAGGTGCTAGGGACACTTGGCATAAAACAGATAGGCGCTTAGGTGCTAGGGACTCTCGGCATAAAACAGATATAGGCGCTTAGGTGCTAGGAACACTCTGCAGAAAACAGATATAGGCTTAGGTGCTAGGGACACTCGGCATAAAACAGATATAGACTTAGGTGCTAGGGACACTCGGCATAAAACAGATATAGGCGCTTAGGTGCTAGGGACACTCGGCATAAAACAAATATAGGCTTAGGTGCTAGGGACACTCGGCATAAAACAGATATAGCCTTTGGTGCTAGGGACATTCGGCATAAAACAGATATAGGGGCTTAGGTGCTAGGGACACTAGGCATAAAACAGATAGGTGCTTAGGTGCTAGGGACACTCGGCATAAAACAGATATAGCCTTAGGTGCTAGGGACACTCGGCATAAAACAGATATGGGCTTAGGTGCTATGGACACTCGGCATAAAAAGATAGGAGGTTAGGTGCTAGGGACATTCGGCATAAAACAGATAGGCGCTTAGGTGCTTGGGACACTCGGCATAAAACAGATAGGTGCTTATGTCCTAGGGACACTCGGCATAAAACAGAAAGGCGCTTAGGTGCTAGGGACACTCGGCATAAAACAGATAGGCAGCTTAGGTGCTAGAGACACTCGGCATAAAACAGATAGGCTGTTAGGTGCTAGGGACACTCGGCATAAAACAGTTAGGAGGTTAGGTGCTAGGGACACTCGGCATAAAAGAGATAGGTTCTTAGGTGCTAGGGACACTCGGCATAAAACAGATATAGGCTTAGGTGCTAGGGACACAACGCATAAAACAGATAGGCGCTTAGGTGCTAGGGACACTTGGCATAAAACAGATAGGCGCTTAGGTGCTAGGGACACTCGGCATAAAATAGATAGGCGATTACGTGCTAGGGACATTCGGCATACAAGAGATAGGCGGTTAGGTGCTAGGGACATTCGGCATTAAACATAGGCACTTAGGTGATAGGGACACTTGGCATAAAACAGATAGGCGCTTAGGTGCTAGGGACACTCGGCATAAAACAGATAGGCGCTTAGGTGCTAGGGACACTCGGCATAAAACAGATAGGCGCTTATGTGCTAGGGACACTCGGCATAAAACAGATAGGCGCTTAGGTGCTAGGGACACTCCGCATAAAACAGATAGGTGCTTAGGTGCTAGGGAAACTCGGCATAAATCAGATATACGCTTAGGTGCTAAGGACACTCAGCATAAAACTGATATAGGCTCAGGTGCTAGGGACACTCGGCATAAAACCGATAGGCGCTTAGGTGCTAGGGACAATCGGCATAATACAGTTAGGCGCTTATGTGCTAGGGACACTAGGCATAAAAAAGATAGGCGCTTAGGTGCTAGGGACACTCGGCATAAAACAGATAGGCGCTTAGGTGCTAGGGACACTCGGCATAAAACAGATATAGGCGCTTAGGTGCTAGTGACACTCGGCATGAAACAGATATAGGCTTAGGTGCTAGGGACACTCGGCATAAAAGAGATAGGCAGTTTAGGTGCTAGGGACACTCGGCATAAAACAGATAGGCTGTTAGGTGCTAGGGACACTCGGCATAAAACAGATAGGCGGTTAGGTGCTAGGGACATTCGGCATAAAACAGATAGGCGCTTAGGTGCTACTGACACTCGGCATAAAACAGATAGGTGCTTAGGTGCTAGGGACACTCGGCATAAAACAGATAGGCGCTTAGGTGCTAGGGACACTCCGCATAAAACAGATAGGTGCTAGGGAAACTCGGCATAAATCAGATATAGGCTTAGGTGCTAGGGACACTCGGCATAAAACTGATATAGGCTCAGGTGCTAGGGACACTCGGCATAAGACCGATAGGCGCTTAGGTGCTAAGGACAATCGGCATAATACAGTTAGGCGCTTAGGTGCTAGGGACACTAGGCATAAAACAGATAGGCGCTTAGGTGCTAGGGACACTCGGCATAAAACAGATAGGCGCTTAGGTGCTAGGGACACTCGGCATAAAACAGATAAGAGGTTAGGTGCTAGGGACACTCTGCAAAAAACAGATATAGGCGCTTAGGTGCTAGTGACACTCGGCATGAAACAGATATAGGCTTAGGTGCTAGGGACACTCGGCATAAAACAGATAGGCAGCTTAGGTGCTAGGGACACTCGGCCTAAAACAGATAGGCTGTTAGGTGCTAGGGACACTCGGCATAAAAGAGATAGGCGGTTAGGTGCTAGGGACATTCGGCATAAAACAGATAGGCGCTTAAGTGCTAGGGACACTCGGCATAAAACAGATAGGCGCTTAGGTGCTAGGGACACTCGGCATAAAACTGATATAGGCTCAGGTGCTAGGGACACTCGGCATAAAACCGATAGGCGCTAAGGTGCTAGGGACAATCGGCATAATACAGTTAGGCGCTTAGGTGCTAGGGACACTAGGCATAAAACAGATAGGCGCTTAGGTGCTAGGGACACTTGGCATAAAACAGATAGGCGCGTAGGTGCTAGAGACACTCGGCATAAAACAGATAAGAGGTTAGGTGCTAGGGACACTCTGCAAAAAACAGATATAGGCGCTTAGGTGCTAGTGACACTCGGCATGAAACAGATATAGGCTTAGGTGCTAGGGACACTCGGCATAAAACAGATAGGCAGCTTAGGTGCTAGGGACACTCGGCATAAAACAGATAGGCGGTTAGGTGCTAGGGACATTCGGCATAAAACAGATAGGCGCTTAGGTGCTACTGACACTCGGCATAAAACAGATAGGTGCTTAGGTGCTAGGGACACTCGGCATAAAACAGATAGGTGCTTAAGTGCTAGGGACTCTCGGCATAAAACAGATATAGGCTTAGGTGGCGAGGGACACTCGGCATAAAACAGATATGGGCTTAGGTGCTAGGGACACTCTGCATAAAAAGATAGGAGGTTAGGTGCTAGGGACATTCGGCATAAAACAGATAGGCGCTTAGGTGCTTGGGACACTCGGCATAAAACAAATAGGCGCTTAGGTGCTAGGGACACTCGGCATAAAACAGATAGGTGCTTATGTCCTAGGGACACTCGGCATAAAACAGATAGGCGCTTAGGTGCTAGGGACACTCGGCATAAAACAGATAGGTGCTAGGAAAATTCGGCATAAAACAGATATAGGCTTAGGTGCTAGGGACATTCGGCATAAAACAGATAGGCGGCTTAGGTGCTAGGGACACTCAGCATAAAACAGATAGGCGGCTTAGGTGCTAGGGACACTCGGCATAAAACAGATAGGCGCTTAAGTGCTAGGGACACTCGGCATAAAACAGATAGGCGCTTAGGTGCCAGGGACACTCGGCATAAAACAGATATAGGCTTAGGTGCTAGGGACACTCGGCATAAAACAGATAGGTGCTTAAGTGCTAGGGACTCTCTTGTTATAAAACACATATAGGCTTAGGTGCTAGGGACACTCGGCATAAAACAAATATGGGCTTAGGTGCTAGGGACACTCGGCATAAAAAGATAGGAGGTTAGGTGCTAGGGACACTCGGCATAAAACAGATAGGCGCTTAGGTGCTAGGGACACTTGGCATAAAACAGATAGGTGCTTAGGTGCTAGGGACACTTGGCATAAAACAGATAGGCGCTTAGGTGCTAGGGACTCTCGGCATAAAACAGATATAGGCGCTTAGGTGCTAGGAACACTCTGCAGAAAACAGATATAGGCTTAGGTGCTAGGGACACTCGGCATAAAACAGATATAGACTTAGGTGCTAGGGACACTCGGCATAAAACAGATATAGGCGCTTAGGTGCTAGGGACAATCGGCATAAAACAAATATAGGCTTAGGTGCTAGGGACACTCGGCATAAAACAGATATAGCCTTTGGTGCTAGGGACATTCGGCATAAAACAGATATAGGGGCTTACGTGCTAGGGACACTAGGCATAAAACAGATAGGTGCTTAGGTGCTAGGGACACTCGGCATAAAACAGATATAGCCTTAGGTGCTAGGGACACTCGGCATAAAACAGATATGGGCTTAGGTGCTATGGACACTCGGCATAAAAAGATAGGAGGTTAGGTGCTAGGGACATTCGGCATAAAACAGATAGGCGCTTAGGTGCTTGGGACACTCGGCATAAAACAGATAGGTGCTTATGTCCTAGGGACACTCGGCATAAAACAGAAAGGCGCTTAGGTGCTAGGGACACTCGGCATAAAACAGATAGGCAGCTTAGGTGCTAGAGACACTCGGCATAAAACAGATAGGCTGTTAGGTGCTAGGGACACTCGGCATAAAACAGTTAGGAGGTTAGGTGCTAGGGACACTCGGCATAAAAGAGATAGGTTCTTAGGTGCTAGGGACACTCGGCATAAAACAGATATAGGCTTAGGTGCTAGGGACACAACGCATAAAACAGATAGGCGCTTAGGTGCTAGGGACACTTGGCATAAAACAGATAGGCGCTTAGGTGCTAGGGACACTCGGCATAAAATAGATAGGCGATTACGTGCTAGAGACATTCGGCATACAAGAGATAGGCGGTTAGGTGCTAGGGACATTCGGCATTAAACATAGGCACTTAGGTGATAGGGACACTTGGCATAAAACAGATAGGCGCTTAGGTGCTAGGGACACTCGGCATAAAACAGATAGGCGCTTAGGTGCTAGGGACACTCGGCATAAAACAGATAGGCGCTTATGTGCTAGGGACACTCGGCATAAAACAGATAGGCGCTTAGGTGCTAGGGACACTCCGCATAAAACAGATAGGTGCTTAGGTGCTAGGGAAACTCGGCATAAATCAGATATACGCTTAGGTGCTAAGGACACTCAGCATAAAACTGATATAGGCTCAGGTGCTAGGGACACTCGGCATAAAACCGATAGGCGCTTAGGTGCTAGGGACAATCGGCATAATACAGTTAGGCGCTTATGTGCTAGGGACACTAGGCATAAAAAAGATAGGCGCTTAGGTGCTAGGGACACTCGGCATAAAACAGATAGGCGCTTAGGTGCTAGGGACACTCGGCATAAAACAGATATAGGCGCTTAGGTGCTAGTGACACTCGGCATGAAACAGATATAGGCTTAGGTGCTAGGGACACTCGGCATAAAAGAGATAGGCAGTTTAGGTGCTAGGGACACTCGGCATAAAACAGATAGGCTGTTAGGTGCTAGGGACACTCGGCATAAAACAGATAGGCGGTTAGGTGCTAGGGACATTCGGCATAAAACAGATAGGCGCTTAGGTGCTACTGACACTCGGCATAAAACAGATAGGTGCTTAGGTGCTAGGGACACTCGGCATAAAACAGATAGGCGCTTAGGTGCTAGGGACACTCCGCATAAAACAGATAGGTGCTAGGGAAACTCGGCATAAATCAGAAATAGGCTTAGGTGCTAGGGACACTCGGCATAAAACTGATATAGGCTCAGGTGCTAGGGACACTCGGCATAAGACCGATAGGCGCTTAGGTGCTAAGGACAATCGGCATAATACAGTTAGGCGCTTAGGTGCTAGGGACACTAGGCATAAAACAGATAGGCGCTTAGGTGCTAGGGACACTCGGCATAAAACAGATAGGCGCTTAGGTGCTAGGGACACTCGGCATAAAACAGATAAGAGGTTAGGTGCTAGGGACACTCTGCAAAAAACAGATATAGGCGCTTAGGTGCTAGTGACACTCGGCATGAAACAGATATAGGCTTAGGTGCTAGGGACACTCGGCATAAAACAGATAGGCAGCTTAGGTGCTAGGGACACTCGGCCTAAAACAGATAGGCTGTTAGGTGCTAGGGACACTCGGCATAAAAGAGATAGGCGGTTAGGTGCTAGGGACATTCGGCATAAAACAGATAGGCGCTTAAGTGCTAGGGACACTCGGCATAAAACAGATAGGCGCTTAGGTGCTAGGGACACTCGGCATAAAACAGATATAGGCTTAGGTGCTAGGGACATTCGGCATAAAACAGATAGGCGCTTAGGTGCTTGGGACACTCGGCATAAAACAAAAAGGCGCTTAGGTGCTAGGGACACTCGGCATAAAACAGATAGGTGCTTATGTCCTAGGGACACTCGGCATAAAACAGATAGGCGCTTAGGTGCTAGGGACACTCGGCATAAAACAGATAGGTGCTAGGAAAATTCGGCATAAAACAGATATAGGCTTAGGTGCTAGGGGCATTCGGCATAAAACAGATAGGCGGCTTAGGTGCTAGGTACACTCAGCATAAAACAGATAGGCGGCTTAGGTGCTAGGGACACTCGGCATAAAACAGATAGGCGCTTAAGTGCTAGGGACACTCGGCATAAAACAGATAGGCGCTTAGGTGCTAGGGACACTCGGCATAAAACAGATATAGGCTAAGGTGCTAGGGACACTCGGCATAAAACAGATAGGTGCTTAAGTGCTAGGGACTCTCTTGTCATAAAACAGATATAGGCTTAGGTGCTAGGGACACTCGGCATAAAACAGATATTGGCTTAGGTGCTAGGGACACTCGGCATAAAAAGATAGGAGGTTAGGTGCTAGGGCCATTCGGCATAAAACAGATAGGCGCTTAGGTGCTTGGGACACTCGGCATAAAACAAATATGCGCTTAGGTGCTAGGGACACTCGGCATAAAACAGATAGGTGCTTATGTCCTAGGGACACTCCGCATAAAACAGATAGGTGCTTAGGTGCTAGGGAAACTCGGCATAAATCAGATATAGGCTTAGGTGCTAGGGACACTCGGCATAAAACTGATATAGGCTCAGGTGCTAGGGACACTCGGCTTAAAACCGATAGGAGCTTAGGTGCTAGGGACAATCGGCATAATGCAGTTAGGCGCTTAGGTGCTAGGGACACTAGGCATAAAACAGATAGGCGCTTAGGTGCTGGGGACATTCGGCATAAAACATATAGGCGCTTAGGTGCTAGGGACACCTGGCATAAAACAGATAGGCGCTTAAGTGCTAGGGACACTAGGCATAAAACAGATAGGCGCTTAGGTGCTAGGGACACTCGGCATAAAACAGATAGGTGCTTAGGTGCTAGGGACACTCGGCATAAAACAGATATAGGCTTAGGTGCTAGGGACACTCGGCATAAAACAGATATGGGCTTAGGTGCTAGGGACACTCGGCATAAAAAAGATAGGAGGTTAGGTGCTAGGGACATTCGGCATAAAACAGATAGGCGCTTAGGTGCTTGGGACACTCGGCATAAAACAAATAGGCGCTTAGGTGCTAGGGACACTCGGCATAAAACAGATAGGTGCTTATGTCCTAGCGACCCTCGCCATAAAACAGATAGTCGCTTAGGTGCTAGGGACACTCGGCATAAAACAGATAGGTGCTAGAAAAACTCTGCATAAAACAGATATAGGCTTAGGTGCTAGGGACACTCGGCATAAAACAGATATGGGCTTAGGTGCTAGGGACACTCGGCATAAAAAGATAGGAGGTTAGGTGCTAGGGACATTCGGCATAAAACAGATAGGCGCTTAGGACACTCGGCATAAAACAGATAGGTACTTATGTCCTAGGGACACTCGGCATAAAACAGATAGGCGCTTAGGTGCTAGGGACACTCGGCATAAAACAGATAGGTGCTAGGAAAACTCGGCATAAAACAGATATAGGCTTAGGTGCTAGGGACATTCGGCATAAAACAGATAGGCGGCTAAGGTGCTAGGGACACTCAGCATAAAACAGATAGGCGGCTTAGGTGCTAGGGACACTCGGCATAAAACAGATAGGCGCTTAGGTGCTAGGGACACTCGGCATAAAACAGATAGGCGCTTAGGTGCTAGGGACACTCGGCCTAAAACAGATAAGAGGTTAGGTGCTAGGGTCATTCGACATAAAACAGATAGGCGCTTAGGTGCTAGGGACACTCGGCATAAAACAGATAGGCGGCTTAGGTGCTAGGGACACTCGGCATAAAACAGATAGGCGGCTTAGGTGCTAGGGACACTCGGCATAAAACAGATAGGCGCTTAGGTGCTAGGTACACTCGGCATAAAACAGATAGGTGCTTAGGTGCTAGGGACACTCGGCATAAAACAGATATAGGCTTAGGTGCTAGGAACACTCGGCATAAAACAGATATGGGCTTAGGTGCTAGGGACAATCGGCATAATACAGTTAGGCGCTTATGTGCTAGGGACACTAGGCATAAAACAGATAGGCGCTTAGGTGCTAGGGACACTCGGCATAAAACAGATAGGCGCTTAGGTGCTAGGGACACTCGGCATGAAACAGATAAGAGGTTAGGTGCTAGGGACACTCTGCAAAAAACAGATATAGGCGCTTATGTGCTAGTGACACTCGGCATGAAACAAATATAGGCTTAGGTGCTAGGGACACTCGGCATAAAACAGATAGGCAGCTTAGGTGCTAGGGACACTCGGCATAAAACAGATAGGCTGTTAGGTGCTATGGACACTCGGCATAAAACAGATAGGCGGTTAGGTGCTAGGGACATTCGGCATAAAACAGATAGGCGCTTAGGTGCTACTGACACTCGGCATAAAACAGATAGGTGCTTAGGTGCTAGGGACACTCGGCATAAAACAGATAGGCGCTTAGGTGCTAGGGACACTCCGCATAAAACAGATAGGTGCTTAGGTGCTAGGGAAACTCGGCATTAATCAGATATAGGCTTAGGTGCTAGGGACACTCGGCATAAAACTGATATAGGCTCAGGTGCTAGGGACACTTGGCATAAAACCGATAGGCGCTTAGGTGCTAGGGACAATCGGCATAATACAGTTAGGCGCTTAGGTGCTAGGGACACTCGGCATAAAACAGATAGGCGCTTAGGTGCTAGGGACACTCGGCATAAAACAGATAGGCGCTTAGGTGCTAGGGACACTCGGCATAAAACAGATATAGGCTTAGGTGCTAGGGACACTCGGCATAAAACAGATAGGTGCTTAAGTGCTAGGGACTCTCGGCATAAAACAGATATAGGCTTAGGTGCTAGGGACACTCGGCATAAAACAGATATGGGCTTAGGTGCTAGGGACACTCGGCATAAAAAGATAGGAGGTTAGGTGCTAGGGACATTCAGCATAAAACAGATAGGCGCTTAGGTGCTTGGGACACTCGGCATAAAACAAATAGGCGCTTAGGTGCTAGGGACATCGGCATAAAACAGATAGGTGCTTATGTCCTAGGTACACTCGGCATAAAACAGATAGGCGCTTAGGTGCTAGGGACACTCGGCATAAAACAGATAGGTGCTAGGAAAACTCGGCATAAAACAGATTTAGCCTTAGGTGCTAGGGACATTCGGCATAAAACAGATAGGCGGCTTAGGTGCTAGGGACACTCAGCATAAAACAGATAGGCGGCTTAGGTGCTAGGGACACTCGGCATAAAACAGATAGGCGCTTAGGTGCTAGGGACACTCGGCATAAAATAGATAGGCGATTACGTGCTAGGGACATTCGGCATACAAGAGATAGGCGGTTAGACGCTAGGGACATTCAGCATTAAACATAGGCACTTATGTCCTAGGGACACTCGGCATAAAACAGATAGGCGCTTAGGTGCTAAGGACACTCGGCATAAAACAGATAGGTGCTAGGAAAACTCGGCATAAAACAGATATAGCCTTAGGTGCTAGGGACATTCGGCATAAAACAGATAGGCGGCTTAGGTGCTAGGGACACTCAGCATAAAACAGATAGGCGGCTTAGGTGCTAGGGACACTCGGCATAAAACAGATAGGCGCTTAGGTGCTAGGGACACTCGGCATAAAATAGATAGGCGATTACGTGCTAGGGACATTCGGCATACAAGAGATAGGCGGTTAGGTGCTAGGGACATTCAGCATTAAACATAGGCACTTAGGTGATAGGGACACTCGGCATAAAACAGATAGGCGCTTAGGTGCTAGGGACACTCGGCATAAAACAGATAGGCGCTTAGGTGCTAGGGACACTAGGCATAAAAAAGATAGGCGCTCAGGTGCTAGGGACACTCGGCCTAAAACAGATAAGAGGTTAGGTGCTAGGGACATTCGACATAAAACAGATAGGCGCTTAGGTGCTAGGGACACTCGGCATAAAACAGATAGGCGGCTTAGGTGCTAGGGACACTCGGCATAAAACAGATAGGCGGCTTAGGTGCTAAGAACACTCGGCATAAAACAGATAGGCGGTTAGGTGCTAGGGACATTCGGCATAAAACATATAGGCGCTTAGGTGCTAGGGACACTTGGCATAAAACAGATAGGCGCTTAAGTGCTAGGGACACTAGGCATAAAACAGATAGGCGCTTAGGTGCTAGGGACACTCGGCATAAAACAGATAGGTGCTTAGGTGCTAGGGACACTCGGCATAAAACAGATATAGGCTTAGGTGCTAGGAACACTCGGCATAAAACAGATATGGGCTTATGTGCTAGGGACACTCGGCATAATAAATATAGGAGGTTAGGTGCTAGGGACACTTGGCATAAAACAGATAGGCGCTTAAGTGCTAGGGACACTAGGCATAAAACAGATAGGCGCTTAGGTGCTAGGGACACTCGGCATAATAAATATAGGAGGTTAGGTGCTAGGGACACTCCGCATAAAACAGATAGGTGCTTAGGTGCTAGGGAAACTCGGCATAAATCAGATATAGGCTTAGGTGCTAGGGAAACTCGGCATAAAACTGATATAGGCTCAGGTGCTAGGGACACTCGGCATAAAACCGATAGGCGCTAAGGTGCTAGGGACAATCGGCATAATACAGTTAGGCGCTTAGGTGCTAGGGACACTAGGCATAAAACAGATAGGCGCTTAGGTGCTAGGGACACTTGGCATAAAACAGATAGGCGCGTAGGTGCTAGAGACACTCGGCATAAAACAGATAAGAGGTTAGGTGCTAGGGACACTCTGCAAAAAACAGATATAAGCGCTTAGGTGCTAGTGACACTCGGCATGAAACAGATATAGGCTTAGGTGCTAGGGACACTCGGCATAAAACAGATAGGCAGCTTAGGTGCTAGGGACACTCGGCATAAAACAGATAGGCGGTTAGGTGCTAGGGACATTCGGCATAAAACAGATAGGCGCTTAGGTGCTACTGACACTCGGCATAAAACAGATAGGTGCTTAGGTGCTAGGGACACTCGGCATAAAACAGATATAGGCTTAGGTGCTAGGGACACTCGGCATAAAACAGATAGGTGCTTAAGTGCTAGGGACTCTCGGCATAAAACAGATATAGGCTTAGGTGGCGAGGGACACTCGGCATAAAACAGATATGGGCTTAGGTGCTAGGGACACTCTGCATAAAAAGATAGGAGGTTAGGTGCTAGGGACATTCGGCATAAAACAGATAGGCGCTTAGGTGCTTGGGACACTCGGCATAAAACAAATAGGCGCTTAGGTGCTAGGGACACTCGGCATAAAACAGATAGGTGCTTATGTCCTAGGGACACTCGGCATAAAACAGATAGGCGCTTAGGTGCTAGGGACACTCGGCATAAAACAGATAGGTGCTAGGAAAATTCGGCATAAAACAGATATAGGCTTAGGTGCTAGGGACATTCGGCATAAAACAGATAGGCGGCTTAGGTGCTAGGGACACTCAGCATAAAACAGATAGGCGGCTTAGGTGCTAGGGACACTCGGCATAAAACAGATAGGCGCTTAAGTGCTAGGGACACTCGGCATAAAACAGATAGGCGCTTAGGTGCCAGGGACACTCGGCATAAAACAGATATAGGCTTAGGTGCTAGGGACACTCGGCATAAAACAGATAGGTGCTTAAGTGCTAGGAACTCTCTTGTTATAAAACACATATAGGCTTAGGTGCTAGGGACACTCGGCATAAAACAGATATGGGCTTAGGTGCTAGGGACACTCGGCATAAAAAGATAGGAGGTTAGGTGCTAGGGACACTCGGCATAAAACAGATAGGCGCTTAGGTGCTAGGGACACTTGGCATAAAACAGATAGGTGCTAGGGACACTAGGCATAAAACAGATAGGCGCTTAGGTGCTAGGGACTCTCGGCATAAAACAGATATAGGCGCTTAGGTGCTAGGAACACTCTGCAGAAAACAGATATAGGCTTAGGTGCTAGGGACACTCGGCATAAAACAGATATAGACTTAGGTGCTAGGGACACTCGGCATAAAACAGATATAGGCGCTTAGGTGCTAGGGACACTCGGCATAAAACAAATATAGGCTTAGGTGCTAGGGACACTCGGCATAAAACAGATATAGCCTTTGGTGCTAGGGACATTCGGCATAAAACAGATATAGGGGCTTAGGTGCTAGGGACACTAGGCATAAAACAGATAGCTGCTTAGGTGCTAGGGACACTCGGCATAAAACAGATATAGCCTTAGGTGCTAGGGACACTCGGCATAAAACAGATATGGGCTTAGGTGCTATGGACACTCGGCATAAAAAGATAGGAGGTTAGGTGCTAGGGACATTCGGCATAAAACAGATAGGCGCTTAGGTGCTTGGGACACTCGGCATAAAACAGATAGGTGCTTATGTCCTAGGGACACTCGGCATAAAACAGATAGGCGCTTAGGTGCTAGGGACACTCGGCATAAAACAGATAGGCAGCTTAGGTGCTAGAGACACTCGGCATAAAACAGATAGGCTGTTAGGTGCTAGGGACACTCGGCATAAAACAGTTAGGAGGTTAGGTGCTAGGGACATTCGGCATAAAACAGATAGGCGCTTAGGTGCTAGGGACACTCGGCATAAAACAGATAGGTTCTTAGGTGCTAGGGACACTCGGCATAAAACAGATATAGGCTTAGGTGCTAGGGACACAACGCATAAAACAGATAGGCGCTTAGGTGCTAGGGACACTTGGCATAAAACAGATAGGCGCTTAGGTGCTAGGGACACTCGGCATAAAATAGATAGGCGATTACGTGCTAGGGACATTCGGCATACAAGAGATAGGCGGTTAGGTGCTAGGGACATTCGGCATTAAACATATTCACTTAGGTGATAGGGACACTTGGCATAAAACAGATAGGCGCTTAGGTGCTAGGGACACTCGGCATAAAACAGATAGGCGCTTAGGTGCTAGGGACACTCGGCATAAAACAGATAGGCGCTTATGTGCTAGGGACACTCGGCATAAAACAGATAGGCGCTTAGGTGCTAGGGACACTCCGCATAAAACAGATAGGTGCTTAGGTGCTAGGGAAACTCGGCATAAATCAGATATACGCTTAGGTGCTAGGGACACCTCAGCATAAAACTGATATAGGCTCAGGTGCTAGGGACACTCGGCATAATACAGTTAGGCGCTTATGTGCTAGGGACACTAGGCATAAAAAAGATAGGCGCTTAGGTGCTAGGGACACTCGGCATAAAACAGATAGGCGCTTAGGTGCTAGGGACACTCGGCATAAAACAGATATAGGCGCTTAGGTGCTAGTGACACTCGGCATGAAACAGATATAGGCTTAGGTGCTAGGGACACTCGGCATAAAACAGATAGGCAGTTTAGGTGCTAGGGACACTCGGCATAAAACAGATAGGCTGTTAGGTGCTAGGGACACTCGGCATAAAACAGATAGGCGGTTAGGTGCTAGGGACATTCGGCATAAAACAGATAGGCGCTTAGGTGCTACTGACACTCGGCATAAAACAGATAGGTGCTTAGGTGCTAGGGACACTCGGCATAAAACAGATAGGCGCTTAGGTGCTAGGGACACTCCGCATAAAACAGATAGGTGCTAGGGAAACTCGGCATAAATCAGATATAGGCTTAGGTGCTAGGGACACTCGGCATAAAACTGATATAGGCTCAGGTGCTAGGGACACTCGGCATAAAACCGATAGGCGCTTAGGTGCTAAGGACAATCGGCATAATACAGTTAGGCGCTTAGGTGCTAGGGACACTAGGCATAAAACAGATAGGCGCTTAGGTGCTAGGGACACTCGGCATAAAACAGATAGGCGCTTAGGTGCTAGGGACACTCGGCATAAAACAGATAAGAGGTTAGGTGCTAGGGACACTCTGCAAAAAACAGATATAGGCGCTTAGGTGCTAGTGACACTCGGCATGAAACAGATATAGGCTTCGGTGCTAGGGACACTCGGCATAAAACAGATAGGCAGCTTAGGTGCTAGGGACACTCGGCCTAAAACAGATAGGCTGTTAGGTGCTAGGGACACTCGGCATAAAAGAGATAGGCGGTTAGGTGCTAGGGACATTCGGCATAAAACAGATAGGCGCTTAAGTGCTAGGGACACTCGGCATAAAACAGATAGGCGCTTAGGTGCTAGGGACACTCGGCATAAAACAGATGTAGGCTTAGGTGCTAGGGACATTCGGCATAAAACAGATAGGCGCTTAGGTGCTTGGGGCACTCGGCATAAAACAAAAAGGCGCTTAGGTGCTAGGGACACTCGGCATAAAACAGATAGGTGCTTATGTCCTAGGGACACTCGGCATAAAACAGATAGGCGCTTAGGTGCTAGGGACACTCGGCATAAAACAGATAGGTGCTAGGAAAATTCGGCATAAAACAGATATAGGCTTAGGTGCTAGGGGCATTCGGCATAAAACAGATAGGCGGCTTAGGTGCTAGGGACACTCAGCATAAAACAGATAGGCGGCTTAGGTGCTAGGGACACTCGGCATAAAACAGATAGGCGCTTAAGTGCTAGGGACACTCGGCATAAAACAGATAGGCGCTTAGGTGCTAGGGACACTCGGCATAAAACAGATATAGGCTTAGGTGCTAGGGACACTCGGCATAAAACAGATAGGTGCTTAAGTGCTAGGGACTCTCTTGTCATAAAACAGATATAGGCTTAGGTGCTAGGGACACTCGGCATAAAACAGATATTGGCTTAGGTGCTAGGGACACTCGGCATAAAAAGATAGGAGGTTAGGTGCTAGGGACATTCGGCATAAAACAGATAGGCGCTTAGGTGCTTGGGACACTCGGCATAAAACAAATATGCGCTTAGGTGCTAGGGACACTCGGCATAAAACAGATAGGTGCTTATGTCCTAGGGACACTCCGCATAAAACAGATAGGTGCTTAGGTGCTAGGGAAACTCGGCATAAATCAGATATAGGCTTAGGTGCTAGGGACACTGGGCATAAAACTGATATAGGCTCAGGTGCTAGGGACACTCGGCATAAAACCGATAGGAGCTTAGGTGCTAGGGACAATCGGCATAATGCAGTTAGGCGCTTAGGTGCTAGGGACACTAGGCATAAAACAGATAGGCGCTTAGGTGCTGGGGACATTCGGCATAAAACATATAGGCGCTTAGGTGCTAGGGACACCTGGCATAAAACAGATAGGCGCTTAAGTGCTAGGGACACTAGGCATAAAACAGATAGGCGCTTAGGTGCTAGGGACACTCGGCATAGAACAGATAGGTGCTTAGGTGCTAGGGACACTCGGCATAAAACAGATATAGGCTTAGGTGCTAGGGACACTCGGCATAAAACAGATATGGGCTTAGGTGCTAGGGACACTCGGCATAAAAAAGATAGGAGGTTAGGTGCTAGGGACATTCGGCATAAAACAGATAGGCGCTTAGGTGCTTGGGACACTCGGCATAAAACAAATAGGCGCTTAGGTGCTAGGGACACTCGGCATAAAACAGATAGGTGCTTATGTCCTAGCGACCCTCGCCATAAAACAGATAGTCGCTTAGGTGCTAGGGACACTCGGCATAAAACAGATAGGTGCTAGGAAAACTCTGCATAAAACAGATATAGGCTTAGGTGCTAGGGACACTCGGCATAAAACAGATATGGGCTTAGGTGCTAGGGACACTCGGCATAAAAAGATAGGAGGTTAGGTGCTAGGGACATTCGGCATAAAACAGATAGGCGCTTAGGACACTCGGCATAAAACAGATAGGTACTTATGTCCTAGGGACACTCGGCATAAAACAGATAGGCGCTTAGGTGCTAGGGACACTCGGCATAAAACAGATAGGTGCTTGGAAAACTCGGCATAAAACAGATATAGGCTTAGGTGCTAGGGACATTCGGCATAAAACAGATAGGCGGCTAAGGTGCTAGGGACACTCAGCATAAAACAGATAGGCGGCTTAGGTGCTAGGGACACTCGGCATAAAACAGATAGGCGCTTAGGTGCTAGGGACACTCGGCATAAAACAGATAGGCGCTTAGGTGCTAGGGACACTCGGCCTAAAACAGATAAGAGGTTAGGTGCTAGGGACATTCGACATAAAACAGATAGGCGCTTAGGTGCTAGGGACACTCGGCATAAAACAGATAGGCGGCTTAGGTGCTAGGGACACTCGGCATAAAACAGATAGGCGGCTTAGGTGCTAGGGACACTCGGCATAAAACAGATAGGCGCTTAGGTGCTAGGTACACTCGGCATAAAACAGATAGGTGCTTAGGTGCTAGGGACACTCGGCATAAAACAGATATGGGCTTAGGTGCTAGGGACAATCGGCATAATACAGTTAGGCGCTTATGTGCTAGGGACACTAGGCATAAAACAGATAGGCGCTTAGGTGCTAGGGACACTCGGCATAAAACAGATAGGCGCTTAGGTGCTAGGGACACTCGGCATGAAACAGATAAGAGGTTAGGTGCTAGGGACACTCTGCAAAAAACAGATATAGGCGCTTATGTGCTAGTGACACTCGGCATGAAACAAATATAGGCTTAGGTGCAAGGGACACTCGGCATAAAACAGATAGGCAGCTTAGGTGCTAGGGACACTCGGCATAAAACAGATAGGCTGTTAGGTGGAAGGGACACTCGGCATAAAACAGATAGGCGGTTAGGTGCTAGGGACATTCGGCATAAAACAGATAGGCGCTTAGGTGCTACTGACACTCGGCATAAAACAGATAGGTGCTTAGGTGCTAGGGACACTCGGCATAAAACAGATAGGCGCTTAGGTGCTAGGGACACTCCGCATAAAACAGATAGGTGCTTAGGTGCTAGGGAAACTCGGCATTAATCAGATATAGGCTTAGGTGCTAGGGACACTCGGCATAAAACTGATATAGGCTCAGGTGCTAGGGACACTTGGCATAAAACCGATAGCCGCTTAGGTGCTAGGGACAATCGGCATAATACAGTTAGGCGCTTAGGTGCTAGGGACACTCGGCATAAAACAGATAGGCGCTTAGGTGCTAGGGACACTCGGCATAAAACAGATAGGCGCTTAGGTGCTAGGGACACTCGGCATAAAACAGATATAGGCTTAGGTGCTAGGGACACTCGGCATAAAACAGATAGGTGCTTAAGTGCTAGGGACTCTCGGCATAAAACAGATATAGGCTTAGGTGCTAGGGACACTCGGCATAAAATAGATATGGGCTTAGGTGCTAGGGACACTCGGCATAAAAAGACAGGAGGTTAGGTGCTAGGGACATTCAGCATAAAACAGATAGGCGCTTAGGTGCTTGGGACACTCGGCATAAAACAAATAGGCGCTTAGGTGCTAGGGACATCGGCATAAAACAGATAGGCGGTTAGGTGCTAGGGACATTCGGCATAAAACAGATAGGCGCTTAGGTGCTACTGACACTCGGCATAAAACAGATAGGTGCTTAGGTGCTAGGGACACTCGGCATAAAACAGATAGGCGCTTAGGTGCTAGGGACACTCCGCATAAAACAGATAGGTGCTAGGGAAACTCGGCATAAATCAGATATTGGCTTAGGTGCTAGGGACACTCGGCATAAAAAGATAGGAGGTTAGGTGCTAGGGACATTCGGCATAAAACAGATAGGCGCTTAGGTGCTTGGGACACTCGGCATAAAACAAATATGCGCTTAGGTGCTAGGGACACTCGGCATAAAACAGATAGGTGCTTATGTCCTAGGGACACTCCGCATAAAACAGATAGGTGCTTAGGTGCTAGGGAAACTCGGCATAAATCAGATATAGGCTTAGGTGCTAGGGACACTGGGCATAAAACTGATATAGGCTCAGGTGCTAGGGACACTCGGCATAAAACCGATAGGAGCTTAGGTGCTAGGGACAATCGGCATAATGCAGTTAGGCGCTTAGGTGCTAGGGACACTAGGCATAAAACAGATAGGCGCTTAGGTGCTGGGGACATTCGGCATAAAACATATAGGCGCTTAGGTGCTAGGGACACCTGGCATAAAACAGATAGGCGCTTAAGTGCTAGGGACACTCGGCATAGAACAGATAGGTGCTTAGGTGCTAGGGACACTCGGCATAAAACAGATATAGGCTTAGGTGCTAGGGACACTCGGCATAAAACAGATATGGGCTTAGGTGCTAGGGACACTCGGCATAAAAAAGATAGGAGGTTAGGTGCTAGGGACATTCGGCATAAAACAGATAGGCGCTTAGGTGCTTGGGACACTCGGCATAAAACAAATAGGCGCTTAGGTGCTAGGGACACTCGGCATAAAACAGATAGGTGCTTATGTCCTAGCGACCCTCGCCATAAAACAGATAGTCGCTTAGGTGCTAGGGACACTCGGCATAAAACAGATAGGTGCTAGGAAAACTCTGCATAAAACAGATATAGGCTTAGGTGCTAGGGACACTCGGCATAAAACAGATATGGGCTTAGGTGCTAGGGACACTCGGCATAAAAAGATAGGAGGTTAGGTGCTAGGGACATTCGGCATAAAACAGATAGGCGCTTAGGACACTCGGCATAAAACAGATAGGTACTTATGTCCTAGGGACACTCGGCATAAAACAGATAGGCGCTTAGGTGCTAGGGACACTCGGCATAAAACAGATAGGTGCTAGGAAAACTCGGCATAAAACAGATATAGGCTTAGGTGCTAGGGACATTCGGCATATAACAGATAGGCGGCTAAGGTGCTAGGGACACTCAGCATAAAACAGATAGGCGGCTTAGGTGCTAGGGACACTCGGCATAAAACAGATAGGCGCTTAGGTGCTAGGGACACTCGGCATAAAACAGATAGGCGCTTAGGTGCTAGGGACACTCGGCCTAAAACAGATAAGAGGTTAGGTGCTAGGGACATTCGACATAAAACAGATAGGCGCTTAGGTGCTAGGGACACTCGGCATAAAACAGATAGGCGGCTTAGGTGCTAGGGACACTCGGCATAAAACAGATAGGCGGCTTAGGTGCTAGGGACACTCGGCATAAAACAGATAGGCGCTTAGGTGCTAGGTACACTCGGCATAAAACAGATAGGTGCTTAGGTGCTAGGGACACTCGGCATAAAACAGATATGGGCTTAGGTGCTAGGGACAATCGGCATAATACAGTTAGGCGCTTATGTGCTAGGGACACTAGGCATAAAACAGATAGGCGCTTAGGTGCTAGGGACACTCGGCATAAAACAGATAGGCGCTTAGGTGCTAGGGACACTCGGCATGAAACAGATAAGAGGTTAGGTGCTAGGGACACTCTGCAAAAAACAGATATAGGCGCTTATGTGCTAGTGACACTCGGCATGAAACAAATATAGGCTTAGGTGCAAGGGACACTCGGCATAAAACAGATAGGCAGCTTAGGTGCTAGGGACACTCGGCATAAAACAGATAGGCTGTTAGGTGGAAGGGACACTCGGCATAAAACAGATAGGCGGTTAGGTGCTAGGGACATTCGGCATAAAACAGATAGGCGCTTAGGTGCTACTGACACTCGGCATAAAACAGATAGGTGCTTAGGTGCTAGGGACACTCGGCATAAAACAGATAGGCGCTTAGGTGCTAGGGACACTCCGCATAAAACAGATAGGTGCTTAGGTGCTAGGGAAACTCGGCATTAATCAGATATAGGCTTAGGTGCTAGGGACACTCGGCATAAAACTGATATAGGCTCAGGTGCTAGGGACACTTGGCATAAAACCGATAGCCGCTTAGGTGCTAGGGACAATCGGCATAATACAGTTAGGCGCTTAGGTGCTAGGGACACTCGGCATAAAACAGATAGGCGCTTAGGTGCTAGGGACACTCGGCATAAAACAGATAGGCGCTTAGGTGCTAGGGACACTCGGCATAAAACAGATATAGGCTTAGGTGCTAGGGACACTCGGCATAAAACAGATAGGTGCTTAAGTGCTAGGGACTCTCGGCATAAAACAGATATAGGCTTAGGTGCTAGGGACACTCGGCATAAAATAGATATGGGCTTAGGTGCTAGGGACACTCGGCATAAAAAGACAGGAGGTTAGGTGCTAGGGACATTCAGCATAAAACAGATAGGCGCTTAGGTGCTTGGGACACTCGGCATAAAACAAATAGGCGCTTAGGTGCTAGGGACATCGGCATAAAACAGATAGGCGGTTAGGTGCTAGGGACATTCGGCATAAAACAGATAGGCGCTTAGGTGCTACTGACACTCGGCATAAAACAGATAGGTGCTTAGGTGCTAGGGACACTCGGCATAAAACAGATAGGCGCTTAGGTGCTAGGGACACTCCGCATAAAACAGATAGGTGCTAGGGAAACTCGGCATAAATCAGATATAGGCTTAGGTGCTAGGGACACTCGGCATAAAACTGATATAGGCTCAGGTGCTAGGGACACTCGGCATAAAACCGATAGGCGCTTAGGTGCTAAGGACAATCGGCATAATACAGTTAGGCGCTTAGGTGCTAGGGACACTAGGCATAAAACAGATAGGCGCTTAGGTGCTAGGGACACTCGGCATAAAACAGATAGGCACTTAGGTGCTAGGGACACTCGGCATAAAACAGATAAGAGGTTAGGTGCTAGGGACACTCTGCAAAAAACAGATATAGGCGCTTAGGTGCTAGTGACACTCGGCATGAAACAGATATAGGCTTCGGTGCTAGGGACACTCGGCATAAAACAGATAGGCAGCTTAGGTGCTAGGGACACTCGGCCTAAAACAGATAGGCTGTTAGGTGCTAGGGACACTCGGCATAAAAGAGATAGGCGGTTAGGTGCTAGGGACATTCGGCATAAAACAGATAGGCGCTTAAGTGCTAGGGACACTCGGCATAAAACAGATAGGCGCTTAGGTGCTAGGGACACTCGGCATAAAACAGATGTAGGCTTAGGTGCTAGGGACATTCGGCATAAAACAGATAGGCGCTTAGGTGCTTGGGGCACTCGGTTTAAAACAAAAAGGCGCTTAGGTGCTAGGGACACTCGGCATAAAACAGATAGGTGCTTATGTCCTAGGGACACTCGGCATAAAACAGATAGGCGCTTAGGTGCTAGGGACACTCGGCATAAAACAGATAGGTGCTAGGAAAATTCGGCATAAAACAGATATAGGCTTAGGTGCTAGGGGCATTCGGCATAAAACAGATAGGCGGCTTAGGTGCTAGGGACACTCAGCATAAAACAGATAGGCGGCTTAGGTGCTAGGGACACTCGGCATAAAACAGATAGGCGCTTAAGTGCTAGGGACACTCGGCATAAAACAGATAGGCGCTTAGGTGCTAGGGACACTCGGCATAAAACAGATATAGGCTTAGGTGCTAGGGACACTCGGCATAAAACAGATAGGTGCTTAAGTGCTAGGGACTCTCTTGTCATAAAACAGATATAGGCTTAGGTGCTAGGGACACTCGGCATAAAACAGATATTGGCTTAGGTGCTAGGGACACTCGGCATAAAAAGATAGGAGGTTAGGTGCTAGGGACATTCGGCATAAAACAGATAGGCGCTTAGGTGCTTGGGACACTCGGCATAAAACAAATATGCGCTTAGGTGCTAGGGACACTCGGCATAAAACAGATAGGTGCTTATGTCCTAGGGACACTCCGCATAAAACAGATAGGTGCTTAGGTGCTAGGGAAACTCGGCATAAATCAGATATAGGCTTAGGTGCTAGGGACACTGGGCATAAAACTGATATAGGCTCAGGTGCTAGGGACACTCGGCATAAAACCGATAGGAGCTTAGGTGCTAGGGACAATCGGCATAATGCAGTTAGGCGCTTAGGTGCTAGGGACACTAGGCATAAAACAGATAGGCGCTTAGGTGCTGGGGACATTCGGCATAAAACATATAGGCGCTTAGGTGCTAGGGACACCTGGCATAAAACAGATAGGCGCTTAAGTGCTAGGGACACTAGGCATAAAACAGATAGGCGCTTAGGTGCTAGGGACACTCGGCATAGAACAGATAGGTGCTTAGGTGCTAGGGACACTCGGCATAAAACAGATATAGGCTTAGGTGCTAGGGACACTCGGCATAAAACAGATATGGGCTTAGGTGCTAGGGACACTCGGCATAAAAAAGATAGGAGGTTAGGTGCTAGGGACATTCGGCATAAAACAGATAGGCGCTTAGGTGCTTGGGACACTCGGCATAAAACAAATAGGCGCTTAGGTGCTAGGGACACTCGGCATAAAACAGATAGGTGCTAGGAAAACTCTGCATAAAACAGATATAGGCTTAGGTGCTAGGGACACTCGGCATAAAACAGATATGGGCTTAGGTGCTAGGGACACTCGGCATAAAAAGATAGGAGGTTAGGTGCTAGGGACATTCGGCATAAAACAGATAGGCGCTTAGGACACTCGGCATAAAACAGATAGGTACTTATGTCCTAGGGACACTCGGCATAAAACAGATAGGCGCTTAGGTGCTAGGGACACTCGGCATAAAACAGATAGGTGCTAGGAAAACTCGGCATAAAACAGATATAGGCTTAGGTGCTAGGGACATTCGGCATAAAACAGATAGGCGGCTAAGGTGCTAGGGACACTCAGCATAAAACAGATAGGCGGCTTAGGTGCTAGGGACACTCGGCATAAAACAGATAGGCGCTTAGGTGCTAGGGACACTCGGCATAAAACAGATAGGCGCTTAGGTGCTAGGGACACTCGGCCTAAAACAGATAAGAGGTTAGGTGCTAGGGACATTCGACATAAAACAGATAGGCGCTTAGGTGCTAGGGACACTCGGCATAAAACAGATAGGCGGCTTAGGTGCTAGGGACACTCGGCATAAAACAGATAGGCGGCTTAGGTGCTAGGGACACTCGGCATAAAACAGATAGGCGCTTAGGTGCTAGGTACACTCGGCATAAAACAGATAGGTGCTTAGGTGCTAGGGACACTCGGCATAAAACAGATATAGGCTTAGGTGCTAGGAACACTCGGCATAAAACAGATATGGGCTTAGGTGCTAGGGACAATCGGCATAATACAGTTAGGCGCTTATGTGCTAGGGACACTAGGCATAAAACAGATAGGCGCTTAGGTGCTAGGGACACTCGGCATAAAACAGATAGGCGCTTAGGTGCTAGGGACACTCGGCATGAAACAGATAAGAGGTTAGGTGCTAGGGACACTCTGCAAAAAACAGATATAGGCGCTTATGTGCTAGTGACACTCGGCATGAAACAAATATAGGCTTAGGTGCAAGGGACACTCGGCATAAAACAGATAGGCAGCTTAGGTGCTAGGGACACTCGGCATAAAACAGATAGGCTGTTAGGTGGAAGGGACACTCGGCATAAAACAGATAGGCGGTTAGGTGCTAGGGACATTCGGCATAAAACATATAGGCGCTTAGGTGCTACTGACACTCGGCATAAAACAGATAGGTGCTTAGGTGCTAGGGACACTCGGCATAAAACAGATAGGCGCTTAGGTGCTAGGGACACTCCGCATAAAACAGATAGGTGCTTAGGTGCTAGGGAAACTCGGCATTAATCAGATATAGGCTTAGGTGCTAGGGACACTCGGCATAAAACTGATATAGGCTCAGGTGCTAGGGACACTTGGCATAAAACCGATAGCCGCTTAGGTGCTAGGGACAATCGGCATAATACAGTTAGGCGCTTAGGTGCTAGGGACACTCGGCATAAAACAGATAGGCGCTTAGGTGCTAGGGACACTCGGCATAAAACAGATAGGCGCTTAGGTGCTAGGGACACTCGGCATAAAACAGATATAGGCTTAGGTGCTAGGGACACTCGGCATAAAACAGATAGGTGCTTAAGTGCTAGGGACTCTCGGCATAAAACAGATATAGGCTTAGGTGCTAGGGACACTCGGCATAAAACAGATATGGGCTTAGGTGCTAGGGACACTCGGCATAAAAAGACAGGAGGTTAGGTGCTAGGGACATTCAGCATAAAACAGATAGGCGCTTAGGTGCTTGGGACACTCGGCATAAAACAAATAGGCGCTTAGGTGCTAGGGACATCGGCATAAAACAGATAGGTGCTTATGTCCTAGGGACACTCGGCATAAAACAGATAGGCGCTTAGGTGCTAGGGACACTCGGCATAAAACAGATAGGTGCTAGGAAAACTCGGCATAAAACAGATATAGCCTTAGGTGCTAGGGACATTCGGCATAAAACAGATAGGCGGCTTAGGTGCTAGGGACACTCAGCATAAAACAGATAGGCGGCTTAGGTGCTAGGGACACTAGGCATAAAACAGATAGGCGCTTAGGTGCTAGGGACACTCGGCATAAAATAGATAGGCGATTACGTGCTAGGGACATTCGGCATACAAGAGATAGGCGGTTAGACGCTAGGGACATTCAGCATTAAACATAGGCACTTATGTCCTAGGGACACTCGGCATAAAACAGATAGGCGCTTAGGTGCTAAGGACACTCGGCATAAAACAGATAGGTGCTAGGAAAACTCGGCATAAAACAGATATAGCCTTAGGTGCTAGGGACATTCGGCATAAAACAGATAGGCGGCTTAGGTGCTAGGGACACTCAGCATAAAACAGATAGGCGGCTTAGGTGCTAGGGACACTCGGCATAAAACAGATAGGCGCTTAGGTGCTAGGGACACTCGGCATAAAATAGATAGGCGATTACGTGCTAGGGACATTCGGCATACAAGAGATAGGCGGTTAGGTGCTAGGGACATTCAGCATTAAACATAGGCACTTAGGTGATAGGGACACTCGGCATAAAACAGATAGGCGCTTAGGTGCTAGGGACACTCGGCATAAAACAGATAGGCGCTTAGGTGCTAGGGACACTAGGCATAAAAAAGATAGGCGCTTAGGTGCTAGGGACACTCGGCATAAAACAGATAGGCGCTTAGGTGCTAGGGACACTCGGCCTAAAACAGATAAGAGATTAGGTGCTAGGGACATTCGACATAAAACAGATAGGCGCTTAGGTGCTAGGGACACTCGGCATAAAACAGATAGGCGGCTTAGGTGCTAGGGACACTCGGCATAAAACAGATAGGCGGCTTAGGTGCTAGGGACACTCGGCATAAAACAGATAGGCGGTTAGGTGCTAGGGACATTCGGCATAAAACATATAGGCGCTTAGGTGCTAGGGACACTTGGCATAAAACAGATAGGCGCTTAAGTGCTAGGGACACTAGGCATAAAACAGATAGGCGCTTAGGTGCTAGGGACACTCGGCATAAAACAGATAGGTGCTTAGGTGCTAGGGACACTCGGCATAAAACAGATATAGGCTTAGGTGCTAGGAACACTCGGCATAAAACAGATATGGGCTTATGTGCTAGGGACACTCGGCATAATAAATATAGGAGGTTAGGTGCTAGGGACACTCCGCATAAAACAGATAGGTGCTTAGGTGCTAGGGAAACTCGGCATAAATCAGATATAGGCTTAGGTGCTAGGGAAACTCGGCATAAAACTGATATAGGCTCAGGTGCTAGGGACACTCGGCATAAAACCGATAGGCGCTAAGGTGCTAGGGACAATCGGCATAATACAGTTAGGCGCTTAGGTGCTAGGGACACTAGGCATAAAACAGATAGGCGCTTAGGTGCTAGGGACACTTGGCATAAAACAGATAGGCGCGTAGGTGCTAGAGACACTCGGCATAAAACAGATAAGAGGTTAGGTGCTAGGGACACTCTGCAAAAAACAGATATAGGCGCTTAGGTGCTAGTGACACTCGGCATGAAACAGATATAGGCTTAGGTGCTAGGGACACTCGGCATAAAACAGATAGGCAGCTTAGGTGCTAGGGACACTCGGCATAAAACAGATAGGCGGTTAGGTGCTAGGGACATTCGGCATAAAACAGATAGGCGCTTAGGTGCTACTGACACTCGGCATAAAACAGATAGGTGCTTAGGTGCTAGGGACACTCGGCATAAAACAGATATAGGCTTAGGTGCTAGGGACACTCGGCATAAAACAGATAGGTGCTTAAGTGCTAGGGACTCTAGGCATAAATCAGATATAGGCTTAGGTGGCGAGGGACACTCGGCATAAAACAGATATGGGCTTAGGTGCTAGGGACACTCTGCATAAAAAGATAGGAGGTTAGGTGCTAGGGACATTCGGCATAAAACAGATAGGCGCTTAGGTGCTTGGGACACTCGGCATAAAACAAATAGGCGCTTAGGTGCTAGGGACACTCGGCATAAAACAGATAGGTGCTTATGTTCTAGGGACACTCGGCATAAAACAGATAGGCGCTTAGGTGCTAGGGACACTCGGCATAAAACAGATAGGTGCTAGGAAAATTCGGCATAAAACAGATATAGGCTTAGGTGCTAGGGACATTCGGCATAAAACAGATAGGCGGCTTAGGTGCTAGGGACACTCAGCATAAAACAGATAGGCGGCTTAGGTGCTAGGGACACTCGGCATAAAACAGATAGGCGCTTAGGTGCCAGGGACACTCGGCATAAAACAGATATAGGCTTAGGTGCTAGGGACACTCGGCATAAAAAGATAGGAGGTTAGGTGCTAGGGATACTCGGCATAAAACAGATAGGCGCTTAGGTGCTAGGGACACTTGGCATAAAACAGATAGGTGCTAGGGACACTAGGCATAAAACAGATAGGCGCTTAGGTGCTAGGGACTCTCGGCATAAAACAGATATAGGCGCTTAGGTGCTAGGAACACTCTGCAGAAAACAGATATAGGCTTAGGTGCTAGGGACACTCGGCATAAAACAGATATAGACTTAGGTGCTAGGGACACTCGGCATAAAACAGATATAGGCGCTTAGGTGCTAGGGACACTCGGCATAAAACAAATATAGGCTTAGGTGCTAGGGACACTCGGCATAAAACAGATATAGCCTTTGGTGCTAGGGACATTCGGCATAAAACAGATATAGGGGCTTAGGTGCTAGGGACACTAGGCATAAAACAGATAGGTGCTTAGGTGCTAGGGACACTCGGCATAAAACAGATATAGCCTTAGGTGCTAGGGACACTCGGCATAAAACAGATATGGGCTTAGGTGCTATGGACACTCGGCATAAAAAGATAGGAGGTTAGGTGCTAGGGACATTCGGCATAAAACAGATAGGCGCTTAGGTGCTTGGGACACTCGGCATAAAACAGATAGGTGCTTATGTCCTAGGGACACTCGGCATAAAACAGATAGGCGCTTAGGTGCTAGGGACACTCGGCATAAAACAGATAGGCAGCTTAGGTGCTAGAGACACTCGGCATAAAACAGATAGGCTGTTAGGTGCTAGGGACACTCGGCATAAAACAGTTAGGAGGTTAGGTGCTAGGGACATTCGGCATAAAACAGATAGGCGCTTAGGTGCTAGGGACACTCGGCATAAAACAGATAGGTTCTTAGGTGCTAGGGACACTCGGCATAAAACAGATATAGGCTTAGGTGCTAGGGACACAACGCATAAAACAGATAGGCGCTTAGGTGCTAGGGACACTTGGCATAAAACAGATAGGCGCTTAGGTGCTAGGGACACTCGGCATAAAATAGATAGGCGATTACGTGCTAGGGACATTCGGCATACAAGAGATAGGCGGTTAGGTGCTAGGGACATTCGGCATTAAACATATTCACTTAGGTGATAGGGACACTTGGCATAAAACAGATAGGCGCTTAGGTGCTAGGGACACTCGGCATAAAACAGATAGGCGCTTAGGTGCTAGGGACACTCGGCATAAAACAGATAGGCGCTTATGTGCTAGGGACACTCGGCATAAAACAGATAGGCGCTTAGGTGCTAGGGACACTCCGCATAAAACAGATAGGTGCTTAGGTGCTAGGGAAACTCGGCATAAATCAGATATACGCTTAGGTGCTAGGGACACTCAGCATAAAACTGATATAGGCTCAGGTGCTAGGGACACTCGGCATAATACAGTTAGGCGCTTATGTGCTAGGGACACTAGGCATAAAAAAGATAGGCGCTTAGGTGCTAGGGACACTCGGCATAAAACAGATAGGCGCTTAGGTGCTAGGGACACTCGGCATAAAACAGATATAGGCGCTTAGGTGCTAGTGACACTCGGCATGAAACAGATATAGGCTTAGGTGCTAGGGACACTCGGCATAAAACAGATAGGCAGTTTAGGTGCTAGGGACACTCGGCATAAAACAGATAGGCTGTTAGGTGCTAGGGACACTCGGCATAAAACAGATAGGCGGTTAGGTGCTAGGGACATTCGGCATAAAACAGATAGGCGCTTAGGTGCTACTGACACTCGGCATAAAACAGATAGGTGCTTAGGTGCTAGGGACACTCGGCATAAAACAGATAGGCGCTTAGGTGCTAGGGACACTCCGCATAAAACAGATAGGTGCTAGGGAAACTCGGCATAAATCAGATATAGGCTTAGGTGCTAGGGACACTCGGCATAAAACTGATATAGGCTCAGGTGCTAGGGACACTCGGCATAAAACCGATAGGCGCTTAGGTGCTAAGGACAATCGGCATAATACAGTTAGGCGCTTAGGTGCTAGGGACACTAGGCATAAAACAGATAGGCGCTTAGGTGCTAGGGACACTCGGCATAAAACAGATAGGCGCTTAGGTGCTAGGGACACTCGGCATAAAACAGATAAGAGGTTAGGTGCTAGGGACACTCTGCAAAAAACAGATATAGGCGCTTAGGTGCTAGTGACACTCGGCATGAAACAGATATAGGCTTCGGTGCTAGGGACACTCGGCATAAAACAGATAGGCAGCTTAGGTGCTAGGGACACTCGGCATAAAAAGATAGGAGGTTAGGTGCTAGGGACATTCGACATAAAACAGATAGGCGCTTAGGTGCTTGGGACACTCGGCATGAAACAGATAGGCGCTTAGGTGCTAGGGACACTCGGCATAAAACAGATGTAGGCTTAGGTGCTAGGGACATTCGGCATAAAACAGATAGGCGCTTAGGTGCTTGGGGCACTCGGCATAAAACAAAAAGGCGCTTAGGTGCTAGGGACACTCGGCATAAAACAGATAGGTGCTTATGTCCTAGGGACACTCGGCATAAAACAGATAGGCGCTTAGGTGCTAGGGACACTCGGCATAAAACAGATATAGGCTTAGGTGCTAGGGACACTCGGCATAAAACAGATAGGTGCTTAAGTGCTAGGGACTCTCTTGTCATAAAACAGATATAGGCTTAGGTGCTAGGGACACTCGGCATAAAACAGATATTGGCTTAGGTGCTAGGGACACTCGGCATAAAAAGATAGGAGGTTAGGTGCTAGGGACATTCGGCATAAAACAGATAGGCGCTTAGGTGCTTGGGACACTCGGCATAAAACAAATATGCGCTTAGGTGCTAGGGACACTCGGCATAAAACAGATAGGTGCTTATGTCCTAGGGACACTCCGCATAAAACAGATAGGTGCTTAGGTGCTAGGGAAACTCGGCATAAATCAGATATAAGCTTAGGTGCTAGGGACACTGGGCATAAAACTGATATAGGCTCAGGTGCTAGGGACACTCGGCATAAAACCGATAGGAGCTTAGGTGCTAGGGACAATCGGCATAATGCAGTTAGGCGCTTAGGTGCTAGGGACACTAGGCATAAAACAGATAGGCGCTTAGGTGCTGGGGACATTCGGCATAAAACATATAGGCGCTTAGGTGCTAGGGACACCTGGCATAAAACAGATAGGCGCTTAAGTGCTAGGGACACTAGGCATAAAACAGATAGGCGCTTAGGTGCTAGGGACACTCGGCATAAAACAGATAGGTGCTTAGGTGCTAGGGACACTCGGCATAAAACAGATATAGGCTTAGGTGCTAGGGACACTCGGCATAAAACAGATATGGGCTTAGGTGCTAGGGACACTCGGCATAAAAAAGATAGGAGGTTAGGTGCTAGGGACATTCGGCATAAAACAGATAGGCGCTTAGGTACTTGGGACACTCGGCATAAAACAAATAGGCGCTTAGGTGCTAGGGACACTCGGCATAAAACAGATAGGTGCTTATGTCCTAGCGACCCTCGCCATAAAACAGATAGTCGCTTAGGTGCTAGGGACACTCGGCATAAAACAGATAGGTGCTAGGAAAACTCTGCATAAAACAGATATAGGCTTAGGTGCTAGGGACACTCGGCATAAAACAGATATGGGCTTAGGTGCTAGGGACACTCGGCATAAAAAGATAGGAGGTTAGGTGCTAGGGACATTCGGCATAAAACAGATAGGCGCTTAGGACACTCGGCATAAAACAGATAGGTACTTATGTCCTAGGGACACTCGGCATAAAACAGATAGGCGCTTAGGTGCTAGGGACACTCGGCATAAAACAGATAGGTGCTAGGAAAACTCGGCATAAAACAGATATAGGCTTAGGTGCTAGGGACATTCGGCATAAAACAGATAGGCGGCTAAGGTGCTAGGGACACTCAGCATAAAACAGATAGGCGGCTTAGGTGCTAGGGACACTCGGCATAAAACAGATAGGCGCTTAGGTGCTAGGGACACTCGGCATAAAACAGATAGGCGCTTAGGTGCTAGGGACACTCGGCCTAAAACAGATAAGAGGTTAGGTGCTAGGGACATTCGACATAAAACAGATAGGCGCTTAGGTGCTAGGGACACTCGGCATAAAACAGATAGGCGGCTTAGGTGCTAGGGACACTCGGCATAAAACAGATAGGCGGCTTAGGTGCTAGGGACACTCGGCATAAAACAGATAGGCGCTTAGGTGCTAGGTACACTCGGCATAAAACAGATAGGTGCTTAGGTGCTAGGGACACTCGGCATAAAACAGATATAGGCTTAGGTGCTAGGAACACTCGGCATAAAACAGATATGGGCTTAGGTGCTA
Source organism: Ariolimax columbianus (assembly GCA_036924085.1). Lineage (NCBI taxonomy): Eukaryota > Metazoa > Mollusca > Gastropoda > Stylommatophora > Arionidae > Ariolimax > Ariolimax columbianus. The sequence continues at coordinate 20,863,958 of JAVGWX010000021.1, forward strand.
GGGACAATCGGCATAATACAGTTAGGCGCTTATGTGCTAGGGACACTAGGCATAAAACAGATAGGCGCTTAGGTGCTAGGGACACTCGGCATAAAACAGATAGGCGCTTAGGTGCTAGGGACACTCGGCATGAAACAGATAAGAGGTTAGGTGCTAGGGACACTCTGCAAAAAACAGATATAGGCGCTTATGTGCTAGTGACACTCGGCATGAAACAAATATAGGCTTAGGTGCTAGGGACACTCGGCATAAAACAGATAGGCAGCTTAGGTGCTAGGGACACTCGGCATAAAACAGATAGGCTGTTAGGTGCTAGGGACACTCGGCATAAAACAGATAGGCGGTTAGGTGCTAGGGACATTCGGCATAAAACAGATAGGCGCTTAGGTGCTACTGACACTCGGCATAAAACAGATAGGTGCTTAGGTGCTAGGGACACTCGGCATAAAACAGATAGGCGCTTAGGTGCTAGGGACACTCCGCATAAAACAGATAGGTGCTTAGGTGCTAGGGAAACTCGGCATTAATCAGATATAGGCTTAGGTGCTAGGGACACTCGGCATAAAACTGATATAGGCTCAGGTGCTAGGGACACTTGGCATAAAACCGATAGCCGCTTAGGTGCTAGGGACAATCGGCATAATACAGTTAGGCGCTTAGGTGCTAGGGACACTCGGCATAAAACAGATAGGCGCTTAGGTGCTAGGGACACTCGGCATAAAACAGATAGGCGCTTAGGTGCTAGGGACACTCGGCATAAAACAGATATAGGCTTAGGTGCTAGGGACACTCGGCATAAAACAGATAGGTGCTTAAGTGCTAGGGACTCTCGGCATAAAACAGATATAGGCTTAGGTGCTAGGGACACTCGGCATAAAACAGATATGGGCTTAGGTGCTAGGGACACTCGGCATAAAAAGATAGGAGGTTAGGTGCTAGGGACATTCAGCATAAAACAGATAGGCGCTTAGGTGCTTGGGACACTCGGCATAAAACAAATAGGCGCTTAGGTGCTAGGGACATCGGCATAAAACAGATAGGTGCTTATGTCCTAGGGACACTCGGCATAAAACAGATAGGCGCTTAGGTGCTAGGGACACTCGGCATAAAACAGATAGGTGCTAGGAAAACTAGGCATAAAACAGATATAGCCTTAGGTGCTAGGGACATTCGGCATAAAACAGATAGGCGGCTTAGGTGCTAGGGACACTCAGCATAAAACAGATAGGCGGCTTAGGTGCTAGGGACACTCGGCATAAAACAGATAGGCGCTTAGGTGCTAGGGACACTCGGCATAAAATAGATAGGCGATTACGTGCTAGGGACATTCGGCATACAAGAGATAGGCGGTTAGACGCTAGGGACATTCAGCATTAAACATAGGCACTTATGTCCTAGGGACACTCGGCATAAAACAGATAGGCGCTTAGGTGCTAAGGACACTCGGCATAAAACAGATAGGTGCTAGGAAAACTCGGCATAAAACAGATATAGCCTTAGGTGCTAGGGACATTCGGCATAAAACAGATAGGCGGCTTAGGTGCTAGGGACACTCAGCATAAAACAGATAGGCGGCTTAGGTGCTAGGGACTCTCGGCATAAAACAGATAGGCGCTTAGGTGCTAGGGACACTCGGCATAAAATAGATAGGCGATTACGTGCTAGGGACATTCGGCATACAAGAGATAGGCGGTTAGGTGCTAGGGACATTCAGCATTAAACATAGGCACTTAGGTGATAGGGACACTCGGCATAAAACAGATAGGCGCTTAGGTGCTAGGGACACTCGGCATAAAACAGATAGGCGCTTAGGTGCTAGGGACACTAGGCATAAAAAAGATAGGCGCTTAGGTGCTAGGGACACTCGGCATAAAACAGATAGGCGCTTAGGTGCTAGGGACACTCGGCCTAAAACAGATAAGAGATTAGGTGCTAGGGACATTCGACATAAAACAGATAGGCGCTTAGGTGCTAGGGACATTCGGCTTAAAACAGATAGGCGGCTTAGGTGCTAGGGACACTCGGCATAAAACAGATAGGCGGCTTAGGTGCTAGGGACACTCGGCATAAAACAGATAGGCGGTTAGGTGCTAGGGACATTCGGCATAAAACATATAGGCGCTTAGGTGCTAGGGACACTTGGCATAAAACAGATAGGCGCTTAAGTGCTAGGGACACTAGGCATAAAACAGATAGGCGCTTAGGTGCTAGGGACACTCGGCATAAAACAGATAGGTGCTTAGGTGCTAGGGACACTCGGCATAAAACAGATATAGGCTTAGGTGCTAGGAACACTCGGCATAAAACAGATATGGGCTTATGTGCTAGGGACACTCGGCATAATAAATATAGGAGGTTAGGTGCTAGGGACACTCCGCATAAAACAGATAGGTGCTTAGGTGCTAGGGAAACTCGGCATAAATCAGATATAGGCTTAGGTGCTAGGGAAACTCGGCATAAAACTGATATAGGCTCAGGTGCTAGGGACACTCGGCATAAAACCGATAGGCGCTAAGGTGCTAGGGACAATCGGCATAATACAGTTAGGCGCTTAGGTGCTAGGGACACTAGGCATAAAACAGATAGGCGCTTAGGTGCTAGGGACACTTGGCATAAAACAGATAGGCGCGTAGGTGCTAGAGACACTCGGCATAAAACAGATAAGAGGTTAGGTGCTAGGGACACTCTGCAAAAAACAGATATAGGCGCTTAGGTGCTAGTGACACTCGGCATGAAACAGATATAGGCTTAGGTGCTAGGGACACTCGGCATAAAACAGATAGGCAGCTTAGGTGCTAGGGACACTCGGCATAAAACAGATAGGCGGTTAGGTGCTAGGGACATTCGGCATAAAACAGATAGGCGCTTAGGTGCTACTGACACTCGGCATAAAACAGATAGGTGCTTAGGTGCTAGGGACACTCGGCATAAAACAGATATAGGCTTAGGTGCTAGGGACACTCGGCATAAAACAGATAGGTGCTTAAGTGCTAGGGACTCTAGGCATAAATCAGATATAGGCTTAGGTGGCGAGGGACACTCGGCATAAAACAGATATGGGCTTAGGTGCTAGGGACACTCTGCATAAAAAGATAGGAGGTTAGGTGCTAGGGACATTCGGCATAAAACAGATAGGCGCTTAGGTGCTTGGGACACTCGGCATAAAACAAATAGGCGCTTAGGTGCTAGGGACACTCGGCATAAAACAGATAGGTGCTTATGTCCTAGGGACACTCGGCATAAAACAGATAGGCGCTTAGGTGCTAGGGACACTCGGCATAAAACAGATAGGTGCTAGGAAAATTCGGCATAAAACAGATATAGGCTTAGGTGCTAGGGACATTCGGCATAAAACAGATAGGCGGCTTAGGTGCTAGGGACACTCAGCATAAAACAGATAGGCGGCTTAGGTGCTAGGGACACTCGGCATAAAACAGATAGGCGCTTAAGTGCTAGGGACACTCGGCATAAAACAGATAGGCGCTTAGGTGCCAGGGACACTCGGCATAAAACAGATATAGGCTTAGGTGCTAGGGACACTCGGCATAAAACAGATAGGTGCTTAAGTGCTGGGGACTCTCTTGTTATAAAACACATATAGGCTTAGGTGCTAGGGACACTCGGCATAAAACAGATATGGGCTTAGGTGCTAGGGACACTCGGCATAAAAAGATAGGAGGTTAGGTGCTAGGGACATTCGGCATAAAACAGATAGGCGCTTAGGTGCTTGGGACACTCGCATAAAACAAATAGGCGCTTAGGTGCTAGGGACACTCGGCATAAAACAGATAGGTGCTAATGTCCTAGGGATACTCCGCATAAAACAGATAGGTGCTTAGGTGCTAGGGAAACTCGGCATAAATCAGATATAGGCTTAGGTGCTAGGGACACTCGGCATAAAACTTATATAGGCTCAGGTGCTAGGGACACTCGGCATAAAACCGATAGGAGCTTAGGTGCTAGGGACAATCGGCATAATGCAGTTAGGCGCTTAGGTGCTAGGGACACTAGGCATAAAACAGATAGGCGCTTAGGTGCTAGGGACACTCGGCATAAAACAGATAGGCGCTTAGGTGCTAGGGACACTCGGCATAAAACAGATAAGAGGTTAGGTGCTAGGGACATTTGACATAAAACAGATAGGCGCTTAGGTGCTAGGGACACTCGGCATAAAACAGATAGGCGGCTTAGGTGCTAGGGACACTCGGCATAAAACAGATAGGCGGCTTAGGTGCTAGGGACACTCGGCATAAAACAGATAGGCGGTTAGGTGCTGGGGACATTCGGCATAAAACATATAGGCGCTTAGGTGCTAGGGACACTAGGCATAAAACAGATAGGCGCTTAGGTGCTAGGGACACTCGGCATAAAACAGATAGGTGCTTAGGTGCTAAGGACACTCGGCATAAAACAGATATAGGCTTAGGTGCTAGGGACACTCGGCATAAAACAGATATGGGCTTAGGTGCTAGGGACACTCGGCATAAAAAAGATAGGAGGTTAGGTGCTAGGGACATTCGGCATAAAACAGATAGGCGCTTAGGTGCTTGGGACACTCGGCATAAAACAAAAAGGCGCTTAGGTGCTAGGGACACTCGGCATAAAACAGATAGGTGCTTATGTCCTAGGGACACTCGGCATAAAACAGATAGTCGCTTAGGTGCTAGGGACACTCGGCATAAAACAGATAGGTGCTAGAAAAACTCTGCATAAAACAGATATAGGCTTAGGTGCTAGGGACACTCGGCATAAAACAGATATGGGCTTAGGTGCTAGGGACACTCGGCATAAAAAGATAGGAGGTTAGGTGCTAGGGACATTCGGCATAAAACAGATAGGCGCTTAGGTGCTTGGGACACTCGGCATAAAACAGATAGGTACTTATGTCCTAGGGACACTCGGCATAAAACAGATATGCGCTTAGGTGCTAGGGACACTCGGCATAAAACAGATAGGTGCTAGGAAAACTCGGCATAAAACAGATATAGGCTTAGGTGCTAGGGACATTCGGCATAAAACAGATAGGCGGCTTAGGTGCTAGGGACACTCAGCATAAAACAGATAGGCGGCTTAGGTGCTAGGGACACTCGGCATAAAACAGATAGGCGCTTAGGTGCCAGGGACACTCGGCATAAAACAGATAGGCGCTTAGGTGCTAGGGACACTCGGCATAAAATAGATAGGCGATTACGTGCTAGGGACATTCGGCATACAAGAGATAGGCGGTTAGGTGCTAGGGACATTCGGCATTAAACGTAGGCACTTAGGTGATAGGGACACTCGGCATAAAACAGATAGGCGCTTAGGTGCTAGGGACACTCGGCATAAAACAGATAGGCGCTTAGGTGCTAGGGACACTCGGCATAAAACAGATAGGCGCTTATGTGTTAGGGACACTCGGCATAAAACAGATAGGCGCTTAGGTGCTAGGGACACTCCGCATAAAACAGATAGGTGCTTAGGTGCTAGGGAAACTCGGCATAAATCAGTTATACGCTTAGGTGCTAGGGACACTCAGCATAAAACTGATATAGGCTCAGGCGCTAGGGACACTCGGCATAAAATCGATAGGCGCTTAGGTGCTAGGGACAATCGGCATAAAACAGATAGGCGCTTAGGTGCTAGGGACACTCGGCATAAAACAGATAGGCGCTTAGGTGCTAGGGACACTCGGCATAAAACAGATAAGAGGTTAGGTGCTAGGGACACTCTGCAAAAAACAGATATAGGCGCTTAGGTGCTAGTGACACTCGGCAAGAAACAGATATAGGCTTAGGTGCTAGGGACACTCGGCATAAAACAGATAGGCAGCTTAGGTGCTAGGGACACTCGGCATAAAACAGATAGGCTGGTAGGTGCTAGGGACACTCGGCATAAAACAGATAGGCGGTTAGGTGCTAGGGACATTCGGCATAAAACAGATAGGCGCTTAGGTGCTACTGACACTCGGCATAAAACAGATAGGTGCTTAGGTGCTAGGGACACTCGGCATAAAACAGATAGGCGCTTAGGTGCTAGGGACCTTCCGCATAAAACAGATAGGTGCTTAGGTGCTAGGGAAACTCGGCATAAATCAGATATAGGCTTAGGTGCTAGGGACACTCGGCATAAAATTGATATAGGCTCAGGTGCTAGGGACACTCGGCATAAAACCGATAGGCGCTTAGGTGCTAGGGACAATCGGCATAATACAGTTAGGCGCTTAGGTGCTAGGGACACTAGGCATAAAACAGATAGGCGCTTAGGTGCTAGGGACACTCGGCATAAAACAGATAGGCGCTTAGGTGCTAGGGACACTCGGCATAAAACAGATATAGGCTTAGGTGCTAGGGACACTCGGCATAAAACAGATAGTTGCTTAAGTGCTAGGGACTCTCGGCATAAAACAGATATAGGCTTAGGTGCTAGGGACACTCGGCATAAAACAGATAGGCGCTTAGGTGCTAGGGACACTCGGCATAAAACAGATAGGTGCTAGGAAAACTCGGCATAAAACAGATAAGAGGTTAGGTGCTAGGGACATTCGACATAAAACAGACAGGCGCTTAGGTGCTAGGGACACTCGGCATAAAACAGATAGGCGGCTTAGGTGCTAGGGACACTCGGCATAAAACAGATAGGCGGCTTAGGTGCTAGGGACACTCGGCATAAAACAGATAGGCGGTTAGGTGCTAGGGACATTCGGCATAAAACATATAGGCGCTTAGGTGCTAGGGACACTTGGCATAAAACAGATAGGCGCTTAAGTGCTAGGGACACTCAGCATAAAACTGATATAGGCTCAGGCGCTAGGGACACTCGGCATAAAATCGATAGGCGCTTAGGTGCTAGGGACAATCGGCATAAAACAGATAAGCGCTTAGGTGCTAGGGACACTCGGCATAAAACAGATAGGCGCTTAGGTGCTAGGGACACTCGGCATAAAACAGATAAGAGGTTAGGTGCTAGGGACACTCTGCAAAAAACAGATATAGGCGCTTAGGTGCTAGTGACACTCGGCATGAAACAGATATAGGCTTAGGTGCTAGGGACACTCGGCATAAAACAGATAGGCAGCTTAGGTGCTAGGGACACTCGGCATAAAACAGATAGGCTGTTAGGTGCTAGGGACACTCGGCATAAAACCGATAGGCGCTTAGGTGCTAGGGACAATCGGCATAATGCAGTTAGGCGCTTAGGTGCTAGGGACACTAGGCATAAAACAGATAGGCGCTTAGGTGCTAGGGACACTCGGCATAAAACAGATAGGCGCTTAGATGCTAGGGACACTCGGTCTAAAACAGATAAGAGGTTAGGTGCTAGGGACATTCGACATAAAACAGATAGGCGCTTAGGTGCTAGGAACACTCGGCATAAAACAGATAGGCGGCTTAGGTGCTAGGGACACGTGGCATAAAACAGATAGGCGGCTTAGGTGCTAGGGACACTCGGCATAAAACAGATAGGCGGTTAGGTGCTAGGGACATTCGGCATAAAACATATAGGCTCTTAGGTGCTAGGGACACTTGGCATAAAACAGATAGGCGCTTAAGTGCTAGGGACACTAGGCATAAAACAGATAGGCGCTTAGGTGCTAGGGACACTCGGCATAAAACAGATAGGTGCTTAGGTGCTAGGGACACTCGGCATAAAACAGATATAGGCTTAGGTGCTAGGAACACTCGGCATAAAACAGATATGGGCTTAGGTGCTAGGGACACTCGGCATAAAAAATATAGGAGGTTATGTGCTAGGGACATTTGGCATAAAACAGATAGGCGCTTAGGTGCTTGGGACACTCGGCATAAAACAAATAGGCGCTTAGGTGCTAGGGACACTCGGCATAAAACAGATAGGTGCTTATGTCCTAGGGACACTCGGCATAAAACAGATAGTCGCTTAGGTGCTAGGGACACTCGGCATAAAACAGATAGGTGCTAGGAAAATTCTGCATAAAACAGATATAGGCTTAGGTGCTAGGGACACTCGGCATAAAACAGATATGGGCTTAGGTGCTAGGGACACTCGGCATAAAACAGATAGGCGCTTAGGTGCTAGGGACACTCGGCATAAAACAGATAGGCGCTTAGGTGCTAGGGACACTCGGCATAAAACAGATAAGCGCTTAGGTGCTAGGGACACTAGGCATAAAACAGATATAGGCGCTTAGGTGCTAGGGACACTCGGCATAAAACAGATATAGGCTTAGGTGCTAGGGACACTCGGCATAAAACAGATATAGGCTTAGGTGCTAGGGACATTCGGCATAAAACAGATATAGGGGCTTAGGTGCTAGGGACACTCGGCATAAAAAAGATATAGGCTTAGGTGCTAGGGACACTCGGCATAAAAAGATAGGTGGTTAGGTGCTAGGGACATTCGGCATAAAACAGATAGGTGCTAGGGACACTCGGCATAAAACAGATATAGGCTTAGGTGCTAGGGACACTCTGCATAAAACAGATATGGGCTTAGGTGCTAGGGACACTCGGCATAAAAAGATAGGAGGTTAGGTGCTAGGGACATTCGGCATAAAACAGATAGGCGCTTAGGTGCTAGGGGCACTCGGCATAAAACAGATAGGCGCTTAGGTGCTAGGGACACTCGGCATAAAACAGATAGGCGCTTAGGTGCTAGGGACACTCGGCATAAAAGAGATAGGCGCTTAGGTGCTAGGGACACTCGGCATAAAGCAGGTAGGCGCTTAGGTGCTAGGGACACTCGGCATAAAACAGATAGGCGCTTAGGTGCTAGGGACACTCGGCATAAAACAGATAGGTGCTTAGGTGCTAGGGACACTCGGCATAAAAAAGATATAGGCTTAGGTTATAGGGACACTCGGCATAAAACAGATAGGTGCTTAAGTGCTAGGGACTCTCGGCATAAAACAGATATAGGCTTAGGTGCTAGGGACACTCGGCATAAAACAGATAGGCGCTTATGTGCTAAGGACACTCGGCATAAAACAGATAGGCGCTTAGGTGCTGGGGACACTCCGCATAAAACAGATAGGTGCTTAGGTGCTAGGGAAACTCGGCATAAATCAGATATAGGCTTAGGTGCTAGGGACACTCGGCATAAAACTGATAGGCGCTTAGGTGCTAGGGACAATCGGCATAATGCAGTTAGGCGCTTAGGTGCTAGGGACACTAGGCATAAAACAGATAGGCGCTTAGGTGCTAGGGACACTCGGCATAAAACAGATAGGCGCTTAGATGCTAGGGACACTCGGCCTAAAACAGATAAGAGGTTAGGTGCTAGGGACATTCGACATAAAACAGATAGGCGCTTAGGTGCTAGGAACACTCGGCATAAAACAGATAGGCGGCTTAGGTGCTAGGGACACGTGGCATAAAACAGATAGGCGGCTTAGGTGCTAGGGACACTCGGCATAAAACAGATAGGCGGTTAGGTGCTAGGGACATTCGGCATAAAACATATAGGCTCTTAGGTGCTAGGGACACTTGGCATAAAACAGATAGGCGCTTAAGTGCTAGGGACACTAGGCATAAAACAGATAGGCGCTTAGGTGCTAGGGACACTCGGCATAAAACAGATAGGTGCTTAGGTGCTAGGGACACTCGGCATAAAACAGATATAGGCTTAGGTGCTAGGAACACTCGGCATAAAACAGATATGGGCTTAGGTGCTAGGGACACTCGGCATAAAAAATATAGGAGGTTATGTGCTAGGGACATTTGGCATAAAACAGATAGGCGCTTAGGTGCTTGGGACACTCGGCATAAAACAAATAGGCGCTTAGGTGCTAGGGACACTCGGCATAAAACAGATAGGTGCTTATGTCCTAGGGACACTCGGCATAAAACAGATAGTCGCTTAGGTGCTAGGGACACTCGGCATAAAACAGATAGGTGCTAGGAAAACTCTGCATAAAACAGATATAGGCTTAGGTGCTAGGGACACTCGACATAAAACAGATATGGGCTTAGGTGCTAGGGACACTCGGCATAAAACAGATAGGCGCTTAGGTGCTAGGGACACTCGGCATAAAACAGATAGGCGCTTAGGTGCTAGGGACACTCGGCATAAAACAGATAAGCGCTTAGGTGCTAGGGACACTAGGCATAAAACAGATATAGGCGCTTAGGTGCTAGGGACACTCGGCATAAAACAGATATAGGCTTAGGTGCTAGGGACACTCGGCATAAAACAGATATAGGCTTAGGTGCTAGGGACATTCGGCATAAAACAGATATAGGGGCTTAGGTGCTAGGGACACTCGGCATAAAAAAGATATAGGCTTAGGTGCTAGGGACACTCGGCATAAAAAGATAGGTGGTTAGGTGCTAGGGACATTCGGCATAAAACAGATAGGTGTTAGGGACACTCGGCATAAAACAGATATAGGCTTAGGTGCTAGGGACACTCTGCATAAAACAGATATGGGCTTAGGTGCTAGGGACACTCGGCATAAAAAGATAGGAGGTTAGGTGCTAGGGACATTCGGCATAAAACAGATAGGCGCTTAGGTGCTAGGGGCACTCGGCATAAAACAGATAGGCGCTTAGGTGCTAGGGACACTCGGCATAAAACAGATATGCGCTTAGGTGCTAGGGACACTCGGCATAAAAGAGATAGGCGCTTAGGTGCTAGGGACACTCGGCATAAAGCAGGTAGGCGCTTAGGTGCTAGGGACACTCGGCATAAAACAGATAGGCGCTTAGGTGCTAGGGACACTCGGCATAAAACAGATAGGTGCTTAGGTGCTAGGGACACTCGGCATAAAAAAGATATAGGCTTAGGTTATAGGGACACTCGGCATAAAACAGATAGGTGCTTAAGTGCTAGGGACTCTCGGCATAAAACAGATATAGGCTTAGGTGCTAGGGACACTCGGCATAAAAAGATAGGAGGTTAGGTGCTAGGGACATTCGGCATAAAACAGATAGGCGCTTAGGTGCTTGGGACACTCGGCATAAAACAAATAGGCGCTTAGGTGCTAGGGACACTCGGCATAAAACAGATAGGCAGCTTAGGTGCTAGGGAAACTCGGCATAAAACAGATAGGCGCTTAGGTGCTAGGGACACTCGGCATAAAACAGATAGGCGCTTAGGTGCTACGGACATTCGGCATAAAACTGATACAGGCTTAGGTGCTAGGGACACTCGGCATAAAACAGATATGGGCTTAGTTGCTAGGAACACTCGGCATAAAAAGATAGGAGGTTAGGTGCTAGGGACATTCGGCATAAAACAGATAGGCGCTTAGGTGCTTGGGACACTCGGCATAAAACAGATAGGAGGTTAGGTGCTAGGGACATTCGGCATAAAACAGATAGGCGCTTAGGTGCTAGGGACACTCAGCATAAAAATGATAGGTGCTTATGTCCTAGGGACACTCGGCATAAAACAGATAGGCGCTAGGAAAACTCGGCATAAAACAGATATAGGCTTAGGTCCTAGGGACACTCCGCATGAAACAGATAGGCTTAGGTGCTGGGGACATTCGGCATGAAACAGATAGGCTTAGGTGCTAGGGACACTCGGCATAAAACAGATATAGGCTTAGGTGCTAGGGACACTCGGCATAAAACAGATAGGCGCTTAGGTGCTAGGGACACTCGGCATAAAACAGATAGGCGCTTAGGTGCTAGGGACACTGGGCATGAAATAGATAGGCGATTACGTGCTAGGGACATTCGGCATACAAGAGTTAGGCGGTTAGGTGCTAGGGACATTCGGCATTAAACATAGGCACTTAGGTGATATGGACACTCGGCACAAAACAGATAGGTGCTTAGGTGCTAGGGACACTCGGCATAAAACAGATAGGCGCTTAGGTATTAGGGACACTCGGCATAAAACAGATAGGCGCGTATGTGCTAGGGACACTCGGCATAAAACAGATAGGCGCTTAGGTGCTAGGGACACTCGGCATAAAACAGATAGGTGCTTAGGTGCTAGGGACACTCGGCATAAAAGAGATAGGCGCTTAGGTGCTAGGGACACTCGGCATAAAACAGATAGGCGCTTAGGTGCTAGGGACACTCGGCATAAAGCGATAGGCGCTTAGGTGCTAAGGACACTCGGCATAAAACAGATAGGCGCTTAGGTTCTAGGGACACTTGGCATAAAACAGATAGGCGCTTAGGTGCTAGGGACACTAGGCATAAAACAGATAGGCGCTTAGGTGCTAGGGACACTCGGCATAAAACAGATATAGGCGCTTAGGTGCTAGGGACACTCGGCAAAAAACAGATATAGGCTTAGGTGCTAAGGACACTCGGCATAAAACAAATATAGGCTTAGGTGCTAGGGACACTCGGCATAAAACAGATATAGGCGCTTAGGTGCTAGGGACACTCGGCATAAAACACATATAGGCTTAGGTGCTAGGGACACTCGACATAAAACAGATATAGGCTTAGGTGCTAGGGACACTAGGCATAAAACAGATATAGGCGCTTAGGTGCTAGGGGCACTCTGCAAAAAACAGATAGGCGGTTAGGTGCTAGGGACACTCGGCATAAAACAGATAGGCGCTTAGGTGCTAGGGACACTCGGCATAAAGCGATAGGCGCTTAGGTGCTAAGGACACTCGGCATAAAACAGATAAGCGCTTAGGTTCTAGGGACACTTGGCATAAAACAGATAGGCGCTTAGGTGCTAAGGACACTAGGCATAAAACAGATAGGCGCTTAGGTGCTAGGGACACTCGGCATAAAACAGATATAGGCGCTTAGGTGCTAGGGACACTCGGCAAAAAACAGATATAGGCTTAGGTGCTAAGGACACTCGGCATAAAACAGATATAGGCTTAGGTGCTAGGGACACTCGGCATAAAACAGATATAGGCGCTTAGGTGCTAGGGACACTCGGCATAAAACAGATAGGCTGTTAGGTGCTAGGGACACTCGGCATAAAACAGATAGGCGGTTAGGTGCTAGGGACATTTGGCATAAAACAGATAGGCGCTTAGGTGCTAGGGACACTTGGCATAAAACAGATAGGCGCTTAGGTGCTAGGGACACTAGGCATAAAACAGATAGGCGCTTAGGTGCTAGGGACACTCGGCATAAAACAGATAGGTGCTTAGAGGCTAGGGACACTCGGCATAAAACAGATATAGGCTTAGGTGCTAGTGACACTCGGCATGAAACAGATATGGGCTTAGGTGCTAGGGACACTCGGCATAAAACAGATAGGCGCTTAGGTGCTAGGGACACTCGGCATAAAACAGATAGGCGCTTAGGTGCTAGGGACACTTGGCATAAAACAGATAGGCGCTTAGGTGCTAGGGACACTAGGCATGAAACAGATAGGCGCTTAGGTGCTAGGGACACTCGGCATAAAACAGATAGGCGCTTAGGTGCTAGGGACACTCGGCATAAAAAAGATAGGCGATTAGGTGCTAGGGACATTCGGCATACAACAGATAGGCGGTTAGGTGCTACGGACATTCGGAATAAAACAGATAAGCGCTTAGGTGCTAGGGACACTCCACATAAAACAGATAGGTGCTTAGGTCCTAGGGAAACTCGGCATAAAACAGATATAATCTTAGGTGCTAGGGACACTCGGCATAAAACAGATAGGTGCTTAGGTGCTAGGGACACTCGGCATAAAACAGATAGGCGCTTAGGTGCTAGGGACACTCGGCATAAAACAGATAGGCGGCTTAGGTGCTAGGGACACTCGGCATTAAGCGATAGGCGCTTAGGTGCTAGGGACACTCGGCATAAAACAGATAGGCGCTTAGGTGCTAGGGACACTTGGCATAAAACAGATAGGCGCTTAGGTGCTAGGGACACTAGGCATAAAACAGATAGGCGCTTAGGTGCTAGAGACACTCGGCATAAAACAGATATAGGCGCTTAGGTGCTAGGGACACTCGGCAAAAAACAGATAGGCGCTTATGTGCTAGGGACACTCGGCATAAAACAGATAGGCGCTTAGGTGCTAGGGACACTCCGCATAAAACAGATAGGTGCTTAGGTGCTAGGGAAACTCGGCATAAATCAGTTATACGCTTAGGTGCTAGGGACACTCGGCATGAAACAGATATAGGCTTAGGTGCTAGGGACACTTGGCTTGAAACAAATAGGCTTACGTGTTAGGGACACTCGGCATGAAACAGATAGCCTTAGGTGCTAGGAACACTCTTTATAAAACAGATAGGCTGATGTGCTAGGGACACTCGGCATAAAACAGATAGGCTTAGGTGCTAGGGACACTCGACATAAATCAGATATGCTTAGGTGCTAGGAACACTCTGCATAAAACAGATAGGCTTAGATGCTAGAGACACTCGGCATAAAACAGATAGGCTAAGGTTCTAGGGACACTCGGCATAAAACAGATAGGCTTAGATCTAGGGAAAGTCGGCATAAAACAGATAGGCTTAGGTGCTAGGGACACTCGGCATAAAACAGATAGGCGCTTAGGTGCTAGGAACATTCGGCATAAAACAGATAGGCGCTAAGGTGCTAGGGACACTTGGCATAAAACAGATAGGCGCTTGGGTGATAGGGACACTAGGCATAAAACAGATAGGCGCTTAGGTGCTAGGGACACTCGGCATAAAACACATAGGCGCTTAGGTGCAAGGGAGACTCGGCATAAAACAGATAGGCGCTTAGGTGCTAGGGACACTCGGCATAAATCAGATAGGCGCTTAGGTGCTATGGACACTCGGCATAAAACAGATAGGCGCTTAGGTGCTAGGGACACTTGGCATAAAACAGATAGGCGCTTAGGTGCTAGGGACACTCAGCATAAAAGAGATAGGCTTAGGTGCTAGGGACAATCGGCATAAAACAGATAGGCTTAGGTGCTAGGCACACTCGGCATAAAACAGATAGGCTTAGGTACTAGGGACACTTCGCATAAAACAGATAGGCTTAGGTGCTAGGGACACTCGGCTTAAAACAGATAGGCTTAGGTGCTAGGTACACTCAACATAAAACAGATAGGCTTCGGTGCTAGGAACACTCGGCATGAAACAGATAGGCTAATGTGCTAGGGACACTCGGCATGAAATAGATAGGCTTAGGTGCTAGGGACACTCTGCATGAAAAGATAGGTTTAGGTCCTAGGGACACTCCGCATGAAACAGATAGGCTTAGGTGCTGGGGACATTCGGCATGAAACAGATAGGCTTAGGTGCTAGGGACACTCGGCATGAAACAGATATAGGCTTAGGTGCTAGGGACACTCGGCATTAAACAGATATAGGCTTAGGTGCTAGGGACACTCGGCAGGAAACAGAGATAGGCTTAGGTGCTAGGGATATTCGGCATGAAACAGATATAGGCTTAGGTGCTAGTGACACTTGGCATGAAACAGATAGGCATACGTGTTAGGGACTTTCGGCATGAAACAGATAGGCTTAGGTGCTAGGAACACTCTTCATAAAAGTCGAGGGAAAATGGGCAAATGTGGAGGAAAAGTGGGCCAAATCCGTATGAGTGCCAAAGTCAAGGAAAGTCGAGGGAGAGCCCACAAGTCGAGTAAGTGACCACAAGTCGAGTAAGTGACCACAAGTCGAGTAAGTGACCACAAGTCGAGTAAGTGACCACAAGTCGAGTAAGTGACCACAAGTTGAGTAAGTGCCCACAAGTCGAGTAAGGGCACACAACTCGAATGTTGTTGGTTTGTTTAAATATGATTATGTGTTGACATAAGTATCAAAGTGTGATACTTACGGACTCTAATACTGAAATCATGAGTATGGATGCAAATATTTTTACATTTGTATTTGGTGTTTGGGTTTTGACTAATGGTATTACTTGCATTTTTAGTGGGTTGTATTGTCGATATAACATGCATTGAATTTTTCTTTATTTTGTTGTTGTTTTGTTGCTTAAATATGATTACATATCCTGACAGTATCAAAGTGTGATACTTGCTGACTGAAATATTGATATCATAAGTATGCGTGCAAATATTTTGGTTTTGGGTTACGACATTGTATGCAATGCATTTTTCTTTAATTTGTTGGTTTTTGTTTTTGTTGTTGTTGAATCATCATGTTTACAGGTATTTGATACAGGTTATATAGGTGATCTACAAAGCAGTATATCTCATCCAGACTGTAGGCCTCCGCAAGCACAGGTCACCACGAGTTCCAGAATAAGAACTAGCATGTGGGACACTCAGCTGGACGACTTAATAGGAGATACATCATAACAAGACATATTGTTATTTTATCACATGTATGTGGAGTCTTTGCAGAGAAGACTATATTGATCAGAAGTTGTAATATTGACTATGACATATGTTGTCAAATATCGTTTTTGTGGGAAACATAACGAATTTTGCTGTTTTCTTTGAGAGTGGATAGCTGTCAAGAAAGACAGTGATAACTAGCCTGAGAATAACCCACGTAAATTCGTGGCCTCACAGGAGTTAGTATGAAGTGAATCGTCGGCCATGGGTCGTAAGTAGAGGTATGTAGAGGACCGCTTGGGAAAATTGACCTGAACTGGTCGTGTGTAACAATGAAGGTTCGTGTCCTTAGAGGAAGGCACGGGAACATGACATGGTATGTTGACCTCAATGAGTAAGGAGAATTCCTTAAGGTGTTTCTGTTTTGATGAGTTAAAGGTCCCGCAGGGACAGACTTAGGTGTGTTTGACTGTAAAACGATTTAAAAGTGGTGGCTTGTGTTGTAAAAAAGAACAGCCACAGTGTTTTTCTTCTGCTTGTATTGATTGTGTATGTTTTACAAAAAGTTTATATGTTTCAAATGACATGTCTTTAATGCATCTACGATGTGAGTGAAGTTGTAAACAGGAGTGGCGTTTACATTATGGATAGTGGAGACGAAAATTGTGTGACAGTGTTTTCTTTTCAAGGCAGGTACAATTTGAGTGGAGTTGTAAACAGGAGTAGTGTTTACATTTTGGATAGTGGAGACGAAAATTATGGTCATTTGCCAGACGAAAAAAAATGACCATCCATGTTTCGGTCTGTAGTTTAGGGAGGTAATGTATCAGTTCCCGCCGGAGCAAGGGGAGTTTAGGATGCCTGAACATGTTAAAGCTTGAAGCTACCTGAATGCATGTAAAGGTCACTCACCGTCTCAGCAAAGGAGAACAGAGTTGGGTTAAGGAATGTGGACATGTAGAAACTGACCACTGGCCTTCCGATTTTGGATTGACAGACGAAATTGGCAGTGGGGCTTGCTGCGAGAGAATGAGTGACAGGTGTGCAAAGTGTTTCGTTCCAATTGGGACTGAAGATGGCCATCACCTGAGATCGATTAGTCAAGCTCTGGCCCTGCTTGAGGATATATAACTCGAGACAAAGTTTAGCTCGAGAGGCTGGATAGAGGGATGTAGAGATGCTGGAGAGAGAGAGAGAGGCTGTATGGAGGAGAGTGAGAGAGAGAGAGAGACTGAATGTAGATAGTATGTTTAACTCACCGACTTAGATAGATGAGCGATTGATAGACGGTTGGACGAATGTTTAGTTATAGAACAAGATCGCTCAAATAGGTGAATGAGTTTTGCATTAATAGATAATCTGAAAGTGTGTTTGTAAGCAGGGACACATTGTGAACGAGTTATGTCGAGATCGCCCGCCTGAGGGGATTTCAGTGAGGAAGAGTATTTGATAAGGTGTGTTGAAGACGCAGTTAAGGCGATGTGTGTGTGATGTAATTGCAAGGCAATAGAACTGGGTTTTTAGATAGTTGGAAATTCCATCAAGAGCTAATGCTTACAATTCCCGTTTTAATAGAATGTTTAGTTAAGATATGTATTATATTGTGTTTGAATATTCTCTACTCATTCTATGATATGAGTATGATATAATAAATATGCCACCTGCTGTGTGATATGTCATTTACTGAGTATGGTCATGATGATGTGGATGAGTTTGAGAATGTTTTAAGTTAGAATAACGGCCAGGGCAAACAGTGGGGTCTGCGACAGGAGTGCCAAAGTTGAGGAAAGTCGAGGGAGTGCCCACAAGTTGAGTCATTGCCCACAAATCGAGTCAGTGCCCACAAGTCGAGTCAGTGTCCACAAGTCGAGAAAGTGCCCACAAGTCGAGAAAGTGCCCAAAAGTGGGGAAAAGTCGAGGAAAAGTGGGGAAAAGTCGAGGAAAAGTGGGCCAAATTCGTGGGAGTGTCAAAGTCGAGGGAGTGCCCACAAGTCGAGTAAAGTACCAGAAGTCGATTAAGTGCCCACTAGTCGAGAAAGTGCCCACAAGTCGAGAAAGTGCCCACAAGTCGAGTAAGTGCCCACAAGTCGAGTAAGTGCCCACACGTCGAGTGAGTGCCCACTAGTCGAGTGAGTGCCCACTAGTCGAGTGAGTGCCCACTAGTCGAGTGAGTGCCCACTAGTCGAGTGAGTGCCCACTAGTCGAGTGAGTGCCCAAAAGTCGAATACGTGCCCAAAAGTCGAATACGTGCCCACAAGTCGAATACGTGCCCACAAGTCGAATACGTGCCCACAAGTCGAGTAAGTGCCCACAAGTCGAGTCAGTGCCCAGAAGTCGAGTCAGTGCCCAGAAGTCGAGTAAGTGCCCAGAAGTCGAGTAAGTGCCCAGAAGTCGAGAAAAATGTGCCAAAGTCGAGGGAGTGCCCACAAGTCGAGTAAATGAGCACAAGTTGAGTAAGTTGGCACAACTTGAGGAAACGTAGACAAGCTTAGGAAAAATTTGCAAAAGTCGAGGAAAGTGGGGAAAGTTCCCACAAGTCGAGAAAGGGCCCACAAGTGGAGAAAGTGCCCACAAGTCGAGAAAGTGCGCACAAGTCGAGGAAAAGTGGGCAAAAGTCCAGGAAAAATGGACAAAAGTCGAGAAAAAGTGCGCAAAAGTCGAGGAAAAGTGGGCAAAAGTCAAGGAAAAGTGTGCCAAAGCCGATGAAAAGTGGGCAAAAGTCGATGAAAAGTGGGCAAAAGTCGAGGAAAAGGGGCCAAAGTCGGGGAAAAGTGGGTAAAAGTCGAGGAAAAGTGGGGAAATGTCCAGGAAAAGTGGGCAAATGTGGAAAAAAAGTGGGCCAAAGTCGTGGGAGTTCCAAATTGGAGGAAAGTAGAGGGAATGCCCACAAGTCGAGTTAGATCCCACAAGTCGAGTAAGTGCCCACAAGTCGAGAAAGTGCCCACAAGTCGAGAAAGTGCCCACAAGTCGAGAAAGTGCCCACAAGTCGAGAAAGTGCCCACAAGTCGAGTAAGTGCCCACAAGTCGAGTAAGTGCCCACAAGTCGAGTAAGTGCCCACAAGTCGAGTAAGTGCCCACAAGTCGAGTAAGTGCCCACAAGTCGAGTAAGTGCCCACAAGTCGAGTAAGTGCCCACAAGTCGAGTAAGTGCCCACAAGTCGAGTAAGTGCCCACAAGTCGAGTAAGTGCCCACAAGTCGAGTAAGTGCCCACAAGTCGAGTAAGTGCCCACAAGTCGAGTAAGTGCCCACAAGTCGAGTAAGTGCCCACAAGTCGAGTAAGTGCCCACAAGTCGAGTAAGTGCCCACAAGTCGAGTAAGTGCCCACAAGTCGAGTAAGTGCCCACAAGTCGAGTAAGTGCCCACAAGTCGAGTAAGTGCCCACAAGTCGAGTAAGTGCCCACAAGTCGAGTAAGTGCCCACAAGTCGAGTAAGTGCCCACAAGTCGAGTAAGTGCCCACAAGTCGAGTAAGTGCCCACAAGTCGAGTAAGTGCCCACAAGTCGAGTCAGTGCCCACAAGTCGAGTCAGTGCCCACAAGTCGAGTCAGTGGGCCAAAGTCGAGTCAGTGGGCCAAAGTCGAGTCAGTGGGCCAAAGTCGAGTCAGTGGGCCAAAGTCGAGGAAAGAGCGTCAAATTCGTGGGAGTGCCAAAGTCGACGAAAGTCGAGGGAGTGCCCACATGTCGAGTAAGGGCCCACAAGTCGAGTAAGTGGGCACAAGTTGAGGAAAAGTGGGCAAATGTCGAAAAGTGGGCAACAGTCGAGGAAAAATGGGCAAATGTCGAAAAGTGGGCAACAGTCGAGGAAAAATGGGCAAATGTGGAGGAAAAGTGGGCCAAATCCGTATGAGTGTCAAAGTCGAGGAAAGTAGAGGGAGAGCCCACAAGTCGAGTAAGTGCCCACAAGTCAATTAAGGGCCCACAAGTCGAGTAAGTGCCCACAAGTCGATTTAGTGCCCACAAGTCGAAAAAAGTGGGCAAAAGTCGAAAAAAGTGGGCAAAAGTCGAAAAAAGTGGGCAAAAGTCGAATAGGTGCTCACGAGTAAGTGCCCAGAGGTCGAGTAAGTGCCCAGAAGTCGAGAAAAATGGGCCAAAGTCGAGGAAAGTCCAGGGAGTGCCCACAAGTCGAGTAAATGAGCCCAAGTTGAGTAAGTTGGCACAACTTGAGGAAACGTGGACACAAGAAAAGTGGGCAAAAATCGAGAAAAGTGGGCAAAAGTCGAGGAAAGTGGGGAAATGTCCAGGAAAAGTGGGCAAAAGTCGAGGAAAAGTGGGCAACAGTCGAAGAAAAATGGGCAATGTGGAGAAAAAGTGTGCCAAAGTCGTGGGAGTTCCAAATTTGAGGAAAGTAGAGGGAATGCCCACAAGTCGAGTCAGTGCCCACAAGTCGAGTCACATCCCACAATTCGAGAGAGTGCGTACAAGTTGAGAAAGTGCCCACAAGTCGAGAAAGTGCCCACAAGTCGAGGAAAAGTGGGCCAAAGTCGAGGAAGTTGGCCAAATTCGTTGGAGTGCCAACGTCGAGGAAAGTCGAGGGAGTGCCCACAAGTCGAGGGAGTGCCCACAAGTCGAGTCAGTGCCCACAAGTCGAGTCAGTGCCGACAAGTCGAGTCAGTGCCGACAAGTCGAGTCAGTGCCCACAAGTCGAGTCAGTGCCCACAAGTCGACTAAGTGCCCCCAAGTCGACTAAGTTACCACAAGTCGAGTAAGTGCCCACAAGTCCATTTAGTGCCCATAAGTCGATTAAGTGCCCACAAGTGGAGAAAGTGCTCAAAATTCGAGGAAAATTGGGCAAAAGTCCAGGAAAAGTGGACAAAAGTCGAGAAAAAGTGCGCAAAAGTCGAGGAAAAGTGGGCAAAAGTCGAGAAAAAGTGGGCAAATATTGAGGAATAGTGGGTCAAAGTTGAGGGAGTGCCAAAGTCGAGGGAGTGCTCACAAGTCGAGGGAGTGCCCACAAGTCGAGTCAATGCCCACACGTCGAGAAAAAGTGGGCAAAAGTCGATGAAAAGTGGGCAAAAGTCGAGGACAGTGGGCAAAAGTCGATGAAAGTGGGCCAGAGTCGAGGAAAGTAGCCCAAAGTCGAGGAAAGTGGGCCAATTTCGTGGGAGTGCCAAAGTCGAGGAAGGTCGAGTCAGATCCCACAAGTCGAGTCAGATCCCACAAGTCGAATCAGATCCCACAAGTCGAGTAAGTGCCCACTAGTCGAGAAAATGCCCACAAGTCGAGAAAATGCCCACAAGTCGAGAAAGTGCCCACAATTCGAGAAAGTGCCCAAAAGTCTAGGAAAAGTGGGCAAAAGTCTAGGAAAAGATGGCAAAAGTCGATGAAAAGTGGGCAAAAGCCGATGAAAAGTGGGCAAAAGCCGATGAAAAGTGGGCAAAAGCCGAGAAAAATTGGGCAAAAGCCGAGAAAAAGTTGGCCACAAGTCGAGTAAGTGCCCACAAGTCAATTAAGGGCCCACAAGTCGAGTCAGTACCCACAAGTCGATTTAGTGCCCACAAGTCAATTTAGTGCCCACAAGTCAACATAGTGCCCACAATTCGAAAACAGTGGGCAAAAGTCGAAACAAGTGGGCAAAGGTCGAAAAAAAGTGGGCAAAAGTCGAAAAAAAGTGGGCAAAAGTCTAAAAACGTTGGCAAAAGTTGAAAAAAGTGAGCAAAAATCTAGGAAAAGTCGAGGAAAGTCGAGGGAGTTCCAAGTCGGGTAAATGAGCACAAGTTGAGTAAGTGGGCACAACTTGAGGAAACTTGGACACAAGTTGAGGAAAAAAGGGCAAAAATCGAGGAAAAGTGGGCAAAAGTCGAGGAAAAGTGGGCCACAGTCGAGGGAGTGCCCACAAGTTGAGTAAGTGCCCAGACTTCGAGAAAGTGCCCACAAGTCGAGGAAAAGTGGGCAAAAGTCGAGGAAAAGTGGGCAAAAGTCGAGGAAAATGGGTAAAACTCGAGGAAAAGTGGGCAAAAGTCTAGGAAAGTGGGCAAATGTCGAGGAAAGTGTGCAAAAGTCGAGGAAAGTGGGCAAAAGTCGAGAAAAAGTGGGCAAATGTGGAGGAAAAGTGGGCCAAAGTCGAGGGAGTGCTAAAGTCGAGGGAGTACCCACAAGTCGAGTTAGTGCCCACAAGTTGAGTTAGTGCCCACAAGTTGAGTCAGTGCCCACTAGTCGAGTAAGTGCCCACAAGTCGAGTAAGTGCCCACATGTCGAGTAAGTGCCCACATGTCGAGTAAGTGCCCACAAGTCGAGTAAGTGCCACAAGTCGAATAAGTGCCCACAAGTCGAGAAAGTGCCCAGAAGTCGAGAAAGTGCCCAGTAGTCGAGAAAAATGGGCCAAAGTCGAGGAAAGTCGAGGGAGTGCCCACAAGTCGAGTAAATGAGCACAAGTTGAGTAAGTGGGCACAACTTGAGGAAACGTGGACACGTTTAAGAAAAGTGGGCAAAAATCGAGGAAAAGTGGGCAAAAGTCGAGGAAAAGTGGGCAACAGTCGAAGAAAAATGGGCAAATGTGGAGAAAAAGTGGCTAAAAGTCGAGGAAAAATGGGCCAAAGTCGTGGGAGTTCCAAATTCGAGGAAAGTAGAGGGAGTGCCCACAAGTCGAGTCAGATCCCACAAGTCGAGTCAGATCCCACAAGTCGAGTAAGTGCCCACAAGTCGAAAAAGTGCCCACAAGTCGAGAAAGTGCCCATAAGTCGAGGAAAAGTGGGCAAAAGTCGAGGAAAAGTCGGCAAAAGTCGATGAAAAGAATGCGAAAGCCGAGGAAAAGTGGGCAAAAATCGAGAAAAAGTGAGCTAAAGCCGAGGAAAAGTGAGCCAAAGTCGAAGAAAAGTGAGAAAAAGTCGAGGAAAAGGGGCAAAAGTCGGGAAATCTAGACCAATCTAGACTAATCTTGACCACAATCGAGACTTAGAGTTAAACCAAAATCTAGACCAAAATCTGGACCGAAATCTGGATCCGAAATCTGGAACCGAAGTCTGTATCCGAAATCTAGACCGGAATCTAGACCGAAATCTGGAACCGAAATCTGGATCCGAAATCTGGATCCGAAATCTAGACCAAAATCTAGACCAAAATCTGGACCGAAATCTAGACTGATATCTTGACCAAAATATATACCAAAAACTAGACCGAAATCTAGACATATATCTAAACCGATATCTAGACAAACATCTAGACCAAAATCTAGAACAAAATCTGAACTAAAGTCTAGACAAAAATCTAGACCAAATCCTAGACCAAAATCTTGACCAAAATCTATACCCAGTTCTAGACCAAAATCTATACCAAAATGTAGACTAAAATCTAGACTAAAATCTAGACTAAAATTTGGACCAAAATCTAAACCAAAATCTAGACTAATTCTGGACCAATATCTAGATCAATATCTAGATCAAGATCTGGACCATAATCTAGACCGAAATCTAGACTAAAATCTAGACCAATCTAGACAAATTTAGACCTAGAACAAAATCTAGAACACAATCTAGGCTAAAATCTGGAATCTAGACTAAAATCTGTACCAAAATCTGGACCAAAATCTAGACCAAAACCTAGAAAAAAACTAGACCAAAATCTGGGCCAAAATCTAGACCAAAATCTAGACCAAAATATTGAACAAAATCTAGACCAATCTAGACAAATCTAGACCAATCTAAACAAAAATCTAAACTAAAATTTTAACAAAAATCTTCTCCGAAATCTAGACCAAAATCTGGACCAAAATCTAGAACAAAATCTAGACCAATGTAGACCAATTTAGACTAAAATTTAAACCAAAATCTGGACCAAAATCTAGACCAAAATCTTAACCAAATTCGGGACAATAATCTAGACCAAAATCTGGACAAAAATCTGTACTAAAATCTTGACCAAAATGAAGAACAAAATCTTTACCAATCTAGACCACAATCGAGACTAACATTTAAACCAAAATCTAAACCAAAATGTGAACCAAAATCTGAACCAAAATCTATACCAAAATCAAGACCAAATATTAGACCAACATCTAGACCAAAATCTAAACGGAAAGCTAGACCGAAATCTAGACCGAAATCTAGACCGAAATCTTGATCCGAAATCTGGTTCCGAAATCTAGACCGAAATCTGGATCCGAAATCTGGATCCGAAATCTAGACCAAAATCTGGACCGAAATCTAGACCGAAATCTAGACAAATATCTGAACCAAAATCTAGACCAAATCCTAGACCAAAATCTAGACTCAGTTCTAGACCAAAATATATACCAAAATCTAGACTAAAATCTAGACTAAAATATAGTGACCGGAGTCTGGACAAAAATCTGGACAAAAATCTAGACCAAATCCTAGACAAACATCTAGACCAAAATCTAGACCCAGTTCTAGACCAAAATATATTCCAAAATCTAGACTAAAATCTACACTAAAATCTAGACTAAAATCTAGACCCTAATTTGGACCAAAATCTAGACCAAGATCTAGACTAAATCTGGACTATTATCTAGATCAATATCTAGATCAAAATAAGGACCAAAATTTAGACCAAAATCTAGACCAAAAACTAGATCAAAATCTAAACCGAAATCTTGTCTAAAATCTAATGTAGACCAATCTACACCAAAATCTAGACATCTAGAAAAAAATCTAGACCAAAATTTGGAATCTTGACTAAAATCTAGACCAAAATGTAGACCAAAATGTAGACCAAAATGTGGACCGAAATCTAGACCAAAATCTAGACCAAAACCTACAAAAAATCTAGACCAAAATCTTGACTAAAATCTAGACCAAAATCTAGACCAAAATAGACAAGAATCTAGACAAAAATCTACAACAAAATCTAGACCAATGTAGACCAATCTAGACTAAATATTAGACCAAAATCTTGACCAAAATATAGACCAAAATCTTTGAATAAAATCTAGAACAAAATGTAGACCAATCTAGACCAAATTCTAGACTAAAATTTAAACAAAAATCTAGACAAAAATCTGAACCAAAAACTAGACCAAAATCTGGACCAAAATTTAGACCAAAATTTAGACCAACATCTAGATCAACATCTAGACAAAAATCTAAACCGAAATCTAGTCCGAAATCTAGACCGAAATCTGGATCTGAAATCTGGACCGAAATCTAGACCAAAATATGGACCGAAATCTAGACCGATATCTTGACCGATATCTTGACCAAAATCTAGACCGAAAACTAGACGAAAATCTAGACCAAAATCTAGACTTTAATCTAGACTAAAATCTAGACTAAAAGCTAGACCAAAATTTGGACCAAAATCTAGAACAAAATTTAGATCAAAATCTGGACCAAAATCTAGATCAATATCTAGATCAAAGTGAGTGAGTGACTGATATTAGGTTTAGAGGCAATCAGAGAGTGAGTGAGTGATAGTAGTGGTAGAGGCGCTGAGAGAGAGTGAGTGAGTGATAGTAGTGGTAGAGACGGTCAGAGAGTAAGTGATAGTAGTGGTAGAGGCAGTAAGAGAGTGAGTGAGTGATAGTAGTGGTAGAGGCATTGAGAGAGTGAGTGAGTGAGTGATAGTAGTGGTAGAGGCGGTCAGAGAGTGAGTGATTGATAGTAGTGGTAGAGGCGGTCAGAGGTTGAGTGAGTGAGTGAGTTATAGTAGTGGTAGAGGCGGTCAGAGATTGAGTGAGTGAGTGAGTTAGTGATATTAATGGTAGAGGCTGTCAGAGAGTGAGTGAGTGATAGTAGTGGTAGAGGCGCTGAGAGAGAGTGAGTGAGTGATAGTAGTGGTAGAGGCGGTCAGAGAGTAAGTGATAGTAGTGGTAGAGGCAGTAAGAGAGTGAGTGAGTGATAATGGTGGTAGAGGCATTGAGAGAGTGAGTGAGTGAGTGATAGTAGTGGTAGAGGCGGTCAGAGAGTGAGTGAGTGATAGTAGTGGTAGAGGCGATCAGAGGTTGAGTGAGTGAGTGAGTGATAGTAGTTGTAGAGGCAGTCAGAGATTGAGTGAGTGAGTGAGTTAGTGATATTAATGGTAGAGGCGGTCAGAGAGTGAGTGAGTGAGTGATAGTAGTGGTAGAGGCGGTCAGAGAGTGAGTGAGTGATTGATAGTAGTGGTAGAGGCGGTCAGAGAGTGAGTGAGTGAGTGAGTGATAGTAGTGGTAGAGGCGGACAGAGAGTGAGTGAGTGATTGATAGTAGTGGTAGAGGCGGTCAGAGAGTGAGTTAGTGATAGTAGTGGTAGAGGAGATCAGAGAGTGAGTGAGTAAGTGATTGATAGTAGGGGTAGAGGCGGTCAGAGAGTGAGTGAGTGAGTGATAGTAGTGGTAGAGGCGGTCAGAGAGTAAGTGAGTGATTGATAGTAGTGGTAGAGGCGGTCAGAGAGTGAGTTAGTGATAGTAGTGGTAGAGGCGTTCAGAGAGTGAGTGAGTGAGTGATAGTAGTGGTAGAGGCAGTCAGAGAGTTAGTGAGTGAGTGAGTAAGTTATAGTAGTGGAAGAGGTGGTCAGAGAGTTAGTGAGTGATAGTAGTGGTAGAGGCGGTCAAAGTATGAGTGATTGAGTGAGTGATAGTAGTGGGGGAAACGGTCAGAGAGTGAGTGAGTGAGTGAGTTAGTGAGTGATAGTAGTAGTAGAGGTGGTCAGAGAGTGGGTGAGTTAGTGAGTGATAGTAGTTGTAGAGGCGGTCAGAGAGTGAGTGAGTGAGTGACTGAGTGAGTGAGTTATAGTGGTGGTAGAGGAGGACAGAGAATGAGTGAGTGAGTGAGTGAATGATAGTAGTGGTAGAGGCGGTCAGAGAGTGAGTGAGTGAAAGTAGTGATAGAGGTGGTCAGAGAGTGAGTGAGTGATAGTTGTGGTAGAGGCGGTCAGAGAGTGAGTGAGTGGGTGAGGGATAGTAGTGGTAGAGGCAGTCAGAGAGTGAGTGAGTGAGTGAGTCAGTCAGTGGTAGAATCGGTCAGAGAGTGAGTGAGTGATTTATAGTAGTGGTAAAGGCGGTATGAGAGTGAGTGAGTGAGTGAGTGATAGTAGTGGTAGAGGCGGTCAAAGAGTGAATGAGTGAGTGAGTGAGAGAGTGATAGTAGTGGTAGAGGTGGTCAGAGAATGAGTGAGTGAGGGAGTTAGGGAGTGATAGTAGTAGTAGAGGCGGTCAGACAGTGAGTGAGTGATAGTAGTGGTAGAGGCGGTCAGAGAGTGAGTGAGTGAATAAGTGATAGTAGTGGGAGAAACGGTCAGAGAGTGAATGAGTGAGGGAGTTAGTGAGTGATAGTAGTAGTAGAGGTGGTCAGAGAGTGAGTGAGTTAGTGAGTGATTGTAGTGGTAGAGGCGGTCAGAGAGTGAGTGAGTGAGTGACTGAGTGAGTTAGTTATAGTAGTGGTAGAGGAGGACAGAGAATGAGTGAGTGAGTGAGTGAATGATAGTAGTGGTAGAGGCGGTCAGAGAGTGAGTGAGTGAGTGAATGAGTGATAGTAGTGATAGACACGGTCATAGAGTGAGTGAGTGAGTTAGTGATAGTAGTTTTCGGGACAATAATCTAGACCAAAATCTGGACAAAAATCTGTACTAAAATCTTGACCAAAATGAAGAACAAAATCTTTACCAATCTAGACCACAATCGAGACTAACATTTAAACCAAAATCTAAACCAAAATGTGAACCAAAATCTGAACCAAAATCTATACCAAAATCAAGACCAAATATTAGACCAACATCTAGACCAAAATCTAAACGGAAAGCTAGACCGAAATCTAGACCGAAATCTAGACCGAAATCTCGATCCGAAATCTGGTTCCGAAATCTAGACCGAAATCTGGATCCGAAATCTGGATCCGAAATCTAGACCAAAATCTAGACCAAAATCTGGACCGAAATCTAGACCGAAATCTAGACAAATATCTGAACCAAAATCTAGACCAAATCCTAGACCAAAATCTAGACTCAGTTCTAGACCAAAATATATACCAAAATCTAGACTAAAATCTAGACTAAAATATAGTGACCGGAGTCTGGACAAAAATCTGGACAAAAATCTAGACCAAATCCTAGACAAACATCTAGACCAAAATCTAGACCCAGTTCTAGACCAAAATATATTCCAAAATCTAGACTAAAATCTACACTAAAATCTAGACTAAAATCTAGACCCTAATTTGGACCAAAATCTAGACCAAGATCTAGACTAAATCTGGACTATTATCTAGATCAATATCTAGATCAAAATAAGGACCAAACTTTAGACCAAAATCTAGACCAAAAACTAGATCAAAATCTAAACCGAAATCTTGTCTAAAATCTAATGTAGACCAATCTACACCAAAATCTAGACATCTAGAAAAAAATCTAGACCAAAATTTGGAATCTTGACTAAAATCTAGACCAAAATGTAGACCAAAATGTAGACCAAAATGTGGACCGAAATCTAGACCAAAATCTAGACCAAAACCTAGAAAAAATCTAGACCAAAATCTTGACTAAAATCTAGACCAAAATCTAGACCAAAATAGACAAGAATCTAGACAAAAATCTACAACAAAATCTAGACCAATGTAGACCAATCTAGACTAAATATTAGACCAAAATCTTGACCAAAATATAGACCAAAATCTTTGAATAAAATCTAGAACAAAATGTAGACCAATCTAGACCAAATTCTAGACTAAAATTTAAACAAAAATCTAGACAAAAATCTGAACCAAAAACTAGACCAAAATCTGGACCAAAATTTAGACCAAAATTTAGACCAACATCTAGATCAACATCTAGACAAAAATCTAAACCGAAATCTAGTCCGAAATCTAGACCGAAATCTGGATCTGAAATCTGGACCGAAATCTAGACCAAAATATGGACCGAAATCTAGACCGATATCTTGACCGATATCTTGACCAAAATCTAGACCGAAAACTAGACGAAAATCTAGACCAAAATCTAGACTTTAATCTAGACTAAAATCTAGACTAAAAGCTAGACCAAAATTTGGACCAAAATCTAGAACAAAATTTAGATCAAAATCTGGACCAAAATCTAGATCAATATCTAGATCAAAGTGAGTGAGTGACTGATATTAGGTTTAGAGGCAATCAGAGAGTGAGTGAGTGATAGTAGTGGTAGAGGCGCTGAGAGAGAGTGAGTGAGTGATAGTAGTGGTAGAGACGGTCAGAGAGTAAGTGATAGTAGTGGTAGAGGCAGTAAGAGAGTGAGTGAGTGATAGTAGTGGTAGAGGCATTGAGAGAGTGAGTGAGTGAGTGATAGTAGTGGTAGAGGCGGTCAGAGAGTGAGTGATTGATAGTAGTGGTAGAGGCGGTCAGAGGTTGAGTGAGTGAGTGAGTTATAGTAGTGGTAGAGGCGGTCAGAGATTGAGTGAGTGAGTGAGTTAGTGATATTAATGGTAGAGGCTGTCAGAGAGTGAGTGAGTGATAGTAGTGGTAGAGGCGCTGAGAGAGAGTGAGTGAGTGATAGTAGTGGTAGAGGCGGTCAGAGAGTAAGTGATAGTAGTGGTAGAGGCAGTAAGAGAGTGAGTGAGTGATAATGGTGGTAGAGGCATTGAGAGAGTGAGTGAGTGAGTGATAGTAGTGGTAGAGGCGGTCAGAGAGTGAGTGAGTGATAGTAGTGGTAGAGGCGATCAGAGGTTGAGTGAGTGAGTGAGTGATAGTAGTGGTAGAGGCAGTCAGAGATTGAGTGAGTGAGTGAGTTAGTGATATTAATGGTAGAGGCGGTCAGAGAGTGAGTGAGTGAGTGATAGTAGTGGTAGAGGCGGTCAGAGAGTGAGTGAGTGATTGATAGTAGTGGTAGAGGCGGTCAGAGAGTGAGTGAGTGAGTGAGTGATAGTAGTGGTAGAGGCGGACAGAGAGTGAGTGAGTGATTGATAGTAGTGGTAGAGGCGGTCAGAGAGTGAGTTAGTGATAGTAGTGGTAGAGGAGATCAGAGAGTGAGTGAGTAAGTGATTGATAGTAGGGGTAGAGGCGGTCAGAGAGTGAGTGAGTGAGTGAGTGATAGTAGTGGTAGAGGCGGTCAGAGAGTAAGTGAGTGATTGATAGTAGTGGTAGAGGCGGTCAGAGAGTGAGTTAGTGATAGTAGTGGTAGAGGCGTTCAGAGAGTGAGTGAGTGAGTGAGTGATAGTAGTGGTAGAGGCAGTCAGAGAGTTAGTGAGTGAGTGAGTAAGTTATAGTAGTGGAAGAGGTGGTCAGAGAGTTAGTGAGTGATAGTAGTGGTAGAGGCGGTCAAAGTATGAGTGATTGAGTGAGTGATAGTAGTGGGGGAAACGGTCAGAGAGTGAGTGAGTGAGTGAGTTAGTGAGTGATAGTAGTAGTAGAGGTGGTCAGAGAGTGGGTGAGTTAGTGAGTGATAGTAGTTGTAGAGGCGGTCAGAGAGTGAGTGAGTGAGTGACTGAGTGAGTGAGTTATAGTGGTGGTAGAGGAGGACAGAGAATGAGTGAGTGAGTGAGTGAATGATAGTAGTGGTAGAGGCGGTCAGAGAGTGAGTGAGTGAAAGTAGTGATAGAGGTGGTCAGAGAGTGAGTGAGTGATAGTTGTGGTAGAGGCGGTCAGAGAGTGAGTGAGTGGGTGAGGGATAGTAGTGGTAGACGCAGTCAGAGAGTGAGTGAGTGAGTGAGTCAGTCAGTGGTAGAATCGGTCAGAGAGTGAGTGAGTGATTTATAGTAGTGGTAGAGGCGGTATGAGAGTGAGTGAGTGAGTGAGTGATAGTAGTGGTAGAGGCGGTCAAAGAGTGAATGAGTGAGTGAGTGAGAGAGTGATAGTAGTGGTAGAGGTGGTCAGAGAATGAGTGAGTGAGGGAGTTAGGGAGTGATAGTAGTAGTAGAGGCGGTCAGACAGTGAGTGAGTGATAGTAGTGGTAGAGGCGGTCAGAGAGTGAGTGAGTGAATAAGTGATAGTAGTGGGAGAAACGGTCAGAGAGTGAATGAGTGAGGGAGTTAGTGAGTGATAGTAGTAGTAGAGGTGGTCAGAGAGTGAGTGAGTTAGTGAGTGATTGTAGTGGTAGAGGCGGTCAGAGAGTGAGTGAGTGAGTGACTGAGTGAGTGAGTTATAGTAGTGGTAGAGGAG
Source organism: Ariolimax columbianus (assembly GCA_036924085.1). Lineage (NCBI taxonomy): Eukaryota > Metazoa > Mollusca > Gastropoda > Stylommatophora > Arionidae > Ariolimax > Ariolimax columbianus. Next base: position 20,895,055 of record JAVGWX010000021.1, read on the forward strand.
GACAGAGAATGAGTGAGTGAGTGAGTGAATGATAGTAGTGGTAGAGGCGGTCAGAGAGTGAGTGAGTGAGTGAATGAGTGATAGTAGTGATAGACACGGTCATAGAGTGAGTGAGTGAGTTAGTGATAGTAGTTGTAGAGGCTGTCAGAGAGTGAGTGAGTGAGTGATAGTTGTGGTAGAGGCGGTCAGAGAGTGAGTGATAGTAGTGGTAGAGGTGGTCAGAGAGTGATTGAGTGATAGTAGTGGTAGAGGCGGTCACAGAGTGAGTGAGTGATAGTAGTGTTAAAGGCGGTCAGAGAGTGAGTGAGTGATAGTAGTGGTAGAGGCGATCAGCGAGTGAGTGAGTGAGTGAGTGATAGTAGTGGTAGAGGCACTCAGAGAGTGTGTGAGTGAGTAATAGTAGTGGTAGAAGCGGTCAGAGAGTGAGAGAGTGAAAGTAGTGGTAGAGTCAGTCAGAGAGTGAGTCACTGAGTGAGTGAGTGATATTAGGTGTAGTGGCGGTCAGAGAGTGAGTGAGTGAGTGAGTGATAGTAGTGGTAGAGGCAATCAGAGAGTGAGTGAGTGATAGTAGTGGTAGAGGCACTGAGAGAGAGTGAGTGAGTGATAGTAGTGGTAGAGGCAATCAGAGAGTGAGTGAGTGATAGTAGTGGTAGAGGCAAAAAGAGAGTGAGTGAGTGATAGTAGTGGCAGAGGCACTCAGAGAGTGAGTGAGTGAGAGAGTGAAAGTAGTGGTGGAGGCAGTCAGAGAGTGAGTCACTGTGTGAGTGAGTGATATTAGGTGTAGTGGCGGTCAGAGAGTGAGTGAGAGATAGTAGTGGTAGAGGCAATCAGAGAGTGAGTGTGTGATAGTAGTGGTAGAGGCGCTGAGAGAGAGTGAGTGAGTGATAGTAGTGGTAGAGGCGCTTTGAGAGAGTGAGTGAGTGAGTGAGTGATAGTAGTCGCAGAGGCAGTCAGAAATTGAGTGATTGAGTTATAGTACTGGTAGAGGCGGTCAGAGGTTGAGTGAGTGAGTGATAGTAGTGGTAGAGGCGGTCAGAGATTGAGTGAGTGAGTGAGTTAGTGATATTAATTGTAGAGGCGGTCAGAGAGTGAGTGAGTGAGTGAGTGATAGTAGTGGTAGAGGCGGTCAGAGAGTGAGTGGGTTAGTGAGTGATTGAGCGATAGTAGTTGTAGAGGCAGTCAGAGAGTGAGTGAGTGATAGTAGTGGTAGAGGCTGTCAGAGAGTGAGTAAGTGATAGTAGTGGTAGAGGCAGTAAGAGAGCGAGTGAATGAGTGAGTGAGTGATAGTAGTAGTAGAGGCAGCCAGAGAGTGAGTGAGTGAGTGATAGTAGTGGTAGAGGCGGTCAGAGAGTGTGTGAGTGAGTAATAGTAGTGGTAGAAGCGGTCAGAGAGTGAGTGAGTGATAGTAGTAGTTGAGGCGGTCAGAGAGTGAGTGAGTGATAGCTGTGGTGGAGGCAGTCAGAGAGTGAGTTAGTTAGTGAGTGAGGGATAGTAGTGGTAGAGGCAGTCAGAGAGTGAGTCACTGAGTGAGTGAGTGATATTAGGTGTAGTGGCGGTCAGAGAATGAGTGAGGGATAGTAGTGGTAGAGGCAATCAGAGATTGAATGAGTGATAGTAGTGGTAGAGGCGCTGAGAGAGAGTGAGTGAGTGATAGTAGTGGTAGAGGTGGTCAGAGAGTAAGTGATAGTAGTGGTAGAGGCAGTAAGAGAGTGAGTCAGTGATAGTAGTGGTAGAGGCATTGAGAGAATGAGTGAGTGAGTGATAGTAGTGGTAGAGGCTGTCGGAGAGTGATTGAGTGAGTGAGTGATAGTAGTGGTAGAGGCGGTCAGAGAGTGAGTGAGTGAGTGAGTGAGTGATAGTAGTGGTAGAGGCGGTCAGAGATTGAGTGAGTGAGTGAGTTAGTGATATTAATGGTAGAGGCTGTCAAAGATTGAGTGAGTGAGTGAGTGATAGTAGTGGTAGAGGCGGTCAGAGAGTGAGTGAGTGATTGATAGTAATGGTAGAGGCGGTCAGAGAGTGAGTGAGTGAGTTATAGTAGTGGTAGAGGCTGTCAGAGAGTGAGTGAGTCAGTGAGTGAGTGAGTGAGTGATAGTAGTGGTAAAGGTGGTCAGAGAGTGAGTGAGTGATAGTAGTGGTAGAGGCGGTCAGAGAGTGAATGAGTGATAGTGGTGGTAGAGGTGGTCAGAGAATTAGTTCGTGAGTGATAATAGTGGTAGAGGCGTTCAGAGAGTGAGTGAGTGATAGTAGTGGAAGAGGCGGTCAGAGAATGAGTGAGTGATAGTAGTGGTAGAGGCACTGAGAGAGAGTGAGTGAGTGATAGTAGTGGTAGAGTCAGTCAGAGAGTGAGTCACTGAGTGAAGTATATTAGGTGTAGTGGCGGTCAGAGAGTGAGTGAGTGATACTAGTGGTAGAGGCAATCAGAGAGTGAGTTAGTGATAGTAGTGGTAGAGGCACTGAGAGAGAGTGAGTGAGTGATAGTAGTGGTAGAGGCACTAAGAGAGTGAGTGAGTGATAGTAGTGGTACAGGCAAAAAGAGAGAGTGAGTGATAGTAGTGGCAGAGGCACTCAGAGAGTGAGTGAGTGAGTGAGAGAGTGAAAGTAGTGGTTGAGGCAGTCAGAGAGTGAGTCACTGAGTGAGTGAGTGATATTAGGTGTAGTGGCGGTCAGAGAGTGAGTGAGTGATAGTAGTGGTAGAGGCAATCAGAGAGTGAGTGAGTGATAGTAGTGGGAGAGGCGGTAAGAGAGTGAGTGAGTGATAGTAGTGGTAGAGGCACTCAGAGAGTGAGTCAGTGATAGTAGTGGTACAGGCAAAAAGAGAGTGAGTGAGTGATAGTAGTGGCAGAGGCACTCAGAGAGTGAGTGAGTGAGAGAGTAAAAGTAGTGGTGTAGGCAGTCAGAGAGTGAGTCACTGAGTGAGTGAGTGATATTAGGTGTAGTGGCGGTCAGAGAGTGAGTGAGTGATAGTAGTGGTAGAGACAATCAGAGAGTGAGTGAGTGATAGTAGTGGTAGAGGCGCTGAGAGAGAGTGAGTGAGTGATAGTAGTGGTAGAGGCAATCAGAGAGTGAGTGAGTGATAGTAGTGGTAGAGGCGCTTTGAGAGAGTGAGTGAGTGATAGTAGTTGTAGAGGCGGTCAGAGAATAAGTGATAGTAGTGGTACAGGCAGTAAGAGAGTGAGTGAATGATAATAGTGGTAAAGGCATTGAGAGAGTGAGTGAGTGAGTGAGTGATAGTAGTGGTAGAGGCTGTCGGAGAGTGAGTGAGTGAGTGATATTAGTGGTAGAGGCGGTCAGAGAGTGAGTGAGTGATAGTAGTGGTAGAGGCGCTGAGAGAGAGTGAGTGAGTGAGTGAGTGATAGTAGTAGTAGAGGCAGTCATAGAGTGTGTGAGTGAGTGAGTGAGTAATAGTAGTGGTAGAAGCGGTCAGAGAGTGAGTGAGTTATAGTAGTGGTTGAGGTGGTCAGAGAGTGAGTGAGTGATAGTTGTGGTGGACGCAGTCAGAGAGTGAGTTAGTGAGTGAGTGAGGGATAGTAGTGGTAGAGGCAGTTAGAGAGTGAGTCACTGAGTGAGTGAGTGATATTAGGTGTAGTGGCGGTCAGAGATTGAGTGAGTGATAGTAGTGGTAGAGGCAATCAGAGATTGAGTGAGTGATAGTAGTGGTAGAGCCGCTGAGAGAGAGTGAGTGAGTGATAGTAGTGGTAGAGGCGGTCAGAGAGTAATTGATAGTAGTGGTAAAGGCAGTAAGAGAGTGAGTGAGTGATAGTAGTGGTAGAGGCATTGAGAGAGTGAGTGAGTGAGTGATAGTAGTGGTAGAGGCTGTCAGAGAGTGATTGCGTGAGTGAGTGATAGTAGTGGTAGAGGCGGTCAGAGAGTGAGTGAGTTAGTGATAGTAGTGGTAGAGGCGGTCAGAGATTGAGTGAGGGAGTGAGTTAGTGATATTAATGGTAGAGGCGGTCAAAGAATGAGTTAGTGAGTGAGTGATAGTAGTGGTAGAGGCGGTCAGAGATTGAGTGAGTGAGTGAGTGATTGATAGTAGTGGTAGAGGCGGTCAGAGAGTGAGTGAGTGAGTAATAGTAGTGGTAGAGGCTGTCAGAGAGTGAGTGAGTGAGTTATAGTAGTGGTAGAGGCAGTCAGAGAGTGAGTGAGCTAGTGAGTGATAGTAATGGTAGAGGCGGTCAGAGAGTGAGTGAGTGAGTTATAGTAGTGGTAGAGGCTGTCAGAGAGTGAGTGAGTGAGTCAGTGAGTGCGTGAGTGAGTGATAGTAGTGGTAAAGGTGGTCAGAGAGTGAGTTAGTGATAGTAGTAGTAGAGGCGGTCAGAAAGGGAATGAGTAAGTGAGTGAGTTAGTGATAGTAGTGGTAGAGGCGGTCAGAGAGTTAGTGAGTGAGTGATAGTAGTGGAAGAGGCGGTCAGAGAGTGAGTGAGTGATAATAGTGGTAGAGGCAATCAGAGAGTGAGTGAGTGATAGTAGTGGTAGAGGCGGTCAGAGAATGAGTGAGTGATAGTAGTGGTAGAGGCGGTCAGAGAGTGAGTGAGTGATAGTAGTGGTAGAGGCGTTCAAGGAAGTGATTTAGTCAGTGAGTAAGTCAATGATAGTAGTGGTAGAGGCAGTCAGAGAGTGAGTGAGTGAGTGAGTGATTGTGGTGGTAGAGGTGGTATGAGAGTGAGTGATAATAGTGGTACATGTGGTCAGAGAGTGAGTGATTGAGTGATAGTAGTGGAAGAGGTGGTCAGAGATTGAGTGAGTGAGTGATAATAGTGGTACATGTGGTCAGAGAGTGAGTGATTGAGTGATAGTAGTGGTAAAGGCGGTCAGAGAATGAGCGAGTGATAGTAGTGGTAGAGGCGGTAAGAGAGTGAGTGAGTGAGTGAGTGAAAGTAGCTGAAAAGGCGCTCAGAGAGTGATTGAGTGATAGTAGTGGAAAAGGCGGTCAGAGAGTGAGTGAGTGAAAGTAGTGGTAGATGCGTTCAGAGACTGAGTGAGTAAATGAGTGAGTGATAGTAGTGGTAGAGGCGGTCAGAGAGTGAGTGAGTGAGTGAGTGATAGTAGTGGTAGAGGCTGTCAGAGAATGAGTGAGTGAGTTATAGTAGTGGTATAGGGGGTCAGAGAGTGAGTGAGTGAGTGATAGTAGTGGTAGAGGCGGTCAGAGAGGGAGTGAGTGAGTGAGTGAGTGAGTCAGAGATACTAGTGGTAGAGGCGGTCAGAGAGTAAATGAGTGAGTGATGGAGTGATAGTAGTGGTAGAGTCAGTCAGAGAGTAAGCTAGTGAGTGAGTGAGTGAATGATAGTAGTGGTAGAGGAAGTCAGTGAGTGTGTGAGTGAGTGAGAAATAGTAGTGATAGAGGTGGTCAGAGAGTGAGTGAGATAGTGAGTGAGTGAGAGAGTTAGTGATAGTAGTGGTAGAGGCGGTCAGAGAGTGAGTGAGTGATAGTAGTGGTAGAGGCGGTCGGAGAGTGAGTGAATGATTGAGTGAGTGAGTGATAGTACTTGTATAGGCGTTCAGAGAGTGAGTGAGTGATGGTAGTGGTAGAGGTGGTCAGAGAATCAGTGAGTGATAGTAGTGGTAGAGGTGCTCAGAGAGTGAACGAGTGATACTAGGGATAGAGGCGGTCAGAGAGTGAGTGTGATAGTGAGTAAGTTAGTGAGTGAATGATAGTAGTGGTAGAGGCAGTCAGAGAGTGAGTGAGTGAGTGAGTGATAGTAATGGTAGAGGCAGTCAGATACTGAGTGAGTGAGTGATAGTGGCGGTAGAGGCGATCAGAGAGTGAGTGAGTGAGTGAGCGAGTGATAGTAGTGGTAGAGGAGGTCAGAGATTGAGTGAGTGAGTTATAGTAGTGGTAGAGGCAGTCAGAGAGTGAGTTGGTGAGTGAGTGAGTCATAGTAGTGGTAGAGGCGGTCAGAGAGTGAGTGAGTGAGTGAGTGATAGAAGTGGTAGAGGCGGTCAAAAGTTGAGTGAGTGAGTGAGTGATAGTAGTAGTAGAGACGGTCAGAGAGTGAGTGAGTGAGTGATAGTAGTGGTAGAGGCAGTCAGAGAGTGAGTTAGTTAGTGAGTGAGTGAGTGATAATATTGTTAGAGGCGGTCAGAGAGTGAGTGAGTGAGTGATAAAAGTGGTAGAGGCGGTCAGAGAGTGAGTGAGTGAGTGAGTGATAGTAGTGGTAGAGGCGTTCAGAGAGTGAGTGAGTGAAAGTATTGGTAGAGGCGGTTGGAGAATGAGTGAGTGATAGTAGGGGTAGAGGCGGTAAGTGAGTGAGTGAGTGAGTGATAGTAGTGGTAGAGGCAATCAGAAAGTGAGTGAGTAATAGTAGTGGCAGAGGCACTCAGAGAGTGAGTGATTGAGTAAGAGAGTGAAAGTAGTGGTGGAGGCAATCAGAGAGTGAGTCACTGAGTGAGTGAGTGATAGTAGTGGTGGAGGCAATCAGAGTGTGAGTGAGTTATAGTAATTGTAGAGGCGCTGAGAGAGAGTGAGTGAGTGATAGTAGTGGTAGAGGCGGTCAGAGAGTGAGTGAGTGATAGTAGGGGTAGAGGCGGTAAGAGAGTGAGTTAGTGAGTGATAGTAGTGGTAGAGGCAATCAGAGAGTGAGTGAGTAATAGTAGTGGCAGAGGCACTCAGAGAGTGAGTGAGTGAGTAAGAGAGTGAAAGTAGTGGTGGAGGCAAATCAGAGAGTGAGTCACTGAGTGAGTGAGTGATAGTAGTGGTGGAGGCAATCAGAGTGTGAGTGAGTTATAGTAATTGTAGAGGCGCTGAGAGAGAGTGAGTGAGTGATAGTAGTGGTAGAGGCGGTCAGAGAGTAAGTGATAGTAGTGGTAGAGGCAGTAAGAGAGTGAGTTAGTGAGTGATAGTAGTGGTAGAGGCGGTCAGAGAGTAAGTGATAGTAGAGGTAGAGGCGGTCAGAGAGTGAGTTAGTGAGTGATAGTAGTGGTAGAAGCGGTCAGAGAGTGAGTGAGTGAGTGGGGGAGTGAGTGATAGTAGTGGTAGAGGCGGTCAGAGAGTGAGTGAGTGATAGTAGTAGTAGAGGTGGTAAGAGATTGAGTGAGTGAGTGAGCAATAGTAGTGTTAGAGGCGGTCAGAGAGTGAATGAGTGAGTGAGTGATAGTAGTGGTAGAGTCAGTCAGAGTGTAAACTAGTGAGTGAGTGAGTGAGTGAGTGATAGTAGTGGTAGAGGCGGTCAGAGAGTAAGTGATAGTAGTGGTAGAGGCGGTCAGAGAGAGAGTTAGTGAGTGATAGTAGTGGTAGAAGCGGTCAGAGAGTGAGTGAGTGAGTGATAGTAGTGGTAAAGGCGGTCAGAGAGTGAGTAAGTGAGTGGGGGAGTGAGTGATAGTAGTGGTAGAGGCGGTCAGAGAGTGAGTGAGTGATAGTAGTGGTAGAGCTGGTGAGAGAGTGAGTGAGTGAGTGAGCAATAGTAGTGTTAGAGGCGGTCAGAGAGTGAATGAGTGAGTGAGTGATAGTAGTGGTAGAGTCAGTCAGAGTGTAAGCTAGTGAGTGAGTGAGTGAGTGAGTGAGTGAATTATAGTAGTGGTAGAGTCAGTCACAGAGTGAGTGAATTAGTGAGTGATAGTAGTGGTAGAGGCAGTCAGAGAGTGAGTGAGTGAGTGAGTGATTGTAGTTGTAGAGGCGGTCAGAGATTGAGTGAGTGAGTGATAGTAGTGGTAGAGGCGGTCAGAGAGTGACTGAGTGATAGTAGTGGTAGAGGCGGTCAGAGAGTGAATGAGTGATAGTAGTGGTAAAGGCTGTTATAGAGTGAGTGAGTGATAGTAGTTGTAGAGGCGGTCAGAGAGTGAGTGAGTCATAGTAGTGGTAGAGGCAATCAGAGAGTGAGTGAGTGATAGTAGTGGTATAGGCGCTGAGAGAGAGTGAGTGAGTGAGTGGGTGAGTGATAGTAGTGGTAGAGGCGGTCAGAGAGTGAGTGAGTGAGTGAATGAGTTATAGTAGTGGTAGAGGCGGTCAGTGAGTTAGTGAATCAGTGACTGAGTGATAGTAGTGGTAGAGGCGGTCAGAGAGTGAATGAGTGAGTGACTGAATGAGTAGTGATAGTATTGGTAGAAGCAATCAGAGAGTGAGTGAGTGAGTGAGTGAGTGATAGTAGTAGTAGAGGTGGTCAGAGAGTGAGTGAGTGAGTGATAGTAGTGGTAGAGGCGGTCAGAGAGTGAATTAGTGAGTGAGTATTGGTAGTAGTGGTAGAGGCGGTAAGAGAGTGAGTGAGTGAGTGATAGTAGTGGTAGAAGCGGTCAGAGAGTGAGTGAGTGAGTGATAGTAGTTGTAGAGGTGGTCAGAGAGTGAGTAAGTGATAGTAGTGGTAGAAGCGGTCAGAGAGTGAGTGAGAGAGTTAGTGATAGTAGTGGTAGAGGCGGTCAGAGAGTGAGTGAGTGATAGTAGTGGTATAGGCGGTCAGAGAGTGAGTGATTGAGTGAGTTAGTGAGTGATAGTAGTGGCAGAGGCGGTCAGAGAGTGAGTGAGTGAGTGATAGTAGTGGTAGAGGTGGTCAGAGAATGAGTGAGTGGGTGAGTGAGTGATAGTAGTGGTAGAGGCGGTCAGAGAGTGAGTGAGTGATAGTAGTGCTAGAGGCCGTCAGAGAGTGAGTGAGTGAGTGGTAGTAGTGGTAGAGGGGGTCAGAGAGTGAGTGCGTGAGTGAGTGATAGTAGTTCTAGAGGAGGTCAGAGAGTGAGTGAGTGATAGTAGTGGTAGAAGCGGTCAGAGAGTGAGTGAGTGAGTGAGTCATAGAAGTGGTAGAGGCGGTCAGAGAGTGAATGAGTCAGTGAGTGAGTGATAGTAGTGGTAGAGGCGTCAGAGAGTGAACAATTGAGTAATAGTAGTGTTAGAGGCGGTCAGAGAGTGAGGGAGTGAGTGATAGTAGTGATAGAGGCAGTCAAAGAGTGAGTGAGTGAGTGAGTGATAGTAGTGGTAGATGCGGTCAGAGAGTGAGTGAGTGAGTGATAGTAGTGGTAGAGGCGGTCAGAGAGTGAGTGAGTGAGTGATAGTAGTAGTAGAGGCGGTCAGAGAGTGAGTGAGTGAGTGACAGTAGTGGTAGAGGCGGTCAGAGAGTGAGTGAGTGAGGGAATGAGTTATAGTAGTGTTAGAAGCGGTCAATGAGTGAGTTACTGAGTGATAGTAGTGGTAGAGGCGGTCAGAGAGTGAATGAGTGAGTGACTGAATGAGTAGTGATAGTATTGGTAGAGCCAATCAGAGAGTGAGTGAGTGAGTGAGTGATAGTAGTAGTAGAGGCGGTCAGAGAGTGAGTGAGTGAGTGAGTGATAGTAGATGTAGAGGCGCTGAGAGAGAGTGAGTGGGTGATAGTAGTGGTAGAGGCGGTCAGAGAGTGAGTGATAGTAGTGGTAGAGGTGGTAAGAGAGTGAGTGATAGTAGTGGTAGAGGCGGACAGAGAGTGAGTGAGTAAATGATTGATAGTAGTGGTAGAGGCGGTCAGAGAGCTAGTCAAAAGTTGAGTGAGTGAGTGAGTGATAGTAGTAGTAGAGACGGTCAGAGAGTGAGTGAGTGAGTGATAGTAGTGGTAGAGGCAGTCAGAGAGTGAGTTAGTTAGTGAGTGAGTGAGTGATAATATTGTTAGAGGCGGTCAGAGAGTGAGTGAGTGAGTGATAAAAGTGGTAGAGGCGGTCAGAGAGTGAGTGAGTGAGTGAGTGATAGTAGTGGTAGAGGCGTTCAGAGAGTGAGTGAGTGAAAGTATTGGTAGAGGCGGTTGGAGAATGAGTGAGTGATAGTAGGGGTAGAGGCGGTAAGTGAGTGAGTGAGTGAGTGATAGTAGTGGTAGAGGCAATCAGAGAGTGAGTGAGTAATAGTAGTGGCAGAGGCACTCAGAGAGTGAGTGATTGAGTAAGAGAGTGAAAGTAGTGGTGGAGGCAATCAGAGAGTGAGTCACTGAGTGAGTGAGTGATAGTAGTGGAGGCAATCAGAGTGTGAGTGAGTTATAGTAATTGTAGAGGCGCTGAGAGAGAGTGAGTGAGTGATAGTAGTGGTAGAGGCGGTCAGAGAGTGAGTGAGTGATAGTAGGGGTAGAGGCGGTAAGAGAGTGAGTTAGTGAGTGATAGTAGTGGTAGAGGCAATCAGAGAGTGAGTGAGTAATAGTAGTGGCAGAGGCACTCAGAGAGTGAGTGAGTGAGTAAGAGAGTGAAAGTAGTGGTGGAGGCAATCAGAGAGTGAGTCACTGAGTGAGTGAGTGATAGTAGTGGTGGAGGCAATCAGAGTGTGAGTGAGTTATAGTAATTGTAGAGGCGCTGAGAGAGAGTGAGTGAGTGATAGTAGTGGTAGAGGCGGTCAGAGAGTAAGTGATAGTAGTGGTAGAGGCAGTAAGAGAGTGAGTTAGTGAGTGATAGTAGTGGTAGAGGCGGTCAGAGAGTAAGTGATAGTAGAGGTAGAGGCGGTCAGAGAGTGAGTTAGTGAGTGATAGTAGTGGTAGAAGCGGTCAGAGAGTGAGTGAGTGAGTGATAGTAGTGGTAGAGGCGGTCAGAGAGTGAGTGAGTGAGTGGGGGAGTGAGTGATAGTAGTGGTAGAGGCGGTCAGAGAGTGAGTGAGTGATAGTAGTGGTAGAGGTGGTGAGAGATTGAGTGAGTGAGTGAGCAATAGTAGTGTTAGAGGCGGTCAGAGAGTGAATGAGTGAGTGAGTGATAGTAGTGGTAGAGTCAGTCAGAGTGTAAACTAGTGAGTGAGTGAGTGAGTGAGTGAGTGAGTGATAGTAGTGGTAGAGGCGGTCAGAGAGTAAGTGATAGTAGTGGTAGAGGCGGTCAGAGAGAGAGTTAGTGAGTGATAGTATTGGTAGAAGCGGTCAGAGAGTGAGTGAGTGAGTGATAGTAGTGGTAAAGGCGGTCAGAGAGTGAGTGAGTGAGTGGGGGAGTGAGTGATAGTAGTGGTAGAGGCGGTCAGAGAGTGAGTGAGTGATAGTAGTGGTAGAGCTGGTGAGAGAGTGAGTGAGTGAGTGAGCAATAGTAGTGTTAGAGGCGGTCAGAGAGTGAATGAGTGAGTGAGTGATAGTAGTGGTAGAGTCAGTCAGAGTGTAAGCTAGTGAGTGAGTGAGTGAGTGAGTGAGTGAATTATAGTAGTGGTAGAGTCAGTCACAGAGTGAGTGAATTAGTGAGTGATAGTAGTGGTAGAGGCAGTCAGAGAGTGAATGAGTGAGTGAGTGATTGTAGTTGTAGAGGCGGTCAGAGAGTGAGTGATAGAGTGATAGTAGTGGTAGAGGCGGTCAGAGAGTGACTGAGTGATAGTAGTGGTAGAGGCGGTCAGAGAGTGAATGAGTGATAGTAGTGGTAAAGGCTGTTATAGAGTGAGTGAGTGATAGTAGTTGTAGAGGCGGTCAGAGAGTGAGTGAGTCATAGTAGTGGTAGAGGCAATCAGAGAGTGAGTGAGTGATAGTAGTGGTATAGGCGCTGAGAGAGAGTGAGTGAGTGAGTGGGTGAGTGATAGTAGTGGTAGAGGCGGTCAGAGAGTGAGTTAGTGAGTGATTGAGTGAAAGTAGTAGTAGAGGCACTCAGAGAGTGAGTGAGTGAGTGATTGAGTGATAGTAGTAGTAGAGGCGGTCAGAGAGTGAGTGAGTGAGTGAATGAGTTATAGTAGTGGTAGAGGCGGTCAGTGAGTTAGTGAATCAGTGACTGAGTGATAGTAGTGGTAGAGGCGGTCAGAGAGTGAATGAGTGAGTGACTGAATGAGTAGTGATAGTATTGGTAGAAGCAATCAGAGAGTGAGTGAGTGAGTGAGTGAGTGATAGTAGTAGTAGAGGTGGTCAGAGAGTGAGTGAGTGAGTGATAGTAGTGGTAGAGGCGGTCAGAGAGTGAATTAGTGAGTGAGTATTGGTAGTAGTGGTAGAGGCGGTCAGAGAGTGAGTGAGTGAGTGATAGTAGTGGTAGAAGCGGTCAGAGAGTGAGTGAGTGAGTGATAGTAGTTGTAGAGGTGGTCAGAGAGTGAGTAAGTGATAGTAGTGGTAGAAGCGGTCAGAGAGTGAGTGAGTGAGTTAGTGATAGTAGTGGTAGAGGCGGTCAGAGAGTGAGTGAGTGATAGTAGTGGTATAGGCGGTCAGAGAGTGAGTGATTGAGTGAGTTAGTGAGTGATAGTAGTGGCAGAGGTGGTCAGAGAGTGAGTGAGTGAGTGATAGTAGTGGTAGAGGTGGTCAGAGAATGAGTGAGTGAGTGAGTGAGTGATAGTAGTGGTAGAGGCGGTCAGAGAGTGAGTGAGTGATAGTAGTGCTAGAGGCCGTCAGAGAGTGAGTGAGTGAGTGGTAGTAGTGGTAGATGGGGTCAGAGAGTGAGTGCGTGAGTGAGTGATAGTAGTTCTAGAGGAGGTCAGAGAGTGAGTGAGTGATAGTAGGGGTAGAAGCGGTCAGAGAGTGAGTGAGTGAGTGAGTCATAGAAGTGGTAGAGGCGGTCAGAGAGTGAATGAGTCAGTGAGTGAGTGATAGTAAGTGTAGAGGCGTCAGAGAGTGAACAATTGAGTAATAGTAGTGTTAGAGGCGGTCAGAGAGTGAGGGAGTGAGTGATAGTAGTGATAGAGGCAGTCAAAGAGTGAGTGAGTGAGTGAGTGATAGTAGTGGTAGATGCGGTCAGAGAGTGAGTGAGTGAGTGATAGTAGTGGTAGAGGCGGTCAGAGAGTGAGTGAGTGAGTGAGTGAGTGATAGTAGTAGTAGAGGCGGTCAGAGAGTGAGTGAGTGAGTGACAGTAGTGGTAGAGGCGGTCAGAGAGTGAGTGAGTGAGGGAATGAGTTATAGTAGTGTTAGAAGCGGTCAATGAGTGAGTTACTGAGTGATAGTAGTGGTAGAGGCGGTCAGAGAGTGAATGAGTGAGTGACTGAATGAGTAGTGATAGTATTGGTAGAGCCAATCAGAGAGTGAGTGAGTGATAGTAGTAGTAGAGGCGGTCAGAGAGTGAGTGAGTGAGTGAGTGATAGTAGATGTAGAGGCGCTGAGAGAGAGTGAGTGAGTGATAGTAGTGGTAGAGGCGGTCAGAGAGTGAGTGATAGTAGTGGTAGAGGTGGTAAGAGAGTGAGTGATAGTAGTGGTAGAGGCGGACAGAGAGTGAGTGAGTAAATGATTGATAGTAGTGGTAGAGGCGGTCAGAGAGCTAGTGAGTGAGTGATAGTAGTGGTAGAGGCGGTCAGAGAGTAAGTGAGTGATAGTAGTGGTAGAGGCGGACAGAGAGTGAGTGAGTAAATGATTGATAGTAGTGGTAGAGGCGGTCAGAGAGCTAGTGAGTGAGTGATAGTAGTGGTAGAGGCGGTCAGAGAGTAAGTGAGTGATAGTAGTGGTAGAGGTGGTCAGAGAGTGAGTGAGTGGTAGTAGTGGTAGAGGCGGTCAGAGAGTGATTGAGTGAGTGAGTGATAGTAGTGGTAGAGGCACTGAGAGAGAGTGAGTGAGTGATAGTAGTGGTAGAGGCGGTAAGAGAGTGAGTGAGTGAGTGATACTAGTGGTAGAGGCCGTCGAAGAGTGATTGAGTGAGTGAGTGAGTGATAGTAGTGGTAGAGGCAGTCAGAGAGTGAGTGAGTGAGTGATACTAGTAGTAGAGGCGGTCAGAGAGTGAGTGAGTGAGTGAGTGATAGTAGTGGTAGAGGCGGTCAGAGAGTGAGTGAATGATAGTATTGGTAGAGGCAATCAGAGAGTGAGTGAGTGAGTGAGTGATAGTAGTGGTAGAGGCGGTAAGAGAGTGAGTGAGTGAGTGATAGTAGTGGTAGAGGTGGTCAGAGAGTGAGTGAGTGAGTAAGTGATAGTAGTGGTAGAGGCGGTCAGAGAGTGAGTGAGTGACTGATAGTAGTGGTAGAGGTGGTCAGAGATTGAGTGAGTGAGTGAGTGAGTGATAGTAGTGGTAGAGGCTGTCAGAGAGTGAGTGAGTGAGTGATAGTAGTTGTAGAGGTGGTCAGAGAGTGAGTGAGTGAGTGAGTGAGTGAGTGAAAGTGGTGGTAGAGCCGGTCAGAGAATGAGTGAGTGAGTGATAGTAGGGGTAGAGGCGGTCAGAAAGTGAGTGAGTGATAGTAGTGGTAGAGGCAGTCAGAGAGTGAGTGAGTGATAGTAAAGGTAGAGGCGGTCAGAGAGTGAGTGAGTGAGTGAATGAGTTATAGTAGTGGTAGAGGCGGTCAGTGAGTGAGTGAATCAGTGACTGAGTGATAGTAGTGGTAGAGGCGGTCAGAGAGTGAATGAGTGAGTGACTGAATGAGTAGTGATAGTATTGGTAGAGGCAATCAGAGAGTGAGTGAGTGAGTGAGTGATAGTAGTAGTACAGGTGGTCAGAGAGTGAGTGATAATAGTGGTAGAGGTGGTCAGAGATTGAGTGAGTGAGTGATAGTAGTGGTAGAGGCGGTCAGAGAGTGAATTAGTGAGTGAGTATTGGTAGTAGTGGTAGAGGCGGTCAGAGAGTGAGTGAGTGAGTGATAGTAGTGGTAGAAGCGATCAGAGAGTGAGTGAGTGAGTGATAGTAGTTGTAGAGGTGGTCAGAGAGTGAGTAAGTGATAGTAGTGGTAGAAGCAATCAGAGAGTGAGTGAGTGAGTTAGTGATAGTAGCGGTAGAAGCGGTCAGAGAGTGAGTGAGTGATAGTAGTGGTAGAGGCGGTCAGAGAGTGAGTGATTGAGTGAGTTAGTGAGTGATACTAGTGGCAGAGGCGGTCAGAGAGTGAGTGAGTGAGTGATAGTAGTGGTAGAGGTGGTCAGAGAATGAGTGAGTGAGTGAGTGAGTGAGTGATAGAAGTGGTAGAGGCGGCCAGAGAGTGAGTGAGTGATAGTAGTGCTAGAGGCCGTCAGAGAGTGAGTGAGTAAGTGTTAGTAGTGGTAGAGGGGGTCAGAGAGTGAGTGCGTGAGTGAGTGATAGTAGTTGTAGAGGAGGTCAGAGAGTGAGTGAGTGATAGTAGTGGTAGAAGCGGTCAGAGAGTGAGTGACTGAGTGAGTGATAGAAGTGGTAGAGGCGGTCAGAGAGTGAATGAGTCAGTGAGTGAGTGATAGTAGAGGTAGAGGCGTCAGAGAGTGAACAATTGAGGAATAGTAGTGTTAGAGGCGGTCAGAGAATGAGGGAGTGAGTGATAGTAGTGATAGAGGCAGTCAAAGAGTGAGTGAGTGAGTGAGTGATAGTAGTGGTAGAGGCGGTCAGAGAGTGAGTGAGTGAGTGAAAGTAGTGGTAGAGGCGGTCAGAGAGTGAGTGAGTGAGTGAGTGAGTGATAGTAGTAGTAGAGGCGGTCAGAGAGTGAGTGAGTGAGTGATAGTAGTGGTAGAGGCGGTCAGAGAGTGAGTGAGTGAGGGAATGAGTTATAGTAGTGGTAGAAGCGGTCAATGAGTGAGTTACTGAGTGATAGTAGTGGTAGAGGCGGTCAGAGAGTGAATGAGTGAGTGACTGAATGAGTAGTGATAGTATTGGTAGAGCCAATCAGAGAGTGAGTGAGTGAGTGAGTGATAGTAGTAGTAGAGGCGGTCAGAGAGTGAGTGAGTGAGTGAGTGATAGTAGTGGTAGAGGCGCTGAGAGAGAGTGAGTGAGTGATAGTAGTGGTAGAGGCGGTCAGAGAGTGAGTGATAGTAGTGGTAGAGGCGGTAAGAGAGTGAGTGATAGTAGTGGTAGAGGCAGACAGAGAGTGAGTGAGTAAATGATTGATAGTAGTGGTAGAGGCGGTCAGAGAGCTAGTGAGTGAGTGATAGTAGTGGTAGAGGCGGTCAGAGAGTAAGTGAGTGATAGTAGTGGTAGAGGCGGACAGAGAGTGAGTGAGTAAATGATTGATAGTAGTGGTAGAGGCGGTCAGAGAGCTAGTGAGTGAGTGATAGTAGTGGTAGAGGCGGTCAGAGAGTAAGTGAGTGATAGTAGTGGTAGAGGCGGTCAGAGAGTGATTGAGTGAGTGAGTTATAGTAGTGGTAGAGGCACTGAGAGAGAGTGAGTGAGTGATAGTAGTGGTAGAGGCGGTAAGAGAGTGAGGGAGTGAGTGATACTAGTGGTAGAGGCCGTCGAAGAGTGATTGAGTGAGTGAGTGAGTGATAGTAGTGGTAGAGGCAGTCAGAGAGTGAGTGAGTGAGTGATACTAGTAGTAGAGGCGGTCAGAGAGTGAGTGAGTGAGTGAGTGATAGTAGTGGTAGAGGCGGTCAGAGAGTGAGTGAGTGATAGTATTGGTAGAGGCAATCAGAGAGTGAGTGAGTAAGTGAGTGATAGTAGTGGTAGAGGCGGTTAGAGAGTGAGTGAGTGAGTGATAGTAGTGGTAGAGGTGGTCAGAGAGTGAGTGAGTGAGTGATAGTAGTGGTAGAGGCGGTCAGAGAGTGAGTGAGTGACTGATAGTAGTGGTAGAGGTGGTCAGAGATTGAGTGAGTGAGTGAGTGAGTGATAGTAGTGGTAGAGGCGGTCAGAGAGTGAGTGAGTGAGTGATAGTAGTGGTAGAAGCGGTCAGAGAGTGAGTGAGTGAGTGAGTGAGTGCTAGTAGTTGTAGAGGTGGTCAGAGAGTGGATGAGTGAGTGAGTAAGTGATAGTGGTGGTAGAGCCGGTCAGAGAATGAGTGAGTGAGTGATAGTAGGGGTAGAGGCGGTCAGAGAGTGAGTGAGTGATAGTAGTGGTAGAGGCAGTCAGAGAGTGAGTGAGTGATAGTAGTGGTAGAGGCGGTCAGAGAGTGAGTGAGTGAGTGAGTGAATGAGTTATAGTAGTGGTAGAGGCGGTCAGTGAGTGAGTGAATCAGTGACTGAGTGATAGTAGTGGTAGAGGCGGTCAGAGAGTGAATGAGTGAGTGACTGAATGAGTAGTGATAGTATTGGTAGAGGCAATCAGAGAGTGAGTGAGTGAGTGAGTGATAGTAGTAGTAGAGGTGGTCAGAGAGTGAGTGATACTAGTGGTAGAGGTGGTCAGAGATTGAGTGAGTGAGTGATAGTAGTGGTAGAGGCGGTCTGAGAGTGAATTAGTGAGTGAGTATTGGTAGTAGTGGTAGAGGCGGTCAGAGATTGAGTGAGTGAGTGATAGTAGTGGTAGAAGCGGTCAGAGAGTGAGTGAGTGAGTGAGTGATAGTAGTTGTAGAGGTGGTCAGAGATTGAGTTAGTGATAGTAGTGGTAGAGGCGGTCAGAGAGTGAGTGAGTGATAGTAGTGGTAGAGGCGGTCAGAGAGTGAGTGATTGAGTGAGTTTAGTGAGTAATGGTAGTGGGAGAGGCGGTCAGAGAGTGAGTGAGTGAGTGATAGTAGTGGTAGAGGTGGTCAGAGAATGAGTGAGTGAGTGAGTGAGTGATAGTAGTGGTAGAGGCGGTCAGAGAGTGAGTGAGTGATAGTAGTGCTAGAGGCCGTCAGAGAGTGAGTGAGTGAGTGATAGTAGTGGTAGAGGTGGTCAGAGAATGAGTGAGTGAGTGAGTGAGTGAAAGTAGTGGTAGAGGCGGTCAGAGAGTGAGTGAGTGAGTGAGTGAGTGATAGTAGTAGTAGAGGCGGTCAGAGAGTGAGTGAGTGAGTGATAGTAGTGGTAGAGGCGGTCAGAGAGTGAGTGAGTGAGGGAATGAGTTATAGTAGTGGTAGAAGCGGTCAATGAGTGAGTTACTGAGTGATAGTAGTGGTAGAGGCGGTCAGAGAGTGAATGAGTGAGTGACTGAATGAGTAGTGATAGTATTGGTAGAGCCAATCAGAGAGTGAGTGAGTGAGTGAGTGATAGTAGTAGTAGAGGCGGTCAGAGAGTGAGTGAGTGAGTGAGTGATAGTAGTGGTAGAGGCGCTGAGAGAGAGTGAGTGAGTGATAGTAGTGGTAGAGGCGGTCAGAGAGTGAGTGATAGTAGTGGTAGAGGCGGTAAGAGAGTGAGTGATAGTAGTGGTAGAGGCAGACAGAGAGTGAGTGAGTAAATGATTGATAGTAGTGGTAGAGGCGGTCAGAGAGCTAGTGAGTGAGTGATAGTAGTGGTAGAGGCGGTCAGAGAGTAAGTGAGTGATAGTAGTGGTAGAGGCGGACAGAGAGTGAGTGAGTAAATGATTGATAGTAGTGGTAGAGGCGGTCAGAGAGCTAGTGAGTGAGTGATAGTAGTGGTAGAGGCGGTCAGAGAGTAAGTGAGTGGTAGTAGTGGTAGAGGCGGTCAGAGAGTGATTGAGTGAGTGAGTGATAGTAGTGGTAGAGGCACTGAGAGAGAGTGAGTGAGTGATAGTAGTGGTAGAGGCGGTAAGAGAGTGAGGGAGTGAGTGATACTAGTGGTAGAGGCCGTCGAAGAGTGATTGAGTGAGTGAGTGAGTGATAGTAGTGGTAGAGGCAGTCAGAGAGTGAGTGAGTGAGTGATACTAGTAGTAGAGGCGGTCAGAGAGTGAGTGAGTGAGTGAGTGATAGTAGTGGTAGAGGCGGTCAGAGAGTGAGTGAGTGATAGTATTGGTAGAGGCAATCAGAGAGTGAGTGAGTAAGTGAGTGATAGTAGTGGTAGAGGCGGTAAGAGAGTGAGTGAGTGAGTGATAGTAGTGGTAGAGGTGGTCAGAGAGTGAGTGAGTGAGTGATAGTAGTGGTAGAGGCGGTCAGAGAGTGAGTGAGTGAGTGATAGTAGTGGTAGAAGTGGTCAGAGATTGAGTGAGTGAGTGAGTGAGTGATAGTAGTGGTAGAGGCGGTCAGAGAGTGAGTGAGTGAGTGATAGTAGTGGTAGAAGCGGTCAGAGAGTGAGTGAGTGAGTGAGTGAGTGCTAGTAGTTGTAGAGGTGGTCAGAGAGTGGATGAGTGAGTGAGTAAGTGATAGTGGTGGTAGAGCCGGTCAGAGAATGAGTGAGTGAGTGATAGTAGGGGTAGAGGCGGTCAGAGAGTGAGTGAGTGATAGTAGTGGTAGAGGCAGTCAGAGAGTGAGTGAGTGATAGTAGTGGTAGAGGCGGTCAGAGAGTGAGTGAGTGAGTGAGTGAATGAGTTATAGTAGTGGTAGAGGCGGTCAGTGAGTGAGTGAATCAGTGACTGAGTGATAGTAGTGGTAGAGGCGGTCAGAGAGTGAGTGAGTGATAGTAGTGGTATAGGCGGTCAGAGAGTGAGTAATTGAGTGAGTTAGTGAGTGATAGTAGTGGCAGAGGCGGTCAGAGAGTGAGTGAGTGAGTGATAGTAGTGGTAGAGGTGGTCAGAGAATGAGTGAGTGAGTGAGTGAGTGATAGTAGTGGTAGAGGCGGTCAGAGAGTGAGTGAGTGATAGTAGTGCTAGAGGCCGTCAGAGAGTGAGTGAGTGAGTGGTAGTAGTGGTAGATGGGGTCAGAGAGTGAGTGCGTGAGTGAGTGATAGTAGTTCTAGAGGAGGTCAGAGAGTGAGTGAGTGATAGTAGGGGTAGAAGCGGTCAGAGAGTGAGTGAGTGAGTGAGTCATAGAAGTGGTAGAGGCGGTCAGAGAGTGAATGAGTCAGTGAGTGAGTGATAGTAGTGGTAGAGGCGTCAGAGAGTGAACAATTGAGTAATAGTAGTGTTAGAGGCGGTCAGAGAGTGAGGGAGTGAGTGATAGTAGTGATAGAGGCAGTCAAAGAGTGAGTGAGTGAGTGAGTGATAGTAGTGGTAGATGCGGTCAGAGAGTGAGTGAGTGAGTGATAGTAGTGGTAGAGGCGGTCAGAGAGTGAGTGAGTGAGTGAGTGAGTGATAGTAGTAGTAGAGGCGGTCAGAGAGTGAGTGAGTGAGTGACAGTAGTGGTAGAGGCGGTCAGAGAGTGAGTGAGTGAGGGAATGAGTTATAGTAGTGTTAGAAGCGGTCAATGAGTGAGTTACTGAGTGATAGTAGTGGTAGAGGCGGTCAGAGAGTGAATGAGTGAGTGACTGAATGAGTAGTGATAGTATTGGTAGAGCCAATCAGAGAGTGAGTGAGTGATAGTAGTAGTAGAGGCGGTCAGAGAGTGAGTGAGTGAGTGAGTGATAGTAGATGTAGAGGCGCTGAGAGAGAGTGAGTGAGTGATAGTAGTGGTAGAGGCGGTCAGAGAGTGAGTGATAGTAGTGGTAGAGGTGGTAAGAGAGTGAGTGATAGTAGTGGTAGAGGCGGACAGAGAGTGAGTGAGTAAATGATTGATAGTAGTGGTAGAGGCGGTCAGAGAGCTAGTGAGTGAGTGATAGTAGTGGTAGAGGCGGTCAGAGAGTAAGTGAGTGATAGTAGTGGTAGAGGCGGACAGAGAGTGAGTGAGTAAATGATTGATAGTAGTGGTAGAGGCGGTCAGAGAGCTAGTGAGTGAGTGATAGTAGTGGTAGAGGCGGTCAGAGAGTAAGTGAGTGATAGTAGTGGTAGAGGTGGTCAGAGAGTGAGTGAGTGGTAGTAGTGGTAGAGGCGGTCAGAGAGTGATTGAGTGAGTGAGTGATAGTAGTGGTAGAGGCACTGAGAGAGAGTGAGTGAGTGATAGTAGTGGTAGAGGCGGTAAGAGAGTGAGTGAGTGAGTGATACTAGTGGTAGAGGCCGTCGAAGAGTGATTGAGTGAGTGAGTGAGTGATAGTAGTGGTAGAGGCAGTCAGAGAGTGAGTGAGTGAGTGATACTAGTAGTAGAGGCGGTCAGAGAGTGAGTGAGTGAGTGAGTGATAGTAGTGGTAGAGGCGGTCAGAGAGTGAGTGAATGATAGTATTGGTAGAGGCAATCAGAGAGTGAGTGAGTGAGTGAGTGATAGTAGTGGTAGAGGCGGTAAGAGAGTGAGTGAGTGAGTGATAGTAGTGGTAGAGGTGGTCAGAGAGTGAGTGAGTGAGTAAGTGATAGTAGTGGTAGAGGCGGTCAGAGAGTGAGTGAGTGACTGATAGTAGTGGTAGAGGTGGTCAGAGATTGAGTGAGTGAGTGAGTGAGTGATAGTAGTGGTAGAGGCTGTCAGAGAGTGAGTGAGTGAGTGATAGTAGTTGTAGAGGTGGTCAGAGAGTGAGTGAGTGAGTGAGTGAGTGAGTGAAAGTGGAGGTAGAGCCGGTCAGAGAATGAGTGAGTGAGTGATAGTAGGGGTAGAGGCGGTCAGAAAGTGAGTGAGTGATAGTAGTGGTAGAGGCAGTCAGAGAGTGAGTGAGTGATAGTAAAGGTAGAGGCGGTCAGAGAGTGAGTGAGTGAGTGAATGAGTTATAGTAGTGGTAGAGGCGGTCAGTGAGTGAGTGAATCAGTGACTGAGTGATAGTAGTGGTAGAGGCGGTCAGAGAGTGAATGAGTGAGTGACTGAATGAGTAGTGATAGTATTGGTAGAGGCAATCAGAGAGTGAGTGAGTGAGTGAGTGATAGTAGTAGTACAGGTGGTCAGAGAGTGAGTGATACTAGTGGTAGAGGTGGTCAGAGATTGAGTGAGTGAGTGATAGTAGTGGTAGAGGCGGTCAGAGAGTGAATTAGTGAGTGAGTATTGGTAGTAGTGGTAGAGGCGGTCAGAGAGTGAGTGAGTGAGTGATAGTAGTGGTAGAAGCGATCAGAGAGTGAGTGAGTGAGTGATAGTAGTTGTAGAG
The DNA here is from genome assembly GCA_036924085.1 of Ariolimax columbianus. Taxonomy (NCBI): domain Eukaryota; kingdom Metazoa; phylum Mollusca; class Gastropoda; order Stylommatophora; family Arionidae; genus Ariolimax; species Ariolimax columbianus. The sequence continues at coordinate 20,916,339 of JAVGWX010000021.1, forward strand.
GTGGTCAGAGAGTGAGTAAGTGATAGTAGTGGTAGAAGCAATCAGAGAGTGAGTGAGTGAGTTAGTGATAGTAGCGGTAGAAGCGGTCAGAGAGTGAGTGAGTGATAGTAGTGGTAGAGGCGGTCAGAGAGTGAGTGATTGAGTGAGTTAGTGAGTGATACTAGTGGCAGAGGCGGTCAGAGAGTGAGTGAGTGAGTGATAGTAGTGGTAGAGGTGGTCAGAGAATGAGTGAGTGAGTGAGTGAGTGAGTGAGTGAGTGATAGAAGTGGTAGAGGCGGCCAGAGAGTGAGTGAGTGATAGTAGTGCTAGAGGCCGTCAGAGAGTGAGTGAGTAAGTGTTAGTAGTGGTAGAGGGGGTCAGAGAGTGAGTGCGTGAGTGAGTGATAGTAGTTGTAGAGGAGGTCAGAGAGTGAGTGAGTGATAGTAGTGGTAGAAGCGGTCAGAGAGTGAGTGACTGAGTGAGTGATAGAAGTGGTAGAGGCGGTCAGAGAGTGAATGAGTCAGTGAGTGAGTGATAGTAGAGGTAGAGGCGTCAGAGAGTGAACAATTGAGGAATAGTAGTGTTAGAGGCGGTCAGAGAATGAGGGAGTGAGTGATAGTAGTGATAGAGGCAGTCAAAGAGTGAGTGAGTGAGTGAGTGATAGTAGTGGTAGAGGCGGTCAGAGAGTGAGTGAGTGAGTGAAAGTAGTGGTAGAGGCGGTCAGAGAGTGAGTGAGTGAGTGAGTGAGTGATAGTAGTAGTAGAGGCGGTCAGAGAGTGAGTGAGTGAGTGATAGTAGTGGTAGAGGCGGTCAGAGAGTGAGTGAGTGAGGGAATGAGTTATAGTAGTGGTAGAAGCGGTCAATGAGTGAGTTACTGAGTGATAGTAGTGGTAGAGGCGGTCAGAGAGTGAATGAGTGAGTGACTGAATGAGTAGTGATAGTATTGGTAGAGCCAATCAGAGAGTGAGTGAGTGAGTGAGTGATAGTAGTAGTAGAGGCGGTCAGAGAGTGAGTGAGTGAGTGAGTGATAGTAGTGGTAGAGGCGCTGAGAGAGAGTGAGTGAGTGATAGTAGTGGTAGAGGCGGTCAGAGAGTGAGTGATAGTAGTGGTAGAGGCGGTAAGAGAGTGAGTGATAGTAGTGGTAGAGGCAGACAGAGAGTGAGTGAGTAAATGATTGATAGTAGTGGTAGAGGCGGTCAGAGAGCTAGTGAGTGAGTGATAGTAGTGGTAGAGGCGGTCAGAGAGTAAGTGAGTGATAGTAGTGGTAGAGGCGGACAGAGAGTGAGTGAGTAAATGATTGATAGTAGTGGTAGAGGCGGTCAGAGAGCTAGTGAGTGAGTGATAGTAGTGGTAGAGGCGGTCAGAGAGTAAGTGAGTGATAGTAGTGGTAGAGGCGGTCAGAGAGTGATTGAGTGAGTGAGTTATAGTAGTGGTAGAGGCACTGAGAGAGAGTGAGTGAGTGATAGTAGTGGTAGAGGCGGTAAGAGAGTGAGGGAGTGAGTGATACTAGTGGTAGAGGCCGTCGAAGAGTGATTGAGTGAGTGAGTGAGTGATAGTAGTGGTAGAGGCAGTCAGAGAGTGAGTGAGTGAGTGATACTAGTAGTAGAGGCGGTCAGAGAGTGAGTGAGTGAGTGAGTGATAGTAGTGGTAGAGGCGGTCAGAGAGTGAGTGAGTGATAGTATTGGTAGAGGCAATCAGAGAGTGAGTGAGTAAGTGAGTGATAGTAGTGGTAGAGGCGGTAAGAGAGTGAGTGAGTGAGTGATAGTAGTGGTAGAGGTGGTCAGAGAGTGAGTGAGTGAGTGATAGTAGTGGTAGAGGCGGTCAGAGAGTGAGTGAGTGACTGATAGTAGTGGTAGAGGTGGTCAGAGATTGAGTGAGTGAGTGAGTGAGTGATAGTAGTGGTAGAGGCGGTCAGAGAGTGAGTGAGTGAGTGATAGTAGTGGTAGAAGCGGTCAGAGAGTGAGTGAGTGAGTGAGTGAGTGCTAGTAGTTGTAGAGGTGGTCAGAGAGTGGATGAGTGAGTGAGTAAGTGATAGTGGTGGTAGAGCCGGTCAGAGAATGAGTGAGTGAGTGATAGTAGGGGTAGAGGCGGTCAGAGAGTGAGTGAGTGATAGTAGTGGTAGAGGCAGTCAGAGAGTGAGTGAGTGATAGTAGTGGTAGAGGCGGTCAGAGAGTGAGTGAGTGAGTGAGTGAATGAGTTATAGTAGTGGTAGAGGCGGTCAGTGAGTGAGTGAATCAGTGACTGAGTGATAGTAGTGGTAGAGGCGGTCAGAGAGTGAATGAGTGAGTGACTGAATGAGTAGTGATAGTATTGGTAGAGGCAATCAGAGAGTGAGTGAGTGAGTGAGTGATAGTAGTAGTAGAGGTGGTCAGAGAGTGAGTGATACTAGTGGTAGAGGTGGTCAGAGATTGAGTGAGTGAGTGATAGTAGTGGTAGAGGCGGTCTGAGAGTGAATTAGTGAGTGAGTATTGGTAGTAGTGGTAGAGGCGGTCAGAGATTGAGTGAGTGAGTGATAGTAGTGGTAGAAGCGGTCAGAGAGTGAGTGAGTGAGTGAGTGATAGTAGTTGTAGAGGTGGTCAGAGATTGAGTTAGTGATAGTAGTGGTAGAGGCGGTCAGAGAGTGAGTGAGTGATAGTAGTGGTAGAGGCGGTCAGAGAGTGAGTGATTGAGTGAGTTTAGTGAGTAATGGTAGTGGGAGAGGCGGTCAGAGAGTGAGTGAGTGAGTGATAGTAGTGGTAGAGGTGGTCAGAGAATGAGTGAGTGAGTGAGTGAGTGATAGTAGTGGTAGAGGCGGTCAGAGAGTGAGTGAGTGATAGTAGTGCTAGAGGCGGTCAGAGAGTGAGTGAGTGAGTGATAGTAGTGGTAGAGGTGGTCAGAGAATGAGTGAGTGAGTGAGTGAGTGAAAGTAGTGGTAGAGGCGGTCAGAGAGTGAGTGAGTGAGTGAGTGAGTGATAGTAGTAGTAGAGGCGGTCAGAGAGTGAGTGAGTGAGTGATAGTAGTGGTAGAGGCGGTCAGAGAGTGAGTGAGTGAGGGAATGAGTTATAGTAGTGGTAGAAGCGGTCAATGAGTGAGTTACTGAGTGATAGTAGTGGTAGAGGCGGTCAGAGAGTGAGTGAGTGAGTGACTGAATGAGTAGTGATAGTATTGGTAGAGCCAATCAGAGAGTGAGTGAGTGAGTGAGTGATAGTAGTAGTAGAGGCGGTCAGAGAGTGAGTGAGTGAGTGAGTGATAGTAGTGGTAGAGGCGCTGAGAGAGAGTGAGTGAGTGATAGTAGTGGTAGAGGCGGTCAGAGAGTGAGTGATAGTAGTGGTAGAGGCGGTAAGAGAGTGAGTGATAGTAGTGGTAGAGGCAGACAGAGAGTGAGTGAGTAAATGATTGATAGTAGTGGTAGAGGCGGTCAGAGAGCTAGTGAGTGAGTGATAGTAGTAGTAGAGGCGGTCAGAGAGTAAGTGAGTGATAGTAGTGGTAGAGGCGGACAGAGAGTGAGTGAGTAAATGATTGATAGTAGTGGTAGAGGCGGTCAGAGAGCTAGTGAGTGAGTGATAGTAGTGGTAGAGGCGGTCAGAGAGTAAGTGAGTGATAGTAGTGGTAGAGGCGGTCAGAGAGTGATTGAGTGAGTGAGTGATAGTAGTGGTAGAGGCACTGAGAGAGAGTGAGTGAGTGATAGTAGTGGTAGAGGCGGTAAGAGAGTGAGGGAGTGAGTGATACTATTGGTAGAGGCCGTCGAAGAGTGATTGAGTGAGTGAGTGAGTGATAGTAGTGGTAGAGGCAGTCAGAGAGTGAGTGAGTGAGTGATACTAGTAGTAGAGGCGGTCAGAGAGTGAGTGAGTGAGTGAGTGATAGTAGTGGTAGAGGCGGTCAGAGAGTGAGTGAGTGATAGTATTGGTAGAGGCAATCAGAGAGTGAGTGAGTAAGTGAGTGATAGTAGTGGTAGAGGCGGTAAGAGAGTGAGTGAGTGAGTGATAGTAGTGGTAGAGGTGGTCAGAGAGTGAGTGAGTGAGTGATAGTAGTGGTAGAGGCGGTCAGAGAGTGAGTGAGTGACTGATAGTAGTGGTAGAGGTGGTCAGAGATTGAGTGAGTGAGTGAGTGAGTGATAGTAGTGGTAGAGGCGGTCAGAGAGTGAGTGAGTGAGTGATAGTAGTGGTAGAAGCGGTCAGAGAGTGAGTGAGTGAGTGAGTGAGTGAGTGCTAGTAGTTGTAGAGGTGGTCAGAGAGTGGATGAGTGAGTGAGTAAGTGATAGTGGTGGTAGAGCCGGTCAGAGAATGAGTGAGTGAGTGATAGTAGGGGTAGAGGCGGTCAGAGAGTGAGTGAGTGATAGTAGTGGTAGAGGCAGTCAGAGAGTGAGTGAGTGATAGTAGTGGTAGAGGCGGTCAGAGAGTGAGTGAGTGAGTGAGTGAATGAGTTATAGTAGTGGTAGAGGCGGTCAGTGAGTGAGTGAATCAGTGACTGAGTGATAGTAGTGGTAGAGGCGGTCAGAGAGTGAATGAGTGAGTGACTGAATGAGTAGTGATAGTATTGGTAGAGGCAATCAGAGAGTGAGTGAGTGAGTGAGTGATAGTAGTAGTAGAGGTGGTCAGAGAGTGAGTGATACTAGTGGTAGAGGTGGTCAGAGATTGAGTGAGTGAGTGATAGTAGTGGTAGAGGCGGTCTGAGAGTGAATTAGTGAGTGAGTATTGGTAGTAGTGGTAGAGGCGGTCAGAGATTGAGTGAGTGAGTGATAGTAGTGGTAGAAGCGGTCAGAGAGTGAGTGAGTGAGTGAGTGATAGTAGTTGTAGAGGTGGTCAGAGATTGAGTTAGTGATAGTAGTGGTAGAGGCGGTCAGAGAGTGAGTGAGTGATAGTAGTGGTAGAGGCGGTCAGAGAGTGAGTGATTGAGTGAGTTTAGTGAGTAATAGTAGTGGGAGAGGCGGTCAGAGAGTGAGTGAGTGAGTGATAGTAGTGGTAGAGGTGGTCAGAGAATGAGTGAGTGAGTGAGTGAGTGATAGTAGTGGTAGAGGCGGTCAGAGAGTGAGTGAGTGATAGTAGTGCTAGAGGCCGTCAGAGAGTGAGTGAGTGAGTGGTAGTAGTGGTAGAGGGGGTCAGGGAGTGAGTGCGTGAGTGAGTGATAGTAGTTGTAGAGGAGGTCAGAGAGTGAGTGAGTGATAGTAGTGGTAGAAGCGGTCAGAGAGTGAGTGAGTGATAGAAGTGGTAGAGGCGGTCAGAGAGTGAATGAGTCAGTGAGTGAGTGGTAGTAGTGGTAGAGGCGGTCAGAGAGCGATTGAGTGATTGAGTGAGTGAGTGATAGTAGTGATAGAGGCACTGAGAGAGAGTGAGTGTGTGATAGTAGTGGTAGAGGCGGTAAGAGAGTGAGTGAGTGAGTGATACTAGTGGTAGAGGCCGTCGAAAAGTGATTGAGTGAGTGAGTGAGTGATAGTAGTGGTAGAGGCAGTCAGAGAGTGAGTGAGTGAGTGATACTAGTGGTAGAGGCGGTCAGAGAGTGAGTGAGTGAGTGAGTGATAGTATTGGTAGAGGCGGTCAGAGAGTGAGTGAGTGATAGTATTGGTAGAGGCAATCAGAGAGTTAGTGAGTGAGTGAGTGATAGTAGTGGTAGAGGCGGTAAAAGAGTGAGTGAGTGAGTGATAGTAGTGGTAGAGGTGGTCAGAGAGTGAGTGAGTGAGTGATAGTAGTGGTAGAGGCGGTCAGAGAGTGAGTGAGTGACTGATAGTAGTGGTAGAGGTTGTCAGAGATTGAGTGAGTGAGTGAGTGAGTGATATTAGTGGTAGAGGCGGTCAGAGAGTGAGTGAGTGAGTGATAGTAGTGGTAGAAGCGGTCAGAGAGTGAGTGAGTGAGTGAGTGCTAGTAGTTGTAGAGGTGGTCAGACAGTGGATGAGTGAGTGAGTGAGTTATAGTGGTGGTAGAGCCGGTCAGAGAATGAGTGAGTGAGTGATAGTAGGGGTAGAGGCGGTCAGAGAATGAGTGAGTGATAGTAGTGGTAGAGGCAGTCAGAGAGTGAGTGAGTGATAGTAGTGGTAAAGGCGGTCAGAGAGTGAGTGAGTGGTAGTAGTGGTAGAGGCGATCAGAGAGTGAGTGAGTGGTAGTAGTGGTAGAGGCAGTCAGAGAGTGATTGACTGAGTGAGTAACTGATAGTAGTGGCAGAGGCGGTCAGAGAGTGAGTGAGTGAGTTAGTTAAAATAGTGGGTGAGTGATAGTGGTGGTAGAGCCGGTCAGAGAATGAGTGAGTGAGTGATAGTAGGGGTAGAGGCGGTCAGAGAGTGAGTGAGTGATAGTAGTGGTAGAGGCAGTCAGAGAGTGAGTGAGTGATAGTAGTGGTAGAGGCGGTCAGAGAGTGAGTGAGTGGTAGTAGTGGTAGAGGCGGTCAGAGAGTGAGTGCGTGAGTGAGTGATAGTAGTTGTAGAGGAGGTCAGAGAGTGAGTGAGTGATAGTAGTGGTAGAAGCGGTCAGAGAGTGAGTGAGTGAGTGAGTGATAGAAGTGGTAGAGGCGGTCAGAGAGTGAATGAGTCAGTGAGTGAGTGATAGTAGAGGTAGAGGCGTCAGAGAGTGAACAATTGAGGAATAGTAGTGTTAGAGGCGGTCAGAGAGTGAGGGAGTGAGTGATAGTAGTGATAGAGGCAGTCAAAGAGTGAGTGAGTGAGTGAGTGATAGTAGTGGTAGAGGCGGTCAGAGAGTGAGTGAGTGAGTGATAGTAGTGGTAGAGGCGGTCAGAGAGTGAGTGAGTTAGTGAGTGAGTGATAGTAGTAGTAGAGGCGGTCAGAGAGTGAGTGAGTGAGTGATAGTAGTGGTAGAGGCGGTCAGAGAGTGAGTGAGTGAGTGACTGAATGAGTAGTGATAGTATTGGTAGAGCCAATCAGAGAGTGAGTGAGTGAGTGAGTGATAGTAGTAGTAGAGGCGGTCAGAGAGTGAGTGAGTGAGTGAGTGATAGTAGTGGTAGAGGCGCTGAGAGAGAGTGAGTGAGTGATAGTAGTGGTAGAGGCGGTCAGAGAGTGAGTGATAGTAGTGGTAGAGGCGGTAAGAGAGTGAGTGATAGTAGTGGTAGAGGCGGACAGAGAGTGAGTGAGTAAATGATTGATAGTAGTGGTAGAGGCGGTCAGAGAGCTAGTGAGTGAGTGATAGTAATGGTAGAGGCGGTCAGAGAGTAAGTGAGTGATAGTAGTGGTAGAGGCGGACAGAGAGTGAGTGAGTAAATGATTGATAGTAGTGGTAGAGGCGGTCAGAGAACTAGTGAGTGAGTGATAGTAGTGGTAGAGGCGGTCAGAGAGTAAGTGAGTGATAGTAGTGGTAGAGGCGGTCAGAGAGTGAGTGAGTGGTAGTAGTGGTAGAGGCGGTCAGAGAGTGATTGAGTGAGTGAGTGATAGTAGTGGTAGAGGCACTGAGAGAGAGTGAGTGAGTGATAGTAGTGGTAGAGGCGGTAAGAGAGTGAGGGAGTGAATGATACTAGTGGTAGAGGCCGTCGAAGAGTGATTGAGTGAGTGAGTGAGTGATAGTAGTGGTAGATGCAATCAGAGAGTGAGTGAGTGAGTGATACTAGTATTAGAGGCGGTCAGAGAGTGAGTGAGTGAGTGATAGTAGTGGTAGAGGCGGTCAGAGAGTGAGTGAGTGATAGTATTGATAGAGGCAATCAGAGAGTGAGTGAGTGAGTGAGTGATAGTAGTGGTAGAGGCGGTAAGAGAGTGAGTGAGTGAGTGAGTGATAGTAGTGGTAGAGGCGGTCAGAGAGTGAGTGAGTGACTGATAGTAGTGGTAGAGGTGGTCAGAGATTGAGTGAGTGAGTGATTGAGTGATAGTAGTGGTAGAGGCGGTCAGAGAGTGAGTGAGTGAGTGATAGTAGTGGTAGAAGCGGTCAGAGAGTGAGTGTGTGAGTGAGTGAGTGAGTGCTAGTAGTTGTAGAGGTGGTCAGAGAGGGGATGAGTGAGTGAGTAAGTGATAGTGGTGGTAGAGCCGGTCAGAGAATGAGTGAGTGAGTGATAGTAGGGGTAGAGGCGGTCAGAGAGTGAGTGAGTGATAGTAGTGGTAGAGGCAGTCAGAGAGTGAGTGAGTGATAGTAGTGGTAGAGGCGGTCAGAGAGTGAGTGAGTGAGTGAATGAGTTATAGTAGTGGTAGAGGCGGTCAGTGAGTGAGTGAATCAGTGACTGAGTGATAGTAGTGGTAGAGGCGGTCAGAGAGTGAATGAGTGAGTGACTGAATGAGTAGTGATAGTATTGGTAGAGGCAATCAGAGAGTGAGTGAGTGAGTGAGTGATAGTAGTAGTAGAGGTGGTCAGAGAGTGAGTGATACTAGTGGTAGAGGTGGTCAGAGATTGAGTGAGTGAGTGATAGTAGTGGTAGAAGCGGTCAGAGAGTGAGTGAGTGAGTGAGTGATAGTAGTTGTAGAGGTGGTCAGAGAGTGAGTAAGTGATAGTAGTGGTAGAAGCGGTCAGAGAGTGAGTGAGTGAGTTAGTGATAGTAGTGGTAGAGGCGGTCAGAGAGTGAGTGAGTGATAGTAGTGGTAGAGGCGGTCAGAGAGTGAGTGATTGAGTGAGTTAGTGAGTAATAGTAGTGGGAGAGGCGGTCAGAGAGTGAGTGAGTTAGTGATAGTAGTGGTAGAGGTGGTCAGAGAATGAGTGAGTGAGTGAGTGATAGTAGTGGTAGAGGCGGTCAGAGAGTGAGTGAGTGATAGTAGTGCTAGAGGCCGTCAGAGAGTGAGTGAGTGAGTGGTAGAAGTGGTAGAGGGGGTCAGAGAGTGAGTGCGTGAGTGACTGATAGTAGTTGTAGAGGAGGTCAGAGAGTGAGTGAGTGATAGTAGTGGTAGAAGAGGTCAGAGAGTGAGTGAGTGAGTTAGTGATAGAAGTGGTAGAGGCGGTCAGAGAGTGAATGAGTCAGTGAGTGAGTGGTAGTAGTGGTAGAGGCGGTCAGAGAGCGATTGAGTGAGTGAGTGAGTGAGTGATAGTAGTGGTAGAGGCAGTCAGAGAGTGATTGAGTGAGTGAGTGATAGTAGTGGTGGAGGCACTGAGAGAGAGTGAGTGTGTGATAGTAGTGGTAGAGGCGGTAAGAGAGTGAGTGAGTGAGTGATACTAGTGGTAGAGGCCGTCGAAAAGTGATTGAGTAAGTGAGTGAGTGATAGTAGTGGTAGAGGCAGTCAGAGAGTGAGTGAGTGAGTGATACTAGTGGTAGAGGCGGTCAGAGAGTGAGTGAGTGAGTGAGTGATAGTATTGGTAGAGGCGGTCAGAGAGTGAGTGAGTGATTGTATTGGTAGAGGCAATCAGAGAGTGAGTGAGTGAGTGATAGTAGTGGTAGAGGCGGTAAGAGAGTGAGTGAGTGAGTGATAGTAGTGGTAGAGGTGGTCAGAGAGTGAGTGAGTGAGTGATAGTAGTGGTAGAGGCGGTCAGAGAGTGAGTGAGTGACTGATAGTAGTGGTAGAGGTTGTCAGAGATTGAGTGAGTGAGTGAGTGAGTGATAGTAGTGGTAGAGGCGGTCAGAGAGTGAGTGAGTGAGTGATAGTAGTGGTAGAAGCGGTCAGAGAGTGAGTGAGTGAGTGAGTGCTAGTAGTTGTAGAGGTGGTCAGAGAGTGGATGAGTGAGTGAGTGAGTGATAGTGGTGGTAGAGCCGGTCAGAGAATGAGTGAGTGAGTGATAGTAGGGGTAGAGGCGGTCAGAGAATGAGTGAGTGATAGTAGTGGTAGAGGCAGTCAGAGAGTGAGTGAGTGATAGTAGTGGTAGAGGCGGTCAGAGAGTGAGTGAGTGGTAGTAGTGGTAGAGGCGATCAGAGAGTGAGTGAGTGGTAGTAGTGGTAGAGGCAGTCAGAGAGTGATTGAGTGAGTGAGTAACTGATAGTAGTGGTAGAGGCGGTCAGAGAGTAAGTGAGTGAGTTAGTTAAAATAGTGGGTAAGTGATAGTGGTTGTAGAGCCGGTCAGAGAATGAGTGAGTGAGTGATAGTAGGGGTAGAGGTGGTCAGAGAGTGAGTGAGTGATAGTAGTGGTAGAGGCAATCAGAGAGTGAGTGAGTGATAGTAGTGGTAGAGGCGGTCAGAGAGTGAGTGAGTGGTAGTAGTGGTAGAGGCGGTCAGAGAGCGATTGAGTGAGTGAGTGATTGATAGTAGTGGTAGAGGCGGTCAGAGAGTCATTGAGTGAGTGAGTAATTGATAGTAGTGGTAGAGGCGGTCAGAGAGTGACTGAGTGAGTGAGTTAGTGAGTAATAGTAGTGGTAGAGGCGGTCAGAGAGTGAGTGAGTGATAGTAGTGGTAGAGGCGGTCAGAGAGTGAGTGAGTGAGTGAGTGATAGTAGTTGTAAAGGTGGTCAGAGAGTGAGTAAGTGATAGTAGTGGTAGAAGCGGTCAGAGAGTGAGTGAGTGAGTTAGTGATAGTAGTGGTAGAGGCGGTCAGAGAGTGAGTGAGTGATAGTAGTGGTAGAGGCGGTCAGAGAGTGAGTGAGTGAGTGAGTGATAGTAGTTGTAGAGGTGGTCAGAGAGTGAGTAAGTGATAGTAGTGGTAGAAGCGGTCAGAGAGTGAGTGAGTGAGTTAGTGATAGTAGTGGTAGAGGCGGTCAGAGAGTGAGTGAGTGATAGTAGTGGTAGAGGCGGTCAGAGAGTGAGTGATTGAGTGAGTTAGTGAGTAATAGTAGTGGGAGAGGCGGTCAGAGAGTGAGTGAGTTAGTGATAGTAGTGGTAGAGGTGGTCAGAGAATGAGTGAGTGAGTGAGTGAGTGATAGTAGTGGTAGAGGCGGTCAGAGAGTGAGTGAGTGATAGTAGTGCTAGAGGCCGTCAGAGAGTGAGTGAGTGAGTGGTAGAAGTGGTAGAGGGGGTCAGAGAGTGAGTGCGTGAGTGACTGATAGTAGTTGTAGAGGAGGTCAGAGAGTGAGTGAGTGATAGTAGTGGTAGAAGAGGTCAGAGAGTGAGTGAGTGAGTTAGTGATAGAAGTGGTAGAGGCGGTCAGAGAGTGAATGAGTCAGTGAGTGAGTGGTAGTAGTGGTAGAGGCGGTCAGAGAGCGATTGAGTGAGTGAGTGAGTGAGTGATAGTAGTGGTAGAGGCAGTCAGAGAGTGATTGAGTGAGTGAGTGATAGTAGTGGTGGAGGCACTGAGAGAGAGTGAGTGTGTGATAGTAGTGGTAGAGGCGGTAAGAGAGTGAGTGAGTGAGTGATACTAGTGGTAGAGGCCGTCGAAAAGTGATTGAGTAAGTGAGTGAGTGATAGTAGTGGTAGAGGCAGTCAGAGAGTGAGTGAGTGAGTGATACTAGTGGTAGAGGCGGTCAGAGAGTGAGTGAGTGAGTGAGTGATAGTATTGGTAGAGGCGGTCAGAGAGTGAGTGAGTGATTGTATTGGTAGAGGCAATCAGAGAGTGAGTGAGTGAGTGAGTGATAGTAGTGGTAGAGGCGGTAAGAGAGTGAGTGAGTGAGTGATAGTAGTGGTAGAGGTGGTCAGAGAGTGAGTGAGTGAGTGATAGTAGTGGTAGAGGCGGTCAGAGAGTGAGTGAGTGACTGATAGTAGTGGTAGAGGTTGTCAGAGATTGAGTGAGTGAGTGAGTGAGTGATAGTAGTGGTAGAGGCGGTCAGAGAGTGAGTGAGTGAGTGATAGTAGTGGTAGAAGCGGTCAGAGAGTGAGTGAGTGAGTGAGTGCTAGTAGTTGTAGAGGTGGTCAGAGAGTGGATGAGTGAGTGAGTGAGTGATAGTGGTGGTAGAGCCGGTCAGAGAATGAGTGAGTGAGTGATAGTAGGGGTAGAGGCGGTCAGAGAATGAGTGAGTGATAGTAGTGGTAGAGGCAGTCAGAGAGTGAGTGAGTGATAGTAGTGGTAGAGGCGGTCAGAGAGTGAGTGAGTGGTAGTAGTGGTAGAGGCGATCAGAGAGTGAGTGAGTGGTAGTAGTGGTAGAGGCAGTCAGAGAGTGATTGAGTGAGTGAGTAACTGATAGTAGTGGTAGAGGCGGTGAGAGAGTAAGTGAGTGAGTTAGTTAAAATAGTGGGTAAGTGATAGTGGTTGTAGAGCCGGTCAGAGAATGAGTGAGTGAGTGATAGTAGGGGTAGAGGTGGTCAGAGAGTGAGTGAGTGATAGTAGTGGTAGAGGCAATCAGAGAGTGAGTGAGTGATAGTAGTGGTAGAGGCGGTCAGAGAGTGAGTGAGTGGTAGTAGTGGTAGAGGCGGTCAGAGAGCGATTGAGTGAGTGAGTGATTGATAGTAGTGGTAGAGGCGGTCAGAGAGTCATTGAGTGAGTGAGTAATTGATAGTAGTGGTAGAGGCGGTCAGAGAGTGACTGAGTGAGTGAGTTAGTGAGTAATAGTAGTGGTAGAGGCGGTCAGAGAGTGAGTGAGTGATAGTAGTGGTAGAGGCGGTCAGAGAATGAGTGAGTGAGTGAGTGAGTGATAGTAGTGGTAGAGGTGGTCAGAGAGTGAGTGAGTGATAGTAGTGGTAGAGGCCATCAGAGAGTGAGTGAGTGAGTGATAGTAAGTGTAGAGGCTGTCAGAGAGTGAGTGAGTGAGTGATGGTAGTGGTAGAGGCGGTCAGAGAGTGCGTGAGTGAGTGATAGTAGTGGTAGAGGCGGTCAGAGAGTGAGTGAGTGACTGATAGTAGTGGTAGAAGCGGTCAGAGTGTGAGTGAGTGAGTGAGTGATAGTAGTGGTAGAGGCGGTCAGAGAGTGAGTGAGTGATAGTAGTGGTAGAGGCGGTCAGAGAGTGAGTGAGTGATAGTAGTGGTAGAGGCGGTCAGAGAGTGAGTGATTGAGTGAGTTAGTCAGTAATAGTAGTGGGAGAGGCGGTCAGAGAGTGAGTGAGTGAGTGAGTGATAGTAGTGGTAGAGGTGGTCAGAGAATGAGTGAGTGAGTGAGTGAGTGAGTGATAGTAGTGGTAGAGGCGGTCAGAGAGTGAGTGAGTGATAGTAGTGCTAGAGGCCGTCAGAGAGTGAGTGAGTGAGTGGTAGTAGTGGTAGAGGGGGTCAGAGAGTGAGTGCGTGAGTGAGTGATAGTAGTTGTAGAGGAGGTCAGAGAGTGAGTGAGTGATAGTAGTGGTAGAAGCGGTCAGAGAGTGAGTGAGTGAGTGAGTGATAGAAGTGGTAGAGGTGGTCAGAGAGTGAACAATTGAGTAATAGTAGTGTTAGAGGCGGTCAGAGAGTGAGGGAGTGAGTGATAGTAGTGATAGAGGCAGTCAAAGAGTGAGTGAGTGAGTGAGTGATAGTAGTGGTAGAGGCGGTCAGAGAGTGAGTGAGTGAGTGATAGTAGTGGTAGAGGCGGTCAGAGAGTGAGTGAGTGAGTGAGTGATAGTAGTAGTAGAGGCGGTCAGAGAGTGAGTGAGTGAGTGATAGTAGTGGTAGAGGCGGTCAGAGAGTGAGTGAGTGAGGGAATGAGTTATAGTAGTGGTACAAGCGGTCAATAAGTGAGTTACTGAGTGATAGTAGTGGTAGAGGCGGTCAGAGAGTGAATGAGTGAGTGACTGAATGAGTAGTGATAGTATTGGTAGAGCCAATCAGAGAGTGAGTGAGTGAGTGATAGTAGTAGTAGAGGCGGTCAGAGAGTGAGTGAGTGAGTGAGTGATAGTAGTGGTAGAAGCGCTGCGAGAGAGTGAGTGAGTGATAGTAGTGGTAGAGGCGGTCAGAGAGTGAGTTATAGTAGTGGTAGAGGCGGTAAGAGAGTGAGTGATAGTAGTGGTAGAGGCGGACATGGAGTGAGTGAGTAAATGATTGATAGTAGTGGTAGAGGCGGTCAGAGAGCTAGTGAGTGAGTGATAGTAGTGGTAGAGGCGGTCAGAGAGTAAGTGAGTGATAGTAGTGGTAGAGGCGGACAGAGAGTGAGTGAGTAAATGATTGATAGTAGTGGTAGAGGCGGTCATAGAGCTAGTGAGTGAGTGATAGTAGTGGTAGAGGCGGTCAGAGAGTAAGTGAGTGATAGTGGTGGTAGAGGCGGTCAGAGAGTGAGTGAGTGGTAGTAGTGGTAGAGGCGGTCAGAGAGCGATTGAGTGAGTGAGTGAGTGAGTGATAGTAGTGGTAGAGGCGGTCAGAGAGTGATTGAGTGAGTGAGTGATAGTAGTGGTAGAGGCACTGAGAGAGAGTGAGTGAGTGATAGTAGTGGTAGAGGCGGTAAGAGAGTGAGTGAGTGAGTAATACTAGTGGTAGAGGCCGTCAAAGAGTGATTGAGTGAGTGAGTGAGTGATAGTAGTGGTAGAGGCAGTCAGAGAGTGAGTGAGTGAGTGATACTAGTGGTAGAGGCGGTCAGAGAGTGAGTGAGTGAGTGAGTGATAGTAGTGGTAGAGGCGGTAAGAGAGTGAGTGAGTGAGTGATAGTAGTGGTAGAGGTAGTCAGAGAGTGAGTGAGTGAGTGATAGTAGTGGTAGAGGCGGTCAGAGAGTGAGTGAGTGACTGATATTAGTGGTAGAGGTAGTCAGAGATTGAGTGAGTGAGTGAGTGAGTGATAGTAGTGGTAGAGGCGGTCAGAGAGTGAGTGAGTGAGTGATAGTAGTGGTAGAAGCGGTCAGAGAGTGAGTGAGTGAGTGAGTGAGTGCTAGTAGTTGTAGAGGTGGTCAGAGAGTGGATGAGTGAGTGAGTGAGTGATAGTGGTGGTAGAGCCGGTCAGAGAATGAGTGAGTGAGTGATAGTAGGGGTAGATGCGGTCAGAGAATGAGTGAGTGATAGTAGTGGTAGAGGCAGTCAGAGAGTGAGTGAGTGATAGTAGTGGTAGAGGCGGTCAGAGAGTGAGTGAGTGGTAGTAGTGGTAGAGGCGATCAGAGAGCGATTGAGTGAGTGAGTGAGTGAGTGAGTGATAGTAGATGTAGAGGCAGTCAGAGAGTCATTGAGTGAGTGAGTAACTGATAGTAGTGGTAGAGGCGGTCAGAGAGTGAGTGAGTGAGTGAGTTAAAATAGTGGTAGAGGCGGTCAGAGAGTGAGTGAGTGAGTGAGTTAGTGAGTAATAGTAGTGGTAGAGGCGGTCAGAGAGTGAGTGAGTGATAGTAGTGATAGAGGCTGTCAGAGAATGAGTGAGTGAGTGAATGAGTGAGTGATAGTAGTGGTAGAGGCGGTCAGAGAGTGAGTGAGTGATAGTAGTGGTAGAGGCGGTCAGAGAATGAGTGAGTGATAGTAGTGCTAGAGGCCGTCAGAGAGTGAGTGAGGGAGTGATAGTAAGTGTAGAGGCTGTCAGAGAGTGAGTGAGTGAGTGATAGTAGTGGTAGAGGCGGTTAGAGAGTGCGTGAGTGAGTGATAGTAGTGGTAGAGGCGGTTAGAGAATGAGTGAGTGAGTGATAGTAGTGGTAGAAGCGGTCAGAGTATGAGTGAGTGAGTGAGTGATAGTAGTGGTAGAGGCGGACAGAGAGTGAATGAGTGAGTGATAGTAGTGGTAGAGGCACTCAGAGAGTGAATGAGTGAGTGAGTGAGTGATAGTAGTGTTAGAGGCGGTCAGATAATGAGTGAGTGAGTGAGGGAGTGAGTGAATGATAGTAGTGGTAGAGGCGGTCAGAGAGTGAATGAGGGAGTGAATGATTTATAGTAGTGATAGAGGCAGTCAGTGAGTGAGTGAATGAGTGACTGAGTGATAGTAGTTGTAGAGGCGATCAGAGAGTGAGTGAGTGAGTGATAGTAGTGGTAGAAGCGGTCAGAGAGTGAGTGAGTGTGTGAGTGATAGTAGTGGTAGAGGCGGTCAGAGAGTGAATGAGTGAGTGAGTGAGTAATAGTAGTGTTAGAGGCGGTCTGAGAGTGAGTGAGGGAGTGAGTGATAGTAGTGGTAGAGGCGGTCAGAGAATGAGTGAGTGAGTGAGTGATAGTAGTGGTAAAAGCGGTCAGAGAGTGAGTGAGTGAGTGATAGTAGTGGTAGAGGCGGTCAGAGAGTGAGTGAGTGAGTGAGGGAGTGAGTGATAGTAGTGGTAGAGGCGGTCAAAGAGTGAGTGAGTGAGTGAGTGAGTGATAGTAGTGGTAGAGGCGGTCAGAGAGTGAGTGAGTGAGTTATAGTAGTGGTAGAGGCGGTCAGAGAGTGAGTGAGTGAGTGAGTGATAGTAGTAGTAGAGGTGGTCAGAGAGTGAGTGAGTGATAGTAGTGTAAGAGGCGGTCAGAGAGTGAGTGAGTGAGTGATAGTAGTGGTAGAAGCGGTCAGAGAGTGAGTGAGTGAGTTAGTGATAGTAGTGGTAGAGGCGGTCAGAGAGTGAATGAGTGAGTGAGTGAGTGATAGTAGTGTTAGAGGCGGTCTGAGAGTGAGTTAGGGAGTGAGTGATAGTAGTGGTAGAGGCGGTCAGAGAGTGAGTGAGTGATAGTAGTGGTAGAGGTGGTGAGAGAGTGAGTGAGTGATAGTAGTAGTAGAGGCGGTCAGAGAGTGAGTTAGCGAGTGAGTAATAGTAGTGTTAGAGGCGGTCAGAGAGTTAATGAGTGAGTGACTGAGTGATAGTAGTGATAGAGTCAGTCAGAGTAAGCTAGTGAGTGAGTGAGTGAGTGAGTGATAGTAGTGGTAGAGTCCGTCAGAGAGTGAGTGAGTGAGGGATAGTAGTGGTAGAGTCGGTCACAGAGTGAGTGAGTTAGTGAGTGATAGTAGTGGTAGAGGCAGTCAGAGAGTGAGTTAGTGAGTGAGTGAGTGATTGTAGTGGTAGAGGCTGTCAGAGAGTGAGTGAGTGAGTGATAGTAGTTGTAGAGGCGGTCAGAGAGTGAGTGACTGAGTGATAGTAGTGGTAGAGGCGGTCAGAGAGTGAATGAGTGATAGTAGTGATAGAGGCTATTATAGAGTGAGTGAGTGATAGTAGTGGTACAGGCGGTCAGAGAGTGAGTGAGTCATAGTAGTGGTAGAGGCAATCAGAGAGTGAGTGAGTGATAGTAGTGGTAGAGTCGCTGAGAGAGATTGAGTGAGTGAGTGGGTGAATGATAGTAGTAGTAGAGGCGGTCAGAGAGTGAGTGAGTGAGTTATAGTAGTGTAGAGGCGGTCAGTGAGTGAGTGACTGAGTGATAGTAGGTGTAGAGGCGGTTAGAGAGTGAATGAGTGAGTGAGTGATAGTAGTAGTAGAGGCGGTCAGAGAGTGAGTGAGTGAGTGAGTGATAGTAGCTGTAGAGGCACTGAGAGAGAGTGAGTGAGTGATAGTAGTGGTAGAGGCGATAAGAGAGTGAGTAAGTGAGTGATACTAGTGGTAGAGGCCGTCGGAGAGTGAGTGAGTGAGTGATAGTAGTGGTAGAGGCAGTCAGAGAGTGAGTGAGTGAGTGATACTAGTGGTAGAGGTGGTCAGAGAGTGAGTGAGTGAGTGAGTGAGTTATAGTAGTAGTAGAGGCGGTCAGAGAGTGAGTGAGGGAGTGAGTGATAGTAGTGGCAGAGGCGGTCAGAGAGTGAGTGAGTGAGTGAATGAGTTATAGTAGTGGTAGAGGCGGTCAGTGAGTGAGTGAATGAGTGATAGTAGTGGTAGAGGCGGTCAGAGAGTGAATGAGTGAGGGACTGAATGAGTAGTGATAGTATTGGTAGAGCCAATCAGAGAGTGAGTGAGTGAGCAAGTGAGTAATAGTAGTAGTAGAGGCGGTCAGAGAGTGAGTGAGTGAGTAAGTGATAGTAGTGGTAGAGGCGCTGAGAGAGAGTGAGTGAGTGATAGTAGTGGTAGAGGCGGTCAGAGAGTGAGTGATAGTAGTGGTAGAGGCGGTAAGAGAGTGAGTGAGTGAGTGATAGTAGTGGTAGAGGCCGTCGGAGAGTGATTGAGTTAGTGAGTGCGTGAGTGAGTGATAGTAGTGGTAGAGGTGGTCAGAGAGTGAGTGAGTGAGTGATACTAGTGGTAGAGGTGGTCAGAGATTGAGTGAGTGAGTGAGTGAGTGATAGTAGTGGTAGAGGCTTTCAAGGAAGTGAGTTAGTCAGTGAGTAAGTAAATGATAGTAGTGGTAGAGGCGGACAGAAAGGGATTGAGTAAGTGATTGATAGTAGTGGTAGAGGCGTTCAGAGAGTGAATGAGTGAGTGAGTATTGGTAGTAGTGGTAGAGGCAGTCAGAGAGTGAGTGAGTGAGTGAGTAAGTGATAGTAGTGGTAGAGGCGGTCAGTGAGTGAGTGAATGAGTGACTGAGTGATAGTAGTGGTAGAGGCGGTCAGAGAGTGAATGAGTGAGTGAGTGATAGTAGTAGTAGAGGCGGTCAGAGAGTGAGTGAGTGAGTGAGTGAGTGATAGTAGTGGTAGAGTCGGTCACAGAGTGAGTGCGTGAGTTAGTGATAGTAGTGTTAGAGGGGGTCAGAGAGTAAGTGCGTGAGTTAGTGATAGTAGTGGTAGAGGCGGTCAGAGAGTGAGTGAGTGAGTGATAGTAGTGGTAGAAGCGGTCAGAGAGTGAGTGAGTGAGTTAGTGATAGTAGTGGTAGAGGCGGTCAGAGAGTGAATGATTGAGTGAGTGAGTGATAGTAGTGTTAGAGGCGGTCTGAGAGTGAGTTAGGGAGTGAGTGATAGTAGTGGTAGAGGCGGTCAGAGAGTGAGTGAGTGATAGTAGTGGTAGAGGTGGTGAGAGAGTTAGTGAGTGATAGTAGTAGTAGAGGCGGTCAGAGAGTGAGTGAGTGAGTGAGTAATAGTAGTGTTAGAGGCGGTCAGAGAGTTAATGAGTGAGTGACTGAGTGATAGTAGTGGTAGAGTCAGTCAGAGAGTAAGCTAGTGAGTGAGTGAGTGATAGTAGTGGTAGAGTCCGTCAGAGAGTGAGTGAGTGAGGGATAGTAGTGGTAGAGTCGGTCACAGAGTGAGTGAGTTAGTGAGTGATAGTAGTGGTAGAGGCAGTCAGAGAGTGAGTTAGTGAGTGAGTGAGTGATTGTAGTGGTAGAGGCTGTCAGAGAGTGAGTGAGTGAGTGAGTGATAGTAGTTGTAGAGGCGGTCAGAGAGTGAGTGACTGAGTGATAGTAGTGGTAGAGGCGGTCAGAGAGTGAATGAGTGATAGTAGTGATAGAGGCTATTATAGAGTGAGTGAGTGATAGTAGTGGTACAGGCGGTCAGAGAGTGAGTGAGTCATAGTAGTGGTAGAGGCAATCAGAGAGTGAGTGAGTGATAGTAGTGCTAGAGGCCGTCAGAGAGTTAGTGAGTGAGTGATAG
Organism: Ariolimax columbianus; assembly: GCA_036924085.1. Classification (NCBI taxonomy): domain Eukaryota; kingdom Metazoa; phylum Mollusca; class Gastropoda; order Stylommatophora; family Arionidae; genus Ariolimax; species Ariolimax columbianus. The sequence goes on from JAVGWX010000021.1 coordinate 20,935,260, forward strand.
TAAGTGTAGAGGCGGTCAGAGAGTGAATGAGTGAGTGAGTGAGTGATAGTAGTGTTAGAGGCGGTCTGAGAGTGAGTGAGGGAGTGAGTGATAGTAGTGGTAGAGGGGGTCAGAGAGTGAGTGCGTGAGTGAGTGATAGTAGTGGTAGAGGCGGTCAGAGAGTGAGTGAGTGAGTGATAGTAGTGGTAAAAGCGGTCAGAGAGTGAGTGAGTGAGTGATAGTAGTGGTAGAGGCGGTCAGAGAGTGAGTGAGTGAGTGAGGGAGTGAGTGATAGTAGTGGTAGAGGCGGTCAAAGAGTGAGTGAGTGAGTGAGTGAGTGATAGTAGTGGTAGAGGCGGTCAGAGAGTGAGTGAGTGAGTTATAGTAGTGGTAGAGGCGGTCGGAGAGTGAGTGAGTGAGTGAGTGATAGTAGTAGTAGAGGTGGTCAGAGAAAGAGTGAGTGAGTGAGTGATAGTAGTGGAAGAGGCGGTCAGAGAGTGAGTGAGTGAGTGATAGTAGTGGTAGAAGCGGTCAGAGAGTGAGTGAGTGAGTTAGTGATAGTAGTGGTAGAGGCGGTCAGAGAGTGAATGAGTGAGTGAGTGAGTGATAGTAGTGTTAGAGGCGGTCTGAGAGTGAGTTAGGGAGTGAGTGATAGTAGTGGTAGAGGCGGTCAGAGAGTGAGTGAGTGATAGTAGTGGTAGAGGTGGTGAGAGAGTGAGTGAGTGATAGTAGTAGTAGAGGCGGTCAGAGAGTGAGTGAGCAAGTGAGTAATAGTAGTGTTAGAGGCGGTCAGAGAGTTAATGAGTGAGTGACTGAGTGATAGTAGTGATAGAGTCAGTCAGAGTAAGCTAGTGAGTGAGTGAGTGAATGAGTGATAGTAGTGGTAGAGGCGGTCAGAGAGTGAATGAGTGAGTGACTGAATGAGTAGTGATAGTATTGGTAGAGCCAATCAGAGAGTGAGTGAGTGAGCAAGTGAGTAATAGTAGTAGTAGAGGCGGTCAGAGAGTGAGTGAGTGAGTAAGTGATAGTAGTGGTAGAGGCGCTGAGAGAGTGTGAGTGAGTGATAGTAGTGGTAGAGGCGGTCAGAGAGTGAGTGATAGTAGTGGTAGAGGCGGTAAGAGAGTGAGTGAGTGAGTGATAGTAGTGGTAGAGGCCGTCGGAGAGTGATTGAGTTAGTGAGTGCGTGAGTTAGTGATAGTAGTGTTAGAGGGGGTCAGAGAGTGAGTGCGTGAGTTAGTGATAGTAGTGGTAGAGGCGGTCAGAGAGTGAGTGAGTGAGTGATAGTAGTGGTAGAGGCTTTCAAGGAAGTGAGTTAGTCAGTGAGTAAGTAAATGATAGTAGTGGTAGAGGCGGACAGAAAGGGAGTGAGTAAGTGATTGATAGTAGTGGTAGAGGCGTTCAGAGAGTGAATGAGTGAGTGAGTATTGGTAGTAGTGGTAGAGGCAGTCAGAGAGTGAGTGAGTGAGTGAGTAAGTGATAGTAGTGGTAGAGGCGGTCAGTGAGTGAGTGAATGAGTGACTGAGTGATAGTAGTGGTAGAGGCGGTCAGAGAGTGAATGAGTGAGTGAGTGATAGTAGTAGTAGAGGCGGTCAGAGAGTGAGTGAGTGAGTTAGTGAGTGATAGTAGTGGTAGAGTCGGTCACAGAGTGAGTGCGTGAGTTAGTGATAGTAGTGTTAGAGGGGGTCAGAGAGTGAGTGCGTGAGTTAGTGATAGTAGTGGTAGAGGCGGTCAGAGAATGAGTGAGTGAGTGATAGTAGTGGTAGAAGCGGTCAGAGAGTGAGTGAGTGAGTTAGTGATAGTAGTGGTAGAGGCGGTCAGAGAGTGAATGATTGAGTGAGTGAGTGATAGTAGTGTTAGAGGCGGTCTGAGAGTGAGTTAGGGAGTGAGTGATAGTAGTGGTAGAGGAGGTCAGAGAGTGAGTGAGTGATAGTAGTGGTAGAGGTGGTGAGAGAGTTAGTGAGTGATAGTAGTAGTAGAGGCGGTCAGAGAGTGAGTGAGTGAGTGAGTAATAGTAGTGTTAGAGGCGGTCAGAGAGTTAATGAGTGAGTGACTGAGTGATAGTAGTGGTAGAGTCAGTCAGAGAGTAAGCTAGTGAGTGAGTGAGTGATAGTAGTGGTAGAGTCCGTCAGAGAGTGAGTGAGTGAGGGATAGTAGTGGTAGAGTCGGTCACAGAGTGAGTGAGTTAGTGAGTGATAGTAGTGGTAGAGGCAGTCAGAGAGTGAGTTAGTGAGTGAGTGAGTGATTGTAGTTGTAGAGGCTGTCAGAGAGTGAGTGAGTGAGTGAGTGATAGTAGTTGTAGAGGCGGTCAGAGAGTGAGTGACTGAGTGATAGTAGTGGTAGAGGCGGTCAGAGAGTGAATGAGTGATAGTAGTGATAGAGGCTATTATAGAGTGAGTGAGTGATAGTAGTGGTACAGGCGGTCAGAGAGTGAGTGAGTCATAGTAGTGGTAGAGGCAATCAGAGAGTGAGTGAGTGATGGTAGTGGTAGAGTCGCTGAGAGAGATTGAGTGAGTGAGTGGGTGAATGATAGTAGTAGTAGAGGCAGTCAGAGAGTGAGTGAGTGAGTGAGTGAGTTATAGTAGTGTAGAGGGGGTCAGTGAGTGAGTGACTGAGTGATAGTAGGTGTAGAGGCGTTTAGAGAGTGAATGAGTGAGTGAGTGATAGTAGTAGTAGAGGCGGTCAGAGAGTGAGTGAGTGAGTGAGTGATAGTGGTGGTAGAGGCACTGAGAGAGAGTGAGTGAGTGATAGTAGTGGTAGAGGCGGTAAGAGAGTGAGTGAGTGATACTAGTGGTAGAGGCCGTCGGAGAGTGATTGAGTGAGTGAGTGAGTGATAGTAGTGGTAGAGGCCGTCAGAGAGTGAGTGAGTGAGTGATACTAGTGGTAGAGGTGGTCAGAGATTGAGTGAGTGAGTGAGTATTGGTAGTAGTGGTAGAGGCGGTCAGAGAGTGAGTGAGTGAGTGATAGTAGTGGTAGTAGCGGTCAGAGAGTGAGTGAGCGAGTGATAGTAGTTGAAGAGGTGGTCAGAGAGTGAGTGAGTGAGTGATAGTGGTGGTAGAGCCGGTCAGAGAGTGAGTGAGTGATAGTAGTGGTAGAGGCGGTCAGAGAGCGTTTGAGTGAGTGAGTGAGTGAGTGAGTGATAGTAGTGGTAGAGGCGGTCAGAGAGTGATTGAGTGAGTGAGTAACTGATAGTAGTGGTAGAGGCGGTCAGAGAGTGAGTGAGTGAGTTAGTGATAGTAGTGGTAGAGGCAGTCAGAGAGTGAGTGAGTGAATGAGTGATAGTAGTGGTAGAGGCGGTCAGAGAGTGAGTGAGTGAGTGAGTTAATGAGTGATAGTAGTGGTAGAGGCGGTCAGAGAGTGAGTGATAGTAGTGGTAGAGGCAGTCAGAGAGTGAGTGAGTGAGTGAGTGATAGTAGTGCTAGAGGCCATCAGAGAGTAAGTGAGTGAGTGATAGTAAGTGTAGAGGCTGTCAGAGAGTGAGTGAGTGGTAGTAGTGGTAGAGGGGGTCAGAGAGTGAGTGCGTGAGTAAGTGATGGTAGTGGTAGAGGCGGTCAGAGAGTGAGTTAGTGAGTGATAGTAGTGGTAGAAGCGGTCAGAGAGTGAGTGAGTGAGTAATAGTAGTGGTAGAGGCGGTCAGAGAGTGAATGATTGAGTGAGTGAGTGATAGTAGTGTTAGAGGCGGTCAGACAGTGAGTGAGTGAGTGGGGGAGTGAGTGATAGTAGTGGTAGAGGTGGTGAGAGAGTGAGTGAGTGATAGTAGTATTAGAGGCGGTCAGAGAGTGAGTGAGTGAGTGAGTAATAGTAGTGTTAGATGCGGTATGAGAGTGAGTGAGTGATAGTAGTGGTAGAGGTGGTGAGAGAGTGAGTGAGTGATAGTAGTATTAGAGGCGGTCAGAGAGTGAGTGAGTGAGTGAGTAATAGTAGTGTTAGAGGCGGTCAGAGAGTGAATGAGTGAGTGAGTGATAGTAGTGGTAGAGTAAGTCAGAGAGTAAGCTAGTGAGTGAGTGAGTGAGTGAGTGAGTGATAGTAGTGGTAGAGTCGGTCACAGAGTGAGTGATAGTAGTGGTAGAGGCAGTCAGAGAGTGAGTTAGTTAGTGAGTGATAGTAGTTGTAGAGGCGGTCAGAGAAGGAGTGAGTGATAGTAGTGGTATAGGCGGTCAGAGAGTGACTGAGTGACAGTAGACGGTAGAGGCGGTCAGAGAGTGAATGAGTGATAGTAGTGGTAGAGGCTGTTATAGAGTGAGTGAGTGATAGTAGTGGTAGAGGCGATCAGAGAGTGAGTGAGTCATAGTAGTGGTAGAGGCAATCAGAGAGTGAGTGAGTGATAGTAGTGGTAGAGGCGCTGAGAGAGAGTGAGTGAGTGAGTGAGTTATAGTAGTGTAGAGGCGGTCAGTGAGTGAGTGACTGAGTGATAGTAGGTGTAGAGGCGGTTAGAGAGTGAATGAGTGAGTGAGTGATAGTAGTAGTAGAGGCGGTCAGAGAGTGAGTGAGTGAGTGAGTGATAGTAGTGGTAGAGGCACTGAGAGAGAGTGAGTGAGTGATAGTAGTGGTAGAGGCGGTAAGAGAGTGAGTGTGTGATACTAGTGGTAGAGGCCGTCGGAGAGTGATTGAGTGAGTGAGTGAGTGATAGTAGTGGTAGAGGCCGTCAGAGAGTGAGTGAGTGAGTGATACTAGTGGTAGAGGTGGTCAGAGATTGAGTGAGTGAGTGAGTATTGGTAGTAGTGGTAGAGGCGGTCAGAGAGTGAGTGAGTGAGTGATAGTAGTGGTAGTAGCGGTCAGAGAGTGAGTGAGCGAGTGATAGTAGTTGAAGAGGTGGTCAGAGAGTGAGTGAGTGAGTGATAGTGGTGGTAGAGCCGGTCAGAGAGTGAGTGAGTGATAGTAGTGGTAGAGGCGGTCAGAGAGCGTTTGAGTGAGTGAGTGAGTGAGTGAGTGAGTGATAGTAGTGGTAGAGGCGGTCAGAGAGTGATTGAGTGAGTGAGTAACTGATAGTAGTGGTAGAGGCGGTCAGATAGTGAGTGAGTGAGTTAGTGATAGTAGTGGTAGAGGCAGTCAGAGAGTGAGTGAGTGAATGAGTGATAGTAGTGGTAGAGGCGGTCAGAGAGTGAGTGAGTGAGTGAGTTAATGAGTGATAGTAGTGGTAGAGGCGGTCAGAGAGTGAGTGATAGTAGTGGTAGAGGCAGTCAGAGAGTGAGTGAGTGAGTGAGTGATAGTAGTGCTAGAGGCCATCAGAGAGTAAGTGAGTGAGTGATAGTAAGTGTAGAGGCTGTCAGAGAGTGAGTGAGTTAGTGAGTGGTAGTAGTGGTAGAGGGGGTCAGAGAGTGAGTGCGTGAGTAAGTGATGGTAGTGGTAGAGGCGGTCAGAGAGTGAGTTAGTGAGTGATAGTAGTGGTAGAAGCGGTCAGAGAGTGAGTGAGTGAGTAATAGTAGTGGTAGATGCGGTCAGAGAGTGAATGATTGAGTGAGTGAGTGATAGTAGTGTTAGAGGCGGTCAGAGAGTGAGTGAGTGAGTGGGGGAGTGAGTGATAGTAGTGGTAGAGGTGGTGAGAGAGTGAGTGAGTGATAGTAGTATTAGAGGCGGTCAGAGAGTGAGTGAGTGAGTGAGTAATAGTAGTGTTAGAGGCGGTATGAGAGTGAGTGAGTGATAGTAGTGGTAGAGGTGGTGAGAGAGTGAGTGAGTGATAGTATTATTAGAGGCGGTCAGAGAGTGAGTGAGTGAGTGAGTAATAGTAGTGTTAGAGGCGGTCAGAGAGTGAATGAGTGAGTGAGTGATAGTAGTGGTAGAGTAAGTCAGAGAGTAAGCTAGTGAGTGAGTGAGTGAGTGAGTGAGTGATAGTAGTGGTAGAGTCGGTCACAGAGTGAGTGATAGTAGTGGTAGAGGCAGTCAGAGAGTGAGTTAGTTAGTGAGTGATAGTAGTTGTAGAGGCGGTCAGAGAAGGAGTGAGTGATAGTAGTGGTATAGGCGGTCAGAGAGTGACAGAGTGACAGTAGTGGTAGAGGCGGTCAGAGAGTGAATGAGTGATAGTAGTGGTAGAGGCTGTTATAGAGTAAGTGAGGGATAGTAGTGGTAGAGGCGATCAGAGAGTGAGTGAGTCATAGTAGTGGTAGAGGCAATCAGAGAGTGAGTGAGTGATAGTAGTGGTAGAGGCGCTGAGAGAGAGTGAGTGAGTTAGTGGGTGAGTGATAGTAGTGGTAGAGGCGGTCAGAGAGTGAGTGAGTGAGTGATTGAGTGATAGTAGTAGTAGAGGCAGTCAGAAAGTGAGTGAGTGAGTGAGTGAGTGATAGTAGTTGAAGAGGCGGTCAGAGAGTGAGTGAGTGATAATAGTGGTAGAGGCAATCAGAGAGTGAGTGAGTGATAGTATTGGTAGAGGTGATCAGAGAATGAGTGAGTGATAGTAGTGGTAGAGGCGGTCAGAGAGTGAATGAGTGAGTGACTGAATGAGTAATGATAGTATTGGTAGAGGCAATCAGAGAGTGAGTGAGTGAGTGATAGTAGTGGTAGAGGTGGTCAGAGATTAAGTGAGTGAGTGAGTGAGTGATAGTAGTGGTAGAGGCGGTCAGAGAGTGAATTAGTGAGTGAGTATTGGTAGTAGTGGTAGAGGCGGTCAGAGAGTGAGTGAGTGAATAAGTGATAATAGTGGTAGAAGCGGTCAGAGAGTTAGTGAGTGAGTGAGTGATAGTAGTTATAGAGGTGGTCAGAGAGTGAGTGAGTGATAGTAGTGGTAGAGGCGGTCAGAGAGTGAGTGAGTGATAGTAGTGGTAGAGGCGGTCAGAGAGTGAGTGATTGATTGAGTTAGTGAGTGATAGTAGTGGTAGAGGCGGTCAGAGAGTGAGTGAGTGATAGTAGTGGTAGAGGTGGTCAGAGAATGAGTGAGTGAGTGAGTATTAGTAGTGGTAGAGGCGGTCAGAGAGTGAGTGAGTGATAGTAGTGCTAGAGGTTGTCAGAGAGTGAGTGAGTGAGTGATAGTAAGTGTAGAGGCTGTCAGAGAGTGAGTGAGTGAGTGGTAGTAGTGGTAGAGGGGGTCAGAGAGTGAGTGCGTGAGTGAGTGATAGTAGTTGTAGAGGAGGTCAGAGAGGGAGTGAGTGATAGTAGTGGTAGAAGCGGTCAGAGAGTGAGTGAGTGAGTGAGGGAGTGAGTGATAGTAGTGGTAGAGGCAGTCAAAGAGTGAGTGAGTGAGTGAGTGATAGTAGTGGTAGAGGCGGTCAGAGAGTGAGTGAGTGAGTGATAGTAGTGGTAGAGGCAGTCAGAGAGTGAGTGAGGGAGTGATAGTAGTAGTAGAGGCAGTTAGAGAGTGAGTGAGTGAGTGATAGTAGTGGTAGAGGCGGTCAGAGAGTGAGTGAGTGAGGGAATGAGTTATAGTAGTGGTAGAGGCTGTCAATGAGTGAGTTACTGAGTGATAGTAGTGGTAGAGGCGGTCAGAGAGTGAATGAGTGAGGGACTGAATGAGTAGTGATAGTATTGGTAGAGCCAATCAGAGAGTGAGTGAGTCAGTTAGATAGTAGTAGTAGAGGCGGTCAGAGAGTGAATGAGTGAGGGACTGAATGAGTAGTGATAGTATTGGTTGAGCCAATCAGAGAGTGAGTGAGTGAGTGATAGTAGTAGTAGAGGCGGTCAGAGAGTGAGTGAGTGAGTGATAGTAGTGGTAGAGGCGCTGAGAGAGAGTGAGTGAGTGATAGTAGTGGTAGAGGCGGTCAGAGAGTGAGTGATAGTAGTGGTAGAGGCGGTAAGAGAGTGAGTGATAGTAGTGGTAGAGGCGGACAGAGAGTGAGTGAGTAAATGATTGATAGTAGTGGTAGAGGCGTTCAGAGAGTGAATGAGTGAGTGAGTGATAGTAGTTGTAGAGGTGGTCAGAGACTGAGTGAGTGAGTGATAGTGGTGGTAGAGCCGGTCAGAGAATGAGTGAGTGAGTGAGTGAGTGTAGAGTGATAGTAGGTGTAGAGGCGGTCAGAGAGTGAGTGAGTGAGTTAGTGAGTGAGTGAGTGAGTCATAGTAGTGATAGACGCGGTCAGAGAATGAGTGAGTTAGTGAGTGTGTGAGTGAGTGATAGTAGTGGTAGACGCGGTCAGACAATGAGTGAGTTAGTGAGTGAGTGAGTAAGTGCGTGATAGTAGTGGTAGAGGAGGTCAGAGAGAAAGTGAATGATAGTAGTGGTAGAGGCGGTCAGAGAGTAAGTGAGTTATAGTAGTGGTAGAAGCGGTCAGAGAGTGAGTGAATGATAGTAGTGGTAGAGGCGGTCAAAGAGCAATTGAGTGAGTGAGTGAGTGATAGTAGTGGTAAAGGCGGTCAGAGAGTGATTGAGTGAGTGAGTAACTGATAGTAGTGGTAGAGGCGGTCAAAGAGTGAGTGAGTGAGTGAGTGATAGTAGTGGTAGTGGCAGTCAGAGAGTGAGTGAGTTAGTGAGTGATAGTAGTGGTAGAGGCGGTCAGAGAGTGAGTGAGTGAGTGAGTGATAGTAGTGGTAGAGACGGTCAGAGAATGAGTGAGTTAGTGAGTGAGTGAGTGATAGTAGTGGTAAAGGTGGTCAGAGAGTGAGTGAGTGATAGTAAGTGTAGAGGCTGTCAGAGAGTGAGTGAGTGAGTGAGTGGTAGTAGGGGTAGAGGGGGTCAGAGAGGGAGTGCGTGAGTAAGTGATAGTAGTGGTAGAGGCGGTCAGAGAGTGAGTGCGTCAGTAAGTGATAGTAGTGGTAGAGGCGGTCAGAGAACGAGTGAGTGAGTGATAGTAGTGGTAGAAGCGGTCAGAGAGTGAGTGAGTGAATGATAGTAGTGGTAGAGGTGGTCAGAGAGTGAATGAGTGAGTAAGTGAGTGATAGTAGTGGTAGAGGCGGTCAGAGAGTGAGTGAGTGAGTGATAGTAGTGGTAGAAGCGGTCAGAGAGTGGGGGATTGAGTGATAGTAGTGGTAGAGGCGGTCAGAGAGTGAGTGAATGATAGTAGTGGTAGAGGTGGTGAGAGAGTGAGTGAGTGATAGTAGTAGTAGAGGCGGTCAGAGAGTGAGTGAGTGAGTAATAGTAGTGTTAGAGGCGGTCAGAGAGTGAGTGAGTGATAGTAGTGGTAGAGTCAGTCAGAGAGTAAGCTAGTGAGTGAGTGAGTGAGTGAGTGAGTGATAGTAGTGGTAGAGTCCGTCAGAGAGTGAGTGAGGTATTGATAGTAGTGGTAGAGTCGGTCACAGAGTGAGTGAGTTAGTGAGTGAATTTACTATTAGAGGCTGTCAGAGAGTGAGTGAGTGAGTGAGTGATAGTAATTGTAGAGGTGGTCAGAGAGTGAGTGAGTGAGGTATAGTAGTGGTAGAGGCTGTTAGAGAGTGACTGAGTGATAGTAGTGGTAGAGGCGGTCAGAGAGTGAATGAGTGATAGTAGTGGTACAGGCTGTTATAGAGTGAGTGAGTGATAGTAGTGGTAGAGGCAATCAGAGAGTGAGTGAGTCATAGTAGTGGTAGAGGCGGTCAGAGAGTGAGTGAGTGAGAATAGTAGTGGTAGAGGCGGTCAGAGAGTGAGTGAGTGATAGTGGTGGTAGAGGTGGTCAGAGAGTGAGTGAGTGAGTGAGTGATAGTAGTGGTAGAGGCGGTCAGAGAATGAGTGAGTGAGTGACTGATAGTAGTGGTAGAGGCGCTGAAAGAGAGTGAGTGAGTTAGTGAGTGAGTGATAGTAGTGGTAGAGGCGGTAAGAGAGTGAGTGAGTGAGTGATACTAGTAGTAGAGGTGGTCAGAGATTGAGTGAGTGAGTGTGTGATAGTAGTGGTAGATGGGGTCAGAGATTGAATTAGTGAGTGATAGTAGTGGTAGAGCCGGTCATAGAATGAGTGAGTGAGTAAGTGAGTGATAGTAGTGGTAGAGGCGGTCAGAGAGTGAGTGAGTGATAGTAGTGGTAGAGCCGGTCATAGAATGAGTGAGTGAGTAAGTGAGTGATAGTAGTGGTAGAGGCGGTCAGAGAGTGAGTGAGTGATAGTAGTGGTAGAGGCGGTCAGAGAATGAGTTAGTGAGTGAGTGATAGTAGTGGTAGAGGGGGTCAGAGAGTGAATTAGTGAGTGATAGTAGTGGTAGAAGCGGTCAGAGAGTGAGTGAGTGAGCTATAGTAGTTGTAGAAGCGGTCAGAGAGTGAGTGAGTGATAGTAGTGGTAGAGGCTGTCAGAGAGTGAGTGAGTGAGTTATAGTAGTGGTAGAGGCGGTCAGAGAGTGAGTGATTTAGTGATAGTTGTGGTAGAGTCCGTCAGAGAGTGAGTGAGGTAGTGATAGAAGTGGTAGAGTCGGTCACAGAGTGAGTGAGTTAGTGAGTGATAGTAGTGGTAGAGGCAGTCAGAGAGTGAGTTAGTGAGTGAGTGAGTGATTGTACTGGTAGAGGCTGTCAGAGAGTGAGTGAGTGAGTGAGTGATAGTAGTTGTAGAGGCGGTCAGAGAGTGAGTGAGTGAGGTATGGTAGTGGTAGAGGCGGTTAGAGAGTGACTGAGTGATAGTAGTGGTAGAGGCGGTCAGAGAGTGAATGAGTGATAGTAGTGGTACAGGCTGTTATAGAGTGAGTGAGTGATAGTAGTGGTAGAGGCAATCAGAGAGGGAGTGAGTCATAGTAGTGGTAGAGGCGGTCAGAGAGTGAGTGAGTGAGTGAGTGAGTGATAGTAGTAGTAGAGGCGGTCAGAGAGTGAATGAGTGAGTGAGTGAGTGATAGTAGTAGTAAAGGCGGTCATAGAGTGAATGAATGAGTGAGTGAGTGATAGTAGTGGTAGAGGCGGTCAGTGAGTGAGTGAATGAGTGACTGAGTGATAGTAGTGGTAGAGGCGCTGAAAGAGAGTGAGTGAGTGATAGTAGTGGTAGAGGCGGTCAGAGAGTGAATGAGTGAGTGAGTGATAGTAGTGGTAGAGGCGCTGAAAGAGAGTGAGTGAGTGATAGTAGTGGTAGAAGCGGTCATGGAATAAGTGAGTGAGTGAGTTATAGTAGTGGTAGAGGCGGTCAGAGAGTGAGTGAGTGATAGTGGTGGTAGAGCCGGTCAGAGAATGAGTGAGTGAGTGAGTGAGTGATAGTAGTGGTAGAGGCGGTCAGAGAGTGAGTGAGTGAGTGAGTGATAGTAGTGGTAGAGGCGGTCAGAGAATGAGTGAGTGAGTGAGTGATAGTAGTGGTAGAGGCGCTGAAAGAGAGTGAGTGAGTGAGTGATATTAGTAGTAGTGGTAGATGCGGTCAGAGAGTGAGTGAGTGAGTGATAGTAATGGTAGAAGCGGTCAGAGAGTGAGTGAGTGAGTGATAGTAGTGGTAGAAGCGGTCAGAGAGTGAGTGAGTGATTGATAGAAGTGGTAGAGGCAGTCAGAGAATGAGTGAGTGAGTGAGTGATAGTAGTGGTAGAAGCGATCAGAGAGTGAGTGAGTGAGTGATAGTAGTGGTAAAGGCGGTCAGAGAATGAGTGAGTGAGTGAGTGATAGTAGTGGTAGAGGCGGTCAGAGAGTGAGTGAGTGATAGTGGTGGTAGAGCCGGTCATAGAATGAGTGAGTGAGTGAGTGAGTGATAGTAGTGGTAGAGGCGGTCAGAGAGTGAGTGAGTGATAGTAGTGGTAGAGGCGGTCAGAGAATGAGTGAGTGAGTGAGTGATAGTAGTGGTAGAGGGGGTCAGAGAGTGAATTAGTGAGTGATAGTAGTGGTAGAAGCGGTCAGAGAGTGAGTGAGTGAGTGATAGTAGTGGTAGAAGCGGTCAGAGAGTGAGTGAGTGAGTGATAGTAGTGGTAGAGGCGGTCAGAGAGTGAGTGAGTGAGTGATAGTAGTGGTAGAGGCGGTCAGAGAGTGAGTGAGTGAGTGATAGTAGTGGTAGAAGCGGTAAGAGAGTGAGTGAGTGAGATATAGTAGTTGTAGAGGTGGTCAGAGAGTGAGTGAGTGATAGTGGTGGTATAGCTGGTCAGAGAATGAGTGAGTGAGTGAGTGATAGTAGTGGTAGAGGCAGTCAGAGAGTGAGTGAGTGATAGTAGTGGTAGAGGCGGTCAGAGAGCGATTGAGTGAGTGAGTGATAGTAGTGGTAGAAGCGGTCAGAGAGTGAGTGAGTGAGTTAGTGATAGTAGTGGTAGAGGCGGTCAGAGAGTGAGTTAGTGATAGTAGTGGTAGAGGCGATCAGAGAGTGAGTGCGTGAGTGATAGTAGTGGTAGAGGCAGTCAGAGAGTGAGTGAGGGAGTGAGTGAGTGATAGTAATGGTAGAGGCTGTCAGAGAGTGAGTGAGTGAGTGATAGTAGTGGTAGAGGGGGTCAGAGAGTGAGTGAGTGAGTTAGTGATAATAGTGGTAGAGGCGGTCAGAGAGTGAGTGAGTGAATGAGTGAGTGATAGTAGTGACAGAGGCAGTCAGAGAGTGAGTGAGTGAGTGAGTGAGTGATAGTAATGGTAGAGGCTGTCAGAGAGTGAGTGATTGAGTGATAGTAGTGGTAGAGGGGGTCAGAGAGTGAGTGAGTGAGTGATAGTAGTGGTAGAGGCTGTCAGAGAGTGAGTGAGTGATAGTAGTGGTAGAGGCTGTCAGAGAGAGAGTGAGTGAGTGAGTGATAGTAGTGGTAGAGGGGGTCAGAGAGTGAGTGAGGGATAGTAGTGGTAGAGGCTGTCAGAGAGTGAGTGAGTGAGTGAGTGATAGTAAGTGTAGAGGCTGTCAGAGAGTGAGTGAGTGAGTGAGTGATAGTAGTGGTAGAGGCTGTCTGAGAGTGAGTGAGTGAGTGATAGTAAGTGTAGAGGCTGTCAGAGAGAGAGTGAGTGAGTGAGTGAGTGATAGTAGTGGTAGAGGCTGTCAGAGAGTGAGTGAGTGAGTGATAGTAGTGGTAGAGGCTGTCAGAGAGTGAGTGAGTGAGTGATAGTAAGTGTAGAGGCTGTCAGAGAGAGAGAGTGAGTGAGTGAGTGATAGTAGTGGTAGAGGGGATCAGAGAGTGAGTGAGTGAGTTAGTGATAATAGTGGTAGAGGGGGTCAGAGAGTGAGTGAGTGAGTTAGTGATAGTAGTGGTAGAGGCTGTCAGAGATTGAGTGAGTGAGTGATAGTAGTGGTAGAGGCAGTCAGAGAGTGAGTGAGTGATAGTATTGGTAGAGGTGGTCAGAGGGCGATTGAGTGAGTGAGTGAGTGAGTGATAGTAGTGGTAGAGGCGGTCAGAGAGTGATTGAGTGAGTGAGTAACTGATAGTAGTGGTAGAGGCAGTCAGAGAGTGAGTGAGTGAGTTAGTGACAGTAGTGGTAGAAGCGGTCAGAGAGTGAGTGAGTGAGTGATAGTAGTGGTAGAGGCAGTCAGAGAGTGAGTTAGTGAGTTAGTGATAGTAGTGGTAGATTCGGTCAGAGAGTGAGTGAGTGAGTTAGTGATAGTAGTGGTAGAGGCGGTCAGAGAGTGAGTGAGTGAGTTAGTGATAGTAGTGGTAGAGGCGGTCAGAGAGTGAGTGAGTGAGTGAGTGATAATAGTGGTAGAGGCAGTCAGAAAGTGAGTGAGTGAGTGAGTGAGTGATAGTAATGGTAGAGGCGGTCAGAGAGTGAGTGAGTGAGTGAGTTAGTGAATGATAGTAGTGGTAGAGGTGGTTAGAGAGTGAGTGAGTGAGTGATAGTAGTGGTAAAGGGGGTCAGATATTGAGTGCGTGAGTGAGTGATAGTAGTGACAGAGGCAGTCAGAGAGTGAGTGAGTGAGTGAGTGAGTGATAGTAATGGTAGAGGCTGTCAGAGAGTGAGTGATTGAGTGATAGTAGTGGTAGAGGGGGTCAGAGAGTGAGTGAGTGAGTGATAGTAGTGGTAGAGGCTGTCAGAGAGTGAGTGAGTGATAGTAGTGGTAGAGGCTGTCAGAGAGAGAGTGAGTGAGTGAGTGATAGTAGTGGTAGAGGGGGTCAGAGAGTGAGTGAGGGATAGTAGTGGTAGAGGCTGTCAGAGAGTGAGTGAGTGAGTGAGTGATAGTAAGTGTAGAGGCTGTCAGAGAGTGAGTGAGTGAGTGAGTGATAGTAGTGGTAGAGGCTGTCTGAGAGTGAGTGAGTGAGTGATAGTAAGTGTAGAGGCTGTCAGAGAGAGAGTGAGTGAGTGAGTGAGTGATAGTAGTGGTAGAGGCTGTCAGAGAGTGAGTGAGTGAGTGATAGTAGTGGTAGAGGCTGTCAGAGAGTGAGTGAGTGAGTGATAGTAAGTGTAGAGGCTGTCAGAGAGAGAGAGTGAGTGAGTGAGTGATAGTAGTGGTAGAGGGGATCAGAGAGTGAGTGAGTGAGTTAGTGATAATAGTGGTAGAGGGGGTCAGAGAGTGAGTGAGTGAGTTAGTGATAGTAGTGGTAGAGGCTGTCAGAGATTGAGTGAGTGAGTGATAGTAGTGGTAGAGGCAGTCAGAGAGTGAGTGAGTGATAGTATTGGTAGAGGTGGTCAGAGGGCGATTGAGTGAGTGAGTGAGTGATAGTAGTGGTAGAGGCGGTCAGAGAGTGATTGAGTGAGTGAGTAACTGATAGTAGTGGTAGAGGCAGTCAGAGAGTGAGTGAGTGAGTTAGTGACAGTAGTGGTAGAAGCGGTCAGAGAGTGAGTGAGTGAGTGATAGTAGTGGTAGAGGCAGTCAGAGAGTGAGTTAGTGAGTTAGTGATAGTAGTGGTAGATTCGGTCAGAGAGTGAGTGAGTGAGTTAGTGATAGTAGTGGTAGAGGCGGTCAGAGAGTGAGTGAGTGAGTTAGTGATAGTAGTGGTAGAGGCGGTCAGAGAGTGAGTGAGTGAGTGAGTGATAATAGTGGTAGAGGCAGTCAGAAAGTGAGTGAGTGAGTGAGTGAGTGATAGTAATGGTAGAGGCGGTCAGAGAGTGAGTGAGTGAGTGAGTTAGTGAATGATAGTAGTGGTAGAGGTGGTTAGAGAGTGAGTGAGTGAGTGATAGTAGTGGTAAAGGGGGTCAGATATTGAGTGCGTGAGTGAGTGATAGTAAGTGTAGAGGCTGTCAGAGAGAGAGTGAGTGAGTGAGTGATAGTAGTGGTAGAGGGGGTCAGAGAGTGAGTGAGTGAGTTAGTTATAGTAGTGGTAGAGGCGGTCAGAGAGTGAGTGAGTGAGTGAGTGAGTGATAGTAGTGGTAGAGGGGGTCAGAGAGTGAGTGTGTGAGTGAGTGATATAAGTGGTAGAGGGGGTCAGGGAGTGAGTGAGTGAGTGATAGTAAGTCTAGAGGCTGTCAGAGATTGAGTGAGTGAGTGAGTGAGTGATAGTAGTGGTAGAGGGGGTCAGAGAGTGAGTGCGTGAGTGAGTGATAGTAGTGGTAGAGGAGGTCAGAGAGTGAGTGAGTGAGTGATAGTAGTGGTAGAAGCGGTCAGAGAGTGAGTGAGTGAGTGAGTGATAGAAGTGGTAGAGGCGGTCAGAGAGTGAATGAGTGAGTGAGTGAGTGACAGTAGTGGTAGAGGCGGTCAGAGAGTGAGTGAGTGAGTGATAGTAGTGGTAGAGGAGGTCAGAGAGTGAGTGAGTGAGTGATAGTAGTGGTAGAAGCGGTCAGAGAGTGAGTGAGTGAGTGATAGAAGTGTAAGAGGCAGTCAGAGAGTGAGTGAGTAAGTGAGGGAGTGAGTGATAGTAGTGGTAGAGGCGGTCAAAGAGTGAGTGAGTGAGTGAGTGATAGTAGTGGTAGAGGCGGTCAGAGAGTGAGTGAGTGAGTGATAGTAGTGGTAGAGGCAGTCAGAGAGTGAGTGAGTGAGTGAGTGAGTGATAGTGGTAGTAGAGTCGGTCAGAGAGTGAGTGAGTGAGTGAGTGATAGTAGTGGTAGAGGCAGTCAGAGAGTGAGTGAGTGAGTGAATGAGTTATAGTAGTGGTAGAGGCGGTCAATGAGTGAATGACTGAGTGATAGTAGTGGTAGAGGCGGTCAGAGAGTGAGGGAGTGATAGTAGTGGTAGAGGTGGTGAGAGAGTGAGTGAGTGATAGTAGTAGTAGAGGCGGTCAGAGAGTGAGTGAATTAGTAATAGTAGTGTTAGAGGCGGTCAGAGAGTGAATGAGTGAGTGATTGATAGTAGTGGTAGAGTCAGTCAGAGAGTAAGCTAGTGAGTGAGTGAGTGAATGAGTGAGTGAGTGAGGGATAGTAGTGGTAGAGGCGGTCAGAGAGTGAGTGAGTGATTGAGGGAGTGAGTGATAGTAGTGGTAGAGGCGGTCAAAGAGTGAGTGAGTGAGTGATAGTAGTGGTAGAGGCGGTCAGAGAGTGAGTGAGTGAGTGAGGGATAGTAGTGGTAGAGGCGGTCAGAGAGTGAGTGAGTGAGTGATAGTAGTAGTAGAGGCGGTCAGAGAGTGAGTGAGTGAGTGAGTGAGTGATAGTAGTGGTAGAGGCGATCAGAGAGTGAGTGAGTGAGTGAATGAGTTATAGTAGTGGTAGAGGCGGTCAATGAGTGAGTGAGTGATAGTAGTGGTAGAGGCGATCAGAGAGTGAGTGAGTGAGTGAATGAGTTATAGTAGTGGTAGAGGCGGTCAATGAGTGAGTGAGTGAGTGATAGTAGTGGTAGAGGCGGTCAGAGAGTGAGTGAGTGAGTGATAGCAGTAGAAGAGGCGGTCAGAGAGTGAGTGAGTGAGTGAGTGATAGTAGTGGTAGAGGCGATCAGAGAGTGAGTGAGTGAGTGAGTGATAGTAGTGGTAGAGGCGCTGACAGAGAGTGAGTGAGTGATAGTAGTAGTAGAGGCGGTCAGAGAGTGAGTGAGTGAGTGATAGTAGTGGTAGAGGCGGTAAGAGAGCGAGTGAGTAAGTGATACTAGTGGTAGAGGTGGTCAGAGATTGAGTAAGTGAGTGATAGTAGTGGTAGAGGCGTTCAAGGAAGTGAGTTAGTCAGTGAGTAAGTAAATGATAGTAGTGGTAGAGGCGGACAGAGAGTGAATGAGTGAGTGAGTATTGGTAGTAGTGGTAGAGGCGGTCAGAGAGTGAGTGATATTAGTGGTAGAAGCGGTCAGAGAGTGAGTGAGAGAGTTATAGTAGTGGTAGAGGCGGTCAGAGAGTGAGTGAGTGAGTGAGTGAGTGATAGTGGTGGTAGAGCCGGTCAGAGAATGAGAGAGTGAGTGAGTGAGTGTTAGTAGTGGTAGAGGCGGTCAGAGAGTAGTGAGTGATAGTAGTTGTAGAGGCGGTCAGAGAGTTAGTGAGTGAGTGAGTTACTGATAGTAGTGGTAGAGGCGGTCAGAGAGTTAGGGAGAGAGTGAGTGATACTAGCGGTAGAGGCGGTCAGAGAGTGAGTGAGTCAGTGAGTGAGTGAGTGAGTCCATCAACCTGACACTAAAAAGCCAAAACAGGAAAAGTGAAAAGAAGAAGAAAAACACTGTTCTTTAAAAAACGTTTTCAGATTGTCAGGTCAATGTTGTCATTGAAAGGCGTTAGTGAGACGACACTTCTGACTGCAGAGTAACTTCGCTGACTGGCCTGTGCTTCTTGGAGATGGTTGGGTGATCCTGATTGTTTGAGAATATATTGTTGAAAACTTGTTTGTACTTGGAACTCATGTTCATGTACACAAAGATGTTCACGCTAGAGTTCACGCCCTCCATAACGTAAACTATTGACCAGATAACATAAAACATGTTGTAGTTGACTCCGCTAGGGTGAAGTGAAGGGGTGCATGCCATGGCCACCACGTTCAAACAGGAAGGGAGATCACTGATTATAAATATAAGAGAAATTAAGCTGATCATTTTAATGACACGCTTATCTTTTCCTGCTGTAGATTTTTCTCCCCTGACAGTCTCCTGCCGCCATTTTGCTTTCCGGTTGAGCTGTATTGTTAGAATGATGGTGCAGACAACGACAGAGATAAAAGCGACAAACTGCAGAATGACATTGTTCAAGATCAGTGTGACACTTTCAAACTTCTCCCGATCTTCAATGAAGTAGATGCCTAGCATTGTACGGTTTTTCTCTGGGTAGAACTTCCATCTTAACTGACTGACGTAATATTCTGGGATGGTTGTGAAGATAACAACTAAATATATTCCAATGATGACTCCCTTGGTTCTTCGTGTGGTGATGATTCTCTTGACCTTCAGGGGGACAGCAATACACAAGCATCGCTCCAGGGTGATGAAAGCCGTGATGTAACTGGCTACTCTGACGAGACAGACATGAGGCCAGCAGCCGGTGATGTACTCGATCTCTGTAAACACCACTGGGGCATCAGTATCGTGGACAAGAGGGTTGAAACAGATGCTCTCCCAGAGGGAAAATGTTAGAGATAAAAAATCGCTGATAGCAAGCCCGAACAAGCTAATGTTAACAGCATCGTTGAGTCCCATTTTCTTGAAGACCACAATGTTGATCGAGTTGGTAATAATGCCCCCAACAGCGAAGATACCTGTGAGAGCGACTTGGAAAATTACAACAAAAATGTCAGCTGTTGTATCGTTGATGAGTTGACCATGTATTCCTGACTGACAGGCCTCCATCTGGTCGCTGCCATTGCCCGTAGATTGATTGCCATCATCTGACTGACTGCAGCCATTGCTGTCTGGAATAAGTTTCATGAATGTCTGAAAACAAATTGAATAAATATTAGGACAGTGTTACAAATTTGTATGGGTTATTTCTCGGTATAACTACATCTCCACGAACAGAAAGGATTGGCAAAACTGCTGTACTGCAGAGCTGCCATAGTGGGGCACAATACAAACATATACACCGACTCATCCATACACTGGTCAATACGTCCACATTACAAACGGATACACCCACACCTTCATACACTGACCAATGTGTCCTGCTATAACCTTACAGACTAAAGTCTAGGGTTAAAAGAGGCATTACTTGTCCACTAGAGTCCAGAACGTTCAACCTTTAACACAGTCCCCCAAAATTATTTGACCTTTGCTGAAATGTGATGCCTGCTAAAAGGAGTCAGGTTCATTTCAAGTTAAACAAAGGAATCAAACATAATGTCAGAACAACGCCTGCTATAATATGTATGGACATGCATGGAATTTAAATTTGTCAAACATATATACAGTAAGCCTCCCAGCCTACCTCGTCGCACGATCCTCCAACAATACACAGCGGGAACCAGAGTAATAACGTCCCCAACAAATCTATGAACTAGACGTGGTAAAGAAACACTACATATCCATGGTTTGAAAAACAAAATGTAAACAAACTAGGTTTATCAGTACAAATATATAGAGACACGTCTTTTTTTCTTTGTCTTTGGACTTTACGGTAAAACCCGTCATGAACTTCAGTCCAAACGTCCCTTAAACTTTTTTTTAGTCAGAAAGTAGTGAATGCTTGGAATGCATTGCCACAGGAGGTAGTGAAGGCAGGGACAGTTAATACATTTAAGAATATATTGGATGCGCATAGCTTTTAGAGCAAAGTTATGTAAATAAAACTGGTTGTATACAGACTCTGCAGAGTCTTCTAAACCAGTATAAAGACGTTAAGTTAAGTTTCAGCAGTTGTGCCAAAGCTCTGTGCTTGCTGTGGACTACTTGACATGTTTTTAGCCGAGGTTCACACAAAGACTTCTAACCTAGAAAGAACAGGACTAGATGTTCAGAATTATCTTTTTGAAAACTTAATGAAACCGGGATTATGGTTCGAGTATGGTGTGCCTAAATTGACGGAATAAAAGACTGACGTTATGTGTTTTAAGAGGAATCGCCGCATTCCACCCTCGGGCCACGGGTTAGACAGCACTGAACTAAAGCATCACGCGACAATGAACCAATGGAATGTTACGTGTGTATTAATAACAGTATAATTAAACTATGTTTTTTCGGTAAACAATCTTTTCAATGACCTGTCCAAAATCCTTCAACAGGTCCCACTAGTGGATTACATGAACAGAACTTCTGCTGTAAAGGTTATTGGGAAGTTTGTTAAAATTGGAGAAATAGAAGGACACGCAACGGTCATCTCTGACTAGATAAAAGCTTTTCAATACGGCCCCTAGATAACACAGGGAAGGATATTGTAGCTGCGCAGTCTAATTAGATCGGAAGTTGATACGATTTTCTGAAACTGGGACAATAAAAAAAGGAGACCGGGGGGGGGGGGAGGGGGAGAGAATGGGGCAGCTCTGAAAGCCCCACTGAAGAACTGCTGCGTTGACCTTGAAAATTGGGATACATTGCTGCTGATCGCTTTGGTTGACATAGGACAATCTGGCACATCCCATATTGAGAAGACAAGAATCAGGAAGCTGCATGGATAAGTGCCACACGAAAGGCAAGATGTGAGGTTCCTCCGTCTGACAGACGGACACTGACAGTGTTTCTCCGTCTTCAGTGTGACAGGCGTTTTCGGAATCAGACAGGTTTGACCAGTTACATTTGAGCCGACTCCATTATTGACAGATGACAATGTGGTCCTCTTCGAAAACTATAGACAAGCAACATCAACTAAAAATTGGCCGCAGTAGCTTACAAATCATCATCATACAAATTGAGGAACATACAAATAATGACATTTCATCTCATTATCACATGTTCCCATGACATCCTCCTCGCCATCAATTCGACAGTTTGATAAGGTAGACGTTCAACAATGTTGTGAAATCATTCCGATTCTGTGATGTGCTGCGCTAAAGGAAACCTGATACCCCCACGTCATCGGTGAGCGGTTTCACGGACGTGTATGCCCAAAAAGCCACAAGAACGTCATTATGTGTGCCCATCTGCGCGAACATTATGTTTTTACGACGTCTCGATGGGAGAAGAGACTAATGTCTGATAAAGTAAAACATACTGATCAGGCCGCTGTGTTCGAAAGGGTCCGCTGTGGTCGAGAGGTAAGGCTCTCGCCTCTGAAAGCAGTGAGCGGAAAAGGTGGGCGATCGAATCTCGTAAGATTCAGGTGATCTGGACTGGACTGGACTGGACTGGACTGGACTGGCTGACTAATCGGACATGTTAATCGGGGTAACGTAAAAATATACTGGTCGAGAATCCCATATCATTTTCTTGTAGATCTCACTGAAAACCATCTTTTTTCATGGCAGCCTAATTAACAAGGATCAATGTGTTCTCAACAGTAATGAGTGACATGCAGACGAAGCCAAACATAGCACAACCGCATGGAGAACCCCTAGTCACTTTCATCAGCACGCTCAGTCTCCCCCCCCCCCCCCACCAAAGAGGTAGTAAGGTTGTCTGAGTAACTCTCTCCTTATAACCCTATCCTCTGGTTGAGCCATCCTGAGACTGGTTGTAAGGTTGTCTGAGTAGCTCTCTCCATTCTACCCTATCCTCTGCAACTCTCTTCATTTAGACATAGGTTCATATTTCAACATCTCTGCATGCTTGAGATGTAAAGGTGAGTCTTGCTTACACTCTTCCTACATTGCCCTGAATCGTGCTCTCGATTACGTAGAAGACTTCCATGTCTCATGTTATGTCCCAGCCAACTTAATCTTCGTTTCTCTATCATTTTCAATATTTCTCTGTGTGCGCCTACTTCAGTGATTAGATTGCCATTGTTTTTTCTTTCGTGTCCAACAAACTCTTTCCATCCTACGGTAGTATCACATGTCAAATGCTTCTTCTTAGCTGTCCATGTTTAAGCATCATTCAGTTCAATGGACCACATGTAAGTGGCAATTGTTCTTTTTCTCAGTTCTATCGTGATATTCTTTGACGTTATCAATTTCTGTTTTTCTTTGAAACCTTCTTTTGTCAATGCAATCCTTGTCTTGATGTCTTGCGAGCATCAATTGTCCCAAACATGTCAACTTCTCTACTTCTTCAATCATTTCTCCATTCATGATTATGTTCATTTGCCAATGTTGATTGTCTGCTACCAACGTCTTTGTCTTCAATGTGTTTATTTTCATGAAAATCTAATTGGCTGTGTTAATTTGTTCAAGCAACATTTGCAACGTTGCTACTGATTCTCCCAATATGGCTCGGTCATCGGCAAATGTGATCGCGTTAGCTTCGATACGATTGGACGTGTTCTACAAGCAGTTGGAAATCGTATGTCGGGGAAGACAAGTCCTGTGTGGTTTTATATTGTCTTGTTTCATTTTTCTTATCTTACCTTATCCTGTCTTATCTTGTCTTAGCTTGTTTTGCCATATCCTCCCTTGTCGTATCTTATTTTGTACTGTCTTGTCCTGTCTTATTTTGTTTTAACGCAACCTCCCTTGTTGTATCTTATCTTATCTTGTCGTATATTGTCCTAACTTATCTTGTTTCGTCTTATCGTATGTTGTCTTATCTTGCCTTATCTTATCCACTTGTACCGTGAGGCGACACGAAGAGCCGTAGCTTTCTGTCCATGGCCAGGCACGTTGCTGAAGTTGTACCATGACGATTTAGAATATAAACAAGATTTCCTTCTCTGTCTACCATGGTTACGAAAACCCATTCTAGTTTACTTACTCTTTGTGGGAATTTACAGCAGCAGCACGGACATAAAACTCTCCTACTCATGTTAAAAACAAAAGAAGTGCTTCGTGTGGAATGGTATCTACATTTCAAAGACATTTATGGAAACATTGTATATAAAACAAAAAACTTTGAAAGAATGAATGAGCTGACAGCATATAGTGTCGTTACTTCTTGGGTCAGGGTCAGCAACCCCATATCTGACCTATAACCTATTCTGACGCCATGTGGTAGCCCTGGTAACATGCTGCAATAGTGCAGACTGGCTAAGAGAATTGAGATTTAAAAGTGCGGATATCGCAGCCTTGCTGCAAACTACGACACAACGTTAAAGCGTCATTGTTATTGCGAATGCCGAAAAAAAGAAAAAGATGATGAAGAAGGAGAAGAAGTAGTAAAAGAAGAAGAGGATGAAGAAGGAAGAAGGAACATAAGAAGAATAGGAAGAAAACAAACAGGAGACAATAGAAGAATGACTCGTTCTTTGTGCGTTTATAAGAGTGAACAAGTAATCACGATTGTAAACATTTTTGATACAATTTGTTCTGGAATTTTCAAGCCCAGTTTTTACTGATTCAGAATTATCATTATTATTTTCTTCACCCGTGCACAAATGTGATAACTGAAAAGGGTTGCACACTGGAAGAGATTGTTGCAGCACACGGACCACGGTCTTGCATGAAATATTGTTAAGCTCAAACCGTGTATCGTCTGTAGCTGTTGTCCAACACACAACCATCGTCGACTCTCAGGTGATATTCTTCGTCCTTCTGTGAACTGGTTCTGTTACCAATCACTGGTCACCCTTCTGTGAACTGGTTCTGTTACCAATCACTGGTCACCCTTCTGTGAACTGTTTCTGTTACCAATCACTGGTCACCCTTCTGTGAACTGTTTCTGTTACCAATCACTGGTCACCCTTCTGTGAACTGGTTCTGTTACCAATCACTGGTCACCCTTCTGTGAACTGGTTCTGTTACCAATCACTGGTCACCCTTCTGTGAACTGGTTCTGTTACCAATCACTGGTCACCCTTCTGTGAACTGGTTCTGTTACCAATCACTGGTCACCCTTCTGTGAACTGGTTCTGTTACCAATCACTGGTCACCCTTCTGTGAACTGGTTCTGTTACCAATCACTGGTCGTCCTTCTGTGAACTGGTTCTGTTACCAATCACTGGTCGTCCTTCTGTGAACTGGTTCTGTTACCAATCACTGGTCACCCTTCTGTGAACTGGTTCTGTTACCAATCAATGGTCACCCTTCTGTGAACTGGTTCTGTTACCAATCACTGGTCACCCTTCTGTGAACTGGTTCTGTTACCAATCAATGGTCACCCTTCTGTGAACTGGTTCTGTTACCAATCACTGGTCACCCTTCTGTGAACTGGTTCTGTTACCAATCACTGGTCACCCTTCTGTGAACTGGTTCTGTTACCAATCACTGGTCACCCTTCTGTGAACTGGTTCTGTTACCAATCAATGGTCACCCTTATGTGAACTGGTTCTGTTACCAATCACTGGTCGTCCTTCTGTGAACTGGTTCTGTTACCAATCACTGGTCACCCTTCTGTGAACTGTTTCTGTTACCAATCACTGGTCGTCCTTCTGTGAACTGGTTCTGTTACCAATCACTGGTCACCCTTCTGTGAACTGGTTCTGTTACCAATCACTGGTCACCCTTCTGTGAACTGGTTCTGTTACCAATCACTGGTCACCCTTCTGTGAACTGGTTCTGTTACCAATCACTGGTCACCCTTCTGTGAACTGGTTCTGTTACCAATCAATGGTCACCCTTCTGTGAACTGGTTCTGTTACCAATCACTGGTCACCCTTCTGTGAACTGGTTCTGTTACCAATCACTGGTCACCCTTCTGTGAACTGGTTCTGTTACCAATCACTGGTCGTCCTTCTGTGAACTGTTTCTGTTACCAATCACTGGTCGTCCTTCTGTGAACTGGTTCTGTTACCAATCACTGGTCACCCTTCTGTGAACTGGTTCTGTTACCAATCACTGGTCACCCTTCTGTGAACTGTTTCTGTTACCAATCAATGGTCACCCTTCTGTGAACTGGTTCTGTTACCAATCACTGGTCACCCTTCTGTGAACTGGTTCTGTTACCAATCACTGGTCACCCTTCTGTGAACTGGTTCTGTTACCAATCACTGGTCGTCCTTCTGTGAACTGGTTCTGTTACCAATCACTGGTCGTCCTTCTGTGAACTGGTTCTGTTACCAATCAATGGTCACCCTTCTGTGAACTGTTTCTGTTACCAATCACTGGTCACCCTTCTGTGAACTGGTTCTGTTACCAATCACTGGTCACCCTTCTGTGAACTGGTTCTGTTACCAATCACTGGTCGTCCTTCTGTGAACTGGTTCTGTTACCAATCACTGGTCACCCTTCTGTGAACTGTTTCTGTTACCAATCACTGGTCACCCTTCTGTGAACTGGTTCTGTTACCAATCACTGGTCACCCTTCTGTGAACTGGTTCTGTTACCAATCACTGGTCACCCTTCTGTGAACTGGTTCTGTTACCAATCACTGGTCACCCTTCTGTGAACTGGTTCTGTTACCAATCACTGGTCACCCTTCTGTGAACTGGTTCTGTTATCAATCACTGGTCACCCTTCGGTGAACTGGTTCTGTTACCAATCACTGGTCGTCCTTCTGTGAACTGGTTCTGTTACCAATCACTGGTCACCCTTCTGTGAACTGGTTCTGTTACCAATCACTGGTCACCCTTCTGTGAACTGGTTCTGTTACCAATCACTGGTCACCCTTCTGTGAACTGGTTCTGTTACCAATCACTGGTCGTCCTTCTGTGAACTGGTTCTGTTACCAATCACTGGTCACCCTTCTGTGAACTGGTTCTGTTACCAATCACTGGTCACCCTTCTGTGAACTGTTTCTGTTACCAATCACTGGTCACCCTTCTGTGAACTGGTTCTGTTACCAATCAATGGTCACCCTTCTGTGAACTGTTTCTGTTACCAATCACTGGTCACCCTTCTGTGAACTGTTTCTGTTACCAATCACTGGTCACCCTTCTGTGAACTGTTTCTGTTACCAATCACTGGTCACCCTTCTGTGAACTGTTTCTGTTACCAATCACTGGTCACCCTTCTGTGAACTGTTTCTGTTACCAATCACTGGTCACCCTTCTGTGAACTGTTTCTGTTACCAATCACTGGTCACCCTTCTGTGAACTGTTTCTGTTACCAATCACTGGTCACCCATCTGTGAACTGTTTCTGTTACCAATCACTGGTCACCCTTCTGTGAACTGTTTCTGTTACCAATCACTGGTCACCCTTCTGTGAACTGTTTCTGTTACCAATCACTGGTCACCCTTCTGTGAACTGTTTCTGTTACCAATCAATGGTCATCCTTCTGTGAACTGTTTCTGTTACCAATCACTGGTCACCCTTCTGTGAACTGTTTCTGTTACCAATCACTGGTCACCCTTCTGTGAACTGTTTCTGTTACCAATATATGGTCATCCTTCTGTGAACTGTTTCTGTTACCAATCAATCGTCACCCTTCTGTGAACTGTTTCTGTTACCAATCACTGGTCACCCTTCTGTGAACTGTTTCTGTTACCAATCACTGGTCACCCTTCTGTGAACTGTTTCTGTTACCAATCAATGGTCACCCTTCTGTGAACTGTTTCTGTTACCAATCACTGGTCACCCTTCTGTGAACTGTTTCTGTTACCAATCAATGGTCATCCTTCTGTGAACTGTTTCTGTTACCAATCAATCGTCACCCTTCTGTGAACTGTTTCTGTTACCAATCACTGGTCACCCTTCTGTGAACTGTTTCTGTTATCAATCAATGGTCACCCTTCTGTGAACTGTTTCTGTTACCAATCAATGGTCACCCTTCTGTGAACTGTTTCTGTTACCAATCAATGGTCACCCTTCTGTGAACTGTTTCTGTTACCAATCAATGGTCATCCTTCTGTGAACTGTTTCTGTTACCAATCAATGGTAACCCTTCTGTGAGTGAACTGTTTCTGTTACCAATCAATGGTCACCCTTCTGTGAACTGTTTCTGTTACCAATCAATGGTCACCCTTCTGTGAGTGAACTGGTTCTGTTACCAATCAATGGTCATCCTTCTGTGAACTGTTTCTGTTACCAACCAATGGTAATCCTTCTGCATCAACAGATAAGATTGACAGACGGTCAGTTTGTTAATACAATACAATATCTTCGACTTCAGTCCGGCGGGTGTATCATATGCGAGGTAGTCAACAATGCCCTGTCTGCAGTCCGATCTTTTTCAATATCTTTCACCGTGGTCGTGTATAATCATATGGCCACCAAAACGTCTTTCTGAGTGGCCATGTGTTATCTGGCATGCGCACCATGTTGCCAGCCAAGTGGTATTTGCGAGACAACGCCGCCTCCAAGATGTCTCGAAATAGAGTGTGTTCTCTTATTTCAGTATTGTGGATTCAATCTGTGATCGAGACCCCAAGGACGCGTCTTTCCATAGGTCGCTTGGTAACTCGTAGTTTCTCTACATCAGCGTTGCGTAGATTCCACACTTCACATCCGTAGATCATGGCTGGTATGACCGTAGATTCCACACTTCACATCCGTAGATCATGGCTGGTATGACCATAGCCTCCACACTTCACATCCGTAGATCATGGCTGGTATGACCGTAGATTCCACACTTCACATCCGTAGATCATGGCTGGTATGACCGTAGATTCCACACTTCACATCCGTAGATCATGGCTGGTATGACCATAGCTTCCACACTTCACATCCGTAGATCATGGCTGGTATGACCGTAGATTCCACACTTCACATCCGTAGATCATGGCTGGTATGACCGTAGATTCCACACTTCACATCCGTAGATCATGGCTGGTATGACCGTAGATTCCACACTTCACATCAGTAGATCATGGCTGGTATGACCGTAGATTCCACACTTCACATCCGTAGATCATGGCTGGTATGACCGTAGATTCCACACTTCACATCCGTAGATCATGGCTGGTATGACCGTAGATTCCACACTTCACATCCGTAGATCATGGCTGGTATGACCGTAGATTCCACACTTCACATCCGTAGATCATGGCTGGTATGACCGTAGATTCCACACTTCACATCCGTAGATCACAGAATTGAAAATGTGTGCCCTTGCCATTGTGGCTTTCAGCTGCAGGAGTATAGACTTTATGGTATTGAAGATAGACCAGCCTGCAGCTCTTTGTCTTGGGACGTCTCGGTATAGGGTGTGGGTGGCCTTTATTTCATGTCAGTTAGTCGTATATAGTAATACTGCTAAGTGTCAATTGTTCTGTTGTATTCTGTCTGGGAGGTCCACTCAACTGATACATTGTTACCTGTTTACGGAAAAGGTTTCGTGAGATAACCCTGAGGTAAATCCTACATCCAGTGCTAGCTTCTCGAGACTATGAACCACCCCCTATATATGGGCGGCACAAAGACAAATATTGAAAATGATAGAGAAACAAAGAATGAGATGGCTGAAAGTTCCGATGACAACGCAAAATTCCTAGCTCCAGCGGCTGCTCCAAAATTTCCCGTGACTTCGTCAGGTACCTATTTATAGCTGGGTCTACTGAAAGACGGCGGTCACACCATAAATACACCAAAAGTGACGGGTCTGTTTAACTGAACACAGCGTGGTTAGAACGCGGTACGTTGGTATTGTAATCCAAGTTCACAATCCCCAGGCCACAGAAATATAAAATGTGACAAAAAAAGAATGCTGTAATCAGTAAATAAGAGAAATAAAGATACGCCTAACAGGCCGCGGGTTTAATTTGCTCTTGTGTTTTTGAATTCATTCTGGATGCCGCCATGTCCTGAATATGATTGACATTCTCACATTAGACGGCGAGGTTGAAGTGAAACTAGGACTTTTAGTTCTAGTTCTACCTGAATGGTTCACAGTGTTGTGGAACTACTATCATTAGTTAGGTTAACTTGTGTCCTATTACTGTTAGGTGACCCACTAGCCATGGGCCAGTCATGTAACAGATAAATAAAAATGGTGGACAACACTGTTAGTGCTTACATGAAACAGCGTGTTGTGATGAAGTGTCTTGTGAAAGATGGCGTGAAACCTGCGGACATTTACAGAAGACTACAATCACAATGCGGCGATGATACACTCAGCCGCAATCAGACATTTGAATGGTGTCAATC
This sequence comes from Ariolimax columbianus, assembly GCA_036924085.1. Lineage (NCBI taxonomy): Eukaryota > Metazoa > Mollusca > Gastropoda > Stylommatophora > Arionidae > Ariolimax > Ariolimax columbianus. Next base: position 20,963,667 of record JAVGWX010000021.1, read on the forward strand.
AACTACAGGCATTGTTTTGAATATCCAGATTAGGTAACACCTTATTCAGAAAAATCCAAGTATATTCTGTCGCGAAATTATACAATAGACAAGTCTTTCTCTGCGTGCGGTGAACACTATTATTCATGAACATTTGCATTTTCTGAAGGCTAGTGCACCCTGGATAGCAAGAGAGCTTTCCGCTTTTGACTGGCAGAGAAGAGTTCAAGCCTGCACTGAATTGAAGGAACGTTTTGACATTGAAGAACATGGCTTTTTCATCGCTTCATTATATGTGAAGAAACCTGGAGGCAGCATTATACTCCTGAATCGTAACCAGTATTCAAGGAATGGAAGCATACATGAAACGGACATTCAAGCAGTGGAGGCATACACGAAACGGACATTCAAGCAGTGGAAGCATACATGAAACGGACATTCAAGCAGTGGAAGCATACACGAAACGGACATTCAAGCAGTGGAAGCATACATGAAACGGACATTCAAGCAGTGGAAGCATACACGAAACGGACATTCAAGCAGTGGAAGCATACATGAAACGGACATTCAAGCAGTGGAAGCATACACGAAACGGACATTCAAGCAGTGGAAGCATACACGAAACGGACATTCAAGCAGTGGAAGCATACACGAAACGGACATTCAAGCAGTGGAAGCATACACGAAACGGACATTCAAGCAGTGGAAGCATACACGAAACGGACATTCAAGCAGTGGAAGCATACACGAAACGGACATTCAAGCAGTGGAAGCATACACGAAACGGACATTCAAGCAGTGGAAGCATACACGAAACGGACATTCAAGCAGTGGAAGCATACACGAAACGGACATTCAAGCAGTGGAAGCATACACGAAACGGACATTCAAGGAGTTGAAGCATACACGAAACGGACATTCAAGCAGTGGAAGCATACACGAAACGGACCTTCAAGCAGTGGAAGCATACACGAAACGGACATTCAAGCAGTGGAAGCATACACGAAACGGACATTCAAGCAGTGGAAGCATACACGAAACGGACATTCAAGCAGTGGAAGCATTCGCAATCACTACTACCCAAAAAATGTTGAACAATTGCGTCTGCAGATACAGTGATGGCGAGTGTGTCTTGAACAAACGTACTGACAAAACATTCTACGCTGATGATTTTCAAGCGTTACTTAGACGTTGAGATAAGTGAATAAACCTTGCTGGAGATTATATTAAATAAATAAATTACATTTTGACTAACTAAGACATAAAATATTCTTTAAAAAAATGTCCCGCTTTGACTTAAACGTCTCTCGTAGTTTTCAGTTTACTTGTGTCGTTTTTAAAACAGCCCCGTGCACCCGGTTGAACTTCACGAGATTGGCGCCCTGCGATCTATTTACTGTCTGTGTCAATTTTGGTGTGGCTAGGAAATATTCACATGGCCAACGATGGACTAAGATATCACCCGTAAGAACTTTTGAACCTGCCTGGTTAGCAACATGTCCAACACACATTTGTAACGCCCCTACAACCCATTTGGGTCACGGAAGATAGGAGACGAGACTGTAAAAACAGGTAATTAGTCGGACGTGTGACTCTTGCAGAGTGAAATTAAAGTTTTTAAATTCTGTGAAATAAATCGGAGGAATGAATCTGTGTTAAGGAGTAGAGAAAAGAAAGCTCTCGTGTGTTTTATATATACCAAGACTTTCACATCGAAGTGAGCAATGTACAATCAGTTATCAAACATAATTCACTAGACTCAATATATACGAGATGTTTCGTTTCACAGAAGAACTTTAAATATTCAGTGAACATCTAAGACACATGAGAGTAGTACAACTTTTTACTGGAATTGGAACAAAATATTGATATTGTGTCAGACATGTTATCAAATAAGCCTAGTGGTAGAGCATTCGCTTTTCACAGCTCGTTCCAGTACCGTACACTGGCCAATACGTCTGCATTAAAACAAATACACACAAGCATTCATACAGTGGCCAATACTACATTTAAACAGATACGGGATCAAGATGCTGAGCAGCGCATGAGCTGCAGTGGTCAGCGACCCATAGCTGACTGCTAGAGTCAGGGCCAGCGAACCAGAGCTGCCAAGACCCTTCTATACCTCCACGCGATGATCCTGGATAACAGGCTGCAGCAGGGCAGACTGGCTAAGGAGAAGGGATCGAAGAGGGAATGCTAACCCGGTACTCAAAAAATGCTTGCTGAAGTCGGATGTGTTGGACCGATAGGTACACATATCGCAGTCAAGCTGTAAACTACGACACAACGCATGGCGCATTGGCGTGCCTTCGTCATTATAATCGAGAAAGGCAAATCTTAAATCAAACAATACATGTAAGTATATAGTTTCAAATAGCAAACGAAGATGCTACATCATCAGACTTGAACTGCGAAATGTATTCGTACATGGCTGTAGAGACCAATCCTGGCACGGCAGGCTTTGCCCCACCCTTTGGCACTCATCTCAGGAACCATACGTTGTGTTCTTTTTGGGGATGGGCTTTCTCTGAACCTCTGAGATGGAGCTACACTCCGCAATCTGAGCACCTTGCAAGACATTCCTAGGGGCTTAAATGATATGTTACAGCAAATGCAGTTAGCGACATTTGCTGGTACGCTGAAAACATTAACGTAGAACATTTCTTCATTCCATAGGCGATGTTAATAAAACCCCAAATGATTTGCTCCCTGAGTGCAGCAAATGCGCTTAGTGTTTATTGGTAAACTACTGACTTCAGATGTCCTCAACAGAAAAAGTCTAGTGCTGCTAGGATTGGAGTGGCAGGCGGCCATTCCATTAGACATCGTCTTCCGGTACACTTATTTGAAAATGTTTCATTTGGAAACTTCCTCACATCGGTAGCTAGGTGTTGCCCGGGGAAACATTCTTAATGAATCCACCAGACCATTCCACCTAGACATTGCCTTCCGGTACACTTTTGGGGAAATGTCTCATTTGGAAACTTCCTCACATCGGTAGCTAGGTGTTGCCCGGGGAAACATTCTTAATGAATCCACCAGACCATTCCACCTAGACATTGCCTTCCGGTACACTTTTGGGGAAATGTCTCCTTTGGAAAATGTGCTAAAATCAGTAGGAAGACCGTTCTACATGTGACGTAGATCCCAAAGAATGATGACGTGCAATTGAGGGGGAGGATAAGTTTGTAAGAAATGGAGGTCACTATTCTGTGTTACGCTGATATTAAAAAACAACATGACCTAATTATCATCATCATCTTCTATCAATTTGTGCCGTGGGGAGGTGTAGTTTTCTGTCGTGTGCCAGCTTTGTCGCCGATGTTGTTGTCATTCCGCGTTTTTTTCACTGACACCACTTATCCATCGTTTTCGTGGTCTGTCTCTCGCTCTGCAGCCGTGATGTCTGATATTGTAGATACGAGCAGCTGGTAGCTTTAATTGCATTCTTGACAGGTGCACGAACCATGTTATTCTCTGCCTTTCTAAGTATTTCTTGCAGGGTGTTGTACCGACCATACTTCGTATTATACTCTGTCCAGCCCTGTGACACCGACAGCCTTTCTCAAACACCTCATTTCGCATACTCTGATTTTTCTTTCTTGTGCCTTGATAAAAGTCCATGTCTGACAATGGTAGGAGAGAGTTGCTATAAAAACACTATTTTTCAGCTGTCTCTGTGTCTTCACCGGAATGTGCTTGTTTCTTAATAATGGTGAGAGATGATAGAAAACTATATCAGCTTTCTGTGTTCTTGATTCGACCGCTCTATTTTAACTTTCCAACGTGTGTGAAAGTATTTGAGCTCTCTAACCTGTTTGTTCTGTGCTTTTTACACGTATATTCAGTGTTTCTCTATTCTGTTGATTTTCATTGTCTTTGTCTTTCCTGTACTAATCCATCAATTATAAATATCGATTGGTGTTGTTCCAGGGCATAGAAGGTTCTCCTGGAGGTTTTTATTGGTAGGAGTGACAGATACTGTGATCACTCGCAAACAAGGAGCTCGCTCATTGTCATGGTTTCTGTTGTGACCCACTTATGCAATCCCTAAATTCACCATCCCTTACAATAATACTAGTTTAGAAGCCACATAGGATCTGAAATACAATACAAAATTATCGTAATTCAAATATACGAAATTGACTATGGACTTTTGTGACACCCTGTGTATAAGTGTGTATGCGTGCATGCATATGTGTGTGTTCATGTGTGTGTGTGTGTGTGTGTGTGTGTGTGTGTTGTGTTGAACAGCCAGAGTTTGATGTATTTACTTAGCATTTTAGATTTCCAGATAGTTGTAAACTGGCTACATGCAAATGACGCGACAGCGATTCGAGAGTTGATTTCAGTTGCTGTGTGTCAGCTCTGTGCCATTGTGATGCAAAAGTAGCTTAAATATATATACGTGTGTGTGTGTGTGTGTGTGTGTGTGTGTTTATGGAAGTTTAAGATTGTGTCAAATATAATTTATTCCAACTACACTTTCCTTCCGTCATAAGAGAACTTAAAATTTTGATAACACGGTTAGGATTATGCTGTAAAGCATATTATTTTGTTTTTTGCATACTAGTGAGTTTTTTTTCGTCAAATAGATGTGAATGTGTCGCTACAACATGTTTATTTAACGATGTAAAGTAAAGTATTTACCGTTACTCGTTTGACTCCACGCAGAGAGAAAGGTTTGACGAGAAAAAATGTGGTATGTTTTTATGGTATGAAGGTTAGGCTAAATGGTAATAACGGATTGTCTTAAATGTCAAACAATTACTGAACTGCAGTACACGCGGTACATACACATATAAATAGATACTTTAAGTGAATAGTTTGGGATTACCTAAATGACAGAAAGCGCTTTGAATATGTCTGGTTATTAAAATGAGTAAAATTGCGGAAGATACAGATTGACGTTAACTCTTCAATAACTTACAAAGATTGCACACAAATTTCTATAATAACAATTATTTTATTTCGAGTTAAATGATTTTTAAAAAAATGGAAGTGGGGAGTAAGAAGGGGAATGCTGCACACCCTGGTATCTATCGAACTGTTTTCGCGGTGACTTCCCTTTGCAGTCATTCAGACTTGACACGTGCCTCGTGGAACTGGTTTACATCAATATTACTTTCACGATCACACACCCACACACACACACAGACACACACACACACACACACATATATACATACACGCATGCGCTCGCTCGTGCACCATTGCGCACAGGTTAATACGAATAATATCACCCCAGATGACAGAGCTAACAGCAAAAGTCATGTTGAATTGCCTACATTAATAATAATTATCAAAGAGTTAAACATCCTTACTGCCAGACATGTCTAAAAACAAGAAATGTCAATGCCGTACCTCCTCTATTATTCCAATTCTCGTCTTCTTCAAGTTGCTCAATTAGCGCCTTTTCTGCTTTCAGCACTATTATCAACAATCGGATTTTTAATCAATTCCAAGAAACTAGCCTGCGGAAATTCCCCCATCTATTGCCCGTGAATGTGAGTTCTTAGACATTTCCGGTGCCTTTCTCTTTGGAAAGCAATCATTTGACAAGCTTGTGACATCATAATTAAACCAAAATTATTTAATAATTCCTTATTGTTATAATATATCCGTTCTTTCGAGCACCACAATACTATTATTTCCGTTCTTCTCTTGCAAAGTGGTATGCCATAACTAAATTGTATTTGTATTCTACGAGCACTAAGATTAATGTGAAAAACTCTGCTTGAAGAGCGCCTGCAATTGTTAATGACAGTATGAGTACTATAGCCATTATTTGGCTGCTATTATCAATGGCACACATATTTCGGCTTCTTCCGTCGCTCTCAGATATCAATATGAACATATCGATAGAAAGCAGCGGCAAGTGTGATATCATTAGTATCCTCATTAGTCTAGTCCATGAACCATATCGGTGAAATCCTTATGTGCTGCATTTGTTCCTTGCACGTTCAGCATTTTTGCAGCAGTTTTTCGTCGACAATTCTTTCAAAGAGCCGAGGTAAAACAACCAAGCAATCGGGGTCCGCAGTCGATGCAGGATTTTTCCGATTGGGAAACCGATGCTGTTTACCCATCCGCAAAAATTGGGTACCAAAGTAATCTAGGAAATTGAAAACGTCCGGAGACAGGCTGACCACATTATCTTTAGTGTCCCGATGGTCACAAGTAAAATATGGACTAAACCAGTGGTTCTCATATTTTTTCGGCCTACGCCACACTTGGAATCTTGGAATATTTGGAATCCTGGCTTTCAAAGACATATTAATGTCTGTTGCCAGGTAGCCGAAAGCTTCGGTTATCATAATTGGCTCTTTTCGTATTGTCAGACGATAGTAATAATTGTGCTATTAGCACAAAGCCCGGGCAGAAATATAGACATCGTGTATTGCCCATGCAGTATGGTCCCTCTCTCGGTTTGCCTTGTTTTCTCCAAGAGAAAGGTGATATCAATAGATTTGGAACAAGGCAAGTTGCAGAAGCTGCCGGATAAGCAGAACAATGTTCTATGTTCAATGTTCGTCTGTCGGGGCTTCACTCCTAGACCAGCCGCCAACCAAGGCTAAGGGCCTGGTCTGTCCTGCCACAACACTCAGCTGAGGTTGTCTTATCTCGCTCTAGGATAAAGCGTCCTCTTGCGTGTTCTCCGTCGCACATCGTTGGTTGTTAGGTTGCATCCTCTTGCATGTTCTCCGTCGCACATCGTTGGTTGTTAGGTTGCATCCTCTTGCGTGTTCTCCGTCGCACATCGTTGGTTGTCAGGTTTTGTAGACGCTGATCAACTTTCAGAGTTATCAGAAAACAGGTTACACAGTAATATCTGACAAAACCGGACAAGAAACGCCAGTTTTTTATCTGCAAGGCTTCAGATGGTTTGTAATCAGAGTTTTCTTTCTCCTAGATGAGTTGTCTTCCTAGGTTTTCGAACCCCATCTGCCCGAAACTACTGGTCTTAAGGCGGCAGTGACTCGCCCTCCGCCTCTTCTCCTGTTAGTCAAAACATTTCTGCCACGGGAAGGCAAGGAGTTTAACGCACGCCATGAGAGTATTTAGTTGGTGTTGAGAGTTCAACTTCAGCGCCACCCGCAGATTATGACAGCATTTAGAACCATTTAATCTCGGCTATACGTAGTAGGTATTTATAAAACTTCCTTCGGCTTACTAAACATGAGAGAAGGTACAAATAATTTGGAATTAATTTTAAGTAAAACTTCTGAATTGTGTCTGTGCAGCGGTCGTTTAGCCTACTCTTTTAGATTTATAATTGCCATGGGATTGCTTTAACCCTCAGTGCTCGACACTTAACGCGGGAGAATTTGTACCAGAAGATCCACGTGAAGAAATCCCTGTCTCTACCGTGAATCGAACTTGCAACCTCCGGCACTCGAGGCGGGCCCCATACCTCGAGACCACTGAGCACCCTTAGTGTACCAGAATTTACCCATGGCATCCAAAATAAAAACAATAAGCCTACTTAACAGTTGCAGTGTGCAGTTGATGAAAATATTGGAATGTTTTCCGGCTTCACTGTAAACCAGCTGCGGCAAGTAGTTTGAGAACCACTGGTCTAAACACCAAATCCCTCAATATGCCAGACTGGCGTGTAAACGGAATCTTGACTATTCTATAATAGCACAACTACATTTATTGGCAGTTGCTATCATCTGTTCAATGGGCAACATTCCAGGCTATTGTGACTGGGGACGAATCCTGGCTTATTTTGCTGATCTGGTAATTTGAATCAGTCAAACAACATGACGTCACATTTAGAACGCTGGAAGACATATTGCAGATACTAAATTATATTGAAAAAGCGAGACACTAGCCAAGCAACGTTGAAGAATTTAAAAACTCCGTTGAGAGCATATACTAGAAACAATTTGAGAAAGCAGCCATTTCCTGAGATGATCGCACGCTTTAGTCGACCCAGATAACTTATTCGTAAATGGGTACTTGAACGATGATTATTGAAAGAAAGCCAGAGAGGAAGAGAACTGGCCTCATGACTTCACACAAGCTGTGGTTTATAGTGTAATGAAATATCTAACACTTAATCCCCGACTACAGTTTCTGCAATTGAAATTATTTGCTAATAGATACATTTCTAGGACTGAGGAAATGATAAGACAGAGATACATCAGACAACAAAAAAAGACCACGGACCATGAAGCACATACTAATACATCACCGACAAATACATCACCAACAAATGCAGCAGCAAAATGGAGGATCATGCATTTTTCAGAGTGCAGTAAACAGTACAGGAAAAAAAAACTATCGGTGACTAAAGACAAAATAACTAGTAAATTTAGAACGGCTGAAGTCTTTGAAAATCATTAGCAGAAGTCGTATAGTCAATGGCAAAAAAAAAAAAGGGATAAGTACCATTTTTGTCTGTTGTCACGACAACTGTTTACTCTATTATTTAAGGCATAAATGACTTGAGAGCAATTTTCGTCCCTATCACTACAATTGTGAACTGTATTATTTAAGATCTAAATGACCTGAGAACAATTTTGGTCAGTCGTCTCGTCAACTATGGACTGCATTATTTAAGATCTAAATGACCTGAGAACAATTTTGGTCAGTCGTCTCGTCAACTATGGACTGCATTATTTAAGATCTAAATGACCTGAGAACAATTTTGGTCAGTCGTCTCGGCAACTATGGACTGTATTATTTAAGGCTTAAATGACCTGAGAACAATTTTGGTCAGTCGTCTCGTCAACTATGGACTGCATTATTTAAGATCTAAATGAACAATTTTGGTCAGTCGTCTCGGCAACTATGGACTGTATTATTTAAGGCATAAATGACCTTAGAACAATTTTGGTCAGTCGTCTCGTCCACTATGGACTGCATTATTTATGAACTAAAGGACCTGAGAGCAACACTCTATAACAGGGGTCTCAATCTCGCAGCCCTCTGGCCACTTAAGATCGTGAAACTGCTGTCCGAGGACACCAACAGGATTTGTGTTTCTGTGACTGTGTGAAAACGACAATATATATTATATATTTATAGCCACATTAGGACAGTACATTCTATATAGAAACACATTCTAACAGAAGAGAAACATCGATTCAATACGAGTGAACGCACAACCGATATATGAATTCTTAGAATACCGATACTAAAATAATGTTTTTACACCATCTGTTTTAGGATTATATTTTGAGGTTAGGAAACCATACCATATTGCATCACAATGTTCTTTGGTTAAACAATCTATTTTTATATCTCATATACAAATGTGCAGAATTGGATGGACTATCATTCAAAACAATTGTGTTGTCTTAACATAAAGAAGAATAGATGACTAGTAGTCTTGTAAACACATTTTAAAATATATATTTGTAAAAAACTTCCTATAATTTAACAAGCATTGTAAATGCCTGAAGCTTCTAACATTTATCTTCTCTGATAGAATATCCATCTATACACAACACATATCAGTATTATTGTTTTCTGTCAGTAAATACAAATATGGAATCCATTTCTAACTTCGAAGTGACGACGAGGAAAAGAAGTCAGCAAGGAAAACTAGATCGTCACTTTCTTATTGTAAACATTATATTAATTAATCTTGAGTAGAACATTGAATAGGCTATCAAATAGAACCAGTTTATTTAAACATAAAGAAGAATAAATCAAAAGTAGGTCAAATATATTTTTAAATACATTTAAAACAACATTAATTTGAAACAAATGTGAATTTACATCATAACATATTTGTACAAGTCTGAAGCTTCTATCACTAAACGTCACTGATAATATCAATGTATACACAACATATCAGAGTTTTTTAATTGTTCATGAATAAATAAGCTGTGATGCTTGTTTCGCTGATAATCTTTGCTTACGATCAACGGAAGCCATTTTCATCAAAAATTTGTTGCTGGAGCAAATTGGTTGATGAACTAAGTTCTTACATTTTTTCCTCTGTGTCTGATATAAAAACAAAACTCAAATGACTCTTAAATTGAAATGCTCATCCACAGGAAATAACTTTTACAATGTTGGATTAGATTTAGTTTCAAAAATTGTTCTTTAAACGTTGTTAATATAGATTTAACATAACAAGCCACTCTAAGTGGCTCGTGTAAAAATTGGTACTAATAATAAGCGACATATAGTGGCTTCGATGACTACAAGTTAAAGGAAGTTTAAAAAATCAAGAACAGAAATATATAACTCGGACAAGCGATTCATGTGTTCTAAAGAAAAACCTAAAATTCCTAAAACTGGCTTAATTATGGTCTCTGATTAGTTATATGTGATGCTCAAGTCTTTTTATGAGGAAGCTCCTCCACACTTTGCTCGTATGTATGTAGCTTTATTTTATTCGACATTGCAGTGGAAGGATATTCATTGATACAATATCCCTGGGTGCACTGCTACAAGCTTTATATTTAGAGGATACAATTAGTAATTACTAAAAGTAACTACTTGATGTCGATTTTAACTCAAGAAGTATTGATAATAATATATTTTTTTAAATTTAGACTGCTGTGCTGGACAAACGAAAAATTGTAAATCGTTAAACAAAATTTAAAATGAAGTTAATGGTCTTAAAACAATAGTTTTGTCAAGTCTTAAAACAATAGTTTTCTCAAGTCTTAAAACAATAGATGGGCCCAGTAGTGAATCAATAGTTTTATCAAGTCTTACAACAACAGTTTTGCCCAGTGTTAACACAATAAGTGTGTAGGTGTGTCCAGTTTTGAAACAACAGTCTTCTCAAGCTGTAAAACAATAGTTTTGTCTAGTTTTAAAACAATAGTTTTTTCAAGTCTTAAAATAAGAGTTGTGTTTTCTGGGACAACCGTTTCATCATTCATTTTGATTTTCTAACCTGTGGCGCCACTATCAACAGTGAACTGTACATACGCATTTTGAGTGATGTGCATAACCGTCTGCGGAAAGAACGGGCTGGTTTGATCACAAAGGGCGTCCTGCTCCGTTAAGATATCGCTCGATCTCGTACGGCTCACCGCACTATGTGCCATCTACAGCAACTCGGCTTGGAAGTATTGCTACAACTTACATCTCATACCTTGCTACAATCTGTTTGGACTACTTAAAGAATTACTTGCTAAGTCAGCATTAGAGCACTGAGGACGAAGTGAAACAGGCGGTCCTGGATTAATTCAGACATAGTGACACATCCTTATACGCCGAAGCTTTTCAAACATTACTTAATCTCTGAGAAAAGTGCATAAACGTTGCAGAGGATTATATCGGAAAATAAATGGCATTTTGACTAGTTAAAAACAATTTTTTTCCCATACAAACAAGTCCCGGTTAGACTTGAACGTCCCTCGTATATATACGCACGTCAGTCATGATCATTGACATGGTCTGCTGGCAGAGTACAGGTCTTACACTGGGATTAGCTTTGACCTTCCATCTGGACAATCCTGATTACATTGGTTTGCAGAGTGTTTCCATTAGTTTTGGTTGCCAATCTCACGCACAACCTTCTCTAGTCTACTGTCTTTACCTTCTCTGAAGGAAATCATATGTACGTATGAATGTAAACTGTATTGCCTAGTCGACATTTAGTTGGTTTAGTCGGCCCGGATTACAGCGTGACAGACGTTCGAGCTGACGGACGGAACGAAAAAAATCCGGACCGTGGGTTCGTGCCTGGTACCAGAGCTCCTACCGTCGACCTAGCTGTAAATGGGTACCTGCATGAGTTGGGGAAGGTAAGAATAGCAAGAAATGGAACTAGCCACCCAACTTAACATAGATTGTAGCTTATTATATGAGAGTCATCTTTATCGCCGACGGCAACTGTTGCCATGGGACTGACCGTTACTAAATTATGTTGCCCATCTTCTTCTTCTTCTTCTGCGTACACAGTCAGACAGTAACCATTATTTTTTCGAAAAAAGCGGCGGTCATCCTGAGACTCTCGCCACTACCATAGAGCTTGTCTTGCAGTTCCACTGGCAATGGCCACATCTGCTCTCTCTGATCCCCGTATGTCGGGCAGCTCTGCAGCAGATGTTCAGTGGTCATTTTACCAGTACCGCACGGGCATTCGTCGGTACACCCTATCTTCAATTTGTTGAATAGGTGGTACCTCAGTCTATTGTGGCCAGTGCGAAGTCTGAAGACAACGACCTGCTCTCTTCGGTTCAACTGGTAATAGGCATCGTTTTTGGTGTAACCAGTATGTTCGGTTTCCCATTTGGTAATGTACCTGGCTTTGATAAGCCGTTTTGACTCTTCGTACGTCATACTGGTATCTGTTTGTGGTAGCCTTGCACCTTCTTTTGCCAGTCTGTCTGCCTCCTCGTTGCCTTGGATGTTGCAGTGTGACGGAACCCACTGTACCACTACCCTTTTTGGTGCGGACAGCTGGCACAGTTTGCAGAGTGCTGCTCTTAAGTCATTAAGCTCAGTGTTTTTCTGGCTTTTTAGCGCTGTGACTACGGCGAGAGCATCTGTCAGCAAGACTATGTGGCTCTCATTTTCACTGTGTGTTGCCATTTCTTCCACTGCCGCCCTCAGTGCCTCTGCCTCCGCTCTGAAATTGCTTGTGTACTTACCAGTAGCGAATGACAGTGTTATTTTTCTGCCATTTGGTAGGTTCAGGAATGCTCCTGCCCCTCCGTTCTGTGTAGTGTTTGTTACAGAACCGTCGGTGTATGCATGGGTCCAGTCCATGCTTGGGTAGCTTTTCGTTATGAAGCTTAGGGTAGTGTCTCTCCTTTCTTTTTCGGTCTGGCAGTTTTTGTTTGCAATACCTGGTATATTTTCTACCACCTCTGGAAATATATCCTGCCTCCAAGTAGGTTTTCGTACAGTAGTGATGGGTTTTGGTGTTGTTAGTGCGTTTATGGGATCTTCGTGCATCTTTGCTTTGGCTATTTCTGCAAAGTTTCTCCGCTTTAGTTTCCCAGTTCCCAAATTGTTTAGCCTCTGGTACATTGGATGGTCCGTCAGTCTTCGGAGTTTCTCTGACTGCAGCTGGGCTCTGCAGTCTCTTCTGTCGGTCATGGATTGCAGTTTTGTAATCTTTTCAAGTTCTACAATTGGCGTTGACTTCATGCCACCTGTTATGATTCTCATGGCTTGGTTTTGAAGTTTGTTAACTTTATCGAAGTTCGCCTTCGCTGCTGTTGTCCATGCCGCGATGCCATACTCGAGAACTGGTCTCACTCTTCCAGTGTACAGTTTCTTTAGTATGCTTTCGTCTGCTCCCCAGCTTGTGCCAGCAAGTTTCCTCATGATTGCCATTCTGGTTTCCCATCTAATTATCCACATCAAACTACTAATAAACTGACCAAAAAGATCCTCACTATTATCATGCGGTATGTCTATCTCAACCAGTCCTCCCATACGTCCTGTCATGATTGTTATTTAGGCAGTCGTTAGGGACCGAATATACAGCACAGTGAATGAGATGACAGCAGCCAGCGACTCATAGCTGACTACTTGCATCACGGTCAGTTAACCAGAGCTAACCAAGATCTTAGTCCGTTTCCAAGCGACGCCCTAGAAACAAAGCGCTTGGGTCAAGGCTTGCTGATAATTGGGATAGCAGTATTCAAGTATTTTAGCAATCCCGTCTTTAATCTCTGCTTTTTTAGAAGACAGAAGACTTGTTTTGTTGACAAATTCTCAAGTTAAATTCGGCTGTAATCTTTTCCACAAGCCTCTCTCTATATCTATGAACGGTGGAGTAGGGCAAGGAGATACAAGTAGGGCTATGAGATACAAGTAGGTCAAGGAGATACAAGTAGGGCAATGAGATACAAGTAGGGCAATGACATATACGTAGGGAAAGGAGATACAAGAAGGGCAATGAGATACAAGTAGGTCAAGGAGATACAAGTAGGGCAATGAGATACAAGTAGGGCAAGGAGATACACGTAGGGATATGAGATACAAGTAGGGCAAGGAGATACAAATAGGGCTATGAGATACAAGTAGGGATATGCGATACAAGTAGGGCAAGGAGATACAAGTAGGGCTATGAGATACAAGTAGGGATATGCGATACAAGTAGGGCAAGGAGATACAAGTAGGGCTATGAGATACACGTAGGGCAATAAGATACAAGTAGGGCTATGAGATACAAGTAGGGATATGAGATACAAGTAGGGATATGAGATACAAGTAGGGCTATGAGATACAAGTAGGGCAAGAAGATACAAGTAGGGCAAGGAGATACAAGAAGAGCAAGGAGATAGTGGTAGGGCAAGGAGATACAAGTAGGGCTATGAGATACAAGTAGAGCAAGGAGATACACGTGGGGCAAGGAGATTCAAGTAGGGCAAAGAGATACAAAAAGAGCAAGGAGATACACGTAGGGCAAGGAGATACAAGTAGAGCAAGGAGATACACGTAGGGCAAGGAGATACAAATAAGGTAGGAGAATGTGGATTATAGAGAGGAAGAAGCTGCGCTGGACATCGATCTTATTTTCTCGTCCTGAGTTACCGGAAACCAGTGGCAAGACATACACTCGAGACAATTGGAAGTAGCTCAAGATACAGACATTCAGGTCGTACAATCCGTGAGACCAGGGGTCGCTTGAAACATGTAGAAGTCGATCGTCCACCGTTTCCTTGACGATTTGAGAGGCGAATGCCGTACCTCTCGACAGCAGCAGCCCCCACGCGTAGACTAGAAGACGCTGTTGCGGACCAGCACCCACATCTGTGGGTCTAGGTGAGGGACCATTAACCTATGGCTGAGAGGAGATTTCGGTCGTGGCATGCAATGAAAATGGACGCAATTTCCAAGTAGGTCGTGCACACCAACCAAGGACGGTGCACAATCCCTGTAGTAACGTCCAATCTAACAACGTGTATTCTATAGCACATGAAGAACAGATCCTGTTTTCTTAGAATTCCTAGGAAAATTACACACACAGGCTTCATGTGAATAGCGTAGGGCGTGATAGAAAATGATCGCCACACAACACTGCGCTCCATACATAAATTGGAACGAACAAACCACACGAAAATTGCAGACCATGAGAGCAGCTGTTGCTTGGTCACCATCTTACAGAAAGTACAGTTGGGCAAGCCATGTTGTCCGCGACGATAGATAGAGAAGAATGTCTGGTGGTTTTACAATTTCAAGTAGATGGAGAAATGATCTGCAGCACGGCTTGGACCACCATGATGCTCTATACAATTTCAAGTAGATGGAGAAATGATCTGCAGCACGGCTTGGACCACCATGATGCTCTATACAATTTTAAGTAGATGGAGAAATGATCTGCAGCACGGCTTGGACCACCATGATGCTCTATAATGTAAGACGGACACAGACTGAAGCAGCATTGACTATATGGCATTAAGCAACTGTGCCTGATTGAATAGCAGGGTTAACGTTTCCGACCACATATGCACTCTATTCGTGAAGGAAACATATCACTTTAGATCGGTCCAATCGAATTCTTTCTTCGTTGATTATGCATTGATATATTAACTGCTGCTAATAACAATTTTTTTTTTGCGTTCGCCTTATTTCTCTATTTCCCAAGGCAGTGTGCGTTGCACTGTGGCTTTCATTTTGCGCATGTCGGCCCAGTGCATCCGACTTCAGCATACATTTTATGTACGAATCTGCTTCCTCTTGCATTTTCTAAGGGTTTGCTTCTCCGGGGTAACGGCCGGGGCTGTGATGAGGATCGAACCCAGCACCTTCGGTTGGGAGCCGTGTCACTTAACCACTAGCCCACGCCGTCCCATAATAATAACTAATCAAACGTTATATCACGAAGACAATTCTTAATAACTTACTATAAATTATAATTCTTTGCGATATAACTTGTAAACATAGATTTAGTGTAAAGGTATTGATTTTTGTTATTATATTAGGCTCTTCAAAGAATTATGTTGTGGCAGAAAGACTACAATACGTTATTGAATAGATAAATTACTCTGACACAGACAGCAGAGGTGACGAAGTGGAGGATTGGGAGATAGATACAAATCTCTCCCTAATCAATAGGCCGGAGGATACCCCTAATTTCTATTCTAGAACATGGCGTACCACCTCGACTCCAGATTTGGCCTTCTCCACACAGGACATACACCATAAAATAGACCGCCAGGTGCTAAACTAACTGGCATGTAGCAACCACAGGCCGATCAGGCTAGACATCGATATGGAAGTAGGCCTACAGGAAACAAAACCGCTCCCACGTTTGAATTACAAACGAGCCGACTGGGACAGATTTGCAATCCTGACAGATGGGCTGTGTGAAACCATCAACACACGAAACAACAGAATGAAGCCCATGGTGGAAAGCCTAAGCAAGGCAATAATGCAAGCCACCACTGAAACCATCCCAAGAGGGGCAAGGAAAAACTATAAGCCCTATTGGAATGATGAGTTGCAGAAAGCGGAAGATGCAGTCACAAATGCTAGGAACATGGCAGAGCGAGAACAATCTATGGAGGCAAACATCGCCCTCAAAGCCGCCACGGAGAAATACAAATACACTCTTAAGCAAGCAGCAAGAGAGAGCTGGAAAAACAAAACGGAAAGCCTAAACCTGGACAAAGAAGGGAACAAGCTATGGAAGCTAGTCAGAGCCATTAATGACGAAACCCCTTCAAACAAACAAATTACCATCAAGCAGGGCGAAAACTTGGTCACTGGTAAAAAAGGTGCAAACGCTTTTGTCGATCACTATGACAGAGAAAACCACATCGAGGTCCCTGCAGATAGGCATACATACATTAGTGAAGAGCAAAAGGGGCACGACAACATCAATACGGCACCTGAAGAGCATGTGATGGCCAAATTAACAATGAGCGAAATGGAAGAGGCTATGAGAACATTAAAGAAAAGGAAATCTCCCGGAAAAGATGGAATAACAAACGAAATGCTGATGGGGCTGGGCCAAACAGCGAAGAGGAAACTGCTATTGGTCCTGAACCAAAGCTGGAAAAGGGGAATTGTACCCCAGGCATGGACAGACGCAGTACTTGTACCAGTACCAAAAAAAGGAAAAGACAAAACAGATCAAAATGGAGACAGGCCCATAAGCCTACTGAGCTGTGTCGGCAAACTGATGGAACGTATGATAAACACCAGACTGATGTGGCATCTGGAAGAAAGACGAATACTAATTCCACAGCAAGCCGGCTTTAGACAGCACCGATCCACTGAGGACCAGGTCATCCTCATAGCCCAGGAAATAGAAGATGCCTACCAGGCACAGAAAGACACAGTAGCTGTTTGGGTGGACCTGGAAAAGGCATTTGACAAAGTCTGGAAAGATGGAGTCAAGCTAAGAAGAAGTGATATTTGTGGGAAAATGTACAAGTGGATCAACCACTACCTCAAAAAACAGAACGGCCAGAGTCCAAGTACAAGGGCAGATGAGCAAAAAGGTGACACTCGAGCAGGGAGTACCCCAAGGGGGAGTACTGTCACCCACACTCTTCCTGGTGTATATAAACGACATTACAGAGAATATACCAAGAAGAGTCCATAGCTCAATGTTTGCAGATGATCTAGCTATGTGGACCTCTGAAAAGAATCTCACCATAGCAAGAAATCGGATGCAGCAGGCCCTAACATCGCTGGAAGAGTGGGCGAACTCATGGCTGGTCAAAATAAACGAAGAGAAAACCACATGCACAATATTCTCGCTTTCAATCAAACCCCAAAATACCAAGTTAAGTTTAAACGGCAAATTCCTGCAGCCAAACGACAACCCAAACTATCTGGGAGTCACATTTGATCGGCGCATGACATGGAAAAGTCAGATCGAGAGAAACCGAATGAGAGCCAGAGAGAGAATGGCAATCATGAGGAAACTTGCTGGCACAAGCTGGGGAGCAGACGAAAGCATACTAAAGAAACTGTACACTGGAAGAGTGAGACCAGTTCTCGAGTATGGCATTGCGGCATGGACAACAGCAGCAAAGGCGAACTTCGACAAAGTTAGCAAACTTGAAATCCAAGCCATGAGAGTTATAACAGGAGGCATGAAGTCATCGCCAATTGTAGAACTTGAAAAGATTACAAAACTGCAATCCATGACCGATAGAAGAGACTGCAGAGCCCAGCTGCAGTCAGAGAAACTCCGAAGACTGACTGACCATCCAATGCACCAGAGACTAAACATTTTGGGAAATGGGAAACTAAAGCGGAGAAACTTTGCAGAAACAGCCAAAGCAAAGATGCACGAAGATCCCATAAACGCACTAACAACACCAAAACCCATCACTACTGTACGAAAACCTACCTGGAGGCAGGATATATTTCCAGAAGTGATAGAAAATATACCAGGTATTGGAAACAAAAACTGCCAGACTGAAAAAGAAAGGAGAGATACTACCCTAAGCTTTATATCGAAAAACTACCCAAGCATGGACTGGACCCATGCATACACCGACGGTTCTGTAACAAACACTACACAGAACGGAGGGGCAGGAGCATTCCTGAACCTACCAAATGGCAGAAAAATAACACTGTCATTCGCTACTGGTAAGTACACAAGCAATTTCAGAGCGGAGGCCGAGGCACTGAGGGCAGCAGTGAAAGAAATGGTGACACACAAAGAAAATGAAAGCCATATAGTCCTGCTTACAGATGCTCTCGCCGTAGTCACAGCGCTAAAAAGCCAGAAAAACACTGAGCTTAATGACTTAAGAGCAGCACTCTGCAAACTGTGCCAGCAGTCCGCACCAAAAAGGGTAGTGGTACAGTGGGTCCCATCACACTGCAACATCCAAGGCAACGAGGAGGCAGACAGACTGGCAAAAGAAGGTGCAAGACTACCACAAACAGATACTTGTATGACGTACGAAGAGTCAAAACGGCTTATCAAAGCCAGATACATGACCAAATGGGAAACCGAACATACTGGTTACACCAAAAACGATGCCTATTACCAGTTGAACCGAAAGAAGCAGGTCGTTGTCTTCAGACTTCGCACTGGCCACAATAGACTGAGGTACCACCTATTCAACAAATTAAAGATAGGTGGTACCGACGAATGCCCGTGCGGTACCGGTAAAATGACCGCTGAACTTCTGCTGCAGAACTGCCCGACATACGAGGATCAGAGAGAGCAGATGTGGCCATCACCAGTGGAACTGCAAGACAAGCTCTATGGCAGTGTCGACAGCCTCAGGATGACCGCCAGCTTTTTTCGAAAAAAATAATGGTTACTGTCTGACTGCGTACGAAGAAGAAGAAGAAGAATAGATAAATGCGAGAATGTGTAGGTTTACACAAGATGAAAAGTTGAAGTTCAAACCGAAACCCTGATAACCTGCAAGCAGCGGAAAGGAATGATAGTAGTTGTTTTCACATATGTCCTTTCAGTGTTAATAGTCCTCAAGAATCGGCACAAACATGAGCTCGCCTCACTAACAGACTCACTCGAACACCTGGACAGTGCTGCTAGAAGGCACGGAAGAAGCAGATTAACTTACCAAAGAGCGAGGGACACTGTAATTAAGTGACACACCATCACCATATGACAAGATAAGCAGGTATCAAGTCCCCAGATCAAAATGGAAAAGAGACTGCCCTGGCCATATTGACAATGACTTCTACCATGAACTCTCCAGACAAAATGAGATTATCATCTACCGGCTGTCCACCGGACACAACAGACTGAGATATCATCTTTATCATAAATTGAAGATTGACACTACGGACCTCTGTCCCTGTGACGCAGCTCCCATGACAGCGGAACACATATTGGAGCCCTGCTCATCATGCACGAGTAAATAGAATAGCATTTGACAACAGTCAATGTCCTTCCTATAAAAACTGTACGAAAGTGTAAAAAGGTCAAGGTTATTCTATAGCAGTTGCACTACTGTAAATGAATTGTAGTTAGAGACAGCTATGTCTCAGAATATAATAGGTAGAGTTCCCAGTTCCTTTCCGTTATGTTATGTGCCTATTTAGAGCTTGGTCGACTGAAGGGTACCGATTTCTGGTCATACCTTTTCCACGAAAAACTAGTTCTGAACTTACATGTTTACTGTATGCTCAATTAAATTGCTGTGTACTGACTAGAGTTGACTTCTGCTCAATTGAACTCAACGAAGTCGAAGAACAATGTAAACATGTACAGGTGAACGTCTCCACTTAGACAAACCATGATCTATTCTGTGTCAACTTACGTCTACACTTAGACAAACCATGATTTATTCTGTGCCAGGTATAACTTCTCTACTTAGACAAACCATGATCTATTCTGTGTCAGGTAGAACTTCTCCACTTAGACAAACCATTATCTATTCTGTTACAGGTATAACTTCTCCACTTAGACAAATTATGATCTATTCGGTGCCAGGTTTAACTTCTCAACTTAGACAAACCATGATCTATTCTGTGCCAGGTATAACTTCTCCACTTAGACAAACCATGATATTTTCTGTGCCAGGTATAACTTCTCAGCTTAAACAAACCATCATCTACTGTGTTTCCCATCAGCCCTCATCATTCGATCAACTAATGCAGTGCTTCTTGTCCGCCGAGGTTCTGGGAGGAGACTGTGCGTCTCAGATCTTGTTTGATCCCTACAGCTTTCCGAGCATGATCGCTTTCCCGGGTCAGACTGCCTTTTTTTGGTCTACATAATTAGGGCAGTCATGATGGATATGTTCTGATGTTTGCTTGGGTTCCCCACAATTGGACGTGTTGGTTTCTCTAAGGCCCATTCTGATCTTTGTCTGCCCATTTCTTCCAAGTTTGTGTATACTGTTATATGCTGGCTTGTATCCCTTGTGCAGGAACTTGAATCGTTCTATGAGTGTCTTTGCTTCTTTACAGCTCTCTAGATGGCGACTCTGGCTGTCTGATACTTCAGCAAGCAAAGGTTATGTTGATTATATTGCTGCTAAATATTGATGATTTTATCATAATCACGTTACAGCGTTTGATTTTAAATCAACTGTTATTTATCGTCGAGGTAAAATGCAACGACATTTTGTAACAAATGTTTCTGAATTTGTTTGTGTTCTTGTTATTGTTTATCTGATTACATTTTTCTATCGGAGTTTAGTCTGTGGTTGGTGGGGAGAGGGGGGAGAGAAAGGAGAGAGGGATAATAAGAAGAGAGGGATGAGAGAGGGGATAGAGAGGAGAGAGAAGAGAGAGAGGTGAGAGAGGAGAATAAGGAGAGAGAAAGGAGAAAGAGGAGAAAGAAAGGTGAGAATAAGGAGAGAGAGGAGAAACAATGGAGAGAGAGGAGAGAGAGAAAGAGAGAGGAGAGAGAGGAGAGAGAGAGGTGAATAAGGAGAGAGGAGAGGCAGGAGAGGAGAGAGAGAAAAGAGTGAAGAAAGAAAGGCGAGAGAGGAGAGTAAGGAGAGATTAGAGAGAAATAAGAGAGGAGAATAATGAGAAATAGAAAAGAGAGGTGAGAGAGAGGAGAAAGAGAGAAGAAAGAAAGGCGAGAGAAAGGAAAGAGAAAGGAGAGAGAGGAGTGAAAGGAGAGAGGGATGAGAGAGGTGAGGGAGAGGAAAAAGAAAGGTGAGAGAAAGGAGAAAGAAGAGAATAAGTAGAGAGGGAGAGGTGAGAAAGAGGAGAGAGAGAGGAGAGAGAAGTGAGCGAGAGGTGAGAGAGGGAAGAGCGATGAGAGAGCAGAGAGAGAGGAGAGAGAAAAGAGAGAGAGGTTGAGGGAGAGGAGAAAGAAAGGCGAGAGACAGGAGTGAGGGAAAGAAGGACAGAGACAGGAGAAAGAAAGGCCAGAGAAAGGTGAGAGAGAAGAGAGCAGGCGTGTTTGAAAAGGTTTTACAGTTTTAGTCTGCCAACTTTACAAGAAATTTACTGTAAACCACTGACAAAATCACCTCTTAGAAATTATAATATTACAAAAATGCTGATCATCGTTAAAAACAGTGGGGCACACTTTAATAATGAATGTTCACCTAGTTACAGTAAACTGGTCGACATTCTTCAGTTGTTAGAAACCGAATCACCGCTATCTGATCAACTGTGGACGGAATCTATATCACACCCGCCACGTTTTCAACGATCTGCTGAAGAAACTGAGTCACAGGATAATGAAATTTTGCAAATTTCACGGTTGGTCTGTGCTATTTACACCAGCAGTGACGTAATCATGCGCATCGTACGTATGTTCACTTGTTGCAGCTTAGACCGGTTTCATTTGAACACGCCTCGTCTAAATATATCAATAACTGGACATATGGAACCAGATGAAATCAAAATTGTGAACAATTGTAAACTGGTGTCAACATTTCGGTTCTATACTTCTGTCATTCATTCCAATTTCGCTTCACAGATTGCCACCTGCGGGAAGCCTGTATCCGAGCATTTGTAGTTGTGGCTTCAACAATCAGTGGTTTGTGCACGTTGCATGTGATAGCTCCATGTACACTTCTCTTTCAATCAATCAATAATTGACAGCTAGTTGACAACTTCTCCCCAGCTTACATGGCCCTCGGCTGCTCTCTTACTGCAACTCTCCAGGTATAATCATTTAATCTTAGTTCCTTCTGTCTCTCTCCAGGTGTAATCATTTAATCTTAGTTCCTTCTGTAACTCTCCAGGTGTAATCATTTAATCTTAGTTCCTTCTGCCACTCTCCAGGTGTAATCATTTAATCTTAGTTCCTTCTGTCACTCTCCAGGTATAATCATTTAATCTTAGTTCCTTCTGTCTCTCTCCAGGTATAATCATTTAATCTTAGTTCCTTCTGTCTCTCTCCAGGTATAATCATTTAATCTTAGTTCCTTCTGTCTCTCTCCAGGTATAATCATTTAATCTTAGTTCCTTCTGCCACTCTCCAGGTATAATCATTTAATCTTAGTTCCTTCCCACATCCTCCATGTATTCTTAGGTCTACCACCCCTTCCCGTCCTTGTCGGATTCCATGTAAGATCATGTCTAGCTATGTTAGACGGTGCTTTTCGTAGTATTCTATCATCCCGTTTCCTAAATGAATCTGTCCCATGGCTGTTGTTGGCTCCCTTATCATAGATCGTTTCCTCACCATGTCCTGCCACCAATTATCCTTCGTCTGTTAACGAGGACCTGCAGTCCTTGTTGATTTGCCTTCAATGTCGTTCTCAGTGTTTCAGATCCCCACAGCAGCCCCGCTAGACCAGTGGCGTCGAATATCCTAACTTTAGTGTGAATCCTGATGTCTCAATATCTCTACATGTTTTTATTGTCATGAATGCCATTGGTTGACCGTTTTATATATCTGGGTTCGATTGTCAGTGATGAAGGATCAAAATGTGAGGTGTTGGCCAGAATAGCACAGATAATAGCGGCGCTTGCACGGCATAGCAGAATCTGGCAAAATAAAGGGTTAGCACTATACAGGAAAATCAGATTAATGCGTACACTGGTCTATCAATATTCTTCTATGCTTGTGAAACATGGACATTTACAGCTAACCTTCAGCAAAGGATACAGGCCTTGAAGATGAGATGTTTCGGAAGACTTTTAAACGTCACGTGCAAAGATCGAATTACAAATGAGGAAATACTAGATAGAATTACAACTGCAACAGGGCCTTTTGAAGACATCTTGGCAACTGTCAAAAGATGGAAACTCGCTTGATACGGTCACATATCGAGATCAAATGGTCTTGCAAATACGATCCTCCACGGAAAGGTCCAAGGCAGACGACGAAGTGGTCGGCCCAAAAAGAATGGACTAATCTCCGACCAGAAGAGGCATAGGCAGCGGCCGCTGACAGAGAAGGGTGGCTCGGGGTTGTGATGATGTCTTCATGTGTGCCCCAACGACCTCACCGGTTACGGGATGACTTGACCAGCCCTGATCGGAATGACATTTGAATTCGGGTCCTTACGCCCGTCTTTAGTTGTATTTATATAGGAACTATCAGCATCCATGCCCTGCCTCATTTGATGAGAGAGACTGAGCATCTATGGGTATGCCCGGAGTGCAGTGACGCCGATTCTTAGAAACAGAAATAGCTGCATTCAACTATATTATTGAAAAGTATTAAACTTTACCTTTTCGTTCAATCCTGGCATCACGTGCGTGTCTTTAATACTTGATGAAGACTTCTTTGTGTAGTAACAGTATACGCCCGTTAGTGTTAAAAAGGCATCTTTGTATAGTACCAGTATACACTAGTTACTGTTATAAAGACATATTTGTGTAGTAACAGTATACGCCCTTTACTGTTATATAGATATCTTTGTGTAGTAACAGTATACGCCCGTCACTGTTATATAGACATATTTGTGTAGTAACAGTATACGCCCGTTACTGTAATAAAAGATATCTTTGTGTAGTAACTGTATGCGCCCGTTACTGTTATAAAGACATCTTTGTGTAGTAACAGTATACGCCCGTTACTGTTATAAAGACATCTTTGTGTATTAACAGTATACGCTCGTTACTGTTATAAAGACATCTTTGTGTAGTAACAGTATGCGCCCGTTACTGTTATAAAACACTGAAATCTAGAGAAAGTTTCGTACAGTCAACACAGACGCCACAGACTAGTCAGAGAAAACACCACATCCCAAAATGCAATGAACTGACGAAGGTTTACTTGATCGAACTGCGGCAGAAACCTGCGATTGGACTTCACTTACGGACTAAATATAATTTCAACATGTGTATTACGATGTAGGAACAACTTAAAGAGATCGCAGTGAGATGAGATGTGTGACCAATGATCTGCTCAACCCTTCTGAAAACTTGCAGTATGGGTGACATGTTGAAGGTAAATGACAAGGCAATTCACGTGGCTGAACATTGAAAACTTGCAGTATGGGTGACATGTTGAGGGTAAAGGACAAGACAATTCACGTGGCTGAACAGGGGAAGTAAGTACATACTGTTAATTAAGTACAATGTCACGTAAATCTTATTTCAATTTCTGATTTTATTGGTAAGTGACTTAAACTACATTTTCTCATATATAAATTAGCAGACATGAATTTGTGTCAATGTACACAGGATTAGAGGGGAAAAAGTGGCAATACACCTAGTCCTTTATGAATATCATATTTAGGTTCCGGTATATGAGCAAAGGACCACTCGACATCGGGGGATCAATTGTTTCTCTGACACTCTCAGGATGTTACACCTAACCACACAAGCCTCACAACTGATGGTAACAAGAAATCTACGCATCTCGTGACAAGAGCATTAGAAGAAAAGGAGAAGTCGAAGAACTACGAAGTGATGCTTGGGGTTCTACACAAATGTCCTAATTTTTATTCAACCGCCGAGATGGTTGAATTACTTTCTGTGTGAAAAGATAGGATGTAAAATGAATGTCTTATTCAAGGAAAACTACTCTGCAGAAACATGCGAATCTTGAGTGACTTCCTCTTTCATCTTAGCTTGGTTTGTTACTGTGGTACTGCCTGGCTCCCGACATAAGAACGTCTTGTAGAACACGGCTCTGTATTTGGAACTCATGTTGACATACACGAAGATGTTCACAGACGAGTTAATGCCTTCCATGACGTAGACTATTGACCAGATTACGTAAAGCATATTATAGTTCTCGCCTGTTGGGTGCAGCTTTGGAGTGATTGCCATGGCAACGAAGATCATACAACAAGGGAGGTTACTGATTATAAATATTGTGGAAATGAAACTGATCATTTTTATGACCTTCTTGTCCTTCATGGATGTCTGGTTATCTCCCTTGGTGCTCTGTTGTCGCCATTTTGCCTTCCTGTTAAGCTGCACTACTAGGATGATAGTGCAGATGACAACGGAGATAAAAGCAAACAATTGCATGATAATGTTGTTCATTATTAATGTAACTCTTTCGTAGTCAAGTCTATCTTCAACGAAGAGAATGCCTAGCATTGTACGGTTTTTTTCGGGGTAAAACTTCCAGACCACTTGGTTAACGTAATATTCTGGAGCGGAAGTGACGCTCACAACAACAAATATGGCGATGATAACTGCTATAGTACGATTTTTAGTTATGATGGATTTTACTTTCAAGGGGAGAGCAATGCATAAACATCTTTCAAGTGTAACAAAAGCTGTGATATAGCTGGCAACTCTCACGAAACAAATGTGAGGCCAGCATCCGGTGATGTACTCAATTTCTGTATAGACCACTGGAGCACCATCTTCAAACCACGGATTGAAGCAGACAGCCTCCCAGAAGGAGAATATCAGAGAGCAAACATCGCTGACTGCCAGGCCTAGAAGACTGATGTTGACAGCGTCGCTCAACCCCATCTTGCTGAAGACTACGATGTTGATTGTGTTTGTGACCATCCCACCGACTGCCAAAGTCCCGGTGACAGCCACCTGGAACACCATCATTAGAACGTGAGCCGTGTCATCAGTGATGAGCTGTGCAGCCAGATGATCTTGGCAGGCTTCCAAATGATAATGGCCGTGGCTTGATGTGAAGTTGACCACACATGCTTCATCGTCTGAAATTATCTTCATGATTTTTCTGCAAGAAAATAAAAGAATGTAGTTCATAATTGTGTTGAAAGATTGTTTTTGGTAATTGAACTAAGAAAGTTTTAACTCATTTGATAACACACACGCACGCATTAAATATATGAAGACTATCCAGGTGTTTAGAAATATATCCATGTCAATAATAATAGTAACAATAATAATAGTAGTAATAATAAAATTAATAATAGGCATAATAATAATAGTCATAATCATAAAATGGTCATAATACTAATAATAGTCATAATAATAATAGTAATAATACTAATACTCATAATAATAATAATAATAATAATAATAGTCATAATAATAATAGTCATAATAGTAATGAACTTCAGCACGTCAAAAACTTCAGCAATGTCTAACATTTCTTGTCTAAAAAACTAGGTGTGAATCAGTCCTGAAACTTTTTACCCAGTTTACACATTCTTGTGCAGGCACTCTCAAGCTAATTGGCTCAAAAATTAAAAGATAAAGCAGATTATATCAAGAATTTAATTTGCATCTAGTTCTAAAAATAAATAAATGAATGATATTATGAACAATTTAAATTAAATAAGAGATTTTAACCAGTAATACGGTCTGAATCCGTGCTATTAATAGTAATTATGAATAATGTCAGTATTTTATCATCTGTACTGTGAATTAGATAATACATTTTGTCCAGTTTCTAAGAACTGTCTTCCCTGCTCTTTGAGCATACTGAAGTGTTCAGTCTCTATCTGAAAATGATGAAGATAATAGATACTGATGGTTTCTGTAGCTCGCTGGTTGCATACACTCCTGCTTCGTCTTCTCCCAAACGTTTGATTTCAACGTTCTTCAATCTGTTAATTGATGTTGTACCTATTGCGGTATCGTCATCCAACAAACGGTGATTGATAAACTTTAAAATGTCGGTCCTGTTCATTGGCAGTGTCGATAATGATGCTTGTGAAGCCATGATGTTAGAGCTCTCTAGCTGTTTGGAACCATTGCATGAAGAGAACAGCGGCTCTGGAGGCATAAGACTTCAGCAGTGACAATCTACTCATATCTTAGCAAGCGCTTCTGTACCTTCAAAGTAAGGATCGTAACGCTGACAAGAGAAAGAGATCTCAGACAGCCGACCCATATCTGGTGTCTACATCTCCATTCTTAAAGTCATCTATGCCCGAGTCCACTAAAGCAGAGAAGCCCCAACCTACCCTACTTAACATCGATGCCAACTGCCAACATATATCATGAATTCACTTTTTCGATCAACCGATGCTCTGATGAGGTTCACGAAGAAGACTACGCGTCCCAGGTCTTCGCCGGTTCTCCACAGCTTTTTGAGCATCGCTGCTCAGATGGTTCTGACTGCTTCTCTTTGGTTGGTCTGCATAAGTGGGGCAGTTCTGCAGGACAAATGCTGGGGCTTCCGTATTCCGCAACTGCATTTGATGGTGGCCCTAAGACCCATTCTTTGGAGCAGGGCATTGAGTCTGCATTATCTCCCATTCTCAATCTGAAGACCTTTGTCTGCTCATCTCTGCCAAGGTTTTCAATGCTGTCATTTTCTGACTTGTATTCATTGTGCTGGTTTCTCAATTCCGTCCACAAGGATCTATTCATGAGTGTCTTTGCTGTTTTAAAGCTATGGGAATGACGAGTCTGCTTGCTATCTCTTCCGGCTTTTGCAAGATCTCAACTTAACGTCTTTATACTGATTTAGAAGACTCTGTAAAGTCTTTATACAATCACTTTTATTTACATTTCATTGCTCTAAAAGCTATGCGCATCCAATCCGTTCTTCAATTCATTAATTGCTTCCGACTTCACTACTTCTTGTGGTAATGCATTCCAAGCATTCATCACTTTCTGTCTAAATAGATTTTTCCAAATATCCAATACGTACCTTACTTTAGTTAATTTGTATGTATGCCCTCTTGTTCTGGTAGATGGTTGTAGCTATGCCCTCTTGTTCTGGTAGATGGTTGTAGCTATGCCCTCTTGTTCTGGTAGATGGTTGTAGCTATGCCCTCTTGTTCTGGTAGATGGTTGTAGCTATGCCCTCTTGTTCTGGTAGATGGTTGTAGCTATGCCTTCTTGTTCTGGTAGATGGTTGTAGCTATGCCCTCTTGTTCTGGTAGATGGTTGTAGCTATGCCCTCTTGTTCTGGTAGATGGTTGTAGCTATGCTCTCTTGTTCTGGTAGATGGTTGTAGCTATGCCCTCTTGTTCTGGTAGATGGTTGTAGCTATGCCCTCTTGTTCTTGTAGATGGTTGTAGCTATGCCCTCTGGTTCTGGTAGATGGTTGTATTTGGGGGAAACGTGTTACAATCTAATTAAGCCTTTCCCTTGACCTGTATTAAGTCACCTTGAATTCTTCTCTTTTCTAGACACTGTAGGCCTCACCTCACCTGTAGACTCAGCACCTCCCTCATTTCCGCCACTCAAAGATATGACTTGAAGATCAACATAGATAAGAAGGCGTCTATGAAAATAACATGTAAATATGTGAAGCAACGCTTCCACAGCGACCACAACTTTCTCTAGCGGATTCGAGAGTTCAAGTACCTGGAGAGTGTTTTCAGTGATGATGGCAGAGTAGACAAAGAGATAGCACATCGTATTCAGAAAGCAAGTAATGTCCACTACTAGCTTGCACCGATTCTAAACCATCCCGGATGCAACTTTCAACAAATAGGAGATTGATCAACACGCTTTTCATTCCTACTTTGTTACCAGTGTCAATCTTGGTCCTTATTGGGACGTCACAATGGTAAGATTCAGACCTGTGAGAAGCTCTGTGTGCGAAGTGCAGTTGGCAATTCTATCCGAGACACCACGCTGAGACAGATGTTAGGAACGATCACAGTAAATGCCTACATTGAAACCCAACAAATAAAGTGCTTTGGCCACAGATGGATAGAAGGTGTGTCTGAAATACTTGGGAGGTTCCACTTGACGACCAAACAAGCTTCCCAATAATTGGCCCAAATAAAAGATGTATGCATCCCTCCTCTCTGCGACGTCGCATGGCAAGAGCAGTAGGACAAAAGAAGAAGAAGAAGAACAAGAAGCAGGTCGGTTTATTTTGTCTTTCCTGATAACTGTAATACTGGAATCCCATTATCAGTTTTGTCGCTCTTCTATGTATCCTTTCCAGCATGTTTATCTCCCCTTTATGATAAGGACTCCAGACCTGTACACAGTACTCCAATCTAGGTCTAACTAAAGCTTTATACAGTTTGACGATCACTTCCTTGCTCCTATGTTTAATATTTCTTTTTATCATACCTAACATTGCATTTGCCTTTTTTACTACGACTTGAACTTGTTCACTCCCTTGACCTGCACGATCTATTATAACCCTTTGGTCCCTTTCTTTGTCTATCTTTCTAGTATTGTTCTCGACCATCCTGTAATTGTGTTCCATATTGGATCTACCCGTGTGGATGACTGGATGAATGTTATCTCAATCCGACCTCAATATATCCGCTTGTGATTTAGATGAGACACCATTACATCGTTTTTTGTCATCTAAATTGTTTATATATTTCAAGAAAAAAATTGGTCCCAGATCGAGCCCTGTGGCACTCAACTTGTTAATTCACACCACTCAGAGTACTCCTCATTTACGCCCATTCTATGCCTTCTTCATGTTAACCAATTTTCAATTCGTTTGGCAACTTCTCCACTTATTCCATGTTATTTTAACTTTCGAAATAATCTTCAATGAGGTTCTCTATCAAAGGACATACACCTGGGATTCTTCGCGGACATGGTGTACCCAGGAGAAGTGCAGAGAACAAGACAAGCCGCTCTTTATGATGTCTCTAGACCTTACCAAGGCCTTCGACTTGGTTAGTAGAAAGGGTCTATTCGAACTTCTCGAGAAGATCGGCTACCCCCCAAAACTGCGTAGCATGATAATTTCTTTGCACATATAAAAGGATCAGTTCTATACGATGGATCATCTTCAAACTCTTTTCCCATCAAGAGTGGAGTGAAGCAGGGATGTGTGCTCACGCCGACCCTCTTTGGGATCTTCTTCTCCATCCTATCCTACACTTATGACACATCTTGTGGACGGTGTTTATCTGCACACCAGGTCAGATGGGCGGCTGTTTAATCTGTCCCGACTGCGTGCGAGGACCAAGGTGAGGACGGTGCTCATTAGGGAGATGCTATTTGCGGATGATGCAGTTCTAGTGATCAATACGAAGGCAGAAATCGACAATGTATTGTACAACGATAGCAATTGTGTTACAAATGTTAGAAGTGCTACATCGTTTGAACACAGACAGTGACTGATCAGAGCCTCAAAAGACCTCAAAAGCTCTCAAAGGCAAAAATACAGTACCAGTACACAGCCATAAACGATACCAAGTGGGAAGGTCAAATCAAGTTGCAGGAATAAATATATATATATATAGTTAGTTAGTTAGTTAGTTTTGTTTCCACTTGTGCCGTTAAGCGTCGTTGAGAGCTTAAGTCGTCTGTCCTGCGCCAAATGCGTTGCGTCGGTCAATGTGAGCCCGTGTCGCTGCACGATCACTCTAATGTCATCTAGCCACCTGTCTCGCAGGCTATCCTCCCTTCCCCTTGCTCTATAATCCAATCTACCAGCGCTGTAACCCATTAGCGGAAGTAAATGAGGGTGCATTCTTATGAGATCACCAAACAAACTTATTTTCTGCCTGGAAATGTATTCGTCACAAGACCAGACTTCGAATCTCCTCATTCCGCGTGCTGTCTTTCCTGGTAACACTGATGACCTTCCTTAAACACTTCATTTCACACGTTGAAATTCACCTCTCACGAGCCCTGGACAGAGGATATGTTTGGGACTGGAAACACAGAGTCGGCATACATATACTGTTTATCAGTTGCTGCCTTGTTGCCAAACTACTGCTTAGAACCGTAACCAGGGGAGACAGCTGATAAGTCACATCAGATGCTTTCTCACACCTAGTCTCAATCCCCCCCTGTCTATCTTGCCGTCTGCGAACCAAAAAAACTGCCAGAATACTTGAACTCATGTCCTTGTTCATATAAATGTCTATGTATGTGTGTATTTGTATTTGTGTGTCTTTATATCATGAAAATAAACACGATTTTTCAGATAAAATCAAATCTCGACTCTTCCAATGTATTATGTACCTGTATCATGTACCTGTATCATCTACCTGTATCATCTACCTGCATTATCTGCCTGTATCATGTACGTGTAGTATGTACCTGTATCATCTACCTGTATTATCTACCTGTATCATGCACCGTTATTATGTACCTGTATCATGTACCTGTATTATCTTCCTATATCATGTACCTGTATTATCTACCTGTATCATCTACCTGTATCATCTACCCTGTATTATCTACCTGTATCATGTACGTGTATTATGTACCTGTATCATCTACCTGTATTATGTACCTTTACTCCGAAATCGAACCTGTTTCAAAAGCCGCTGTCTGTTGTGTTGTGTGACCACCAGTTTGATACTCAGAAGAACACTTCCAACCATGCCTCATGTGTATTTAAATGCAGAGTTGTGTTAAAGTTCATCTTAAATATACACAATTATGGTTTAAAAGTTCAAGAATACAATTATAGCTTTTAGAAAATTGAGTTATGCACTGAATTGCGTCCTCATATTCACAATCAAAATCTGTAATCAACACGTGTATGTAGTTATTTTCGTGACGAATGACGTCATAATCATATGCTATTGTCTATCAACTGCCACATTCTCGAATGTTCTTCAATAGTTATCCAGGCTTTCTGCGACGGTTCACTCCTCTTCTACCACTCCAGAACCCACTCAAGTATAGCCCAAAGAAATATAATTATCAGCTAAAGTGTTATTATCCCTTTCTATATCTATGGTTGACAAATGACACTCTTTCTTGGTGGCTTTTTTCGTACTTAAAATAAATTCTCTCATATATTATTGTTTCTGTTACGCACATTTCTTTCGTTCTATCACTCAGCACGAATTTTAGATGTTAAAGTGTTATTATTCCTGAAAATTGTTAATATTTTTCACATTGTTGCATGAATATGGCTGACTTTAAACATATCTTATTGATACCCTGACTACCACGCCCACTAATACATCTTGGTTTAGCTGGTAGCTTGCCCTCCTGCCTGGAAACAGATGAACCGATCAGATCTTGGTCATAATCGGACGTCTAGTCTAATTCGTCACATTAAAAGGCTGAGATTTTTTGCAGGATTGCATCACAAGAGATCTCTAATACGTATTATCAAACTAAATATACCATTTCACGAACTATTTTCTCGAGTTTAGCACTCAGAAGACAGTGCTAGATTGACAGGAGATATAATTTTGTAGGGACAATTAACGCTAGCCAATGTACGTGCTTTCCAACCGCTATAACGAAACATAGGCATGCGCTGCGAACCTGCAATATATGTTTTATAACTGCATCCCGTGACGTAACGTACTAGCGATTCGCAATAGAATGTTTTAATGATATCATACATAAAATCGTTAATTTTAAAATGTATTGCCAGTGAGGTGAATCGTCTCGCGTCGTAATCGTTCCTCGCAATTATCTGTTTCTTAACGTGTTATGCGGACTAGAATATGCGATCTCGTATCTCCCTGACTAACAGTCTCTTATAATATTTCTCTAAATTTTGTGGCAGAAATTCTAGTCAGTCATGAAGTTAGCTATGCTCACAACCTTCTCTCTTTTTCTCACCCTCTCTTTCTCTTTATCTCTCTCTCTCTCTCTCTCTATCTCTCTCTCTCTCTCTCTCTCTCTCTCTCTCTCTCTCTCTCTCTCTGGTAGTCAATCTGCCTCCACAGAACTGGCAAACGTTATTCCGCTTTAACGTTTCTCTACTTAACACACTTTTGTTTTCCTAAAAATGTTGAACATTACTGCGATCCAATGTTTTTCTTCTTAACATATATTTCCATGAAGCAGAAATGATGTCTTCTTATTGGTGAAATTATGCTCTTGTGTTGACTTCTATAACCTTCTCTGTCCTAACCTTTGGTTCACCCTGTGATTGTTGTATTTATCCACAGAAGCACCTAGCCTCCAGTGTTGACTGTCAATGAATCACTTGAGTACGGTAGGAATAGCTCAGTGCTGTACTAATCATACGCTGATTAATTACAAAAAACGTTTAGCTGATTTTGCAGTTCGTGCATTGAATGTGATTTTTATGGTATGATCTCTTTTTTTTTCATTCGACATAGCTGTAAATTGGTACCTGGTAAGGTTATGGAAAATCCCTTAGCTACGGAGTTGGTGTTCTTACTTCGGCACTTTTAGCAGTGAAGGTGACTGAGTAGATATGGTGGCCGCCAAGTGAAATGAAGTCGGTTCTTTCCGGCATGGTCCATCTTCGTTTCAAATCAAATGCATTGTTGTGTTAGTTTCGATCCACTTTCTGGAAGGCAGCCTGTCATTGGTTATTCTGTTCTTTATTCCCCAGTTGCATCTATATATCGGTGTTATTCAACTGCCCAGATGTGGACATGTATCAACGTGTGTAGTAGTGTCATATAAAATACAAGAGAACCTAAGATATGATCATTGTTTTGGGCTTCTTCTTGTCTACTAAGATATGATCATTGTTTTGGGCTTCTTCTTGTCTACTAAGATATGATCATTGTTTTGGGCTTCTTCTTGTCTACTAAGATATGATCATTGTTTTGGGCTTCTTCTTGTCAATGAATGGGCAGCTGTTTTTACTTTCTGCCAGTACTACATCAATTATTTGTTGTTGCTCTTTTCACTTTTCGTAATTAAGAAAGTATCTCTGCTGCTGCTATGTAATGTCCACCGACCTGATCTTAACCTATTTTGTGGGAGACTAGAAGTTGTAACTGTTCAGAGAAAGAACGTACAATGTGATAGTAATCGTACTTTACTCAAAACTGACACTTTCCACTTGACTCTTATTGATTGATTGATTGGCATCATATCAGTCTAGAGAGACCAATGGACTTCACGCTAGAGAGGGGACAGTCAGTTGTAGCCCTAGCTTTCGCAGCAAACGTTTGAAGTCTGCATCTTGACGCATCATGTCTTCCCCTGCCTGCAGACCAACACACAAAGTCCTGCCTCCAGCCGGGTCTGTCTTTGGCAAGTTCCTCCCAGTTGCAGGTATTCATAACAAACGTCTTCAGGTCACGCCTGCAAACATCTTTGTAGCGGAGGAAGGGTCTGCCTTTTTTACGCTCGCCCGTGGTCAGCTCTCTATAAATTATATATTTTGGTATTCGTTCATCCTCCATTCTGCACACGTGACCAAGCCATCGCAAGCGGGGCTCGCGGTGGATCGTAAATAAGCTGTCAATATTGGCACGGTCCAACACTTTGTTGTTAGTCACTCTGTCACTCCATGAAATTCCAAGTATTCGCCTCAGGCAGCGAATTTGAAAAGCATTTAGCCTTTTTTCATGTGAGGCATACAGAGTCCATGTTTCGCTGCCATAGAGCAGGGTACTATCATACATGATCTGTACACAGCAACCTGTGTGGAGATGGTCAGCATGTTGTTATTCCACACTCTCTGTGAGAGCCTGGCAAGTGCTGATGAGGCCATTCCTAATCGCTTCTATAGCTCCGCGTCCAGTGAAAGGTTGTCGGTGATGATAGATCTGAGGTAGTCAAAGTGATTTACTACTTCCAGATTTGTATCGTTTCAATCAATGTCTGGAGGATCTGGACCCTAACCATCACTTTCGTCATTTGTACGCTGATTGTGCGTCCAAACCGATCACATGATTGTGCGTCCAAACCGATCACATGATTGTGCGTCCAAACCGATCACATGATTGTGCGTCCAAACCGATCACATGATTGTGCGTCCAAACCGATCACATGATTGTGCGTCCAAACCGATCACTTGTGCGTCCAAACCGATAACATGATTGTGCGTCCAAACCGATAACATGATTGTGCGTCCAAACCGATCACATGATTTTGCCAACCTATTAATGATGATCTGTAATTCAGCTTCGGTGTAGACAACCAGGGCAGCCTCGTCTGTGAAGAGTATATCCCGAATGACAGTCTCCCTTCTCTTACTTTTTGCTAAAGCCTTTATAGAATTAAAAACTCTCCCATCTGACCTAGCATGCAGACATACCCCCTCTGCGACAGTTCCAAGGGCGTGTATAAGCGAAGAAAATGCCGAATAGAGTTGGAGCCAAGACCCAACCTTGTTAAACACCGCTGTTAATGTCGAAGGCCTCAGATTCCTGATCATCATGCAGCACTGTACCTTTCAAGCCCACATGAAAAGACCTAATCATGCTCAGTAGTTTAGGTGGGCAGCCAACTTTGGACAATACGTTGAATAGACTCTCTCTGTTTACCTGGTCAAATGCCTTGGTGAGGTCGATGAAGGCAAGAAATAGTGGCCTGTGTCCTCTCTGAGAGAAGACCATATCAAGGGTGGACCGTTTTGTGCGAAAACCACACTGAGACTCCGGACCCTGTCGGGTAGTTTCCGCAGCCTGCTCAGGATGATGCGAGAATACACTTCCCCTACGGTGTTGAGGAGCGGTACGCCCCTGTAATTGTTGCAATCTCTTCTGTCTCCGTTGCTTTTATAAAGGGTGATTAAGTTGGCGTCTCTCGTGTCTTGTGATACCGCCCACTCATCCCAGCACTGGCAGATATGTTCGTACAGGTATTTAAGAAGTTCGTTCGCCTCGCATTTGATGATTTTTGCTGAAATGTTATCTCTACGGGTTGCCTTTTCCACTGGCGTGCCCTCGGTAGTTTTTTTCCAAATAGTGTAAGCTCGGTTTATCGTTAAATTCCTGCAATACTTGCAGATTCTGAATTTCGTTGAGAGCAAAGTCCGCCATTACGTTATTACAGATGGACAGGACTGAATAGTGTACGGCCTATCTCTTCATTTGCATATCACTGTCCAGAATAACTAACCTGTCGCAGATTTCAGACGCGCTGTATACTTTTTAGTTGGTCCGAATTCTTTTTTTATGCCCTCGTACATTGTCCTGATGTTACCAGTATCCGCTGCCGACTTTATGGACTTACAGAGTTGAAGCCAGTAGTCATTTGCACATTTCCTCGCCAGTCTCTGTACTGTACTCTTTGTGGATTTGTATGCCTCTAAGGTCGTGCTGCTCGGGGAAATGTTAAACTCCAGGTCAGTTGATCGGCGCACTTTATTGGCTGGTGCAAGGATGGTCGACCCACCCTCAAACCAGTCATTTCTGCTTGTTGTCTTCTTTCCAAAGGCTGTCAAGGCTGTGGTGGGTATTGATCCCCAGACGTGTTCCCACATTTCTGTAGTGCTTCCAAAAGTGCGCTGTTTTGCCATTAATTCAGAGAGGGATTTTGTGAATTCGTCCACCCTTTCAGGAATATCAGTTCCTGCTGTGGCTATGCGGCATTTACCCCCAGGTCTTGCGTGGTGGATTTTCTTGGGCTGGAGTCTCAATTTGCAGCAGACCAGTGAGTGGTCGGTATTGCAATCAGCGCTGTGAAACGTGCATGTCTCCAGGCTACTTTGTGCTGGGGCTTGGAAGAAGGTATTAGTGACCCACATGTCGTGGTAGGTAAATAGCTCCAATAGCCGATGTCCATTGTCGTTTATCTTCCCAACACCGAACTTTCCCAAATACATAGGCCAGGAGTCATGATCGGCGCCCACCCACACACATAGGCCAGGAGTCGTGATCGGCGCCCACCCATACACATAGGCCAGGAGTCGTGATTGGCGCCCACCCTTGCGTTGGTCCCCCAGCAGAAATAGGTGTTCCTCACTAGGAATCCTTGTGATGAGTGAGTTCAGCTGGGGACACAACTCATCTTTGGAGTCACTAGTGGCACCAAGCACAGAAGCATACACGCTGATCAGATTAACTATGGCATTGGCTGTTCGGAGACGAAGAGATAATAACCGCTCTGTGCCGTTTTGGCATAGCTCTGTCAAACCTAACAGGGAGTTTTTAACGGACAAGCCGACAGCATGATCTCCGACGTCCTCCACTCCTTTCCCTTGCCAGAAGAACTTTTCAATGAGAGACCCAGACTCGGCCAGACGCGTTTCCTAGAGAGTGGCGATGTCGACTCGAAGTCTTTTGAGTTCCTGGTCTATAATTGCGAACATCGCTTATCGCTTGGAGGTCCTCCGTTATACCTGAGGTTATGGTGCGTACATTCCAGCAACCAAGCTTCATTGTATGCTTCTTTGCTATGCGTTGAGTTCTGACGTCAACCCTCTCTGGTGCATGTCTGGGCATAATGATGTACGGACCACTGTTTCCCAGTCAGTAGATCTGCTCTCTCCACGCAGCCGGTGTATCGCTGGAATGTGTATCGGTGAACATAGAGTACCAATTCAGGAAAATTGTCGGTTTCAGCGTTGTAAGATTCACGTACGTAGTAAACGATCAGCTTGTAAGAGATTGATGTATGGACCAGCTGACGGTGTCATGCTAGTAGTTCAGGAGAAAGGCACACCAG
This sequence comes from Ariolimax columbianus, assembly GCA_036924085.1. Classification (NCBI taxonomy): domain Eukaryota; kingdom Metazoa; phylum Mollusca; class Gastropoda; order Stylommatophora; family Arionidae; genus Ariolimax; species Ariolimax columbianus. The sequence continues at coordinate 21,001,521 of JAVGWX010000021.1, forward strand.
TTCAACATGACGTCAAAGTCAGTGGCCTGCGAAAGTGAAATCACCGTCGACCTGCGCCGTTTTGGTCATCAACAAACTTCTGTGTTATCTCCGTTCGTGCTTCCAACAACCTCACAAAGTAACCTCCGCTGCCTTGCGGTTATTTCCATTTGTGGCAAAGACTTTGGGAGTTAACCCAGAGATCAAATCAGGAGCCGGAGTCTCTTAGGCAGTCAGGCACTGAACTCAATGCCAGTCTGACAACTCCTGCGACGCTTCCGGGGCCAAGTAGTATCAACTTGTCATTCCCTTGGATACACTGGTTGACTCTTATTACTTCTCCACAATATCATCATGTCCATGTGTTGACAATATATTGCTATAATATGATAATGCACAACTGTCACAACATCGGTTTTCTCCAGAACAGAAGAAAGTTCTCATTTATATAATCAGATGAGTTGCAGTTTTCTTTTTTAATGCCTGGATTATAGACGTACTTTAAAACAATTTACAACTTTAAAACCATTGACAACTTTAAAACAATTAACAACTTTCAAACAACTGGCAGCTTTACAAATTGGCAGCTTTCAAACAACTGGCAGCCTTCAAACAACTGGCAGCTTTTGTTACTAATTTGTGCTACACAATATTGCTTCCTTTTGTTACTAATGTGTGCTACACAACATTGCTTCCTTTTGTTACTAATGTGTGCTACACAATATTGCTTCCTTTTGTTACTAATGTGTGCTCCACAATATTGCTTCCTTTTGTTACTAATGTGTGCTACACTATTATTGCTTCCTTTTGTTCTAATGTGTGCTACACTATTATTGCTTCCTTTTGTTCCTAATGTGTGCTACACTATATTGCTTCCTTTTGTTACTAATGTGTGCTACACTATTATTGCTTCCTTTTGTTCCTAATGTATGCTACACAATATTGCTTCCTTTTGTTACTAATGTGTGCTACACAATATTGCTTCCTTTTGTTACTAATGTGTGCTACACAATATTGCTTCCTTTTGTTACTAATGTGGGCTACACAATATTGCTTCCTTTTGTTACTAATGTGGGCTACACAATATTGCTTGCTTTTCTAACTAATGTGTATTACACAATATTGCTTGCTTTTGTTCCTAATGTCTCAACTCTTTTTGGGACACCCTCTTCGTCGTCTGCCTTGCACCTTTCCGTTTGATCTCGTTATGCGCCTGTACCAAACGAGTTTCCTCCTTTGACAGTAGCCAAGAGGTGTTCAAAAGGCCCTTTTTCTGTTGTAATTCTTTCTCGTATTTCCACATTTCTCACTCAGTCTTTGTACCTGACGTCTAGGAAACATCTCATCTATAAGGCTTGTATCCTCCGCTGCAGGTCAGCTGTAATTGTCCATGTCTCACAAGCATAGAAGAAAATTGACAGCACCAATGAACGCATTAATCTAATTTTCGTGCAAAGTGATGAACGTTTATCTTGACAGATTTTGTTCCGACATGCATGTGCCGCTAAAATGCATTCTGGCCAGCACCTCACATTTTGATCCGCCATCACTTCACTAATGTACACAGCACAAAATTGCTTGATTTTATTCACGTATGTACAACCACACAATGTGGTTTCGGCTTTTGTAATCTCCAGTTAGACCTATATTGTTTTCTGCATTACCTGTTGATGTGAATGTTCTAGACAAATTTGTTCTGTGCCATGGAAATTAATTACCATATGCCGAATGCCGGTTTAGTTTTGTGAATTTGCCTGGGAGTTAAATGTCAATTAATTTCTCATTATCTCCAGCTCAGTGGTTCTTAGCATTTTTTCTTTTGCGGACCTTTTATAAATATCTGTTGATTTCTCGAAACCCCCTTTAAATAGCGTCTGTTGTTACTGACCCTCACAATTTTTTGTTGCAAACAACGCACTACTCTTGACCACCCTCGCCCTTGACCACCTGTTGTTGTCGCGGACCTCGCCTCACCCTTGACCACCTGTTGTTGTCGTGCACCTCGTTCCACCCTTGACCACCTGTTGTTGTCGTGGATCTCGCCCCACCCTTGACCACCTGTTGTTGTCGCAGACCTCGCCCTACCCTTGACCACCTGTTGTTGTCGTGGACCTCGTTCCACCCTTGACCACCTGTTGTTGTCGCAGACCTCGCCCCACCCTTAACCACCTGTTGTTGTCGTGAACCTCGCCCCACCCTTGAAAACCTGTTGTTGTCGTGGACCTCGCCCCACCCTTGACCACCTGTTGTTGTCGTGGACCTCGCCCCACCCTTGACCACCTGGTGTTGTCGTGGACCTCGCCCCACCCTTGACCACCTGTTGTTGTCGTGGACCTCGCCCCACCCTTGACCACCTGGTGTTGTCGTGGACCTCGCCCCACCCTTGACCACCTGTTGTTGTCGTGGACCTCGCCCCACCCTTGACCACCTGTTGTTGTCGCAGACCTCGCCCTACCCTTGACCACCTGTTGTTGTCGCGGACCTCGTTCCACCCTTGACCACCTGTTGTTGTCGCAGACCTCGCCCCACCCTTAACCACCTGTTGTTGTCGTGAACCTCGCCCCACCCTTGACCACCTGTTGTTGTCGTGGACCTCGCCCCACCCTTGAGCACCTATTGTTGCCGTGGACCTCGTCCCACCCTTGACCACCTGGTGTTGTCGTGGACCTCGCCCCACCCTTGACCACCTGTTGTTGTCGTGGACCTCGCTCCACCCTTGACCACCTGTTGTTGTCGTGGACCTCGCCCCACCCTTGACCACCTGTTGTTGTCGTGGACCTCGCCCCACCCTTAACCACCTGTTGTTGTCGTGGACCTTGCCCCACCGTTTACCACCTGTTGTTTTTGTCGCGGACCTCGCCCCACCCTTGACCACCTGTTGTTTTTGTCGCGGAACTCCTAAATATTTCATAAAAGAAACTGTTCAGGAATGAATTATCAGTATGTTTACAGAAGTAAGTAATGTCCGCAATTGAAAGTATTAATGTAAATGTATTGTTAATAACCAAGAAGGTTTTAGAAGCATGCCATCATGAACGACAGTGCTGTTGTGGTGTCTGGTCACTTGCCTTACCCGCTCAAATTATCACTGGGGCGCCAGTTTAATCGGTATTTATGTTACTGTATGAGCGGTGTCTCTGTTAACTTCTATTCTTTTTGATCTTATCTCGGTCTTTCTAATTCGTATATCATTCTATTTATCTTTAATTTTACATGTTAAGGCTGACAATATTTTTTCAAGCCTTCGCGAGCTTCTTAATAAGACCTCGTGGATCCACAGAGCAGTCGGACCACAAGTTTAGAACCACTGCTATATCAAACAGTTCATCACTGGAGCTATGAGAAAACCCAAATTATTGCAATGAAGAATATCACATAAAACGAAAGTCAAGAGGGCTAAGGGGCGAGATTAAAACTAAGAACAACATTGGACATATGGTGCTATGAAACACTACAGAGGTATGGATTGAAAGTAACAATTGCTTTACAGTTGGCGAGAGGCGTTCAGAAAGTAATGCACCACATGTTTTTTTCTCAGGAGCTGTTTATTCAAACGGCATGAACATTTCTACACAATATACATGGATATGTGAAGAAAACATATGTATCATTCAACATAATCCCCATCGACTTGTACAGCTTTATCCCAGCGCAAAACAAGTGCATGTATTTCTTGCCCGTACGGCTCTACCTCACCACAAACAAGTGCATGTATTTCTTGCCCGTATGGCTCTACCTCACCCCAAACAAGTGCATGTATTTCTTGCCCGTACGGCTCTACCTCACCCCAAACAAGTGCATGTATTTCTTGCCCGTACGGCTCTACCTCACCCCAAACAAGTGCATATATTTCTTGCCCGTACGGCTCTACCTCACCCCAAACAAGTGCATGTATTTCTTGCCCCTGCCAGATTTTGTCTTGATCATGTAGCCATTTCTTGGCTGAATAAATCATTTCTTCTTTATCTGTAAACCTTGTTCCATGGAGTCCATCTTTGAGTGGACCAAACAGTTGAAAATCAGAGGGGGCTAAATCGGGACTATAGGGTGGATGGGGGAGTAAAATTCAACCCAATTTGGTGATTGCATCTCGTGCTGTCAGACTTGTGTGTGGGCGCGCATTGCCGTGAAGGGGGAGCAGGTCTGCTGGATTCTTGAATTCTGCAGAAACGTCGATTGAGTTGTTTTCAAACTCCTAAGGCAATATTGCGATTTGATTCTCTTGGCATCCCGTCCATAAGAATAACACCTTCAATGTCCCAAAAGACAGTAGTCATGACATTTCCTGCTGAAATAGTTGTCTTGAATTTTTTTCTTTGGGGTGATTGTGGGGGATGACACTCCATGGACTGTCTTTTTGTCTCAGGTTGAAAATGATGTGAGATCAAGATGCTGAGCAGCACATGAGCTACAGTGGTTAGCGACCCATAGCTGACTGCTAGCGTCAGGGCCAGCGAACCATAGCTGCCAAGACCTTCTACACCTCCACGCGGTAATCCTGGATAACAGGCTGCAGCAGGGCAGACTGGCTAAGGAGAAGGGATCGAAGAGGGAATGCTAACCCGGTACTCATAAAATGCTTGCTGAAGTCGGATGTGTTGGACCGAAAGGTTCAAATATCGCAGTCAAGCTGTAAACTACGACACATCGCATTCCGTTCTCTGGACTACATTCTGCTACTTTAAGCCCTTTCAGGGTTTGATAGTGGGAGATTGAGAACGAACGAAGAAGAAGAAGAAGAAGAAGAAGAAGAAGAAGGAGAAAATTATGTGCCCATGTTTCGTCACCTTTGACGATATTAGCCCAAATGTTCTCTTCATCAGCATTGAAACGCTCCAACATTTCAAAAGAAATTGTTTTCCTTTGCAATCCGTGATCGTTTTTGAGACTTCGAAGAACTCATCTTGCGCAAACATTAGAAAATCCTAGCGTTTTTATAACTGCATTTGTACTACCAATGCTGATTGACAGCTGTAAGACTCCGCATCAAGCACACGTTAAGAAGACGGCGGAGTCCGGAGTCGATCCCACACCACCGAGGCCGACGGCTTAACCCCTTCGCCACGGAATCCCCAACACACACACACGCAATAAACACATGCCATATTTGACGTGTGCAAAATGTCATACTTCTATATTAAATGTCATATTTCAGTATTAAATGTCACACTTCTATATTAAGTATTAGAAAAACTAAGGGCTGCATTACTTTCTGAACGCTCCTCGTAATATTATGTGACATATTATTTCCAGAACGTTGTCTCCGTCATGGCTGCTCTGAACTCTCGAACGGTGGCAAGACGACATGCCGACTCCAAGGAAACTCTCAGTAATGTCTAGAGCCCAGCGTCGCTGAGAGCAACCTCGTTCTATTGTTTCAGGAACCACGGCTTCTGGCATCATTCTCTCCAATCTGTAATGCATTTTAACGTGACAGAACAATCTACATTTTGTCATCGCAGTAACAATGAAAAGCCAACTGGACTACAAATTCAAGAGGTGCAGTGTGTCCTTGTCAGATATTTTCTCTGTCCATGATATTTTAAACAATCGCCTATAATATTTCATTTCCAAGTACTTTATTTTCTGTGCGATTGTTTTGCTCTTTGTCCATGTTTTGCTGCCATATATTGCTCCTGGAAATATGCATATCCTCGCTTAGTAATTTCGTTTTGTTGTTACTGCCCAGTTATACATTTTTATTCTGAGTTAATTGATACGATGCAATGGAGAGGTGACAAATGATAGAATATATCACGCCCTATGCGTGTAAAGATATATGCCCATTGTTGTGCTCTGCTGCCAAAGACGGATGTGTCGGACTGAAAGGTGCAAATATCGCCCTCAAACTGTAAACTAGCGACACACCGCATTCCTTTCTCCGGACTACATCCTGCTACATGCAAAGCACTGTTCAGGATTTGGTAGCGGGAGATTGAGAACGAGCACAGATGAGCAAGAAGAAGAAGCTGTACTGTATGACATCAACTTGCATTCGAAAGCAAACTTACTTCCCAAAAATGATGTCCTGAAATCGAATGTTCCGGGTCGATAGGCACCGATTTCGCACACCTCGTTGTAAGCTACCGTACAACGTATTAAAACGTCCTTTTCAAAACAAATACAGAAAGAAAAGAAGACGACGAAGTAGAAGAAATTAGGTTTTATGTATCTGCAAAGACCATTTCCAGAAATAATACTGGCGTTGGTTGTATATTGAGCACTTATCCAGACGATGTCAGTAGCGATATTCAGTACTTATCCAGAAGCTGGTTATTAGCGATGTTTAGTACTTATCCAGAAGATGGTGATTAGCGATGTTCAGCCGTTATCCAGAATATGGTCATTAGCGATGTTCAGTACTTATCTAGCAGATGGTCATTAGCGATGTTCAGTACTTATCTAGAAGATGGTCATTAGCGATGTTCATTACTTATCCAGAAGATGGTCATTAGCGATGTTCAGTACTTATCCAGAAGATGGTCATTAGCGATGTTCAGTACTTATCCAGAAGATGGTCATTAGCGATGTTCAGCCGTTATCCAGAAGATGGTCATTAGCGATGTTCAGTACTTATCTAGAAGATGGTCATTAGCGATGTTCAGTACTTATCCAGAAGATGGTCATTAGCGATGTTCAGTACTTATCCAGAAGATGGTCATTAGCGATGTTCAGTACTTATCCAGAAGATGGTCATTAGCGATGTTCAGTACTTATCCAGAAGATGGTCATTAGCGATGTTCAGTACTTATCCAGAAGATGGTCATTAGCGATGTTCAGCCGTTATCCAGAAGATGGTCATTAGCGATGTTCAGTACTTATCCAGAAGATGGTCATTAGCGATGTTCAGTACTTATCCAGAAGATGGTCATTAGCGATGTTCAGTACTTATCCAGAAGATGGTCATTAGCGATGTTCAGTACTTATCCAGAAGATGGTCATTAGCGATGTTCAGCCGTTATCCAGAAGATGGTCATTAGCGATGTTCAGTACTTATCCAGAAGATGGTCATTAGCGATGTTCAGTACTTATCTAGCAGATGGTCATTAGCGATGTTCAGTACTTATCTAGCAGATGGTCATTAGCGATGTTCAGTACTTATCTAGCAGATGGTCATTAGCGATGTTCAGTACTTATCTAGCAGATGGTCATTAGCGATGTTCAGTACTTATCCAGAAGATGGTCATTAGCGATGTTCAGTACTTATCTAGCAGATGGTCATTAGCGATGTTCAGTACTTATCTAGCAGATGGTCATTAGCGATGTTCAGCCGTTATCCAGAACATTGTCACTAGGGGCGCGGAGCCCTTATCTAGGAACTGGTCAGTATTGCGTGTATCAGAACCACGATATCACTAGCTGGAAGTTCGTCCCTTCCGTTTGTTGAATAATTGTTATCTCACTGCATCGTAGTCTGTACCAAAAAATGATGATATATTGCGTTTCTGGTGAGCTAAATATGCACAGTTGTTTCTGATGTGAGTATGCCATGAATCCGACTTGTTCTTGTGTTTAACCTTGGTATCTTCAACAGTTGTATTTAGTAAGTATTTCAAATATCCAGACTCGACAGCTGTATTTAGTAAGTATTTCAAATATCCAGAATCGGCAGTTGTATTTAGTAAGTATTTAAAATATCCAGACTCGACAGTTGTATTTAGTAAGTATTTAAAATATCCAGAATCGGCAGTTGTATTTAGTAAATACATAAAATATCCAGACTCGACAATTGTATTTAGTAAATACATAAAATATCCAGACTCGAAAGTTGTATTTAATAAATACATAAAATATCCAGACTCGACAGTTGTATTTAGTAAATACATAAAATATCCAGACTCGACAATTGTATTTAGTAAATACATAAAATATCCAGACTCGACAGTTGTATTTAAAAAATACATAAAATATCCATAATCGGTAGTTCAGCCATGTTAATATTACATAAATGCAGAGCATCCGATTAAATGCTTACGGCATTTAATGACAATATAAATAATTTACCTTTCTTATAGTTTTGCAAATTTGTAAAAGGACAGCATACGTTTCACACAATTACGATAAAAGTGTTTTTAAAGTGTCACTTTGCTGAACAAAACTGTTCTGTTGGTTATAATTTGTAAGATAACTCATCTTTTTTTTTTTTTTTTTTTTTTTTGATCTTTGAATTTGACGAATAACTATTTGTAGGAACGTAGGGAGTCACAATTTATGATTTATGACCCCGTTAAACTAATCTACACTTCATTTAGTCAACATTCAAATGTTGCCATTTATATGTTGTCCTGGTTATTATTAATTGTCTTAAATCGCAGACAATCTTAAACAGAGCAAAATCAGGATTATATATTCACCAAGGTATTAAAAGGCAGCAAACACTTTAAATTGTTCATTTTATTGGTCACCTTGAAAACAATTGTTATTATATTCTTAATCTGCTTGTGAACAGCGATAGTTAAACGTTTGCAAAAAGTGTTATTGTGAGTCTCTTTGTGAACAACAGAAGTTAAACGTTTGCAAAACGTGTTATTATATTCTTAATCTGCTTGTGAACAGCGACAGTTAAACATTTGCAAAAAAGTGTTATTATGAGTCAACTCGTGAACAACAAAAGTTAAACATTTGCAAAAAGTGTTATTATATTCTTTTGCTTGTGAACAGCGCTAGTTAAACATTTGCAAAAAGTGTTATTAGATTATCAGACTATTTATGAACAACAATGGTTAAACATTTGCAAAAAGTGTTATTAGATTATCAGACTATTTATGAACAACAATGGTTAAACATTTGCAAAAAGTGTTATTAGATTATCAGACTATTTATAAACAACAATGGTTAAACATTTGCAAAAAGTGTTATTAGATTATCAGACTATTTATGAACAACAATGGTTAAACATTTGAAAAAAGTATTTTTAGTTTCATGCCATATTTTGTGCCCCGTGGGTCATATTTTATTATTTTAATTTATTTTTAATGGTGCCTTTTTTATATATAGTTCGTTCAAAATAATATACTAATAAAATGTACAGCCTATCTCAAACTTCTCGCTTCGACATACAATGTATCCCTCAAGGGTTTTTGAAAGAACAAGGTTTCTCTCGGCAACATGCAATGTATCGAATTAAGCGAGCTCAACAGTCAAATCATCTCTCGTTGACAAAGAGTTCATTAATAAAATGGACATGAGAACGCAGTTTCTCTTCTTGTCATACAATTTAACTGTTGAACGAGAATAGCCGATTTATCTCCATCCAAACAATTGTAAATGTGTCATGTGCCATGTGGCATGTGCCATATGTCATGCGCCAGGTGTCATGTGTCATGTGACGTGTGTCATGTGTCATGTATCACTGCATTGACACTGCATTTGACATTACGCTTATAAAACAGGAGAGTGTCTTGCAGCTTGGACAAGGCAAACTAAGGCTCGCTGGGTGAATGATACAATATATTAGCATAAGGTGGAGGTCATATACAGGTCAGCCCTGGCAGACATTTTCCAGCAAAGACTAGCTCAGTTTTAAGTGTAGTTATTATTCAGGGTTTGGGCAATAGTCTAAACGATTTAACACGAGTAGACGGTTGTTAAAGATGGTGGGAGCTAGACATACAGAAGGATAGGGCTAGAGCTAGCGAATCACCATTGTTGTAGTTGGTAGTTGTTGCCAGAATTTGGTAAGGGGATGTTGCTGTTATTTAATACCCATAATGAGTAGGTTACTCTTTTGTGCCCATTGAAACGGGTTGAAGTAGCTGGACCGGGGTCGTCCAAGCGGTTGTGCTATACTTGGCGTCATCTGTGTGTCACTCACTGCTACTGGGATCACGTCAATCCCTCACCTCGTTAGGCAGGCTGTAGTGAAAACAGCCCGTTTCCAGGGAGGGCTACTAGGAAGCCGAGGTGAGAGTCTTTGCTAATATATTTAGCCTCACCCTGACTAACATGTCTGATCAGTATATGTTGCCCGACCAATACGTTAGTATTCCTCCACTTGGAAGGGGGTTAGATACGCCCATGACTGTAATCAGTTTCTTCTGACGATTTATATAAGGTACCTATATAAAAAAACGTACATTTTACTTCAAAGAATTCCTGCATAATTGATGTTATAACATTTGTAATGTAGGGAGTGACAGCCCAATGAAACAGATATTGACAAAATGTAGCAGACGCCACTGTTTGGCCTAGAGTATATATACATAGAGTATATACATAGCCTATTCTAACTTAGAACATTATCACGCCTCTGCCACATCAATCATGACCACACACAGCAAATAATATAGCACACGGCGGATGGCATATTTATTTTATAATACTCATACCAGAAAAATGAGTAGTGAAATTACAAACACAATACAATAGATATCATCTGAACTAAATATTCCTATATTTATATATATGTATATATATATATATATATATATATATATATATATATATATATATATATATATATATATATATATATATATATATATATATATATATATATGTTAATATAAATATTAACTAAAGCGGAAATTGTAAGCCTTAGCTCTTCATGGAATTCCCAACTATCCAAAACCCAGTTCTATTGCCACACATCACACACCTCTCTTTAACTCAACACCTTATCAACAACTTCCTCTCTCAAATCCCCTCAGGCGGGCGATCTGGACATACCTCGTTCACGGTGTGTCCTGCTTACAACTTACGTTCAGATTATCTATTAATACAAAACTCACACATCTATTTGAGCGATCCTGTTCTATCACTAATATTCATACAACAGTCTATCAATCGCTTCTCTATCAAATCGGTGAGCTAAACGAACTCCTGTCTACAGTCTCTCTCTCTCTCTCTCCTCCCCTCTCCATCCAGCCTCTTGAGCTTAACTTTGTCTCTGTTAAATACTCTCAAGCAGTATTAGAGCTGACCAATGGATCTCAGGGGGAAGGCTCTATTCAGTCGTTCTTGGAACGAATTACTCTGAACACCTGTCACTCATCTATCGCAGCAAGCTCCGCTGCCATCCCGTCTGTCACTCACCCCCCACTGTTCAAATCAGACGCAGTGGTCCGTTCCTACCTGTCCACATTCTTTGCCCCAACTCCGTTTTCCTTTGTTGAGACTGTGAGTGACCTTGGCATAGTGTCCAGACGGAGAGTGACCTTAGCACGCATTCAGGTACCTTTGTTCTGAGTCGTCAACCACATCACCCAAACTCTCTTGCTCCGGCTGGAACTGTTACAAAAATTACATCTGTATTAGCGTAGAAATAGACACAATAATGACACGCACAATAAAGGAGTTACAACTTTATTAACATCGGAAACAATTTCTTGATGTAACATGCAATGAAATAAATACATCTTTATTAGTGTCGAAAAAACAGACTGAGGAAACACACATTGAAATAATTACATTTTAAAAATAGAAACATACATAATAATGAAACACAAAATGAAATACAGGTTGTCCCACTATCTACCGGCCTCTGGTTTGTCCTAATAACTTTTAAACCAACGAACATTATTCAATACATTTGACATGGACATACATTGGTTTGTGAGAAGCATAATTAGATCATATTACATTTTGCAAGTGGTCACCATTAGCAACGACATGCTGCATGTTACGGAAGATAATTACTAACACATCAGGAGTCACTGACTCAATTTCCCGTCGAAAGTGTTCTTGTAATTCCATGAGATTCATTGACTTGTTGCGACACGCTTTCCCTTTCTGGATTCCCCATAGAGAGAAATCAGCGGGTTAATGTCAGGCGACCTTTGTGGCCAAAGTCTCTTAGAAGTGACACGATTTTTAAAGAAGGAAGCAGATTTGGCCATGCTGACATCTGAGGTGTGGCTCCATCCTGCTCAATAAAGCCAGTACGGAGTTTCTAGTCTTCCAACTGGTTCACAGTATGTCTATGTCAAATTTTATTGAATCGCCACCTGTCGAAGACGGATGTGTCGGACCGAAAGGTGCAAATACCACAGTCAAGCTGTAAACTAGCGACACAACGCATTCCGTTCTCCAGACTACATCCCGCTACTTGCAAAGCCTTGTTCAGGGCTTGGTAGTAGGAGATTGAGAACAAACGCAGAAGAAGAAAAAGAATTGAATCGCCTAAATTGGTTTAGAAGTTATCGGTGAACACCAGGAGACGGCAGCGAGTTGGACACTCTGAATACATTCCATAACATGCAGGCATGCCGATGCCATTTGCGACCACTTGCAAAATTTCCTAACAGTTCATTTTGCTTCTCACGCACCAAAGTATGTCCATGTAGGACACCTTGTAGTTATGTTTTGCTTCATCTATGTGACGCTAATTACTACATGGATCACGTCGATCCCCATCCACCGCGTTAGTCAGAATGTGCTTTTGATTGGTTACCCTGTTTGTTATGCTGCATCTTGCTGTGGCTGTGCCTGACTTAAAGCCGTAGAAAATCAGTCCATTATGGCGTTCAACGTTTCGCTTGACTGCACCCCAGAATTTAGCTTATGTTATAGTTATTCAAGGGCCTTCCTGATTGGACTGAATCCACCTTCCGTCTGTCTCCCTATACCAGAGGGTACACGATGCCTCTTCCAACTTCGTATCCTCAGCAAGTGTCACGCTGACCTGAAGGTGAACACAATCCAGAGGCCTCAGGGGCGGAACGCGAAAAAGAACAGGGAGTCAAACACGGACAAAGAAATCTTCACACAAACATTGGTCCAACACACATTCCCCTCTGTCTTCATCTCGAGGCAGCGGAGTACTCGGCTCTACCTGGGGAGTCTGTAGGGATTTGGTCGACACACTACGCATGAACAAGCCTCAGCAGTAGGACATGATAGTGGTTGTTCGTCGCAACGGGCTTTAGCTGCCTATGCGAGCATTATTGTTTTTAACCATTGTAGAAGTGGTCCTCCTATCAATCTAGTAAAAAAATAGATTTATAAATGTTACCAGCGATGGCGCAGAGTCAAGACTGATCAATCAGAAAATGAGTGCACTCAGAATTATTCTAATAATATCTTGGGGCAACTTCTACAAAAGAAGTTTAGGAACACAGGACAGAGGCATAGTGTTTTTCCCGTCATGTCCTTCTCTATCGTCTTCTATCCCTCAGGGGTGCAATGGCCGTCAACCAACCATCGCCTCGCAGTTGTGTCCTGTGCAGTCTTTTCTCCTTCCTTCCAGCGTTTTCCTGTTTTCTTTACTTCCGCCTCCAGCTCTCGTCTCCATGTATTCATTGGCCTGCCTATGCCTCTCCTTCCCTGAGGGTTCCATGACAGGGATTGCCTGGTGATACTAGCATGGGGGCTTTCTTAATGTATGACCCATCCATCTCCACTTTCTTCCTAATATGTCCTATTCCAATTCACCTTGTCCCGCTCTCTCCCACAGCCTGTCGTTTGTAACTTTGCCAAACCATTTTATAACAAAAATCTTTCTCAGTCATCTGTTGACAAAACCCTGCAGTCTCCTGTCATTGCCTTTGGTCATCTTCCAGCCATCTGTTGACAAAACCCTGCAGTCTCCTGTCATTGCCTTTGGTCATCTTCCAGCCATCTGTTGACAAAACCCTGCAGTCTCCTGTCATTGCCTTTGGTCATCCTCCAGTCATCTGTTGACAAAACCCTGCAGTCTCCTGTCATTGCCTTTGGTCATCCTCCAGCCATCTGTTGACAAAACCCTGCAGTCTCCTGTCATTGCCTATGGTCATCTTCCAGCCATCTGTTGACAAAACCCTGCAGTCTCCTGTCATTGCCTTTGGTCATCCTCCAGCCATCTGTTGACAAAACCCTGCAGTCTCCTGTCATTGCCTTTGGTCATCCTCCAGCCATCTGTTGACAAAACCCTGCAGTCTCCTGTCATTGCCTTTGGTCATCCTCCAGCCATCTGTTGACAAAACCCTGCAATCTCCTGTCATTGCCTTTGGTCATCCTCAAGCCATCTGTTGACAAAACCCTGCAGTCTGCTGTCATTGCCTTTGGTCATCTTCCAGCCATCTGTTGACAAAACCCTGCAGTCTCCTGTCATTGCCTTTGGTCATCCTCCAGCCATCTGTTGACAAAACCCTGCAGTCTCCTGTCATTGCCTTTGGTCATCCTCCAGCCATCTGTTGACAAAACCCTGCAATCTCCTGTCATTGCCTTTGGTCATCCTCAAGCCATCTGTTGACAAAACCCTGCAGTCTGCTGTCATTGCCTTTGGTCATCTTCCAGCCATCTGTTGACAAAACCCTGCAGTCTCCTGTCATTGCCTTTGGTCATCTTCCAGCCATCTGTTGACAAAATCCTGCAGTGTCCTGTCATTGCCTTTGGTCATCTTCCAGCCATCTGTTGACAAAACCCTGCAGTCTCCTGTCGTTGCCTTTGGTCATCCTCCAGCCATCTGTTGACAAAACCCTGCAGTGTCCTGTCATTGCCTTTGGTCATCTTCCAGCCATCTGTTGACAAAACCCTGCAGTCTCCTGTCATTGCCTTTGGTCATCTTCCAGCCATCTGTTGACAGAACCCTGCAGTCTCCTGTCATTGCCTTTATTCATCTTCCAGCCATATGTTGACAAAACCCTGCAGTCTCCTGTCATTGCCTTTGGTCATCCTCCAGCCATCTGTTGACCAAACCCTGCAGTCTCCTGTCATTGCCTTTGGTCATCCTCCAGCCATCTGTTGACAAAACCCTGCAGTCTCCTGTCATTGCCTTTGGTCATCTTCCAGCCATCTGTTGACAGAACCCTGCAGTCTCCTGTCATTGCCTTTGGTCATCTTCCAGCCATCTGTTGACAGAACCCTGCAGTGTCCTGTCATTGCCTTTGGTCATCCTCTAAATGTCCAATCCTTACATCAGGACTGGCTTCACGTTTGAATTGGAAATGATTATTTGTCTCTTTCTTCATATTTCCTTGGAGTTCCATATTGGTTTCAACATCCCGTATGCAACTCTTGCTTTTTGTATCCTTATTTTTAAATCCTCGTCTGTCTCTCCTTCTTTGTTGATGATACTTCCTAGTTATGTAAATTCCTCTACCTCTTCCAGTGGCGTTCCTCTCAACCTAATGTTTTCTGTGTTTGCTGCATTGACCCTAATTATTTTGGACTTTGCCTCATGGATCTTCTAACCTACTTGTTTAGAGGTTTAATCCAGTCAATCCAGTTTCCTTTGCATTTTGTATTGGCTGTGGGACAGAAGTGCTATAACATACGCAAAACCCAGGTTCTCCAGCTGTTTATACAAAGTCTACTGGATTCCATTTCTCTCATTTATTGTTACTTTCATAATCCAGTCCACTGCCTGGATGAACAGGAAAGGCGACAGTAGGCAACCCTGTCGTACCCCTGATTTAATTTTGAATGACTCTGTGAGTTTTCTGTCGAATGTAACTTCCCATTGCATACTTTTATAAGTCTTGTCCTTACAGCAGACAAGCATAAATAATTTCACCAATGTCACAGATTATAGAAAGTCAATATTTAGCTTTTTGAAACAACAGTTTTCCAGTCTGTTGTGGTCTATGCAAAGACATAAGATTACCACATGCAGATTGTTGTTGAGACTAACATGCATCTTTATTTTGGTTGCCTGGATGTTCGTGGTTCTACGTGTTTCTTCACATGATTTTCAGCAAATCTAGTGTCTCTTCTCGTAGCAGTAGCTCCTTTTCAGTTATGTCTGACTATAGGTTGTTGCGAACTTGGAGTGGCAACTCTCTACTGAGTTTTTTGTTTTCCTTTTCATTGCGGCGTTGTCTTTTCACTTGTCTGTGTTGCATGAGCTTATTTTGTGCACAGTCTGAGGTGGCTCTGCAGGTTACATCTCAATTTGGATCGGTCTGCAGATATGTTTGCCATATCAATAACCTTAATTTTCTGCTTACGTGAGTCTTTGAACCGCAGCTGGGGTCGGCCAGCTGTTCTTTTACAACACGTCAGCTGCCCATAGAGAATATCTTAGGGGATGCGACCGTCTTCCAAGCAACGAACATGACCAGGTGTTGGCGAAGGAGGGCGTACATATTTGGAAAGCCGGTGCGAGAATGCAATACGACATTTGACACACTGTCTCTCCGTGAGTGGCCAAGAATGGATTTCATACGCCGTGGGTGAAAGATGTCGAGGCGGGCGATGTTATTGTATGGCATATGTTGTCTACGTTTCGCTGCCATATAGAAGCGTACTGCCGACACCCTTCTCATATGTTATACTTATTCCAGGTACATGCAGCGTTTTCCTTCTGCAGACAATCAGTTACCCTCGTCGACCAGAGGTGCTGCAATATGACGGGTCCCCTGCACCAAACGTCTTTTAAACAGGTGGACTAGTTTGAATAAAAGATTAATTCATTTTGTATCTGTATTGTTTAGTCTCTTGCTGCGACACCATTGATAATGTCTTTATATTTATGCTTTATCATTTGTCATTAGTTTCCGATTCTGCTGTGAACGAGAGTGCAGTGGTCAGCGACGCATAGCTGGCTTGTTGTGTTAAGGTCGGCGAACAAGAGCTAAACAAGACCCAATTTTAAACCCAAGTGGCGGCCCTGGTAGTACGCTGCATCCATGCAGTCTGACTGAGACAACACGGATCGAAGATGGAAAATATAGCTGGGCCGAAAATGTGTCGTGCCGAAATCGGAAGTGTCAGAGGGAAAGGCGCAGATATTGGACCCTCGCTGTAAACTACAGCAAAACGTAACAAGTTGCACAAAGGGGAATAAAACACAGAAGGAAGAAGAGAAGGAAGAGAAAAAAGAAGAAACAGAAAATGAAGAATTAGACGAACAAGAAGGAAAAGAAGAAAAAGAAGAAAAAAAGACGATGAAGAACAAGAAAAATGAAAGGAAGAGGAAGAAGATGAATAAGAAGGAGAAGAAGCAGACAGTGTCACTATAACCTCAGCTGTTGATGTCATTGCCGCAGCCTCGGCTCCGTAGTAGCCTGAACATATCCATGGTGCCACCAATAATCCTAACAGTGCACTATTTACAGCTGCGGAAGGATTCCTCCAGCTC
Source organism: Ariolimax columbianus (assembly GCA_036924085.1). Classification (NCBI taxonomy): domain Eukaryota; kingdom Metazoa; phylum Mollusca; class Gastropoda; order Stylommatophora; family Arionidae; genus Ariolimax; species Ariolimax columbianus. The sequence continues at coordinate 21,018,499 of JAVGWX010000021.1, forward strand.
TATGGAAAGTTATGGAATGACCAGAAGTGCCTGAGGCTCTGACTCGGCATCGGAAGATCCTGACACACATCGGAACTGGTTCCCGTTGGACTGTACGTCAAATGTCCGGAATACTACATGGTTGCTTCTGTATATACATGACCTGAAGATGAAAAACAGTCGTGTCAGATTAGTCAATTAATGTCCAGAATTCATGACCTGAAGATGAAAAACAGTCGTGTAAGATTAGTCAATTAATGTCCAGAATTCATGACCTGAAGATGAAAAACAGTCGTGTCAGATTAGTCAATTAATGTCCAGAATTCATGACCTGAAGATGAAAAACAGTCGTGTCAGATTAGTCAATAAATGTCCAGAATTCATGACCTGAAGATGAAAAACACTAAAATTAGACTAATATGATAGAGCATGACCTTGAGACAAGAAACAGTCGTGTTAGATTGATAGCTTAATACAGTATTTTCCAACCTCTTAACACACGTGGACTTGTGAAAATACAAAATAATTTTCTCGGACCGGTGAATATAGTAGCAATTTGTCGCGAATCAGTGTTAAGACGAAAAAAATAATGGCGAAAATATGAAACAATTTTCGCGAACCGATGAATATCGGAACAATATTGTGTGGGCCAGTGAAAATAGAAAACAATTGTGTGGGCCAGTGAAAATAGAAAACAATTGTGTGGGCCAGTGAAAATAGAAAACAATTGTGTGGGCCAGTGAAAATAGAAAACAATTGTGTGGGCCAGTGAAAATAGAAAACAATTGTGTGGGCCAGTGAAAAATTTGAAAAAAAATTGTTCACCGACACGTAAAGAGAAAAACAATTTCCCAGGTCGATGAATATAGGGAAAAATTGTTCGCAGACCGGTCAATATATGAAAACAATTTCCCACCCAGATGAATATAGGAAAACAATTTCCCAGACCGATGAGTATAGGAAAACAATTACCCAGACAGGTGAATATAGGAAACAAATTTTCGTAGACCGGTGAATATAGAAAAACTTTTGCTCAAGGACCGGTGAAAATAGATAGTAAAAATTTTTCGCTCAGATGGATCACTTAGACAGAAAAGAAAAAAAACAACTCCATTATTTATAAAGTATTTTGTGGTGACAGGTAAAAGGAATGAAAGCCATATAGTCCTGCTTACAGATGCCTTGGCCGTAGTCACAGCACTAAAAAGCCAGAAAAATACTGAACTTAATGATTTAAGAGCAGTACTCTGTCAACTATGCCAGCAGTCCGCACCAAAAAGAGTAGTGGTACAGTGGGTTCCATCCCACTGCAACATCAAAGGCAACGAGGAGGCAGACAGACTGGCAAAAGAAGGTGCAAGACTACCACAGCCAGATTCTAGTGTGACATACGAAGAGTCAAAACGGCTTATTAGAGCTAGATACACGATCAAATGGGAAACCGAACATACTGGCTACACAAAAAACGATGCCTATTACCAGTTGAACAGAAGAGAGCAGGTCGTGGTCTCCAGACTTCGCACTGGCCACAATAGACTGAGGTACCACCTATTCAACAAATTGAAGATAGGTGGCACTGACGAATGCCCGTGTGGTACCGGGAAAATTACCGCTGAGCATTTGCTGCAAAATTGCCCGACATACGAGGATCAGAGAGAGCAAATGTGGCCATCACCAGTGGCAACACTAGACAAGCTCTATGGCAGTGTCGACAGCCTCAGGATGACCGCTGCTTTTTTTCGAAAAAATAAAGGTTGATGTCTGACTGCGTACGATGAAGAAGAAGAAGAAGATATAGTATTTTGTGTTTTAGTTGTTAAATCTAAAATTATAAAATTAAATTATATCGCTTTTGAAAATAACCAGAATTCTAGCAGTCAGTAGATAAGGGGTTCAGCGGCCATTTACCATTTTCACGGACCGGTTGGAAGTCTCGGTGGACCGGCAGCGGTCCACGGATCGGCGAGCGATTGGGAAACACGGGTTTACTAGACTAGTATATAACCTGAGAAGGAGGGAAAGACAAGTTAGATTTATATATTAAGATCCGAGTGCAAGCCCTTGGGATGTGAAATATCATTGGTAGATTTATAACTCAGTATCAGAGCACCTGAGCTGGCAAGGAGAAGTCGGTCCAGTATAGATTTGTAGATTCATGTTAGAATTCATTAACTGGATGAGAGAAACAGTGGGGTTAGATTAAAGTCAGATTTCATGATGTTGGATTAATGTCAGATTTCATGATGTTAGATTAATGTCAGATTTCATGATGTGACTCAAGTTCGATACTATAAGAATGTATACCTGAAGAGTAGAAACAGTCGAGAGTTAAATTAATATAAGAATATATACCTGAGGTTGGAAAACAGTCAACTAAGACTAATATAAAAATATACATTAAGAGTAGAAACAGTCGAATGAGACTAATATAAGAAGGTAGCGGAGGGGTAGAAACAGTCGAATGAGACTAAAATTAGATTACACGATCTGGAGATAAGCAAGAGTCGTGTTAGACTGATATCAGAGTACATTATCTGGAAGAAAGGAACACTGAAGGTAGGTTTGACACGCTAATAGAAGATGAGTTGTAGCATAATGGGCATACAGATCACTAATTGAATTTGATATGGGACAGAAATACATTTAACCTCTTCTTACTGTAAACATTTGAAAGCATTGTTTCAAAACAATAAGAGGTACAATAAAATATTAGACTGCGATGTGTAAGAAATACTACACAAGCATGGGCCCAAAATCACGTCGACCACACAGGTAACACAAGAAAGAAGATTACACCTAACCGCGTCTTCTAACGGCCTTACAGGACACATGGGATGGTATAACACCAGATGATCCTAGGTGAATATGACGACAAAATGAAACACAAAATTCGACGGTATCTGAAATTGTTGTGTTTCACCTACACAAAACTCACTGGCTAAGATTATGACAAAAGACACTGAAGTACACAATACATATTGGACAATAAATAAATGAATACTTCGATGTACTACGGTGCTGAGACATGGACACTCACAAAATCATTGGATTACGTACTGAGAGTGACCCAGGCCTCTTTTGAGAGGCAACGTATGCAAAATCTCCACACTTCTGACAAACAACAATTGTCCTTGGTGAATAATGCGGTAATCTACGCAGAGAAGGCAAAATATGAATAATGCGGTAATCTACGCAGAGAAGGCAAAACATGAATAATGCGGTAATCTACGCAGAGAAGGTAAAACATGAATAATGCGGTAATCTACGCAGAGAAGGTAAAACATGAATAATGCGGTAATCTACGCAGAGAAGGTAAAATATGAATAATGCGGTAATCTACGCAGAGAAGGCAAAACATGAATAATGCGGTAATCTACGCAGAGAAGGTAAAACATGAATAATGCGGTAATCTACGCAGAGAAGGTAAAACATGAAAAGGAAGGTGACACGTTGGGACGAAACGATGGTGGATGGAGCACGGCGACAGAAATTTTATCTCGGAGGTAAAAAGAGACCGTGGGAAAGACCTTCAACCCTTTCGTCAGGCTGTAAGCGACAAAATCCCAGACACCTGTGGAGAAGTGACTTCCGTGGCCCAGAGCAGGGTCCGCTGGAGACGAAGTTGGGGCCCGCAGCTACGCTGAGCAACAGGTTATCAAGATCAAGATATTGGACAAGCGACACCACGGAAACAATTAATGGACACAGCGCAGTTTCAGATGGGCGGCAAACCATAAAGCAGGTACAGGAGCTTACGTACCTAAGAAGTGTCTTCACGGACGACAGCAGATAGGACAGAGAGATGGAAAATAGAATTCGAAAGGCAAACAAGGTGCACTGACAGCCGGCACCTATATTTAACCATCCAAGTGTGCTGATAAACAAGTTTATCATCCCTAAGTTATGTTGTCAGTGTCAAATGCGAGCCCTAATAGTGGACTGCTGGGGTCTTTGTGAATGACAAGGACAAGAATAGCACCACTGCCTCACAAAGAGCATGTCGTATGAGGCGACTAACTGTGTGAAATGACATAACACCGGTCATGGTTAGATGGTTTATTGAGAGCAGCATAGATGGCTGCGGTCTACTTAGTTCTAGTGTTTGAGTCTATTAAGATGGACTCGCATATCGGTTAACCACCCTCTGTAAGTGATTGTCTCAACGCAGCGGAGTATTAAGCTGCTCGAACCTAGCCCACTAAGCAGGATATTCTTCTCCCGTCTACATCCATCTCATACCGGAGCTGGGACCTGCACATGGGTATCTGCCCCTGTAGAAGTTCAGGTCAACTAAGAACTAAGAAGAGATAAGCACAAATGTAACAAGATCGAGACCTGTCAGATGCGCCATGTGCGAAGTAGAGCCGGAAAAACTATTTACGTCAGACTTCGCAACAGCACACTGACCAATATGGTGAAGGTTACATCGGTTAATTGTGATATGGAAAACAATAAAGTTTGGACATTTTACAAGTATGCAGTACGATAAACCTGGTCATACTAGGAGGAGGTTTCAGGGCCTCGAGCATGTGACAGGAAATCAAAGAAACACTCCAAACGTTCAACATGTAGGCAGCAGAAGTTTCTCATCTAGCACAAAAAAGAAATCTCCACATAGCTCCTATCTGCAACATCGCAAGAGCAAAAGCAAAATGACAAAAGAAGGAAAGAGAGAAAGAAGAAGAAGACAATGAAGAGGAAATAGAAGAAGAAAATAGTGAAGAAGAAAAATAAGAAGAAAATAAAGAAGAAAAAGAAAAAGAAAATGAAGAAGAAGAAAATGAAGACGAAAAAAGAAGACGAGGAAAATGAAGAAAAAGAAAAAAAAATGAAGAAGAAATAGAACACGAAGAAAATGAAGATAACAATAAGAAGAAGAAATGAAGTACAAAAAGAAGAAGAAGAATACTGGACAAAAGTAGATCATCACTGGCAGGAGGAAACTTACCCAATGTTTTTGGATGTTCCGACAAGTGATTCAGCTCTGCGGCTGCCTTCTGTAGCGTTGACAGTCGTGAAGTCCACGTCTGTCTGGCGCTTGAACTGCAAAGCGGCTGTGAATTGCCTCAGCTCAATGGCTGTACAGATGACTGTGACCCGCTGGTTTGCTCTGATGGGCGGTGGGATGTTCGTAAAGCCTCGGATTTCCTGGTCCTCTGACCGTACTGCGCAGAAGATGTTGTCAATAAGAAATGGGGTTTTGCGAGAGCGGGTTATGGATGCGTATGGATGGACGTCTCAGTGGATGGAAGGGTGACTAGATGAATGATAGATGGATGCAGGGTGGATATATGGATAGTTTGATAGTAAATGTAAAGATGTGTCCCAAAGTATTTACACTACTGTCGGGGAATGTTCTTTCTCGATCAATAGGAAAAAAACATGAAAAAAACTTGTAAAAGTTGATAAAGGTTGAGTTTAATCAAAATTTAAAAATGGGTATGGTCAGGATACTGCACCGAGACGAGATCACAAACAAAACCTACGTTACAACCAAGTGGCCTTCATCAGGGACAACAATACTGAACTAACAAATCAACAAATAAGAAAAAAATGGTCAAATCTGTTTCTGATAGAAGACACAGTCTGTCTAAGCGACCGGTTGGGCCAGCTGCTGACTGAAACTGAATCGGAGCGGTCAAACACAACATGGCTAGGAGAGCACCAGCAATGTGGAGGAATGTTCCGGATAAGCTAATGGTGGCCAAATAGTGGTCCAGATGGGTGAACAAAGAGAAGGTAATATAAGCCGGGATGGCGTGAGATTGATATAGGAGGAGGGGAGTGAGAACTGATAAAGGAATGGGGTGGGGTGGGGCGTGGTGGGGGGTTTGAGAACTGATAGAAGAATGGGGGAGGGGGGGGGCAAAGGAAGACAAATAAATGGGGGCCAGTGTGAGGGTTTAAGAAAAAGTATGGAAGATATTAATGCCATGTGGTTGGAGACAGCCCATGCTGCAGATAAGTCTATTCTCAAGGGCGAATCGATGACGATCGTCAGAGAAGCAAAAAACTAGACCAGTGACACTAACGTCAGCCATACCCCGGTGTCAGAGAAGCAAGAAACTAGACCAGTGACACTAACGTCAGCCTTACCTCGGTGCTCGGGACCATTGAATTGGCTGGCAATTGGGGAACCAGTGCGGTTGCGGATGTCGTTGATGTGTTGGGGGAAACGGTCCCGCAGTTCCATACCAGTTTCCCCATTGTATGTCATACCACACTGGCGGCATATGATAGAATAGATGAGGTTACGAGATTTGCATGAGAATCCATCTTTGATGAAGAATTCTGCTTTTGGAAAGGTGATGGAGCGAGAAAGGATGACATGAGGGCGGTAACACAGTCACGTGCATTAATGCACGGCCTGGTGCCTGGGAGGCTGTGAGGGCTGGTGTGTAGGCAACTACTGACCAGCAAGTCCCTCAGGTTCCTCTCCCATTTGTAGGCGACAAGGTGAGGATCGAAAAAAACTTTACAAGTGACAGGATCAGAGTGAAGCATATGGAGATGGCAGGATCAGAGTGAAGCATATGGAGATGGCGGAATAGGATATCCCGGACAGAGCCATAATGAGGGTGATAAGTGAGAACAAGTTTCACACGGTCAGAGGGAGGACGGTGAGTTGGAGTGAGGGACTCTTGGCGGGAGATAAGAAGAACCTGCTGAAGGGCGGAGGAGAGAGTGGTCTCAGGGTAGAGTCGCTTGCGGAAGAAGTCAAGCATCTCGTGGGCCCTGAGAAGGAAGTCAGGCATCTCGTGGGCCCTGAGAAGGAAGTCGTCGTCATCCTGACGGAGGCGGAGGAGTTGGGAGAAAGGAAGCGAATCGCGACAGGATTGAGGATGAGAGGAAGTGTAGAGGAGGTAGTTGTGGGCGTCAGTGGGTTTGTAGTAGACAGTGGTGGAGAGGCATGAAGGGCAGATAGAGACAGTGATGTCCAGAAAGTGGACAGACGGGAGGGAAATGTCAGACGTGAACTTGATCGAGGAATGGAAGTCATTGACAAAGTCGATAAACTTTAGGAGATCCTTCTCCGACATGTCAGTAATACCAATCTTATCGTCGTTGTATCGATAATACACCAAAGGACATGGGCCCTGGAATTGAAGCCAGATCAAGTATTCCAGGTGACCCATGAACAGGCATGCGTAGCTGGGGCTCATTCTGGTGCCCATATCTACACCGCTGATCTGGTCGAAGAACTGACCATTGAACTCAAAGGCATTGAATGTAAGAACGAGTTCTGCCAGACGGACGATGGTAGACGTGGAGATGGATGGGTTAACCCTTCGGTCAAGGAAGAAATGGAGGGCCAACAAACCATCGGAGTGGGGGATGGAGGTGTACAGTGAACAGACATAAAGTAGGAAGAGACGATAGGTTCGGTCGGGGGAGAGGACAATGATACAGAAAGTGGTTAAGGCGTGGTTGGTGTCCTTGAGAAATGTGGGAAGATTCTCTACCATAGGTTGGAAGATACTATCCAAGAAGTCCGGTACCAGTTCGGTGGGACAGGAACAAGCAGAGACAATAGGGCGACCTGGGTTGTCGGGGGACAGGAAAAGGCAGAGACAATAGGGCGACCTGGGTTGTCGGCGGACAGGAACAGGCAGAGACAGTAGGGCCACCCGGGTTGTCGGGCTTATGAATCTTAGGCAGCATGGCTTACCCAAAGAACTGTCAAAGATACGGAGGTTCGTAGCGCTCTTCGGAAGGAGATGTCGTTTGGTCACATCAAGGATGGTGGTAGAGTCCTCCTTGTTGAAGCGGACAGTGGCATCATCGGCGCGCGGTTTATAGAAAGAAGGATCAGATAGTTGAAGGCTGCCCTCCTGAACATATAAATCCTTGCGCCAAACCACCACTGCTCCCCCTTTATCAGCAGGTTTAATCACAAGATCCCTACGCCGACTAAGGCTAGCCAGAACACGAGCCTCGGGATGAGAAATGTTCGAATATCGTTGGCTCCGAGGGCAGATGGTCATGATATAGGGAAGAGTAGTTTTAATATAGAGTTCTAAGGCACGTGATGGGCCAGGAGGAGGCGTACAGTCAGATTTACGATGGGAATAACTGGAGAAAGGGTCATCGGGGTCAGGAAAAGAGCAAGAGTTGGGATTGGTTTGGTACCATTGTCGAAGACGTAGGCGGCGATGATAGGCATGCACATCCTTGAGAACAGAGTATTAGTCAATGGAGGGCTGGAGGGGGACAAAGTTAAGGCCTTTGCTGAGAACTAATATTTCACTCAGTCAGAGGAGGATCAGAGGGGATACAGACCACTTGATGGCTAGAGTCAGTGGACGAGGGGAAGGAGGAGGGGTAGGAGGACGGAGACAAGTAAGCTTGTCCTTCTTGCGAGCAGATAAGAAGTCGTATAACTGACGATTGAGAGTATGAATAATGTAGCGGATGATAGCATTGGAAAAGTAGTCCTGGGTGGAGAGAGCTAACAAACAGTGCAGGAGATGAGATTGGGAGGAATGAAGGTCATGGAGCAGTCTATCGTAGCTGGGTGCAATACAGCGCATGCGCAGGAAACCACACTTCCTATCTGCACGGTCAAGATGGCGGAGCTCACGTTGGCTTAGAGAACCCGCCGCGTGGTGAAACTTGGAAGTGAACCCGCAAGGAAGAACGTTGTAGCGGAGACAATTGCGAATGAAATTGAGGTGACAAGTAAATCGGGTTATCTTGAGAGTAACAAGAGCGAAGTCAGTAGCAAAAGGGGAGAAGTCAGGAGGGAGAAGGCTGAAAGCCGTAATGATGAAAGAACGGAAGAAGTTGGTCATGAATTTAGAGAAAGGCATGGCGATGATATAGTGAATTTGGAAGGTAAGACGACACGAGATAACAAATAGTAGCAGCAAATAAACATAACATTAAAGTAAGACTAGGCTGCAGCGGTTCTGTGGATGTGTATAATGGGAAAAAAAACATGAAAAAAAACTTGTAAAAGTTGATTACGGTTGAGTTTAATCAAAATTTAAAAATGGGTATGGTCAGTTACTGCACCGAGACCAGAACACAAACAAAACCTACGTTACGACCAATAGACCTTCATCAGGGACAACAATACTGAACTAACAAATCAACATATAAGAAAAAATGGTCAACTCATCTGTTTCTGATAGTAGACCCAGTCTATCTGGGCTTCGAGCCCAGTGAGGTTCACGAAGGCGACTGCGTTTCGGGTCTTCGCCGGTTTCCACCAGATTTCGAGCATGGTCGCTCACTCAGGCTTCTGTTCGGGTGTTTGGTTGGGTGCTTCGTTTAGGATATCGGATCGGTTCATTGATCTCCCGCCCTCCACTATAGCTATACCCGCCAAACTATCAGCTCTCTCGTTCCCTTCGACATCTGCATGTCCCGGACCGAGTATGAAGGTGACTCTCTGGCACCTTGACACGCCCTACCGACTCCAACCACTGGCAACCTTATTCCACCTTCCTAAGCATCCTCATTGAATAACTGAGGATGCACACATGTGTGCCACTCATTGATTCAAACCAGGTCATCACCTTGGTAACAGCCATGATCTCCCTGGTCAGACTGCTTGTGGTCGTAGCAAAAGCCCCCATACTCCTTCTTGATCGTTTTCCCACCCCTCTGAACCGTGAAGGACCATGCGCCTCTCACCCCACGGATGACGGATCTATCTGTGTAGATAATGACATCATGTTCGTGGAATGTTCACTGATCAAAACTGTAACCTCAGAAACCACGTCTACTGAATTCAATTGGGCACACGCTCTGTCAAGTAGGACAATTACAGGGAAAGCCTGCAGAATTTCTCAGGTAATTTCATCCATTTCTCGCCATGAGTTTCTCCTCAACGCACATCATGATTAGCAGCTGTGTACTAGTTAGTTATCAAGTGTACATGCAGATAGGCAACACATGCTGAACATAAAAATTAATGTTGTATTCTCAGTCAACAAATAACTGTACAAGCCATTATTCATAGCAATACAAACGGATGTTTCCTGGTGAGCAGCCTTCGGTTTCGACAATCGAGGAAGAAAGGGAGTCCTTGACGGGTTTTCACGTCCGAGGAATGATGGGCCAATGAAACGGTACTGTGACCGACTTACAAACGGAGAGAATTATGGTATTGGATCATTTATCGTTCTATCTCGATTTATGACGTCTCTACCACATTCAATCTGACATGTTGAGAATCACAATAACAGACGTAAAACCCCCCATCTTGAGTAATTCGATGTGACAGTACAACAGATGTGAATTATGGTGGTAGCTTACGAAAGAGTGAGGAGGAACCATCCACTGCCAACACTGAGCCAGTTACCAGAGCTCGACACCGGTATCTTGTGCTGTCCACGCAGCTGACGCGCTTGAACCTTAGGGTGAACGTGTGCGTAATTCCAACCGACGTCCTAGAGAGAAAGATTGATAAACGTGTGTGTGCGTGTGTGTGTGTATATATATATATATATATATATATATTACAGACGAAAAGATCGTTTCATCACTCGCACATCTCGCACATCTGCAAAACAAGTTTCAGTCAGCAATGGTTTCTGGTTGCACCATCCCCGAACACAGAAGTTCAGCTACTGCCAGCAACCATTTAGCGAGCAAAGCAACACGTGCAAGACGCCCTGTTATTCGTTAAATCTCTGCAGCCCCGACATCGCCCCGCACGACTAGCCTGGGCCAGACACCATCTGAGCTCTGGGAACGTTCCGTGAGATACAGCTCTGTTGACTGACGAGTGCAGGATCGACATTTCTTGATCCGATGGTCGTCAGAGAGAGTGTATCGTCGACATGGGGAAGACTACGCCAACAATTGAATTTAAGAGCGCGCTCGCTATACAGGTAAAGAGATTATTATCTTGGAAGGCATCTACACCAATAAACGGACATACCTCGCTATCACAGACGGTGCTGTTACCGGCTTGCGCCTTTTGTGCTGGACCATGCACCAGGCAATGTACTGAGCCCGTTCTCGTATTGCCAAAGTTGTGCGGGATGAACTCCTTGCCAGTAACATTGGAATCTTGCCCTGGCCAGCCATTTCACATGACCTGTCACGAATTGAGCATGTCTAGAACGAGCTGAAACTTCTACTTCAGCAACGACAGCATCCATCGCAGACTGTTCGGCAACTTTGTCAAGAAGTCGTGCATGAATGGCAGAACATTACATAGAATTTACTGAGGCTTCGATCGATGAGGCGCAGATGTCAGTCCGTGATGGAATACATGTCCAGGATACACGTGGTACTGAGCGTTGTCACTTTTTTAAATATCCCCCCTCCCCCCACCCACCCTGCCATTTGAAGCGTCCCCTCGTTTACTCGTGTGTTTATGTGTGTAGGTATGAATGTTAGAATGTATGTATGTATGTATGTATGTATATACGAGAGGCGTTCAAATTAAATCATGACTTTTTCTTCTAGTTCTACCTGAATGGGTTATAGCGTTCTGGGACTACATAATTTGGGACATTTTGATCGTTTTACTGCTAGTTGGTCCACTTGCCATGGGCCAGTCACGTGATAGACACATGCAAATGGAGGACAACACTGTTATTGCTTGCATGGTACAGCATGTTGTCATGAAGTTTCTTGTGAAAGAAGTCGTGAAACCCGCGGTAATTTAGAGAAGACAGTAATCACAATACGGTAATGAGACACTCAGCCGCAGTAAGACATTTGAATGGTGTAAACGTTTTAGAGAAAGCCGTACATCCGTGAGTGATGATCTGAACTGATCCTGTAACAACACTCTCGACCTCATATGGCTCACCGCACTGTGTGCCATCTGCAGCAAGTCGGCTGGGAGGTATTGCCAAATCCACGATTCCTATCGATTTCCATCTGTTTGGACCCCTTAAATAATTTATGGGAAGTCAGCATTTCAGCACTGATGTTGAAGTGAAACAGGCTGTCCTGCATTAATTCAGACATTCTGAGACATCTTTCTACTCTGAAGCTTTTCAAGCATTACTTAGACGCTGGGATGAATCCATAAAAGTTGCAGAAGATTATATTGGAAAATAAATGTCATTTTAACTACTTGAAAATTACATTTTTCATGACATAAAAAGGCATGGTTTTACTTGGACATCCCTCCTATATATATATATAGTCATGACCTAGTTCAGCACATAATCAATGCCCCCCCCCCCACCGCCACATTCTTTCCCCCTTCCTTTCCCCCTACATCCCACTGCGTTAGTGGTGTCAAGAAGAAAACGGTTAAACATTAGCTCAAAAGGAAAATACTTCAGACGATCAGATTCTATACTATTACAATTCTATGCAAAATTTGATATCACAAACTTAATGGTACAAGATACTCACTGGTTGATCTCGTATAAATTGGGGTCAACGTTCAAGGTTGGGGAATCTGATTGGCTGAAGGCAACAACGGGACAAAACTCTGCGCAGGAGGACTGGTCTACACGGAAAATGGCTACAATGATCCAAATACTTGCAATTAACACACATCTCACTTCTGCTGTTCCAAATGCAGGGAACGAAGAGATGAACATGGTCATTGCTGGAGAGAAAAATTATAAATCGTTGGCTATTCAAAAAAAAAAAAAAAAAAAAAGATCATTGCTGCAAAACTGAAAATAAGCAAATAACACACACTACATTTGTCACAAATGAAAACGTACAAGTAAATCAAATTCCTAGTTTTTTACACATTACAAATTCCAACTGAAACAAATGTTTATTATTTCACACATGACAACGTCCAACTAAAACACATTACTTTTTTTTCCCACAAATTAAAACGTCAAACAAATAACACTTGTCCATTATTTCACACATTAAAACGTCCAACAAAAAACAAATTGCTACTACAGTCAGTCATGAATGAAAGGCATTAGTATAGTCAATCATGACTGAAAGGTGCTACTATAGTCAGTCATGAATGAAAGGCACTAATATAGTCGATCATGACTGAAAGGTGCTACTATAGTCAGTCATGACTGAAAGGTGCTACTATAGTCATTTATGACTGAAAGGTGCTACTATAGTCTGTCATGACTGACAGGTGCTACTATAGTCAGTCATTACTGAAAGGTTCTACTATAGTCAGTCCTGACTGGAAGGGGTATATTCAGGAGTCAGTTATGACTAAATAGTGCAACTACAGTCAATCATAACTGAAAGGTGCTGCTTTAGTTTCTTTTACTTAACCGTCAAGAAATTATTGTTCCACCTGGCTGTGAGGCTGGTGTTGTTCCACCTGGCTGTGAGGCTGGTGTTGTTCGACCTGGCTCTGAGGATAGCCTCGTTCCACCTGGCTGTGAGGCTGGTGTTGTTCCACCTGGCTGTGAGGCTGGTGTTGTTCGACCTGGCTCTGAGGATAGCCTCGTTCCACCTGGCTGTGAGGCTGGTGTTGTTCCACCTGGCTGTGAGGCTAGTGTTGTTCCACCTGGCTGTGCGGCTTGCCTCGTTCCACCTGGCTGTGAGGCTGGTGTTGTTCCACCTGGATGTGAGGCTAGTGTTGTTCGACCTGGCTGTGAGGCTAGCCTCGTTCCACCTGGCTGTGAGGCTGGTGTTGTTCCACCTGGCTGTGAGGCTAGTGTTGTTCCACCTGGCTGTGAGGCTTGCCTCGTTCCACCTGGCTGTGAGGCTGGTGTTGTTTCACCTGGCTGTGAGGCTGGTGTTCTTCCACCTGGCTGTGAGGCTAGTGTTGTTTCACCTGTCTGGGAGACTAGTGTTGTTTCACCTGGCTGTGAGACTAGTGTTGTTTCACCTGTCTGTGAGGCTAGTGTTGTTTCACCTGGCGCGTCAAACTAGTGTTGTTCCACCTGGCTGTGAGGCTACTTTTGTTCCACCTGTCTGTGAGGCTAGTGTTGTTCCACCTGGCTGTGAGGCTAGTATTGTTCTACCCGTCTGTCAAGCTAGTGTTGTTCCACCTGTCTGTGAGGCTAGTGTTGTTTCACCTGTCTGTGAGGCTAGTGTTGTTCTACTCGTCTGTCAAGCTAGTGTTGTTCCACCTGTCTGTGAGGCTAGTGTTGTTCCACCTGTCTGTGAGGCTAGTGTTGTTTCACCTGTCTGTTAGGCTGGTGTTGTTTCACCTGGCTGTGAGGCTAGTGTTGTTCTACCTGTCTGTGAGGCTAGTGTTGTTTCACCTGGCTGTGAGGCTAGTGTTGTTTCAGATGACTGTAAGGCTAGTGTTGTTTCACCTGGCTGTGAGGCTACATATGTTTCACCTGTCTGTGAGGTTAGTTTTGTTTCACATTTATTTAACAATTTTAAAAATAGAAACTCACATTTCTTCCAAAGGATAGAAGAACCATATTTGCATAATCCAATGCACCTCAAAGGACCCGACTGCACCCATCTAAGATCTGTTGCCTACACTTCTGCCATGTTAGCTTAACAACAATACCTCCCTTGCATCAAAATCGCATTAGCCTCTCGTTTACTCAACAGGGAAGATAATTACACAGAGATATAGGCTTAGCACAGAACACTGACAAATAGAAAGGACTCACACGGTGTGGGTGTTGTGGTTGGAGTTAAGGTAGTTGTGGTGATCCTTGTACGAAGTGATGCCGCTGCCACGGCGGTGGTATTCGGTAACTGGGTTGTTAAAATCGGTGCGGTCGATGTTCTCGTTGTGTCAGTAGTCGGTGTATTTCTTGGTGGTGATTGTGTAATTATGCTTGTTGGAGTAGAAACCGTCATTGGGGGCGTGGCAGAGATGGGGAACTGTGTTAAGCCAGTGCTTGTTAATGTTCTCCCACTGCTGGTTGGTGATGATTTGACTAGAATAGTAGTGCCAGTTGTTGGTTGTAGAGAATGTATTGATCCGAAGATTGTGATAGCTGGTCGAATAGTACTTAACGCTGTAGGCGTCGAGGTGGTAGTCTGTAAAGTTGTAACTGACGGGACGGTAGAATTGATTGATATTGTAATTAGTGAAGATGTAGTTAATGCAGTTGTTATTGTAAATGTCGGTATGGTTTCTATGGTGACAACGGTAATTGGCAGAGTCGCAATCGAGCTGCTGGTGGTTGAGAGCGTTGCGTTAGTTTGTTGTGGGGATGTAGTGTTAGATAGAGTATCTGGTGCAGGAACAATGTCTGATGGTGCTAATGTCGTGGTTCTCTGCGTGGTAGTCGTTGCAGTTGGTGTGGTGGTGATAGAAGTTGTGGTAGTCAGACTAGACGGAGTGCTTGGAAGACGAGCAGATGTTGGACCATGGTTAAATAGTATTATAGATGGTTCTGACGAAGTTGTTAGAAAATGTGTTGTAGAAAAGAGGGTATCAGTTGCAATATTGGGAGTATTTGTTTTAGTAATGGGAGTATTTGTTGACGAAGTGGGAGCATTTGTTTTAGTAACGGGAGTATTTGTTGTAGGAGTGAGAGCAGGATTTGTAATCAATGAAGTATCTATTGCAGTAATGAGAGTATTTGTTGAAGTAATGGAAGTATTTGTTGATTTAAAGAGATTATCTGTAGCAGTTGTGTGAGTTGTTCCTGTGTCAGAGGAGATTCGTATTGTTAAATTAGTTAGAGTTGGCGGTTGAAGAGATGTAGTAACAGATGTGATTGTGGCGTTATCTGTCATGATCTGTGATATAGTAACATAAGTTGGTTGAATAGTAGGGCTGGTTGTTGCTAGTGACGTCTGCAGCAATGGAATGACGGTTGTATGTGTAATAAAGGAGGCCGTATTAGCGGAAGTGTTGATAGTTGTGGATGTCTGGAAACCTATTTCTGTTGATAATGGTGTAACTGTTTGGGGTGCAGTAGGCGTAACATTTACGACAATGTGAACGGTTGATGTGATGTCATTGTTAGTTGTAGTGACGTCTGCATTATTTGAGGTGATGTCTGTTTGATCTGACGCAGCTGATTTTAAATTAGTGGTAAATGACATGTCAGAATTGACTACCGTTGGAACAAAGGCGGTGCCAGTGGTGTATAATGTGGTGGTGATAGTTTGTGTAGTACTTAATAAACGTGATATTACAATATCTGCCTTTGGTGTAATCTTAGTTGTCATTGTAAAGATGGGGGTGTCTGGTGTTAGTGTTTTGTTTTGAGCTGGGGTGAGACTTGCGGTGATAAGCGAAGCTGTGGTTAGCATTGATGTTGCTGTGGAAGCTGCTGTGATACTTGTTGTGATAACGGTAGAATATAGTGATGTTTTAGTTTCTAGTGTTGCAACTGAGGATAGTGTTGATACGTAAATGGTAGACTCTGTTGTGCTCATGTCAGACGGTATTTTAGGCAATCTTATCACAGATGATGGCGATATTATTGTCAATGTTATCACAGATGATGGCGATATTATTGTCAATGTTATTGGGGTTGAGGTTGTAATATGCTCGGAAGAATCAAAGACTGGTGAAAGTGTATCTTGGGCCCTAATGATCGCGCTGGTTGTCGTAATAGAAGCGGTTAGTGATACACTACGTCTGCTTACAGAACCGAAAGTATCGTCTGCTGTTTGAGCGATACTAATGGATTCAGATGCGTTAGTGGTAATAGATGCAAAGATCGAGGCAGTTCCACTCGTCTCTGGTATAGCAGAACCAGGTACCAAAACATTTAGTGTTGATGTGGTTAAAAGTGGTGGCGATATGGTATAGGTTTCTGTGTAGCTTTTTGATATAGAAATAGTTTCCCTGACGGCGGAATCTACTATGGTGACGTGTGTACTTGTGGGTGTAGGTAACGTGTCGTCTGTGTTAGATACAATTGTTCTTAATGGAATTATTAGAGTTTGTAATGTTGTTGTAATGTTGGTAGAAGACGGGAACAGGAATACAGAGTGCGAAGAAACAAGTTGGATTAATGGTGTACTCTGCATACAAGAATCAGTTGTATTTATAGCTAGCGCTGCAGTGGAACTGATTTCTGATTGTGTGAATTGGGATAAATTTGCGGTTCCTGTTTGTGTAGCTTCAGATAAATTTGTAGAACCTGTTTGTGTAGCTTCAGATAAATTTGCGGTTCCTGATTGTGGGGCGTCAAATAAAGTTGTAGAACCTGTTTGTGTAGCTTCAGATAAATTTGCGGTTCCTGATTGTGGGGCGTCAAATAAAGTTGTAGAACCTGTTTGTCTAGCTTCAGATGAAGTTGCAGTTCCTGTTCGTGTAGCTTCAGATAAAGTTGCAGTTCCTGTTTGTGGGGCGTCAGATAAAGTTGTAGAACCTGTGTGTGTAGCTTCAAATAAAGTTGCGGTTCCTGATTGTGGGGCGTCAGATAACGTTGCAGTTCCTGTTTGTGTAGCTTCAGATAAAGTTGCAGATACTGTTTGTGTTGCTTCAGATAAAGTTCCAGATCCTGTTTGTGTTACTTCAGATAAAGTTGCAGATCCTGTTTGTGTTGCTTCAGATAAAGTTCCAGTTTCTGTTTGTGTTGCTTCAGATAAATGTGCAGATCCTGTTTGTGTAGTTTCAGATAAAGTTGCAAATCCTGTTTGTGTTGTTCCAGATAAAGTTGCAGTTCCTGTTTGTGTTGCTTCAGATAAAGTTGCGATCTCTGTTTGTATGACTTCTGAAAAAGTTGCGGCTCCCGTTGATGTGGCTTCGATTAAAGTTGCAGTTCCTTTTTGCGTTGTCACAAATAGTGTGACATGAGTAGTTGTTGTACGTGAAGAAACATTTATTTCTGTTGCATTTCCCACGATCGTATCCATTGTAGGGATAACTGGAAAGGATGTTACAATGACAGTAGCTGTAGCGGCAAATGTTGAATTTCGTGTTCTTGTTCTTGGCGTATTTTGCTCGGTTACCGTTGATGGTAGGATTGATGGTAGGATTGATGGTAGGATTGAGGGAATGTGAACTGTTGGAAGAGGAACAGTAGTTGTGGCTGTTATTGTTATGAACTCGGTGGCTGATATCCATATCGATGTATTTATTAATATTGCTATAGTGGAATATAGTGATGTCGTCTGAAGTGTTTCAATAGATGTCTGCGGCATAAATGTGATGTTTGACGTACTTGTTGCAAGTTTGTATGACGTACTTGTTGCAAGTATGTGGGACATATTTGTTGCTAGTTTGTATGACGTACTTGTTGCAAGTATGTGTGACGCACTTGTTGCAAGTATGTGTGACGCACTTGTTGCAAGTATGTGTGACGTATGTGTTGCAAGAATGTATGATGTTATGATTGATTCCGGCTTAGTTTTGCTATTGTTGTATACAGATGATTTAGTAGTAATTGATTGCATTGATGTAGTTATTGCGATTTCCTGTTTACTTACTGACGTGGTGTACATGGATGCAAGCGAAGATTCAGATAACGAGACGAGTTGGCCGGCGATGGTATTTGAATTATCAGTGGAACCATTTATTGGAAATGGTGCAAGCGTATCTGTTGTGAAATCTGTAGTCGAGGCGTTGAGTGATTCTGGTACTGTTGTGGTGAAATCTGTGGTCGGGGCGTTGAGTGGTTCTGGTACTGTTGTGGTGAAATCTGTGGTCGAGGCGTTGAGTGATTCTGTTACTGTTGTGGTGAAATCTGTGGTCGAGGCGTTGAGTGATTCTGGTACTGTTGTGGTGAAATCTGTGGTCGAGGCGTTGAGTGATTCTGTTACTGTTGTGGTGAAATCTGTGGTCGAGGCGTTGAGTGATTCTGTTACTGTTGTGGTGAAATCTGTGGTCGAGGCGTTGAGTGATTCTGTTACTGTTGTGGTGAAATCTGTGGTCGAGGCGTTGAGTGATTCTGGTACTGTTGTGGTGAAATCTGTGGTCGAGGCGTTGAGTGATTCTGTTACTGTTGTGGTGAAATCTGTGGTCGAGGCGTTGAGTGATTCTGGTACTGTTGTGGTGAAATCTGTGGTCGAGGCGTTGAGTGATTCTGTTACTGTTGTGGTGAAATCTGTGGTCGAGGCGTTGAGTGATTCTGTTACTGTTGTGGTGAAATCTGTGGTCGAGGCGTTGAGTGATTCTGGTACTGTTGTGGTGAAATCTGTGGTCGAGGCGTTGAGTGATTCTGTTACTGTTGTGGTGAAATCTGTGGTCGAGGCGTTGAGTGATTCTGTTACTGTTGTGGTGAAATCTGTGGTCGAGGCGTTGAGTGATTCTGTTACTGTTGTGGTGAAATCTGTGGTCGAGGCGTTGAGTGATTCTGTTACTGTTGTGGTGAAATCTGTGGTCGAGGCGTTGAGTGATTCTGTTACTGTTGTGGTGAAATCTGTGGTCGAGGCGTTGAATGATTCTGTTACTGTTGTGGTGAAATCTGTGGTCGAGGCGTTGAGTGATTCTGGTACTGTTGTGGTGAAATCTGGGGTCGAGGCGTTGAGTGATTCTGTTACTGTTGTGGTGAAATCTGTGGTCGAGGGGTTGAGTGATTCTGGTACTGTTGTGGTGAAATCTGTGGTCGAGGCGTTGAGTGATTCTGGTACTGTTGTGGTGAAATCTGTGGTCGAGGCGTTGAGTGATTCTGGTACTGTTGTGGTGAAATCTGTGGTCGAGGCGTTGAGTGATTCTGGTACTTTTAGGTTGAAATCTGTGGTCGAGGCGTTGAGTGATTCTGTTACTGTTGTGGTGAAATCTGTGGTCGAGGCGTTGAGTGATTCTGTTACTTTTAGGTTGAAATGTGTGGTCGAGGCGTTGAGTGATTCTGTTACTTTTAGATTGAAATCTGTGGTCGAGGCGCTGAGTGATTCAGATACTGTGGTGGTGATATCTGTGGTGGAGGCATTGTGTGATTCAGATACTGTGGTGGTGAAATCTGTGGTGGAGAAATTGAGTGATTCTGATACTGTGGAGGTGAAATCTGTGGTCGAGACATTGAGTGATTCTGATACTGTGGAGGTGAAATCTGTGGTCGAGACATTGATTGATTCTGATACTGTGGAGGTGAAATCTGTGGTCGAGACATTGGCTGATTCTTTTACTTTTAGGTTGAAATCTGTGGTCGAGGCGTTGGGTGATTCTGTTACTGTTGTGGTTAAATCTGTGGTCGAGGCGTTGAGTGATTCTGTTACTGTTGTGGTGAAATCTGTAGTCGAGGCGTTGAGTGATTCTTTTACGTTTAGGTTGAAATCTGTGGTCGAGGGATTGATTGATTCTGTTACTTTTAGGTTGAAATCTATGGTCGAGGTGTTGAGTGATTCAGGTACTGTTGTGGTGAGACCTATGGTCGAGGTGTTGAGTGATTCTGTTACTTGTAGGTTGCAATCCGTGGTCGGGGGATTAATTGATTCTGTTACTTGTAGGTTGAAACCTGTGGTCGAGGGATTGAGTGATTCAGTTACTGTTGTGGTGAAATCTGTGGTCGACGGATTGATTGATTCTTTTACATTTAGATTGAAATCTGTGGTCGAGGGATTGATTGATTCTGTTACTTGTAGGTTGAAATCTGCGGTCGAGGCGTTGAGTGATTCAGGTACTGTTGTGGTGAAATCTATGGTCGAGGTGTTGAGTGATTCTGTTACTTTTAGGTTGAAATCGGTGGTCGGGGCAGTGAGTGATTCAGGTATTGTTGTGGATGAATCTGTAGTCGAGACGTCGAGTGAGTCTGTTAGGATTGACATCGATGCTAAAATGCTTGCGACAGACATTGATGGTATTGTCTGAACTGTCTCTAATTCTGTATTATCTGGAGAAAATGACGGAGAAAATGCACTAAAGTAGTCGTTAGTTGTCCTTGTACTCGGAGTTGACATGTAATCGGTGTATGAGAGATCGTTTGATTGGATACTGTCAGATGTAGTTAGTACGGATGGCGCAATGTTACTGAATGTTGTTTTTTCAATTACGTTTGATAGCTCAGATCTGGGCTGTCCATTAGTTGTGAAAGATGAATGCTTTGCTCTAGACAACGTGGTAAAAGAGAAAGCAGAGATTGTATTGTTGTTATCGATAAGTGTGGTAATTCTTGTCAAAGTATCACCTATCATGGAGCTGCTTATCAGCGTGTTATAGCCTGCAGTTATCAATGCTGTGTTTACAATATAGGTTGCAGTGGTATCAGTGACAACGGAGGCGTCTTCAACTGTACTTCGTAGTAGTGAAAACGTTTGCGTGGATGTAAACATTGCTAGCGATTGTCCGAAGTCAGAATTTTGACTTGACGTGGAGGAGACAGTAAATATATTTGAGATGGCAGCTCTTGGTGAGAGCTGTGTTGCTTGTGAGTAAGTTGTAGCCGTGTGTGTCTGACTTGTGTCTGAATTAGATCGAGTAAACGAGCTAATGTCTACCAATGTTTCGCCAGTCATTTCGGCTGCTAAGGAGACCAATGTTTCATTATCTGCGTTAACCGATTTCTCCAATACTGGCGCTGTGACAAAAGCGTTGCTACTAATTCTACTTGTAGTACCAGCGATGATTTCAGGAGTAGACATGCTGTTGTAAATTGTGGAAATGTTATTAGTCGTGGTAGAATCTTCCCTTGCATTTTCGTTACCAGGAAACGTATTGTGTGTTCTTCTGGAGTTCAAGTCGGTTTTGTAAATGTTGCTCAACACTGCCAGCGAAGGTATCTTAGCTGGGGAAAACCCAGATAGGAAAAAGTGAATTTGGGGAAAAGTGATGATGGAAATGAGTGATGATGGGGACAAATGATGATGGAGACAAGAGATGATGGGGACAAGTGATGATGGAGACAAGAGATGATGGGGACAAGAGATGATGGAGACAAGAGATGATGGAGACAAGAAATGATGGAGACAAGAAATGATGGAGACAAGAGATGATGGTGACAAGTGATGATGGAGACAAGAGATGATGGAGACAAGAAATGATGGAGACAAGAGATGATGGAGACAAGTGATGATGGAGACAAGAAATGATGGAGACAAGAAATGATGGAGACAAGAGATGATGGTGACAAGTGATGATGGAGACAAGAGATGATGGAGACAAGAAATGATGGAGACAAGAGATGATGGAGACAAGAGATGATGGGGACAAGAGATGATGGTGACAAGTGATGATGGAGACAAGAGATGATGGAGACAAGAAATGATGGAGACAAGAGATGATGGAGACAAGTGATGATGGAGACAAGAGATGATGGAGACAAGAAATGATGGAGACAAGAGATGATGGTGACAAGTGATGATGGAGACAAGAGATGATGGAGACAAGAGATGATGGGGACAAGAGATGACGGAGACAAGTGAACCTCACCGGGATAGAAGCATAGCATCACTTGATCGATGAAGAAGAAGTAGAAGAATACAGGTTGATTGATGTCTTTAACAATGAAATGGATGTCTAGAAAATATGAACACACAATTGATGGACATGCTGATGGGAGGCTGATGGATGGGCTGATGGGAGGCTGATGGGAAGCTGATGGGAAGCTGATGGGAGGCTGATGGGAAGCTGATGGGAGGCTGATGGGAGGCTGATGGGAGGCTGATGGGAGGCTAATGGGAGGCTGATGGGAGGCTCAAGGGTGGGCTGTTAGATGGGCTGATAGGAGGCTGATGGGAGGCTCAAGGGTGGGCTGTTAGATGGGCTGATAGGAGGCTGATGGGAGGCTGATGGATGGGCTGTTAGATGGGCCGATGGATGGGCTGTTGGGAGGCTTATGGGAGGCTGATGGATGGGATGATGGGAGGCTGATGGATGGGATGATGGGAGGCTGATGGGAGGCTGATGGATGGGCTGATGGGAAGCTGATGGGAGGCTGATGGATGGGATGATCGGAGGCTGATGGATGGGATGATGGGAGGCTGATGGGAGGCTGATGGATGGGCTGATGGATGGGCTGATGGATGGGCTGATGGATGGGCTGATGGATGGGCTGATGGATGGGCTGTTAGATGGGCTGATGGATGGGCTGATGGGAGGCTGTTAGATGGGCTGATGGGAGGCTGATGGATGGGCTGTTAGATGGGTTGATGGGAGGCTGATTGATGGGCTGATGGGAGGCTGTTGGATGGGCTGTTGGGAGGCTGAAGGGAGGCTGATGGATGAGCTGTTGGATGGGCTGATGGGAGGTTGATGGATGGGCTGCTGGATGGGCTGATGGGAGGTTGATGGATGGGCTGATGGATGGGCTGTTGGATTGGCTGATGGGAAACTGATAGATGGGCCGATAAAGGGGCTGAAGAGGGGCTGATTAATAGACACATTGCAGACATCGAATGAGTAATGGATGGTCGGACGGATTAATGAATTGTCTCACCTTGGTTTCCGATAGCCAACAAAAAACTAATAGCCACAAGACCGGCTATAAATATTAGCAGCAGGAACAGGAAAGCCACAACCAAACATGTCGTTGGGTTACGTTTCCGCCACTTTTTCGTTGAAGCGTTGGAGAGGTCAAAAGTGCTGATCTCTGAAGGCAACTCATATTCTCCAAAGAAAACAGTGCGCGGTCTGCTATGCTTGTACCACTCGTCACTGTACAGGGGATTCTGTAATGAATGAATAACTGATATTATATTATATAAAAGACAACGCTCAGTACCGCGTGTATCCACCACGTACGTTGATCATGTCTTGACATCTGCGCCTCATGGATCGAATGCAGCGCCTCAGTAAATCATGTGGAATGTTCTGCCACTCCTGCACGACTTCTTGAAGAAGTTGGCGAACAGTTTGCTGTGGATGTTGTCGCTGCTAAAGTCGACGTTTCAGCTCGTTCCAGACATGCTCAATTGGTGAAAGGTCAGGTGAGATGGCTCGTCATGACAAGATTGGACTTTCTGGCTTTGAATTAATCATGCACGACTCTGTCAACATGAGAACGGGCATTGTCCTGCTGAAACGCAATGCCTGGTGCATGGTTCGGCGCAAAAGGCGCGATATGGTTCCTGACGATTTCATCACAGTGTCGCTAGCCGGAAACAGCACCTTCTAGGTTAATGAGGTCTGTCCGAGGATTGGTGCAGATGCCTTCCCAGCTCAAAATTCCTCCACCTCCATGACGAGAGAACTATTGAATGCAGTTGTTCTAAAAGCGAAGATGTTGTCTGACAGAGGTCAACCGTGCGGCATCATGCCGTTGCTGAAGAGTTGAACGAAAAGCAGGGCGTCTTGTACGTATTCCTTGCTCTCGCAAACGGTTCCTGACAGTAGTTGAACTTATTCTTGTCAATCCGGGAATGGTGCCAGCAGTGGCAGTTGCTGACTGAAATCTGTTTCGTTCATGTGTGAGAAAGATGTAATGATCGAACCGTCTGGTCGTTAATAAAAGACGTGCCCTGCGGGCAGGTTAGAAACAGTCCCGGTCGTCTGGTAACGATGTAGCCACAGCCCAACAGTCTGTTTTGACACATTGAATGTCTTGCTGTTTTGACACATTGAATGTCTTGCTGTTTTGACACATTGAATGTCTTGCTGTTTTGACACATTGAATGTCTTGCTGTTTTGACACATTGAATGTCTTGCTGTTTTGACACATTGAATGTCTTGCTGTTGCAGACAGATTGAATGTCTTGCTGTTTTGACACATTGAATGTCTTGCTGTTTTGACACATTGAATGTCTTGCTGTTTTGACACATTGAATGTCTTGCTGTTTTGACACATTGAATGTCTTGCTGTTTTGACACATTGAATGTCTTGCTGTTGCAGACAGATTGAATGTCTTGCTGTTTTGACACATTGAATGTCTTGCTGTTTTGACACATTGAATGTCTTGCTGTTGCAGACAGATTGAATGTCTTGCTGTTTTGACACATTGAATGTCTTGCTGTTGCAGACACAGGCATTCCTCCTTCCAACATGACGATAGCTCTTAACGTGCATTAAATGAATTATTGAAACCTCTTATCTCTGAACACCCTCTGCAATAGTGCTGGGCCAGTCTGGGCGATTGGTGGCGATTCTTTCCCCTTCATCATGGTTAATACCGCATTGGATCGGTGATCTCTTAAGTATGTCAGTGTACCTTATCTGCTGGCCACCGCTTGCTCATTTGCCATTCTGTAGTTCACCATAGAACAGCTCTTCCTGTAGACACGCGACGTGCGTGCCACATGGCCAGGCGATCTCATGGTGTGGGATATAACCTATGCCTATTAAAATACCAGGAAAGGAAAACTGAAGAATACAATTTAACAATTGATGCCAAGTGCTACAAGAACAAGGATATAGGCATTATTAGCATAAACAGACTAAAGAAATGTGAAATGTGGCATGTGATAAAACTAGAGGATTTAAGTGAACTTTGCACAAGAAATTATTCACAGCAGAGACATTACATAACATAGAAGAAAGGAAGAAGAAGACAAATATTTTCCATAATTGTCGAACACGAGTCATCAAATCAGAAGCACAGAAAAATTATGCTAGTTCAGACAAAGAGGTCAAGGTATGGTTGGAGAAAATGGAAAGAAATATGTTTACACGATGGCACAGCTGACAGCAAATGCAGCAGAGAGGAAAAAAGCAGAGATATCTACTTATAAACAAAGAAAATACATAATAGATAAATGCAGACAAATAAACAAATTAAAGGTAGACAAGGATAAATATTGACATCATCGGAAAAACCACAGAAACGATGGATTGGGTATTTCATGAGAGATGTGAAATGAAAGGCTAAGTCTGATCCAGGGGTTGTGTGAGTGTTTACCTATAATGCCGACCTACCAGGTTCAAATCGCCTCGTTCTCAAACTGGGCATGTCGGGTTCTTTCAAGGAATGACTGTTTCTCCCAGTTGATCCAACTGCCGAAATGAGAGAGTAATTTGAGAACCTCCTTGCCAGCTTTGGAGTTCTTGATTTGTCGTCGGCTCTTACAGGACTGAATAGGTATGGGGGCGTCCAGGTGCAACGAAGTCGTTTATATGAACCATTCTCTCTATGTCCTTTGCGGAACTTCAATCTTTTATATCTGTAATCTGTTTACATGAAGGGAGGTCCGGTACATCAATCTCAAATCTTAAATTACCTTTAATCAGTTGACGTGAATAGAAAAGTCACCTGTCAGATTTTGACAAATGTCAACTTACAACGATATATTCATATACGAAACGCCAGTCAATTATATATTTTTTTTTAAACATGATCAAATGGCAGTGAATTAAGAGAACAAGGTTTGATGAAATACACTTTATATACAAGTGACATTGATATTTTGAATGAACTGTTTTGAAATAGTAAAAATAGTTGGTGTCTGTCAGCTTTCATTAAATGGTATATATTGATCTGTTTTACTGACTACAAGAAAGATGTTGATCGAATCCCCTGGAGCAAACGTTTTAACACATTGCAATAAATAGGTATAGAGAGACGAGTGCAGATTAATCCAGGGCGAATATTAAAATAAAGAGACGATTATTTCAATCCAAGAAGGACTACTTGCAATCATTGGACAGGCAGAGAATAAAATGATTCGAACATCTGATTAGAACGTACTCAAAGATACAAGCTGTGCGTATCTACTATACCAGATTACAGAGTTACAGAGTATGCATGTTACAAAACATGCTGGCCAATACCTCACCTTCTTGAATCCATCCCTGAAAACGGGCTGCTTTCATGGCAAACTGGCTAATGAGGAGAGGGATCGACGTGATCCCGTAGTAGTGAGAGATACGCAGATGAAGTGAAGTATAGCACAACCGCCAGGAGGACCCAGGTCCACCTTCATCGGAACATTCGGGATGTAAGGAAAGCTACTGCAACCCGCTACTTAATATCCTACAGACAGCTTCAACAACATATTACTGCTCTTAACTAACTTAACGCCTTTATTCTGGCCTAGAAGACCCTGCATAATCTGTATACAACCAGTTTCCTTTAAATCACCTTGCTCTAAAAGCTATGCGCTTCCAATTTATTCTTAAATGCATTAACTATCCCTGCCTCCACTACCTCCCGTGGCAATGCATTCCAAGCATTCACAATTCTCTTCCTAAAAAAATATTTCCTAATATTTAATCTGGACCTCTCTTTAGGCAACTTGTAGCTATGCCCATTTGTTCTTGTGGGTGACTGTATTTTTTTTAAAAACGTGTTATAGTCTAATTTATCCATTTCACTGATCATCTTATAAACTTGTATTGTCACCTCGAATTATTCTCTCTTCTAGACACTGTAGGCCGGTTTTCTGAGTCTTTCCTCATAACTGTAAATCTGGAATCCCACTAATAGCTTTGTCGCTCTTTTTTGTATTCTTTCCAGCATGTTTATATCCCCTCTATGATAAGGACTCCACACCTGTACACAGTACTCCAATCTAGGTCTAAGTAATCCCTTATACAGTTTGACTATTACTTCCTTACTCCTATGTTTAATGTTTCTTTTTATCATACCTAACATTGCATTTGCCTTTTTCACTACTACCTGAACTTGCTCACTCACCTTACCTGTATGATCTTTTATAATCCTTAGGTCCCTTTCATTGTCTATCTTTCTAATATTGTTCTCTCCCATTCTTGAATTATGTTCCATATTGGATCTACCCATGTGGATGACTATACATGTATCTACATTAAACTCCATTTGCCAGCTTACAGACCATTCTCGAATTTTATCTAAATCCGACATCAATATATCCACTTCCGCTTTAGATGAGACACTACTGCATAGTTTTGTGTCATCAGCAAATTTTGCAATCATGGATCTCATATCAATGTCCAAATCATTTATATATATCAAGAACAAAATTGGTCCCAAAACCGAGCCCTGTGACACACCACTTTTCACTTCACACCACTCAGAGTACTCCTTATTTATGCCCACCCTCTGCCTTCTTCCCGTTAACCAATTTTCAATCCATTTGGCAACTTCCCCACCTATTCCACGTGATTTTAACTTTCGAAATAATCTTTGATGAGGTACTCTATCAAAGGTCTTTGCACAATCGAGATAAATAACATCCACTGGCTCCCCTTTATCTATGATTTTAGTAACCTCCTCCCTGAATTCTAATAGATTTGTTAAGCATGATCTCCCTCTAGTAAACCCATGCTGACTACTTCTAATTGTCTAAATGCATTTCAATGTTTTCTTTGATTATTGGCTCTAACAATTTACAGACTATGCTCGTTAAACTCACTTGCCACGAGACAACGCAAAGAGGCGGGATGAGTAGATGTGTTGTTATCGCCAAGTGGGAGGCTTGTTCTGTCGTTGGGTGGAACTTCCTCAGTGTTTCAGAGACACACATTTGCTAACAATATCGATTGGGGGTTTGCCAACTGTGGAATTTTATCCACATTAATTATTAAATAAAACTGGAAGAAGAATTCAATCCTGTGGTACATCACTTAGTACTGGACACCAATGTGTCATAACGGCATTCGTCCTGCATCTTCGCTGTTTACGTGCGATGCACGAATGCCATCTTGTACTTGACCCTCCATACCATATTCCTCCATTACCTCCTACAGCTCACATTTGTTTACCCGGTCAAATGATTTTTCCTGATCAATGAAGGCCACGCAGAGTTTGTTATTGTATTATATGGTTTTTAACCCTTAATTGTCTGAAAGTAAATATAGCAACCATACATACCCTGGTTTTCCTGAATCATAATTGTGAAGTACTGAGCTGCGGCTCCACGATAACTCGAACTCGTTGCTCAAGGACTCGTGAAAATATTTTTTTCAACGTGGCTAAGGAGGGACTATAAGAGTTGCAATCTTTTCTGATGCTCTTGTTTTTTTCAAGTATGTACCACCACTGCTCTTTGCCAATCGACAGGTACCTTCCATTTAATCCACGTCTCATTTAAAGATCTTTGCAAGCCATCTCATCTCTACATTGTAACAAGATTTTGTGGCATCTGCAAATATGTTGTCTACACCTGGGACCTTCTAGTTAGGACTTCTTCTAATTCCCTCTTTTTTGCTCTAGTATTAATCTAATTTTTTGCGCCAAATATTTCGGGGCTTGTACCAATGAATAATGTTAGCGACAGCGAAAATCTTCCTCACAGAAATCAACTTAAACGTAAATTACCAAGCAATAAATCCATTAAGTCAAATACACAAACAAACTACTACCTTCAGAAACGTGAAGCCCAGATTTGCTTGATTGTCGTCAACTGCCTGCAACCAGTTTGGTTTCTTCTCATGGAGAGCATCAGACTCATCTTCCTGTTCGTCCAGGAATCCCAGCGTAGGCGTCGGGGCACGGTTGACCAAATCATACCGCCTTAAAACCTCATCACCCACTACTTCGAGTCTTGGCAACTTATCCATCCGCACGTTAAGTACTTATTCCCAGGGCTCTAACCCAAAAATAAAGATGAAAGCCTTAGGTGTGATTCGTTCCCCCAATTGCTGTTCATCTTGAACCTGCTTTCAGTGATTGAGGGTGTGTTCAAGTGACTGTAGAGCTGCTTTCAGTGATTGAGGGCGTGTTCAAGTGACTGTAGAGCTGCTTTCAGTGATTGAGGGCGTGTTCAAGTGACTGTAGAGCTGCTTTCAGTGATTGAGGGCGTGTTCAAGTGACTGTAGAACTGCTTTCAGTGATTGAGGGCGTGTTCAAGTGACTGTAGAGCTGCTTTCAGTGATTGAGGGCGTGTTCAAGTGACTGTAGAACTGCTTTCAGTGATTGAGGGCGTGTTCAAGTGACTGTAGAACTGCTTTCAGTGATTGAGGGCGTGTTCAAGTGACTGTAGAGCTGCTTTCAGTGATTGAGGGCGTGTTCAAGTGACTGTAGAACTGCTTTCAGTGATTGAGGGCGTGTTCAAGTGACTGTAGAGCTGCTTTCAGTGATTGAGGGCGTGTTCAAGTGACTGTAGAACTGCTTTCAGTGATTGAGGGCGTGTTCAAGTGACTGTAGAGCTGCTTTCAGTGATTGAGGGCGTGTTCAAGTGACTGTAGAGCTGCTTTCAGTGATTGAGGGCGTGTTCAAGTGACTGTAGAGCTGCTTTCAGTGATTGAGGGCGTGTTCAAGTGACTGTAGAGCTGCTTTCAGTGATTGAGGGCGTGTTCAAGTGACTGTAGAGCTGCTTTCAGTGATTGAGGGCGTGTTCAAGTGACTGTAGAGCTGCTTTCAGTGATTGAGGGCGTGTTCAAGTGACTGTAGAACTGCTTTCAGTGATTGAGGGCGTGTTCATGTGACTGTAGAACTGCTTCCAGTGATTGAGGGCGTGTTCAAGTGACTGTAGAACTGCTTTCAGTGATTGCGATTGGGATCAAGTGACTTTAACTAGACATCTGTCTTTCTCTGTTATTGATCCTAAAAACATGCATTTTTCCTGTGGCAACCTATGGATGTGAAACATGGACGATTACAAAAGCACTAAGAGCGAAGATCGGTGCTTTTGAGACACAGGCGCTACAGAAGAATCCTGAAAATTCCCTGAACAAAATAAAACACCAATAAATCTATCCGGCAAAAACCTGAATGTAGAGGACAATTGGCTCATACATGATGTAATGTCCCGAAAAATGAGGTTTTTGTATACTTTCTACAACGAGTTTTACATTTCAAAGACAAATTTTCCAAGAAATATAAATATTTCCTAGTGAATGATGAATTATTGTTTTGAAATTCTTTTCAGCAATAACTATATATCAAATTCAATTACTTTAATGTTAGTTTCATCCTAGTTTGTTCCTGGGAAACGAATGATTTAATTTTTTACATTTATGCATTATATCTTATTTCTACTTAACTATAATGTTATCTTTGTAATAATATATCATTGTAAAAGCGGAAAACTGACACAAACACTTGAAAATAGATTGAATACCTTTGAAAATAGATGCCCTAGTAGTGATTTGGACATAAGCGAAAAATAATTTATGACTGATGAGCACGTTTTATTACAGTCCAAGGAAAATTATGTTTCTAATGTCATCAGGAAAAAACGTTGGACGTACACCGAATACATGCTCCAGTGAACAATAAAAAACGTTGGACGTACACCGGATACATGCTCCAGTAAACAATAAAAAACGTTGGACGTACACCGGATACATGCTCCAGTGAACAATAAAAAACGTTGGACGTACACCGGATACATGCTCCAGTAAACAATAAAAAACGTTGGACGTACACCGGATACATGCTCCAGTGAACAATAAAAAACGTTGGACGTACACCTGATACATGCTCCAGTGAACAATAAAAAACTTCTCCTTCAGGCGAGTTTGTGGAAAACTAGCGACAACTGGAAGCGGAGTAGACTCAATACAGAACTATAACAGGGGAGGGTACAGCCATAGGACTAGGGACAATGCAAGAACTACAGAGAGTGGCGGCGGACCAATCGAACTGGACAATTTTGAGTTCTGCCTTATGCACGGTTTTTGGGGCTGAAAGATCATAGAGAGATTATATGTCTATTTACTTAATCACTTCTTTGGATGTCAAAGTCTTTTTGGTGAACTGATGATTTGCCTGTTGTGTCTACCAACATTTTCTTTTTCTGTTTTCGCCGTTTATCCTGAAAACGACGTAACGTTGTGTTTACAGTTTACAACGAGGCTGAGATATATGCACATTTCGGTCCGACACAGCTAGCGTTTGTAGGTACCGGGTTTGCTGTCCCACTGTGGTCTTTATTCTCTTAGCCAGACTATACTAGTGCAGTTTGTTTCCTGGGCCGTCACTTAGAATAGGAATAGCGTCTTTTTCAGCTTTGGTTCGCTGATCCTGAGGCAAGCAGCAGCCAGCTTGTAGTTTTTGTCTGAAGTCAGCTTATTTAGTGTGCTGCATCTTTGCCCCATGTGTCTACATTTGATGTAGGGTGTAAATGTTTCTGGAGCTGGGCGTTCAAGCCAGTCGCAAGCGATGATGGCAACATCGTTAGACGGTTTGGGTCTTGATGATGTAACTTTTGTATTTGGATTATAGTGAGGAAGTAAATGCGCTGGTCATCAAACTCACACTCTGGTCCCGAACTAGCTTGGACCAGTGGCAAGACTTAACTGGAAATAATTCAGGATGCAGGCACACTGGTCGTATCTCTTTGAGACCAGGGGTCACTTTAAACCTGCGGGGCTCGAACCCACGCCCTTTCCGTTCATCGCTTTGAGAGGCGAGCGCTTTACCTTTCGACCACATCGACCCGCAGAGGGTTTCTCTATACACAACAGGTTTTTGTCCTGTCGGAGTTTTGTATCGTGCAACGTCATGAGTTGGATAACCTTCTACTTTAAAAGGATTGGATTACTATGTTGTTGTTGTTGGCGAATGCCCACAATGAGTAGGTCACCCTTTTTAGTAGGTTACCCTTCTCCTGTTTGCGCACTGAAATGAACGTTAAGTGGCAGTAGCTTTTCTCACATCGTGAGTGCCGTTCTATGTTAGACGTTTCTAACAGCTTATTCTCATTGCAAGAGAAACCTATTCATGTATCTGTCACAATCACAACCCTTCATAAAACCATCGGACAAGCATTGTATCTCTTTTCTGTCGACATCATATCTATACTTACTGATTAAGCCAAGCGTATGTATATCTCGATTTCTAGCATCAGCCCTTCATCAATAAATTAAGTATATTACTTTACATCTACAAGTTACAAACTTGCAACTGACTATTGCAAAGAAGAGTTCGGATATCTAGGAGGCATAACCGATTGATAACAGAATGAAAGAACA
This sequence comes from Ariolimax columbianus, assembly GCA_036924085.1. Classification (NCBI taxonomy): domain Eukaryota; kingdom Metazoa; phylum Mollusca; class Gastropoda; order Stylommatophora; family Arionidae; genus Ariolimax; species Ariolimax columbianus. Next base: position 21,050,910 of record JAVGWX010000021.1, read on the forward strand.
GACAGAAGAAAGAAATCATAAATATTATCGAATAAGATCTCGGGAGACACGGGGACACACTATCTACCAACATCACTAACTAAGGCATCAAAGGGATCTAGGGAAAACACGGGGACACACTATCTACGAACATCACTAACTAAGGCATCAAAGAGTTGTAGGGGAGACACGGGGACACACTATCTACAAACATCACTAATTAAGGCATCAAAGAGTTGTAGGGGAGACACGGGGACACACTATCTACAAACATCACTAACTAAGGCAACAAAGAGTTGTAGGGGAGACACGGGGACACACTATCTACAAACATCACTAACTAAGGCATCAAAGGGATCTAGGGGGGACACACTATCTACAAACATCACTAACTAAGGCATCAAAGGGATCTAGGGGAGACAGAATGACATCCAAACAATTAACATTGATAAGGCATCAAAGGGTTTTATGCGAGACACAAGGACATACACATTACTAACTAAGGCAACGAGGGATTGTAAGGGCGACAAAGGTATAACGATCAGTAGAAATGTGCATACCTATACATCTATCTATCTTCAATCCACGTATGTCGTTAAACGTTTCATATTTTTTGTTTTTTGTTTTTTTGGCAGGTGAAAATCCACTAGTGACTTGCCAGGTCAATCCTAATTTCTTTTATGCTCTGGAATATACGATCGCCTTTTTTAGAAAATTAGAGCAAGGTAGACCCGCAGCCTGTCAGGCGCTATCTAAGCGATCCGCTAACCCAATAACCAATACCTGTTGTTATGGCCACAGTCCCCCTTTTTTGCGACATATTCTCCGTGGGGAAAGAATCCCTAGAATAATTTGAGTAGATTTTTTACTTGAATTTTGCCCGAGTAGCGGCCTTTACTCCTTCTCCTTTCGATTTCCAACTGCTAAGGTATTTTTAACTGCACACTGGTGTCTGATCTCACTACTCAGAGATCAGAGGAAATAATTGCCGGATGATCCACGTGAAAATATACCGGTGCCTCCACCAGGATTTGAACCTGTGGCCTCCAGCATCCGAGGCGAACATCTTACCTCGAGACCACTGGATCCCCCAACGCATACCAACTTTATTATAAATGTCAAAAAGACGAACGAAACAACACGCGAAATTATTTTTTTAAAAAGCTGCCACTAGAAAAGACTAAAAACTTGTTTAAAGGTATGGTCAGATATCCTAAGTAGCATGTCCTTTTACAGAACCTAGCTTCTTATAACTGCCACCTGTTGGCTTGGCTTCGTTCGTTCTCAATCTCACACTACCAAACCCTGAAAGGGCTTAAAGTAGCAGAATTTAGTCCAGATAACAGAATGCTTTGTGTCGTAGTTTACAGCTTGACTGCGATATTTGCACCTCTCGGTCCAACACATCCGACTTCAGCAAGCATTTTATGAATACCGGGTTAGCATTCCCTCTTCGATCCCTTCTCCTTAGCCAGTCTGTCCTGCTGCAGCCTGTTATCCAGGATCACCGCGTGGAGGTGTAGAAGGGTCTTGGCAGCTATGGGTCGCTGACCACTGCAGCTCATGAGCTGCTCAGCATCTTGATCCCCAACCGTCACCTATTTGGCTGTTACAAGTTTCTTGGTAAGTGTGCAGTACGGTAGGTTGCCATTACTTTCCGTACGAGGAGTAGCATTTAACTTGAGAAAAAAACCCAATGTCTGCCAAACTTGACACAAGTGGGAATCGAACCCGAAACGTTGGGATTGTGAAAATTGAGTGAGTTTCACCCCTAGCCATGCAGCCTTCTGTCAGATACCGTACCAAGATCACAACGCTATGACCAACAAGCCTTCATCAGGGACAATTCGCATAACACAAATATTAGCTAGCGTCTCACAAAGGAAAGGATAAATCCATAAAATAGAGATAGGAACATTTACAGGGGGAGAAATAGGTAGTTTGCTATCTGGCGCCACGTGACTACAGCCTAGGTCACCCGTCACGATATTTGATGTGCTATAAAGACCCATCGGCGAACAAATAAATAGAGATTTGTACGTTCATTTCTCCATGTTATGTATGCATCTCCTCCAGAGTAGGTATTTATATATATATATATATATATATACATACATACATACATACAAACATACATAAATACATACATACATACATACATACATACATACACACAGATATTTATATATACAAACACATATATATTTGCGGTGGTCGCTGTGGTCGAGAAGAAAGGCCCTCGCTTTTTAAATCGATGAAGGGAAACGGGGTACGATCGAACCTCACAAGTTTCAAGCAATTCCTACTCTCAATGGAGGTGAGACCAAAGTTCCTGCATCCTGAGTTCCCTCCAGTGGTCTTGACTTATATCTTGCCACTGGTCCAAGGTAACTTGGGACCAGCGCAGTTTCTTCCTTACTATAATTCAAATACAGCGCAAGATACATTAATGGGGAAAAAACATGAAAAAAAATGTACAAGTTGATTAAGGCTGAGTTTAATCAAAATTTAAAAAGTAGTTATGGTCAGATACCGCACCGAGACCAGAACACAAAAAAAACCTACATTACGACCAATAGGCCTTCATCAGGGACAACAATACTGAACTAACAAATTACCATATAAGGAAAAAATGGTTAACTTATCTGATAGTAGACCCAGTCTGTCTAAGCGACCGGTTGGGTCAGATGCTTGACTGAAAATGAAGGAGGCCGGTCAAACACAAGGTGGCCAGGAGAGCGTAAGAAGTGGAGGGGAACGCGCTGGATAAGCCAATGGTGGCCAAATATGGAAACGACCAAATAGGGATCCAGATGGGAGAACAAAGAGAAGGCGATATAAGCCGGGAGGGCGTGAGAACAAAGAGAAGGTGATATAAGCCGGGAGGGCGTGAGAACAAAGAGAAGGTGATATAAGCCGGGAGGGCGTGAGAACAAAGAGAAGGTGATATAAGCCGGGAGGGGGTGAGAACAAAGAGAAGGTGATATAAGCCGGGAGGGCGGAAGAACAACGAGAAGGTGATATAAGCCGGGAGGGCCTGAGATTAATATATGAGGAGGGGGGGGTGTGGGGGCAAAGGAAGACAAATAGATGGGGGCCAGTATGAGGTTTTAAGATTAGGTATGGAAGATATTAATGCCATGCGGTTGGAGACAGCCCATACTCGAGATAAGTCTGTTCTCAAGGTCGAATCGATGACGATCGTCAGAGAAGCAAGAAACTAGACCAGTGACACTAACGTCAGCCATACCTCGGTGTCAGAGAAGCAAGAAACTAGACCAGTGACACTAACGTCAGCCATACCTCGGTCCTCAGGACCATTGAAGTGGCTGGCCATTGGGGAACCAGTGCGGTTGCGGATGTCGTTGAGGTGTTGGCGGAAACGGTCCCGCAGTTCCATACCAGTTTCCCCAATGTATGTCATACCATACTGGCGGCAGATGATAGGGTAGATGAGGTTACGAGAATTGCATGAGAATCCATCTTTGATGAAGAATTCTGCTTTTGGAAAGGTGATGGAGCGAGAACGGATGACATGAGGGCGGTAACACAGTCACGTGCATTTTTGCACAGCCTGGTGCCTGGGAGGATATGAGGGCTGGTGTGTAGGCGACTGCTGACGAGGAAGTCCCTCAGGTTTCTGTCCCGTTTGTAGGCGACTACTGACCAGTAAGTCTCTCAGGTTTCTGTCCCGTTTGTAGGCGACAAGGGGGGGGGGGGGGTGTGGGGGGGGGGGAATCGGGAAAAACTTTACGAGTGGCAGGATCAGAGTGAAGAATAGGAAGATGGCGGAATAGATTATCCCGGACATAGGCGCAATGAGGGTGATAAGTGAGAACAAGTTTCACACGGTCAGAGGGAGGACGGTGAGGGGGAGTGAGGGAGTCTTGACGGGAGATAGGAAGAACCCGCTGGAGGGCGTAGGAGAGAGTGGTCGCAGGGTAGAGTCGCTTGCGGAAGAAGTCAAGCATCTCGTGGGCCCTGACAGAGGCGTCGAAGGCGGAGGAGTTGGGAGAAAGGTAGCGAATCGCGGCAGGATTGAGAATGGGATGAAGTGTAGAGGAGGTAGTTGTGGGTGCCAGTGGGTTTGTAGTAGACAGTGGTGGAGAGACCTGAAGGGCAGATAGAGACAGTGATGTCCAGAAAGTGGACATACTTGAAGGAAATGTCAGACGTGAACTTGATAGCGGGATGGAAGTCATTGACAAAGTTGATACAGTTTAGGATATCCTTGTCAGACATGTCAGAAATGTAAACCCCATCTTTTTAAACGGCATAAAATAAAAGAAACAATTTAAATGAAAAACGAACAATGTCAATAATATATAAAAAGATACATTAACAAGACAAAATAGTCTAATGGTGTCAGCTTTGTGATGAGTAACTAACTTGTGTATGTACCTATCTATAAGATGAATTTAAATATTAGCGATATACCTCGGTTACTTTATAAAGATGTGCACAGGAACTAACAATCAAATATCAATCAAATATCAATCAAATATCAACCAACAATAATTGACCTCTCTCGGTCGACATATCTATTCAAAACGTGCATTGAATATACCGGTTTATCTTTCACAATGCTACTTTAATTATGTATATAAAGTCCATTTGAAATATACCACATACTTATAGAATGTTCCGGATACTGAATTCTTAATTTACCATAGACATATAAGTGTCCAACTAACTCTATCAAAGGTTATGTTCTATTGTCTTCTTCTTCTACTTAAAGTAACATTTCGGTCTTATCTTTCCAGTGTTTTGTCAACTGTTGAACATTGTTTTGCTTTTATTAATTGCAATCGCCAAAGGATTATTTCACACAGTTTATAAAGCAGACGACTGGAATATTCGTGTATCACATTCACATTTTCACAATATTTTCGGTGCTTAGACCGGTAGATGTGTTGTATGTGAGGAAGCCAACCATATTATGTTGTTGCCCGATCTATTGCAACGCTGTACCAATGAGTTCATGTTATTATTTATATTTGTAAACATTAGTGCATGTATCCTGTTATTGCTTGATCTCTAAATTAAAATTCCAAATTGCCTTAGGCGATTACATTTAAAAAATGCAATTTATGATTAATGTTTGTCGAGGTTAAAGTTTCAGGTGCAGTTTTGTAGTAAGCATTCAAATATTCAAGCCACAGGTCATATGTAATGTCTCTGATCCTATCTTGTGGCAAGTAATCTAAGTAGTTTCACAATGTGGTATGCACTGTAATAACAGTTGGAAGAAAGGGCATTTTTTTAAAGAACAAAATACGATATTTGCACAAAGAGACAGTGTCGATAATAAACAGTATTGGCAGTCTTAAAAACAGCATAAAATAACAGAAACAATTTAAATGAAAAACGAACAATGTCAACAAAATATAAAAAGACAATGTTGATAATTACAAAAAGCAGTATCGATAAAAAAACTAACAAACCTCGATAATAACAGAAACAAAGTAGATAATACAAAACATAATGTTGATAATTAAAATAATTGCATCGATAAAAAAAATAAACAATGTCGATAATAAAAGAAACAAAGTCGATAATAAAAGAAACAATGTCGATAATAAAAGAAATAATAACTTAACTTAACGTCTTTATACTGGTTTAGAAGACTCATCAGGGTCTGTATACAACCAGTAACAGTTGCATTACCTGGCTCTAAAAGCTATGCCCATCCAATCTATTCTTCAATGTATTAACTGACTGTCTCCACTACCTGCACTTCATCCCTGGCATTCACCACTCCATGACTAAAAAAGTATTTCCTGGTATTCGATCTGGATCTTTCTTTAGTTAATTTGTAGGTATGCCCTCTTGTTCTTGTTGGGGGTTGTATTTTGAAATAAACGTGTTATAGTCTATTTTAACCTTTCCTGTGATTATCTTATAAACTTGTATTAAGTCACCTCAAATTCTTCTCTTTTTTAGACACTGTATGCAGGTTTATCTGAGTCTTTCCTCCTAACTGTAATTCTGGAATCCCAAATCAGTTTTATCGCTCTTCTTTGTATACTTTCCAGCATGTTTATATCTCCGTAATATGATAACGTGAATATTTCAAAAATTAATTGGATAATAAAATAAATAATGTAGATAATACAAAAGAAATAATGTAGATAATTTTAAAAAACTGAATCGATTAAAAAACTACAAATGTCTATATTTAAGAAAATAATGTAGATAATACAAAAATAATTAACATAATAACAAAACAATTGTAGATAAAAACAGAAACAATGTCGACAATATTAGAAATGATGTAGATAATACAGAAAATAATATAGATAATAAAAGAAACAGTGCAGATAATCACAGAAATAATGTAGATAATTTAAAAAATAAGTCCAGTTCAGGTGCCATCTCCGCATCGAAGCTCGGCTGCAATGGATCCTCAGTGTACCCTATCTCTTGCCGTAATTGTACAATCTGAGAGGCTTTTTCCAGTCAATCTCCTGATGTTATCCACCAACTTAAAACGTTGCTTGCCTCTTGAACGACTGCCTTCCACCCTACCCTCCAGTATGTTCTACAACGTGACTGTCTAACCCTGACCCTAATTCTAACCCTAACCCTAACCCTGACTTCGATCATTTATTCTCATTTCCTCCCCAACTTTCCCAATACCTTCAAATTTGTTTTCTTCTCTTTCCAAGAAATGCGACATCTGTTTTACACTCACATTTCGGAGGCTTCAATACTCTTTTCCAACGCAATATTTATTGTCCATGTTTCTGCGCCATAAAGTAGTGACGAGTAAACATAACTCTGATAATTCTCACTTTCAAATTCTGATTTATATGTCTGGATGTCAGTATGTGTCGCATATTGCAGAATATCATCTTGTCCATACCTATTCTCTTTCTGATTTATTTTTCACAGCTACCTTTTTCCGTTATCATATGACATAGATGATAGGAAAAACTGTGTACCATCGTCGCTGTACATGTCTGTGACCCGGAAGGAAAAGATGTCAGTCTGCCTGTTGCAATGACAGCATGCAGTATAGCCATCTCGACCGTCCGTTCTACTCTAGATGCAGTGCTGAAAAAACGAAGGGATGACGTGTCAATATGCTGAAACAAATGTGAATCAAGTTGATTTTTTGGGCAAATTAGGAACAGAATTTAGCATATTTCCTCGTCACAACATAGAAATGCAAAAATGTCAGCAGAAGGGTTAATGTCAATGCTAGAAGGCTCGCTAAGCCAAGTTACATGTAGCCAAGTTACATGTAGCCAAGTAACATGTAGCCAAGTCGCGTGTAACCAAGTTGTTGTAGGCAAGTCTCATATATCCGGGTCACGTGTAGTCAAGTTGCGTGTAGTCAAGCCACGGGTTGACAAGTCACGTGTAGCCTAGTCGCGTGTAGCCAAGCCACGTGCAGTCAAGTTGCGTGTAGTCAAGTCACGTGTAGTCAAGTTGCGTGTGATCAAGGTACGTGTAGTCAAGCCACGGGTTGACAACTCACGTTTAGTCAAGGTACGTGTAGTCAAGTCACGTGTAGCCAAGCCACGTGCAGTCAAGTCACGTGTGGCAAAGCCACGTGTGATCAAGTCACGTATGGTCAAGTCACGTGTGGCCAAGTCACGTGTGGCCAAATCACGCATAGCCAAGTCACGCGTAACTGAGTCATGTGCAGTCAAGTTACGTGAAGCCTTCCACTGGCGTGAGATACATTTCAATATCCAATACGATAATGAAGATAATAATAAACATACATACCTTTTTGCTGATTGAAAATTTGAAACTCTATTTTGCAAAGATGGACTGCCTGTGGACAGCTTACTGTTCTGGACTTGGTGTACTTCAACGCTAGACGTTTAAAGAAATGGTAACGTGTGTCTTTACTTGTCTAATAATCGTACGTGGTTACTTGGCCAATCCTACTCTACTCTGCGGTAGATGAGACCACAAAGATCACCATATTGTTGTATCTGCCTTCCCTCACCATGTATGGCTTCAGTATATGGTTTCGGTATATGGTTTCAGTCTATGGTTTCGGTCTATGGTTTCAATCTATGGTTTCAGTCTGTGGTTTCGGTCTATGGTTTCGGTATATGGTTTCAGTCTATGATTTCAGTTTATGGTTTCGGTATATGGTTTCAGTCTATGGTTTCAATCTATGGTTTCAGTCTATGGTTTCGGTCAATGGTTTCGGTCTATAGTTTTGGTCTATGGTTTCAGTCTATGGTTTCCGTCTATGGTTTCAGTCTATGGTTTCAGTCTATGGTTTCGGTCTCCAAGTGACTGCCATTTATTGTCTGTTCATTCTGTCGTCCTGGTTGTCGTGGCGGTCTGGATATATCACTCTTGGACTCCCATCATGGCCGTGGGATCTATGACTCTTGGACTCCCATCATGGCCGTGGGATCTATGACTCTTGGACTCCCATCATGGCCGTGGGATCTATGACTCTTGGACTCCAATCATGGCCGTGGGATCTATGACTCTTGGACTCCAATCATGGCCGTGGGATCCGATCCTCTCTCATTCTACAGACACTGCAGACATCACCACAGTTGTGACTGCTCTACTAAGGCCTACAGGAGTTTCGCTTCGAGATCGTGTTGTATTGTCTGGTTAAATACATTAGCATCTTTTGACACTTGGACCACATTTCTACAGAGCTTTACTTTTTGGGAATTAAAGCTGGCTGTTTTGGCCATCACTTACATTCGTATTTTAGGATATGTACGAGGGGCGTTCAAATCAAACCGGGACTTTTCGTTCATGAATTACCTGAATAGGTTATAGCGTGGAATTACTATCATTAGCTAAGGACACTTGTGTCCTAGTACTACTTGATGACCCACTTTCCATGAAACAGTCCGATGACAGATAAATCAAAATGGCGACAAAACTGTTAGAGCTTGCATGGAACAACATAGTGTGATGAGGTTTCTTGTGAAAAAAGGCGTGAAACCTGCTTAAATTTACAGAAGACCACAATCCCTATACGGTGATAGGACATTCAGCTGCAGTAACACATGTCAATAGTGTACACATTTTAGAGAAGACCTTACATCTGTGAGTGATGATCTCGGCCGTTGTGGCTTTCAACCTACCACAGTCATTATTTGTGGAATATCCTTATTGTGGGAGGTCCTATCCTGGAATATCGACGCATAACGTATAGCGAAATTGCACAAGAGGAAAGTTTTTCTCTTGGTACATTCAAAACTATTATTCATAAACATTTGCATTTTCGATAGGCTGGTGCACGTTGGGTGCCAAGACAGCTTTTCTCTTTTAAAAGACAGAGAAGAGTTCAAGTTTGCACCTCATACGGCTCACAGTACTATGTGTCATCTGCAGCACCTCGGCAGGGAGGTATTGCCACATCCACCATACAGCATAAACCTTGATCCAAGCAAATTTTACCGGTGTTGACCACTAAAATAATTCCGGGGAGGTCAGCATTTCAGCACTGATGACAAAGTGAAACAGGCTGTCCTGGATTGGTTCAGACATGCTGACAAATCTTTCTACACTGAAGCTTTTCAAGCATAACTTAATAGCTGAGATAGTGCCTAAATATTGCTGAAGATTATATCGAAAAAAATGCCATTTTGACTACTTGACAAAAAAATTCCTTTCAAAAACATGTTCTGGTTTGACTTGAACGCCCTACGTACATATGTGGTACATATGACCGGTACACATTCATCTATGTTTTATTACGTATTACTTTTGTGTTAAGGAATCATCTGTTTATTGCATGTAAGCGTCTACAAGTCGATGTGTGCGTCAAACTCTTCTGTGCTGACTCGATTATGATGGTCTATTGCAGCTCTAAGATATTTGGGTAGGCTGACCTGTTCCAGTAGACAATTTCCCAGGGTTATCTGAAGTTTACATTCCTATATCGCGAACATTAAAGATTTTGTTGTTAAGCTTCTTTCCAGTCTTGCAAGTAGGTCTAGAGATATGCGTCTGACTTGGTTATCAGGGTCAGTTCATCTGCCAATGCGTCTAATAACATCAGTGTGGTCAGACGATCTGTGCATCCATATGTAATTAGATCACGTAAATTATAATTGGATCACATACTCACTTGTGATCACGTACTCAGTCGATCTGTGCATTCACATACAGTTATTTCCCAAAGTGTCCTACATATACGACACACATTCAGATCTCTTACTGTTCACATGGTTTCCAACATGCACACCTGTAGAGCGACTGGCCAAAACTCGAGGTGTATGCTGGCCCAGTCACCCCGCAAATTCACTCACTCACAGACTACTGACAGCCTATCAGTTTTCTTTCCAGCCTGTCTCCTTGAGTTCATCTTTACAGAGTATTTTATAGTCTCAAGCAACAACATGGCTGTCCAATGACCCTCTGTTGGTTGTCTGATATAACCATCACTATAATTTGAAACTACGCCCAACTAATTGTTATTGGATGACTATCCGTGTCACTCTGAACGTCGTAGCCGGTCGTAGCCGGTCGTAGCCGATCGTGGCGGCATCTGACTGTCACCAACCTCCCCCATCCCTCCCCAACTACCCTAATTCGGAAAGCCAGTGTGGTTAAATACGAACCCCCACCTTAGGTCTGAACCCCCCCCCCCTCCCCCGCCCCTCTTTGTACCAGACATAGAACTCTACCTAATTCCCTCGTTTCCCTTGTCGACCCAGTGCTGAGACGAATATTGACCTAGCCACACATTCAGACAACCTTTGTTCCGAGAGTAGCCAGCCCAATATCCGTGCTGTAAACGTGCATGCTCCAGCTGGAACTGTCACATTAATACTCATTTACATTTCACTATGAAACACAATCAGTCACTGAACAAGAAGACCCGCCACGTTCTGCGATATGAACGCGGAAAACTCAACAACCACAACCCACCCACATTGTGACTAGGTACACTATCTCCCATGATTGTATCTGCCCCTAAACCATAAGTCCAAGTGTACCATTTAACACCCATATCAGACCAAAACGACTTTGTTCCGTCTTCAATGGTGATCTGAGTGCTCTTTGTTACGGTCGCCAAGAGCAGCAAGCCAATCAATTAGACCACTCTTGCGTGAGTGAGAACTTCGACGAGGTAGCGAATGCCTGTTTGTATTTCCTAGTGAAACAGACGGTCTCCCGAGATGATCTCATCTCCTTGTCAATACTCATGATGACTTGCCGCGTTCTGCGATGTGAACGCGGGAAAACCAACAGCAAAAGCAATCCACCAGCCTCCCGACACTAGACCTCTTGCCCCTATCTACGTCTGAGACCATAACTCTCTAAATTAAACACCAACAATACTTTTAACACAGGTAAAACAAGGCATGTATTTTTCACACAAGTAAAACAATATGCACATCAATCATTATCACTATACTCATTGATCACATTATACTGTTCATAAATTATTTAATTAATTATAATGTCTCTCAAAAGGTTGGTTATGATCACTTCTATAACTGACTAAGATTACTTCTAAAGGTCTGTGCAAGTAGCACAGGTCTTACTCTAGTACTAACCTATACCCAGGGTTCTCATCATGTGGTCGGAATCTAGCAATTGTTCTATTCACTGTCTATCTCTGTGCGTTGATATAATGGATGTCTATCGACATTTTCTCAGGGCGAGCTATCACATAACATGTCAGAGAATAAAGTGTTACGCCTGACACATACCAATACGACAGCTAACGCAGAGGTGAAGATTTTCTGTAGAACTATCTGTCCTCTCAGCTTACTAAAAATGGATGTTTACTGGACCTCTTGTGTCGTCTCTCGTAAGGCAGTCGGTGACTGCATTTGTGCTCTGTCTGCAGCTGTGCTCGTGTCTATGACAGTGTTCGTGTCTGCGGCTGTGCTCGTGTCTATGACAGACGACAATGGTTGTGCTACTGTGGTTGTCAGGACGAGGAAACCCACAAATCACAACGGTCGTCTTAGGACAACAACTTCGTGTTGCAGCAACACGTCTCCGTCTGACAAGAATGAAGTCCGGTCACTCGAGCAAGATGTTAGCGACGACGACTTGAACAGAACATCACACACAGACATATTCTTACATGTGTGTGGTCTCTCGTTGCCTTTCCGTGTTGGTCTGCTTCAGTGGCTTCTAACTCTATGACTCTACTATTGTCACTCACTGGCTAAGTTTCTGTAGCTTTTAACTATCTACTTGTTCTAGACTAAGTGCTACTCACTACACTGTCTGGTAGGACACCCTTGCCTGTTGCTTCTGATCTGTCTACTATACTGTCTCACTCCAGCTTATATGCTCAGATTTTCTATCTTAAGGTAATGACTTCGCTTTCTTGAGTTCATTTCCTACCAACTTTATTTGAACTCGCGTGTCCCAAAGAAAGGCTGCATTATCTTCCAAACACTGACTGACCGCTTGTTGACGGGGATTCCCAGTTCAAACCGTGAGAATTCGACCTACATTGGTCGGCCAGCCCTAAAATTGCATTGTTTGATAGTTGAGGACCATGTCTCGTTCAATGTACTAAACTCTCGGGCCGGGTTCTCAAGTTATGCTTGGGTACCACGAACGGTATTTTCAGGGCTTCCCTGGCTTTGGCTCGTTGTACACCTGTAACTCTGTTACACAATTACAACTTTATATGACTGTTATGTTTGTTTAAATACACATGTTTAATACACCATCCACCACTTCGTCATATATCATATTTTGTAATCAATTAAATATACACGTAATTCAGCTTCATTTTAACTTTTACTCGGTGTATAAATGCTGTGTGTATATATATATATATATATATATATATATATATATATATATATATATATATATATATATATATGTTGTATCTAAATGATGTATATAAATATATGTCACACTCACCTAAATATTTTTCTACAAGGATAATTTAAAAATCGATACAAAACAGTCAAGCATGTTTATTGAGATGTGACATTTCTAAAACTATACACAGACACAAACGTATCACATTGTCAAGATACTCTTTGAGCATGATCATAGGTGTCTAAGATTGTCAACGTACCATTCACACTTAAGTTCTACAGAAAATCTTCACCTCTGCGTTAGCTGTCGTATTGGTATGTGTCAGGCGTAACATTTTATTCTCTGACATGTCATGTGATAGCTCGCCCTAAATATGTAAACTTCTATACTTGTTCCATTGATGGTTATATTCTTTTGCGTTTGCTACTTGTCTTTTTCGATAGTCTTTGACTTCAATGTGTTAATTTCCGCACCAAACACTGGCCGTGCTGTTAATTTTTTCCAAGTAGCGTTATTCAAAGTATATCTCGCCATTAGTTGTTGCTGATATCTGGATCTCGTCTTCCAGTGCTCCCCCTTTACGATAAGAAGTATTGTTCATTACCAGACTGAAAATGTTTTGTTTATTCAGATCTTCTGAAGATTGTACAATAATAGTTAGTTACCTATCAACAACCACAATATCCAATGAACAAAGAAGTGTATTTGCCCTACTTTCGATTATATAACTATGGAAGCTAGTCAGAGCCATGAAAGACGAAACTCCGTCAAACAAACAAATACCCATCAAGCAGGGCGAAAACTTGCTCACTGGAAAAAAAGCCGCAAACGCCTTTGTTGAGCACTATGCCAGAGCGAACAACATAGATGTGCCTTCAGAAAGGCATACATACATTAATGAAGAGCAAAAGGGGCACGACAACATCAATATGGCACCAGAAGAGCATATGATGGCAAAATTAACAATGAACTAAATGGAAGAGGCCATGAGAACATTAATGAAAAGGAAATCTCCCGAAAAAGACAGGATAACAAACGAAATGCTGATGGGGCTGGGCCAAACAGCAAAGAGGAAACTGCTATCAGTCCTGAACCGAAGCTGGAAAAGGGGTATTGTACCCCAGGCATGGAAAGACGCAGTACTTGTACCAGTACCAAAGAAAGGAAAAGACAAAACAGAACCAAATGGATACAGGCCTATCAGCCTACTGAGCTGTGTCGACAAACTGATGGAACGTATGATAAACACCAGACCAATTTGGCATCTGGAAGAAAAACGCATACTAATTCCACAGCAAGCAGGCGTTAGACGGCACATATCCACTGAGGACCAGATCATCCTCATAGCCCAGGAAATAGAAGATGCCTACCAGGAACAGAAACACACAGTAGCCGTTTGGGTGGACCTGGAAAAGGCATTTGACAAAGTCTGGAAAGATGAACTGAGAGTCAAGCTACGAAGAAGTGAAGTTTTTGGGAAAATGTACAAGAGGATCCACCACTAACTCAAAAACAGAACAGCCAGAGTTCAAGTACAAGGGCAGATGAGCAAAAAGGTGACACTTGAGCAGGGAGTACCCCAAGGGGGAGTACTGTCACCCACACTCTTCCTTCCTGGTGTATATAAATAACATTACAGAGAATATACCAAGAAGAGTCCATAGGTAAATGTTTGCAGACGATCTGGCTATGTGGACCTCTGAAAAGAATCTCACCATAGCAAGAAATCGGATGCAGCAGGCCCTAACATCGCTGGAAGAGTGGGCGAACTCATGGCTGGTCAAAATAAACGAGGAAAAAACCACATGTACAATATTTTCGCTATCAATCAAACCCCAACGGACGGCGTGGCCTAGTGGATAAGTGGCACGGCTCACAATCCGAAGGTGCTGGGTTCGATCCCCATCACAGCACCTGCCGTTACCCCGGGGAAGCAAACCCTTAGAAAATGCAGGAGGAAGCAGACCCTTACATAAAATGCATGCTGAAGTCGGATGCATTGGGCCGACAGGCGCAAAATAAAAACCACAGTGCAACGCACACCGCCTTGGGGATTAGAGAAATAAGGCGAACGCAAAAAAAAAAAAAAAAAAAAAAAAAAAAAAAAAAAACCCCAACACACCAAATTAAGTCTAAACGGCAAATACCTGCAGCCAAACGACAACCCAAACTACCTGGGAGTCACATTTGATCGGCGCATGACATGGAAAAGTCAGATCGAGAGAAACCGAATGAGAGCCAGAGAAAGAATGGCAATCATGAGGAAACTTGCTGGCACAAGCTGGGGAGCAGACGAAGGCATACTAAAGAAACTGTACACTGGAAGAGTGAGACCAGTTCTCGAGTATGGCATTGCGGCATGGACAACAGCAACAAAGGCGAACTTCGATAAAGTTAGCAAACTCCAAAACCAAGCCATGAGAGTTATAACAGGAGGCATGAAGTCAACGCCAATTGTAGAACTTGATAGATTACAAAACTGCAATCCATGATCGACAGAAGAGACTGCAGAGCCGAGCTGCAATCAGAGAAACTCAGAAGACTGACTGACCATCCAATGCACCAGCGACTAAACAATTTCGGAAATTGGAAACTAAAGCGAAGAAACTTTGCAGAAATAGCCAAAGCAAAGATGCACGAAAACCCCATGAACGCACTAACACCAAAGCTCATCCCTACTGTACGAAAACCTACCTGGAGGCAGCATATATTTCCAGAGGTGGTAGAAAATATACCAGGTATTGGAAACACAAACTGCCAGTCAGAAAAAGAAAGAAGAGATACTACCCTGAGTTACATAACGGAAAACTACCAAAGCATGGACTGGACCCATGCATACTATGACGGTTCTGTAACAAATACAACATAGAACGGAGAGGCAGGAGCATTCCTGAGCCTACCAAATGGCAGAAAAATAACACTTTCATTCGCTACTGGAAAATACACAAGTAATTTCAGAGCGGAGGCAGAGGCACTGAGGGTGGCAGTGGAAGAAATGGTGACAGGTAAAAGGAATGAAAGCCACATAGTCCTGCTTACAGATGATCTAACTGTAGTCACAGCACTAAAAAGCCAGAAAAATGCTGAACTTAATGATTTAAGAGCAGTATTCTGTCAACTATACCATCAGCCGCACCAAAAAGGGTAGTGGTGCAGTGGGTTCCATCTCACTGCAACATCCAAGGCAACGAAGAGGCAAATAGACTGGCAAAAGAAGGTGCAAAACTACCACAATCAGATACTAGTATGACATACGAAGATTCAAAACGGCTTATTAGAGCTAGATACATGACCAAATGGGAAACCGAACATACTGGCTACACCAAAAACGATGCCTATTACCAGTTGAACAGAAGAGAGCAGGTCGTGGTCTTCAGACTTCGCACTGGCCACAATAGACCCAGGTACCACCTATTCAACAAATTGAAGATGGGTGGCACCGACGAATGCCTGTGTGGTACCGGGAAAATGACCGCTGAGCATTTGCCGCAAAACTGCCCGACATACGAGGATCAGAGAGAGCAGATGTGGCCATCACCAGTGGCAACCCTAGACAACCTCAATGGCAGTGTCGACAGCCTCAGGATGACCGCTGCTTATTTCGAAAAAATAATGGTTACTGTCTGACTGCGTTCGAAGAAGAAGAAGAAGAAGAAGAAGAAGAAGAAGAAGATTATATAACTATTAGGGAACGGCGTGGGCTGGTGGTTAAATGACACGACTCGGAACTCGAAGGTGCTGGGTTTGCTCCCCAATCACAGCACCGTTACTCCGGGGAAACCATGCCCTTAGAAAATACAGTAAAAAATACATAAAATACACGCAAAAGTTGAATGCACTGGGCCGAGGGACTCCCCTTGGGAAATGGGAAATAACGCAAACGCAACAATTTATTTGTAAATTTGACGATCAAAAGAGTTTTATGGATTGTTCAATAACAACAACAACAACAACAACAATCTATCATGTTTCAACTTCTATCTCCCAAACTGACACCTCCCATCGTCTTCCAATCTTCTTTACATTTCCCCCCGAATAAGCACAAAGAATGTACTCTTTGCCTGAAATGACTTTCGTTCCCTATGTATGTAAGCAGAAAATACGAAGCGTGTTCAAATGAAACCGGACCTAGCTGCACCAAGTGAACATATACGTATGATGCGCAAGATGACGTCACTGCTGATGTAAACAACCGTCAAGTTTGAACAATGTCATTATCCCACTCGATAATTTCCTCATCAGATCGTTGGAAACATGGCGGGTGTGATACGGGATCCGTCCAGAGGTGATCAGCTAGCGGTGATTCGGTTTCTAACAGCTGAAGGATGTCGACCAGTTGACGTTCATAGCAGAATGCAGGCAGTAGATTGTGACAAATGTGTGTGGAAAAAAACAGTCAAGAACTAGACAAAGATAGTTAAAGAAGGAGGTGAGTTAACAGCAGATCTTCCGAGACCAGGTCAGGCGCATATTGTTGCGTTAGACGATGCCGTCGCCAAAATTGATGCAGTAATTCGAGTTGACCGTCGCAGGAGCTTACGTTCGCCACACATTTGTCACCATACACTGCCTGCATTCTGCGATGAACGTCTACTGGTCAACATTCTTTAGTAGTTAGAAGCCGAATCACCGTTCGTTGATCAACTCTGGACAGATTCCGTATCACACCCGCCAGGTTTTCAACGGTCTGCTGAAGAAACTATGAGTCTGAGGATAATGAAATTTTACAGGTATTTTGTACGTATGTTCACTAGGTGTAGTTAGGTCCGGTATCATTTAAACACGCCTTGTACTAACGATATCGTGTGATCTAACAAGCAAACCTCGACCAAGAAACTACGTTCAGATACTTCGCCCGCGGTATGGGCGTTTAACTAGCGTTCAGCGTTGTGCTTGTTTTACACGCAAATAGGTTTTAACAGTCAATCCCACGCACAGTGTGATTGGCCCAAATACGGAAACAAATCGTTTAATCTATTCTTAGGAGGCCAAATGAAATATATGCAGCACTAAAAGGCCACTTTGGAAAGTTGCCCCATTCCCCGTGTATTAATCGAATATATGATTGATGAAATTAAAAACTGACAGGAATTTATGTCGGGGGAAAATACAGAAACAACTTAATTGTTACTCTTTGGTACACACTAACAGAGCGTTAAGTGGCAAGATGCAGTAGCTTTCCTCACATCCCGAGCGTGCTAATGAAGGAGGACCAGGGTCCTTTAGGCTGTTCTGGTATGATTAGCTTTATCACGTTGATTTTCCACCAAGTTAGCCAGACTACCAATAAGAACATCGCGTTTCTAGAGAGAATTACAAGGATGTCTAGGTAGAGGTCTTGGTCAGTAAAGTGTGCCTGGCCCTGACTAACATGTCTGATCAAAATGTTTTGCCTGACCCAGACTAACATGTCTGATCAGTATGTTTTGCCTGACCCTGACTTATGTCTGATCAGTATGTTTTGCCTGACCCTGACTAATGTCTGATCAGTATGTTTTGCCTGACCCTGACTAACATGTCTGATCAGTTAGTCGCCTCTTCCCTGGCAGATCTATTTCTTCCAGAAAAACTAACCAGTGTGGCACTCCTGCCAGGATGCACGCCATTCACTCAGCTGTAAATACGTAACCAACTGTTAAGGGAGACAACCGAATGAATTGGTTTGATTTTCAAAACTATCATTACGCAAAATTATTTCCATTATGGGAGACTTTCAAGAGGATTTATAGAGAATAAAGGCCGCTTACCCAAGTAGTGTGCTGGCTAGGATTATCTTTAAAACACACTGACAGAAGAAATAAATGTTATACATCTTGAATTATTTTTGAGGATACTCAGACACTTTTGATCTGATAACCTTTCTAAGAACAATGATGGTTGTTCAACAATAATATTTCTTCTTGTGAATTCCAAGTTGGATGTCGGTGCTTAGAGATGTAGAAATAATGAGGTCTAGCTTCAGCCAGAGAAGAATTT
Source organism: Ariolimax columbianus (assembly GCA_036924085.1). Classification (NCBI taxonomy): domain Eukaryota; kingdom Metazoa; phylum Mollusca; class Gastropoda; order Stylommatophora; family Arionidae; genus Ariolimax; species Ariolimax columbianus. The sequence goes on from JAVGWX010000021.1 coordinate 21,069,609, forward strand.
CTTGCTTTCCGATGTACGAGTCCATCTTAATAAACTCAAACACTCTATAGTAGATCTGTAGCCTGTTAGGCGCCATCTATGCTGCTCTTAAGAAACCACTAACCATGGTCGATGTTATGTCAGGGCAGACAGTCGCATCTTACGACATGCTCCCTATGTGGCAGTGGTTCTGTTCTTGTCATACACAATGACCCTGGGAGATAACTCGGGTAAACAATGAGACCAAAGTAAAATAAATAGGTACGATTATGTGGCTGAGCAGCTAGGGAGTTGGTCTTCAAGCTTTCTGGTCTCTTAACATTCCAGTCCAAACAGTTCTTGTTGTTATCGAAGACCAGCCAACGTTGAATGACTGCTCATCCTGCAAACGGACCTCTACCAATCCGCAGGCATGAATTATCTCCCAACTCGGCCTTCAAAAAAAATGTGCGGAAAATTAATTTTTTTTCACGGAGCCACTCCCAACAGTCATTTTTTTAACGGAGCCATTCCCGACAGCCATTTTTTTAACCGGAGCAACCCCCGACAGCCATTTTTTAACGGAGCCACCTCCGACAGCCATTTTTTTTAACGGAGCCACTCCCGACAGCCATTTTTTTAATGCTGAATAGGTCACCATGTATACACGATATTTTGCCGGTTAAAGTATCGTATGTTCGATTTTAAATGGCTTTTGAACAGTTTTAATTTTGTATACGCCGTTTGGAGCAAGCCAACTTTTTGCAGTATGATGTTGGGAACGATCTTTATCAAGTAAATCTGTTTATTTTGTTTGTTTAGATGATAGAACTACGTTTAAATTAGAAACTAACATTTGTGTCAACAGTGTAAACACAGTATCGATACATTGTTGTTGTTTCCATGGTTTTCTATCGGAGCGACTAGGTCTAGCGGTTTAGTCCAAATTGTTTCAGAGATTTTCATAAATTTTCAACTTTATTTTTTTATATCTCAGAAACTAACAAACACACAATAAAAACAATAACACCCACATGTTCGTTATTCAATTGTGTCTCTACACACAAGAAAATTATATTTGTTTACAAACAAACAGAAAAGTTACAAATTTCAAAAGTCGACTATCATAACGAGAAACTTAGTTAATTAATTAGGTTAAATTTTCGTCAAAAACAACGGATTGTGGAGCAGATTAATACTTGGCAGGCTTTAACACTTCCTCTCCGATAACAGTAGCAACAGCAGAATGTATTTAAAATGTGATAGGGTGCAGTCCACTCCGAAATTTAAACTTCCCTGTGAGCAGTATGGATTTGTATACCCTCTATTAAACTTGGATATATGCGATATATATGTCTCGAGAGCTGACACGCCCAGCATCCATGCACTGCTAGAAACGTCCAGCTAGGTTGTACAGGACACCTCGTCCGTATGTCAGACGAGCGGCTCTCGAAGAAGCTACTCTACGGCGAGCGGAGAGAGGGATGGTTTGAGAAATGGTGGTCAAGGAAACGTTTATACGGTCTGAGGGACTCACTGAGAAGTTGCCAGACAGACATCCCCATATGGAAATGTCTTGCGCAAAACAGATCTGACTGGAGAAGCGCAGTCAAAGTGGGTGTAGCTAGCAGCGAAGACCACCGTGGTATGAAAGCACAGAGCAGACGCGAGACCCGGAAATCACGAACAGCGGAAATACCATCACCTTCTACAAACCTCGTGTGCTCGATATGTAGCAGATGTTTTCATGCCCGCATTGGCCTGTTCAACTACATTCGCACCCACACCCACACCCAACAGGGAAATCTGTGACAAGGATGATGTCGGCGGTCCTCATCGACAACGATGGACATCTATTATATATATATATATATATATATATATATATATATATATATATATATATATATATATATATATATATATATACATATACGAATGTGCGTAAGTGTGTCGTCTTCCACAGAAGTATCGATATAACAGTGAGAAAATTGCTAATCAAGTTGATCAAATTCTTCCTCACTGGATTGGCTTGTTTGATGGCTTTATTGCTCTTCCAACGTGGTAAGCATAAACGTACATTTGTGCATGTCTGTTTACGTCATAATGTTGCTTTTTACGTTATTTTAAGATTTGGTAATCATCTCTATACTCCTGTATTCTCAATCTGTCTCATTCACACTTTAACAATCAATTCTATCCTAATTTCAACCTGTCATATTAGCCTCCATCACTTCTATTCATCTACAATCTCAACATATTTCATCTAACCTTCATCAATCTATTCTTATTCAAATATCAGTATATATCAATTAGCCGTACTATATCCAATATCCCGCAATCGCAATGACTCATTTAGTCTTTATCATGTGTTCTAATGCAATCTTAACAGGCCTCATTAAGGCATTATTACCTCTAATTCTTCCACAATCTCAATGTTTAAGTTAGCCTTTATCAATGTGTCTTATCGCAATCTTAATACTCCTCATTTAGCCTTCATTATCTTTAACTTTCCCACAATCTCAATATGTCTCATTTAGCTTTTATTACCTCTAATTCTCTCACAATCTCATTGTCTTATTTAGCCTTTATTACCTCTCTCTCACAATCTCATTAGGCCTCATTTAATTTCCTATTCTAGCCTGCCGTTATCACGGCTATTTTGCCTGTCCGCTTTCTATCCAAACACTCTTGGTTAATTTCATCAAAACTTAGTTTGTCATCAAAGAGGGTTTCACTTTCAAGTCTGCAGCTTCGGTTTTTTCCATCAATTGTCACCAATCTGGTATGAGATACATCTGGAGGACTGGTTTACAACTGCTATTGTGCGCTTCTGGCAACACATCAATGACATCTATAACCTCACAGGTTCTCCAATCGCCAACCACTTTAAGGGCTCTGGACACAGTGGTAAAGGTGATGCCAGTATCACAGACATCGTTTCTTGCCCTTCTCACGATCGTCATCGATTCTCCCTTGAGAAAAAATTGAGCTCTCGCACGGGCTACCTTCATTCGCATGCCATTTACATTCTCTTCCATATTTTCCTTTACCACATCTCCTCTTCCCTGCCTTCACGAACCTGCCTTCCTCTTTTCCCAGCCCTTCATGTTTGTTTGGTCGCTATCTTCTTAATACAGTCTTCTTCCACAGCTTAATCACACCTGGCCATGTCACTTCCGCTCGCCTACTGCTGTCATGGCTCTAACATGCATACATGCCAGGAAGAAACGAGACTATTCTAAATATGCTAAACAGTTAAGTACCTTTTTATTTACTCATGTATGTGTTCACATCCTTATTTATGTATTCTTCTCTCCCTCTGAGTCGGTAGCCCATATATTTTTTGTTGCTTGTTGTACTGAAGATGACCTTCAAGTCGTAAGGTAGGTTTGGCATCACTGGGATGCACTGCAGTGTTCAGCGACCAATAGCTAACTGTTAGCGTCAGAGCCAGCGAACCAGAGCTATCAAGACCCTTCTTTACCTCCATGCGGTGATCCTGGATAACATGCCTCAGCAGAGCTAACTGGCTACGAAGAAGGGATCATAGAGGGAAGGCTAAGCCGGTACTTACAAATGCCTGCTTAAATCGTATATGTCAGATCGAAAGTTGCAAATAGCGCAGTCAAGCTGTAAACTACGATAGAACGCATTCAGTTCTCCAGACTACATCCAGCTACGTCAGTACTTGGTACCTGAAGATTGAGAAAAAACGAAGAAGAAGAAGTGACGTAGGTTTCTTTTTTGGTTTAACGCTGTACCCCACCTTCCGTTACATGCTATTTTACTCTTCCAGAAAATCATTAATGTCCTATCTCTTTTTTGTTTTCTTTGAATTTCATCCAGCCCCCTAATTTTCTGCAGTGAAAAATCTATAGTATTTTATACACCCTCCACACGAAGAAATAATTGAATTTATGCTAATGAAGTTACAGCCTAACATGTCTTATACGACCTTTCTTACAGCCTTTGAATATGGCAACAGCTTCCACAAATTGATGCGTGAAACGCAAGGGGACGCTGATGTTAAAACCGTAGCAGTTAAAGGCGAGATTAAAAAAACAGCTGACAACTTAGAATATACAAATACAGCAGCAGCAGCAGCAGAAATTAAGAAAAGAAGGTGAGGTTACACTTCATTGGTAGTTGAAAACTTGGTGTTTACCGAACCAGTTAGCAGTGACATCCATATAGCGGTTGGTAGGTAATATCCCACCCAGTGAACGGACCACCGCAGTGCATATCCAGCGTCTACAAGTGGTAGATGGATTTAAATACCTAGGAAACACCCTATCCAGATTAGCGTGCATAGCATTCGAAATCAACTATAGGATTTCAGGGTCAATACTGCATTTGACAGCGCCAGAAAGTGTTTGCATTTGACAGCGCCAGAAAGTGTTTGCATTTGACAGCGCCAGAAAGTGTTTGAATTCGACGAGGAAATGCAGACAATAACTTGCAAGTGTATCATGCCACGATGATAACGACACTCTTCAACACTTGCGATTGCGAGACCTCGACAATGCACAGCTGTCATTCCAGACGGCTAAATTACTTACCACGTGTGCTGTCTGCGCGACTGCTCAAGATTGACGGTCGGGACAGTTTATCAAACAACGAAGTGTTGTAAAGGGCGCAACTGTATAACCTGTACGCTCTGCTGCAGAGCGTCCAAGTTCGGTTTGCTGGGTATATTGTTCGCATGTCCGACTACCGCCCGCCTAAGCAATTGCTTTATTTTACTGAAAGCAGTCAAGTGATCCCCGGACGGGCATAAACAAGTTACAAGATCTCCTAAAGGCCTCACTGAAAGCCTTCATATCAATTTTGTCTCGAGGGAGTCACAATCATGCACACTAAAATCACACAAGCCCTACTATTCTACTACTACTATCACTACTACTACTATTATCACTACTGCCCTTACTACTACTACCACTAATACTACTACTAACACTACTACTGCTTCTCCTACTACTACTACTACTACTACTACTTATGTGATAGTACCATGTCTGTTACGTAAATGTTTAGAGGGTAAAAGTACAAATGCTTCTTAGTTATTGTACAAAAACTTCTGACAGGTGGTAATTAATTAAGTCATCAAGCACGTTAGGACTATTTTAGGCCCAGGTAATTAGAGGTCGGCAGAGTAGACTTAGTTGCGCCAGTGGGTGTGGATTGAAGATATTTATGGTCGTGTAATTTCTTTGATCTTAGAGCACTCCTGAACAGGAGATGCGTGGGTTTAACAACAGGAACATTACTAAAGGAAATAAAGCAAGTAGATTCGTTGAAATGAAGTAATAATTAGGTGTGGAAAGTAAGTTAGGAGAGCAATTAGAATAAAATGTCATTTATATGTATTTCATGAGAGAAATTCGAGCCCAAAAATATAGGAGGAAGACCAGAGAATGAAGTCCTGAGAGAATAAGAGGGGTCGAACAGTGAATATGTGACTTTCTCCAACATTTTTTCCAGGCTTTTTCTAATTACAAACCATATCCAAAATGTATTCTCACAAATCAGGAGCCAAAAGAAGAAAAGGAAAGAAATCATCATCACGTAGCATGTTCTTTATAGAACGTCGCTCTCATCACAGTCTGTATGAAAGAAACTCGTTGCTTGCCAAAACACCAGCTTCCGCCACAGTCACACAAAGGCATTCCTGGATATCTTGGTGCCATCGTCTTCTTGGTCTATCCCTTCCTCTTTTGCCTGGTGCCATACCTTTCATCACCGTTCTCTCAAGACCGACGTGTCTCTTGATGTGACCAAAGTATTTGCATTTTCTAGCCAAAATGAAATTGATAAACCAGTTCTCCTCTGTGCTCAACTCTTGCCGAATGTCTGCATTTGTTTACGAAATTATTTCCAGCATGTCGCACAAGATACAGAGCTATATATCAGAGGCAAGTGCTCGAGTCTATCACAAGCTGTGTAAACAGATATGACACAGCGCAGAGTGGCCAGAAGCATGGAAGAAAGCAATTTATATTCTCCTCCCAAAAAAAGGCAACCTGAAGCTGTGCACAAACTATCAAACTATCGCACTGATGAGCCACGCTAGCAAGATACTCTTGCGAATCCTATTAAGAGGGATAGAGAAAAGGTTTGAATCTGAAATTCACGTAGTCCAGGCACGTTTTAGGAAAGACAGAGGGACCAGGGCCCACATATTCAATATGAGGAATATCTACGAAAACTGTAGAGAGTTTAATGTAGACCTGTACACATGTTTCATTGATTACACCAAGGCCTTCGGTACGGTAAAACATCAAAAACTGTGGACAATCATGAAGGAAATTGGGTTTCCTGTGCATATTATTTATCTTATTGAAACATTATACCAAGATCAACAAGACTCTGTCCGAGTATCTGGGCAAATATCAGATTCGTTTGCAGTACAAAAGGGAGTCCGACAGGGATGTACCCTCTCAACTTATCTATACAACATATATGCGGAATGTAGAATGAGAAATGTTCGAGAAGACGAGATCATTGAAAGTTTCGACCCATTTACGATTGAAGGGTACGAGATTCCAGAGTTACGATACGCAGATGACACAGTGATACTATCAAGAAGTGCAGAAGGGCTAGAGCAGCTAATTTCAGCTGTAAATGGACTCAGTAAAGATCAAAATCTGTTAATAAACATAAACAAAACAAAGATAATGACCACCGATAAAACACAATGTCAGCATAAATTTACAGTGGGTGGTGAGGAAATAGATCAGGTCACACATTTTGAATATCTGGGCTCCAGAATTGACAAAAATGGTGACTGCTCGAAAGAAATCAGAAGAAGACTAGCCATGGCAATGCAGAGACTGAACAGCCTGAAGAAATTATGGCAGAGCACCAACAAAATGTTAAAAGTAAAAGTCTTGAGAGCCTGTGTTTTTCCTGTGGCAGCTTATGGATGTGAATCATGGACGCTTACCAAAACTTTCAAACAAAGAATCGAATCCTTCGAGTCAAAATGTTTCAGAAAGATCCTCAGAATACCCCGGACAGAGAAAAAAAAGGCAAGAAATAAAAAAAGAAAATTTAAAGAAGTCATCAACAAAAACGCTTTCAATTTGGATTAATTGCGGCTTTAAACAAATTTCTAGTTTTTTCCAAGATTGCTGAACAACCTTAGCCATTTATATAAAATAGCCCCCTTGACGTCATGGAATTTTGTGTAGGCAGTAATAATAGTGACGACCTTAAGAAAGTATTTTTTGTCAATCAAAAACTGTTCTCATGTAAGCTATTTCTGCTTTGGGATTAGTAAAATAACACTGATCTGAATACAGGTTTTACAGCAAGATATCTCAGTATTCCGTTCAATGTGTACCATCGTCTCCAAAAGCTAAGTTATTTGCAGTGAAGAATTCAGAATTTTGTGAAAAACATATCAAATGAGTCGTTCACATTTCTTTTGCACACACGTATATGGCGTATCTACATGTCCTTTGTTTTCCGTTAGGAGAGGTTGACCGAGCTACTTTCTTTTCAATTTAGTCGTTAGTTGTGCAAATTCATGACAATGCAGAAGGTGACTGTACTATTGTATAGTCCCTTCTGTAGAGTAGCCAGAAGGGACATTTAAATCCCGACATTCAAGATCATAGGAAGAAAACAGAACATGCCCTAGGCATATAAAGAATATCTTTTTCTAGGCATAGATAGAATATCTTTTTCCCCGTTGATTAAAACATGACTTAAAATCTGTAAATAATACAGTCAATCAAACAAGGCAGGAAGAGCAAACCCTGATAATTTCAACAAAGATGTTATTGGAAATGAGATTGTGAAAATGTTTAGGAAAAATGAACTTGTTACACTTCCTAAACTAAAGGTTAGGCTGCAAAATCATTGCTGTATTGATATTTATAAAACAAATACGGAGAGCTCTTAGGTCCAGCGGATGTAATTTTTGGAAATCTTTTAGTGGCAAGAACATAGTTTGTAGAAAAACCGCACCTCATTGCCGCACTATGCAAATACCTTAAGCAAATTCGTGAGCGCAGGATGGAAGACTACGACATAGCATATTTGAACGAATCTTGGGTAAATGCTCACCATGCATTTAAGAAAGCATGAAAATCACTGGACAGAAATAATAGAAAAAACATTCAAAGTACCAAGGGTCAACGCTTTGTAATAGTTCATGCATGCAGCAAAGAAAATGGTCTTATAAGTGGCGCAGAACTTTTGTACAAGCACAGTCCACAAATGGAAGGGACTACCAAACTGAAATGAATGGAGATATTGTAGGAACCGTTTGGGGAACACACTTCTTCCCCCTCCGGATAGGCCATCATGTTTTGTAATGGACAATGCATCCTTTCATAATGTTGTAACATAGGAAGACAATTCTTCTTCTTCTTCTTCATCGTACGCAGTCAGACAGTAACCATTATTTTTTCGAAAAAAGCAGCCGTCATCCTGAGGCTGTCGACACTGCCATAGAGCTTGTCTCGTGTTGCCACTGGTGATGGCCACATCTGCTCTCTCTGATCCTCGTATGTCGGGCAGTTTTGCAGCAAATGCTCAGCGGTAATTTTCCCGGTACCACACGGGCATTCGTCTGTGCCACCTATCTTCAATTTGTTGAATAGGTGGTTCCTGAGTCTATTGTGGCCAGTGCGAAGTGTGAAGACCACGACCTGCTCTCTTCTGTTCAACTGGTAATAGGCATCGTTTTTGGTGTAGCCAGTATGTTCGGTTTCCCATTTGGTCATGTATCTAGCTCTAATGAGCCGTTTTGACTCTTCGTACTAGTATCAGGTTGTGGTAGTTTTGCACCTTCTTTTGCCAGTCTGTCTGCCTCCTCGTTGCCTTGGATGTTGCAGTGAGATGGAACCCACTGCACCACTACCCTTTTTGGTGCGGCCTGCTGGCATAGTTGACAGTGTACTGCTCTTAAATCATTAAGTTCAGTATTTTTCTAGCTTTTTAGTGCTGTGACTACAGTTAGATCATCTGTAAGCAGGACTATGTGGCTTTCATTCCTTTTACCTGTCACCATTTCTTCCACTGCCGCCCTCAGTGCCTCTGCCTCTGCTCTGAAATTACTTGTGTATTTTCCAGTAGCGAATGAAAGTGTTATTTTTCTGCCATTTGGTAGGCTCAGGAATGCTCCTGCCTCTCCGTTCTATGTTGTATTTGTTACGGAACCGTCATTGTATGCATGGGTCCAGTCCATACTTTGGTAGTTTTCCGTTATGTAACTCAGGGTAGTATCTCTTCTTTCTTTTTCTGACTGGCAGTTTTTGTTTCCAATACCTGGTATATTTTCTACCACCTCTGGAAATGTATGCTGCCTCCAGGTAGGTTTTCGTACAGTAGGGATGGGCTTTGGTGTTGTTAGTGCGTTCATGGGGTTTTCGTGCATCTTTGCTTTGGCTATTTCTGCAAAGTTTCTTCGCTTTAGTTTCTCATTTCCGAAATTGTTTAGTCTCTGTTGCATTTGATGGTCAGTCAGTCTTATGAGTTTCTCTGATTGCAGCTGGGCTCTGCAGTCTCTTCTATCGGTCATGGATTGCAGTTTTGTAATCTTTTTAAGTTCTACAATTGACTTCATGCCTCCTGTTATAACTCTCATGGCTTGGTTTTGGAGTTTGCTAACTTTATCGAAGTTCGCCTTTGCTGCTGTTGTCCAAGCCGCAATGCCATACTCGAGAACTGGTCTCACTCTTCCAGTGTACAGTTTCTGTAGTATGCTTTCGTCTGCTTCCCAGCTTGTGCCAGCAAGTTTCCTCATGATTGCCATTCTTTCTCTGGCTCTAATTCGGTTTCTCTCGATCTGACTTTTCCATGTCATGCGCCGATCAAATTTTACTCCCAGGTAGTTTGGGTTGTCGTTTGGCTGCAGGTATTTGCCGTTTAGACTTAATTTGGTGTTTTGGGGTTTGATTGATAGCGAGAATATTGTACATGTGGTTTTCTCCTCGTTTATTTTGACCAGCCATGAGTTCGCCCACTCTTCCAGCGATGTTAGGGCCTGCTGCATCCGATTTCTTGCTATGGTGAGATTCTTTTCAGAGGTCCACATAGCCAGATCATCTGCAAAAATTGAGCTATGGACTCTTCTTGGTATATTCTCTGTAATGTAATTTATATACACCAGGAAGAGTGTTGGTGACAGTACTCCCCCTTGGGGTACTCCCTGCTCAAGTGTCACCTTTTTGCTCATCTGACCTTGCACTTGAACTCTGGCCGTTCTGTTTTTGAGGTAGTGGTTGATCCACTTGTACATTTTCCCACAAACTTCACTTCTTCGTAGCTTGACTCTCAGTTCGTCTTTCCAGACTTTGTCAAATGCCTTTTCCAGGTCCACCCAAACCGCTACTGTGTGTTTCTGTTCCTGGTATGCATCTTCTATTTCCTGGGCTATGAGGATGACCTGATCCTCAGTGGATCTGTGCTGTCTAAAGCCTGCTTGCTGTGGAATTAGTATGCGTTTTTCTTCCAGATGTCACATCAGCTGGTGTCCATCATACGTTCCATCAGTTTGCCGACACAGCTCAGTAGGCTGATAGGCCTGTATCCGTTTGGATCTATTTTGTCTTTTCCTTTCTTTGGTACTGGTACAAGTACTGCGTCTTTCCATGCCTGGGGTACAATATCCCTTTTCCAGCTTTGGTTCAGGACTGATAGCAGTTTCCTCGGCCCAGCCCCATCAGCATTTCGTTTGTTATCCCATCTTTTCCGGGAGATTTCCTTTTCTTTAATGTTCTCATGGCCTCTTCCATTTCGTTCATTGTTAGTTTTGCCATCATATGCTCTTCTGGTGCCATATTGATGTTGTCGTGCCCCTTTTGCTCTTCATTAATGTCCGTATGCCTATCTGCAGTGACATCTATGTGGTTCGCTTTGGCATAGTGTTCAACAAAGGCGTTTGCGGCTTTTTTTCCAGTGAGCAAGTTTTCGCCCTGCTTGATGGTAATTTGTTTGTTTGCCGGAGTTTCGTCATTCATGGCTCTGACTAACTTCCATAGTTTGTTCCCTTCTTTGTCTAAGTTGAGGCTTTGCGTTTTGTTTTTCCAGCTTTCTCTTGCTGTTTGGTTTAGAGTGTATTTGTATTTCGCCGTGGCGGCTTTGTGGGCGATATTTGCCTCCATAGGTTGTTTTCGCTCTGCCATGTTCCTAGCATTTGTGACAGCTTGCATTATTCCACCATGGGCTTCATGTTGTTGTTCCGTGTGTTGATGGTTTCACACAGCCCATCTGTCAGGCTTGCAAATCTGTCCCAGTCGGCTCGTTTGTAATTCCAACGTGGGAGCGGTTTTGTTTCCTGTGGGCCTACTTCCATATCAATTTCTAGCCTAATTGGCCTGTGGTCGCTACCTGCCAATTGGTTTAGCACCTGGCGGTCTATTTCATGGTGAATGTCCATTGTGGAGAAGGCCAAATCTAACATCGAGGTGGTATGCCATGTTCTAGAATAGAAGCTAGGGCTATCCTCCGGCCTATTGATTAGATGGAGACGTGTGTCTATCTACCAATCTTCCACTTCGTCACCTCTGCTGTCTGTGTCCGAGTATCTCCATCTCTCCGAGTGGCTGTTGAAGTCTCCAACTACTATGCAGTTGGAGTCTTTGACTTCATAATGTTGTAACACAGGAAGACAATGCATCCTTTCATAATGTTGTAACACAGGAAGACAATGCATCCTTTCATAATGTTGTAACACAGGAAGACAATGCATCCTTTCATAATGTTGTAACACAGGAAGACAATGCATCCTTTCATAATGTTGTAACACAGGAAGACAATGCATCCTTTCATAATGTTGTCCCGAAAATATACCAAATTCCAATTTATTAAGCACGAAACAAGTAATCGTGAATTGCTTTGCTAAAGGACACATACCTTTTGTTCGCAGCAATCTAAAACTAAAGTTATCGCAGCTTTTCATGTGGACTATGAAAACAAAAATGTTTTTAATTGACAAGATAATTGCAGAGCACGTCCACGCTTCTCATTCACATCTAAACCCCATAGAAGTTGTGGGTGCTGCAGTCAAGTTTCCACACAGAACAAGGCTTTCAAACTGTGTGATGTTAAAACATTGACACTTGATGCCTCTTAAAAATATATATTGAGTACTGGAATACATGTGAAGAGCATGTGCTCCGAGAGCAAGAAGCATATTGGCAACGAGATGTGTTGTATTGTATCCATCCCTTAGCAGTAGTTAATCTCTTAAAGTCATCAGAATAGAGCTGTTCACTTGACAACCTCAGTTGACTCCACCAATTGCCTTACAATACATTAAGAACTAAACCTTTATTAATACAAACTTTGTTTCGGTGTCCCACAAAAGTGCATCAACCGATAACACACTGCAATGGCGACAATTCAATGCCCTTACTGGCCAAGCTTCTGCAATATCCAAGTGCATCATCTCAGTCACAAATAGTATCATCAAATACTACTTTTTTTCGGTGGTATGAAAGGATATAGTGGTCCTAATTTTGGGAACAACAGCAACAACTGGTACTTTATTTTTCTTCTTTGCACAATATTTCATGATCATATTGAGTCACGTGATCATCTTGAGTCATGTGATCATCTTGAGGCATGTGATCATCTTGAGTCACGTGGAGATCTCCTGATCACAGCCACGCACATCAACCAGGGTTGGAGTGTGCGAGCAAGCGTCGGCCAGACAAAGCGGTTCTTAAGGCAACAATGGGGGAAAACAAGTTGTGTTTTGTCACCTTTATTATCCATCATATCTGTGGATAAAAATCAGCCAATCAACTAAACCCATGGAGGAATTCTTCACCGAATTGATTTTCACGAAGGATAGCGAATCTTTGGAGATCTACATCACTGAGTTAATTAACCTGACAAGGTCAGGGGACTTAACTCTAATGTCATGTCAGTGCTCACATTTGGTTGAGGAAGCTGGAACAAGACACAATAAATGCTTTAGACGTCTAATGGACAATGGCTGGAAAGAATCCTAAGTCCGATTACAGTCCAACCAAAATTAGGTTTCTAATGGCATCAGTAAGAAACCCTGGACGTACACCTGGCACGTGATAGGCTCAATAATATGCTTCCGTTTCAGAGGATTATGAGGACACCTAGTGCCAAAAGGAAGCGGGCTAGACCCAGAGAGACTTTATGCAAAACAATCACAAAAGAGGGTGTGCCGTGGAGCTAGGGACCATGCAAGAACAACATGGAGTGACGAGTGACTGATCGAACTGGATAATTTTTAGTTCAGTCTTATTGATGAAAGATCATATAGAGAGGGAAGTGAGCAGAACCATGTACATGATATCAGAATACATGATATCAAAACCCCGTACATGATATAAGAACCACATACATGATATAAGAACCACGTACATGATATCAGAATACATGATATCAAAACCCCGTACATGATATCAGAACCACGTGCATGATATCAGAACCACGTACATGATATCAGAATACATGATATCAAAACCCCGTACATGATATAAGAACCATGTACATGATATAAGAACCACGTACATGATATCAGAATACATGATATCCAAACCTCGTACATGATATCAGAGCCCCGTACATGATATAAAAACCCCGTAATGATATCAAAACCCCGTACGTGATATCAGAACCCCGTACGTGATATCAGACCCAGTACATGATATCAGAGCCCCGTATGTGATATCAGACCCCATACATGATATCCGAACCCCGTACATGATATCAGACCCTGTACGTGATATCAGACCCCGTACATGACATCAAAACCCCGTACGTGATATCAGACCCCGTACACGATATCAAAACCCTGTACGTGATATCAAAACCCCGTACATGATATCCGAACCCCGTACATGATATCCGAACCCCGTACATAATATCCGAACCCTGTACATGATATCAGAGCCCCGTAAATGATATCACAAGCGACATTCTCTGTGTGGGGTTGTGGTGCTATATTTGTCTTCGTCATACACAAAGAACCCGGCGGACCACTTGGGACTTACCAGTATATGTCTCAAATAATGTATTATATGTCTTGAAATGGCTAACCTATCTTAACTGTCGGACTTCCCGTATATATTTGGTGGCCATAGAGAGTGCATCTTACAGCGAGTAAACATTCCAAGCATTTGCTCGCTGTTAAGTAAAAGATGCCTTCCATGGTTGGGACATTCTTACCATCTGAAAGATGAGACGCTACTAAAGGATGTCTTCCATAGACAGCTGGCCATTTTAGCTAGAAGAATCAGTCGTCTCACACTGCGACTCAAGGGAGTATGCAACGGGAAATGCAGTCATGCGACATGCCATTGGAAAGCTGGTAAATTATTTCTCATGATCGAGTTGTTTAGAGGCAGTCAGTTGGAAGGGGCATGATACCTGTCGATGCTCGTAGAGGCCTTCTGGAAGCTGAGGAAATAGAAAACCTGAAAAGATCGGGGGCCATACCCACACGACAGCCAACTCAGCCAGTGTACGATATGTGGCAGGGACTGTCACTCGCAGATCGGGCTTTAAAGTCATAGAAGACAGTGTCGAAATTTAGGAGACAGAACTGGGCTTAACTCACATGACGCCACGCGCATGGTTTACAAAGATTGAGAGGGCTTATAACTGCGACGATACAGAAGACGAGCATCAGTATTGTAAATGTCCACATCTTCTTCTCCCCATGTTTGTTCATTGTCTCAGTGTCTACGCCACGCGCACTCCTTAATTATGACTATATATAGATCATTTGGTCATCCCTCTTTGGGATGTAGAGATCTTTTGTTTATTCTTGCAACTGAATGGTACTGACAGACATGTTGGGTCTTTCCGTGATGATGAAGTCACTTTCATTTGACCGTCATGCAGGCCGTCATAGATTAGGAATTTCGTTACCTTTAAAATGTTCAAATGGACACCAGCTAAAAACCTGTTCTGTTCAATGTCAACTGCCAATAGATCTGTTACTTGCCCAGCATGTACACGGTATCTCCGAGTTTATCAGCCATCTCCAACATGATTAGACGCCGCCTCACTTCCCTTAAGATCTGGGAAAGTATGAGACCTGCGGGTTTGGAACGCTTAACCATTTCGCGCTTTCACATTGCGAGTGCCTATATAGCATTTATAGCGACGCTAACAAGTGTATTTAACAATTTATTTTTCTCATTCTTAATTTTTGTGAATAACTTATTTAGATGCACAGCTATCTGATCGTGTAGAAAACATCATTGGTTATTCATTTTAACATAATTTATGAGTTGTATTCTGTCTGCAGACAAGGCATAGCATAATTTAATATATTTAAAATATATGTTTGGGATGTTTTATATGAATGGCACTTCTGCTTTCTGGGAAGACACATAGGTGATAAATCTCTATCGCACTAAATCGCAAACCATATGCATATTATTAGTTCTTGTGCACACGTCTATCCGCCTTATTAGACACCCTCAGTCTATCCGACTCACACTACATCTCAAACTTCTGCAATACGTGTGATGTTCGTCTATGACATGTGATGAAAACCACTCTTTTTTGTTCAGTCTTCTGTCAACTTCACTCTCTGGTCCTGAGCTGCCCTTGCCCAGTTGAAATATTTTATCGAGACGACTGGAGATAGCACAGGATGCAGATTTTCCTTCAGTGTCTACTCCCGAAGCCTTTCCAGTAAACAGGTATCCCACAAGGCAACGGGGGGGGGGGGGGGGAGAGGGGGTTGGAGGTGATATCTAACGGTGCGTGTCGTGCTTTCCCCTTAACCGCAAGAGACCGCAGGGTCATCATTCAGCGCGTGAATAAGTTGGGTATCTCTTTCGTACTGTGTTCCAGACCATTATAGTTGTGTCTAAATTTCACACACTAAAACCGACACTGTTTGCAGCTAGGCCGAACGGCGTCAATCTCTCGAAGTTCAGCCGTGTAAACTAGACCGAAAAATATGACACAGGTTTAAACGCTGTGCTGTGCATGTAGCCGATGTCCATTTCCCGGATATTAGGACGGAAGAAATCACCAAAAAACGAACGATTTAACCAGCTAAAATGGAAAACAACAGCACGTTTCCGTAAACACAAGTATAAGTCGTCGCCTAGTGTGAATTCCAAACACAACCGTGGTCTGGTGGCATTCATAATGAACTAAAACAGCAGAGCAATGTAGACCGGCATCCGGTTATGGCGGCATCTTTGCTGCCATATGTGTAATTTAATTGCGTCATACACGTTTGCAATTTTATTAAATATTTTTTTCTGCATTCGCCTGTTATCCTAAAGCAGTCTGATTCGCACGGTGTGTTGCGCCCAATGACTCTGTGCATCTGGCTTCACTATGTATATAAAATATTGGTTTACTTCCCTAGCGGCGTGACCATATTGTTTCGAAAATCCGACGTTGCGAAATGAAGGTGCAAGCAGAATAACTAACTGCTTAGTTACCCCTCTCCCTACCCCTCACCTACCCCTCACCTCCTACCCTCTAACCCCACGTACACACACACAGATGGTCTTTGAGATATTAAGCTATACATACCAGTGTGCCTTTGACCTTCATATTCTAATGTAGCGCGTGAGCGGCAGTGGTCAGCGACCCACAGCTGACTGCTAGCGTCAGGGCCAGCGAACCATAGCTGCCAAGACCCTTCGTACCTCCACGCGGTGATCCTAGATAACAGCCTGCAGCAGGGCAGACTGGCTAAGGAGAAGGGATCGAAGAGGGAATGCTAATCCGATACTCAAAAAATGCTTGCGGAAGTCGGATGTGTTGGACCGAAAGTTGCAAATATCGTAGTCATGCTGTAAATTACGACACAACGCATTCAGTTCTCTTGACTACGTTCTGCTACTTAAACCCTTTTAGGGTTTGGTAGCGGGAGATTGAGACTGAACGAAGTCAAGCCAAGTTATATCCTAATGTAATATTTTCTAATGTAGTGTTATTTCAAATGTAATTGAGTTGACGAAAAACTCTTTCTCTGGACAAGAATTCAGTCACTTCACGCCTGCCAGGACCTGCGCTTCAACACATCTGATCAGCGTCTGCCAAGAGCTCTGATGTCTGTCTCCCAATCTGTGATTTACTGCCCAGTGGAAAAATCAGCCTCCACATTTTTTCGTCGATATCTCTACCAGCTGGACAACAGCAACCATATGAGGAAGGTCATTGGAAGTCATGGGTGTAGGTTCCTGAAAACCATGGCTGTCATGCATGTAGGTCCATGGATGTCATGACTGTCTAGGATGTAGGTACCTGGAAACTATGGCATGCATGTAGGTCCATGAACGTCATGTCTGTTTAGGGTGTAGTTACCTGGAAACCATGACTGTCATGTACGTAGGTCGATGGAAGTCATGTCTGTCTAGGATGTGAGTCCTTTTAAACCATGACTGTCATGTATGTAGGTCTATGGACGTCTTGTCTGTCTAGGGTGTAGGTCCCTGGCAACCATGACTGTCATGCATGTAGGTCCATGGAAGTCATGACTGTCTAGGGTGTAGGTCCCTGGAAACCATGACTGTCATGCATGTAGGTCCATGGAAGTCACGTCTGTCTAGGATGTAGGTACCTGGAAACTATGTCATGCATGTAGGTCCATGAACGTCATATCTGTCTAGGGTGTAGGTCCCTGGAAACCATGACTTTCAGGTATATAGGTTCATGAACGCATTGTTTGTTTAGGGTGTAGATCCCTGGAAACCATGGTTGGAACGAATGTGGGTCCATGGACGCATTGTCTGTCTAATGTGTAGGTCCCTAAAGTAATGTTTGTCTGATTTCTGTTGTTGGTCCATCGTAATCGAGAGGACCACATTGTCAACATTTTCTTTGCACATGAGATCCAAGATGGCTAAATAAGGCCATCCGAGCCCTGATTTGTCTGCAGTATTTAGTACAAGGAAATGTACTACAGAGGAAATGGCGATAGAGCCGTCTCGTTATTCACTGTCCTGGTCACGAGAACCAGTTTATCTTTATGGGATTGAGCTATGACGTATGTCTGACTATGTTAACATTTAAACATTTAATATATAACGTTGCGACTTCAACATAGGAAAACTCTAAAAGCTTACGTGAAAAATAAAATAAGATATTCGTTTATTACAAACTTATGGTTTACATAATGGGTAAAATTAAACTAAAAATTAATTACTCAATATTCCTATTTTAGGGAATGTTAGCATAAATGGAATCTCAGGACTGTAAACCCAAATCGGTAATCTAACCTAATATCTAAAGCGAGAAAAAAATATCAAGAGGGAGGTGGAATAAAAAGAAACATATTACAAATATTTGGACAAGCAAAACAGAGCTCATAAAGTGAATTTAGCAGCACAAATGGACTTTGAAAAAAAACAGCTCATAACAGCTCATAAGATCAAGACTGAGAGCAAAAGCTTCTTTTTTTATGTTAGAATTAAACAGATAACAAAAAACAAAGTAGGCCCTCTCATAGATATCACAGAAATATAATAAGTGATACCAAGTATGCTGTTAATCTATTCATTCATTACTTTTACACAGTCTACACAAAAGAATACATGGATATAGTGAAATTAAGATCAGTCTGTATTACGGAAATGTTGTGTTTTTTTTTTTAGATTTGAAAGACTGAAAGTGGATAAATGTCCAGGTCAAGATGGTATTCATCCAAAATTGCTTTTTGAAACTAGAGACCAGTTAGCAAAACCATTAACTATTTTATGTTCTCAATCACTTGCAAAAAAGATTTTCTAGGGGTTTGGAAAAATACAGTAGTGATCCCTTTGTTAAAAAATGGCATAACATCAGATCCAGCAAATTCTAGACCGATGAATTAAACTAACAAAGTCTGTAAATTGTTAGAGTCAACATTCAAAGAAAACATTCATGAAGAAGGTTATTAAAACAATAGATGGAGGGAAAACAGTAGATGCTATTTATCTAGACTTTGTCAAGGCCTTTGATTAAGTACCTCATCAAAGATTATTTAGAAAGTTCAAATCACATAGAATATGTGGAGAAGTTGACAAATGGGTTAGACATTTATAAACGGGAAGAAGGCAGAGAGTGTGTATAAATAAGGAGTACTCTGAATGGTGTGAGTTAAAAAAAGTGGAGTGCCACAGGACTCGGTTTTGTTCTTGATATATAAAAGATTTGGACATTGATATCGGATCCATGATTGCAAATAGTCAGCACCCACACAGGAGGATGCTTTCTATTCTCTGAGAGAGAGAGAAGAGTGGTTATGGCGGAGTTGGTTTCATGTAATCGGAACACATGTGGTAGAAAATATACCATGTATTGGAAACAAGAACAGCCAGACTGAAAAAAGAAAGAAGAGACATAATCCTGAGGTACATAGCGAAAAACTACCCAAGCATGGACTGGACTCATACATACACCGACGGTTCTGCAACAAACACAACACAGAATGGAGGGGGAGGGTATTCCAGAGCCTAACAAACGGTAGAAAGATACCACTGTCAGTGGCAACTGGAAAATTCTCAAGCAATTTCAGAGAGGAGGCAGAGGCATTGAAGGCTGCAGTAGAAGCAATGCTGACAGACGATATCAATGAAAGCCAGATAGTCCTGTTTACAGCTGCCCTGTCCGTTGTTATAGCACTAAAAAGCCAGAAAAATACAGAACTTAATGATTTAAGAGCAGTATTTGTCAACTATGCCAGCAGTCCGCACCAAAAAGAGTAGTGGTACAGTGGGTTCCATCCCACTGTAACATTCAAGGCAACGAGGAGGCAGACAGACTGGCAAAAGAAGGTGCAAGACT
Organism: Ariolimax columbianus; assembly: GCA_036924085.1. Lineage (NCBI taxonomy): Eukaryota > Metazoa > Mollusca > Gastropoda > Stylommatophora > Arionidae > Ariolimax > Ariolimax columbianus. The sequence goes on from JAVGWX010000021.1 coordinate 21,089,310, forward strand.
ACCACAACCAGATTCTAGTGTGACCTACGAAGAGTCCAAAAGGTTTATTAGGGCTAGATACATGGCCAAATGGGAAACAGAACATACTGGCTACACAACAAATGATTCCTATTACCAGTTGAACAGAGGAGAGCAGGTCGTGGTCTTCAGACTCCGCACAGGCCACAACAGACTGAGGTACCACCTATTCAATAAACTGAAGATAGGTGGTACTGACGAATGCACCTGTGGTACAGGGAAAATTACCGCTGAACATCTGCTGCAACACTGCCCGACATGCGAGGATCAGAGAAAGCACACATGGCCATCACCAGTGGCAACACTAGACAAGCTCTATGGCAGTGTCGACAGCCTCAGGATGGCCGCTGCTTTTTTAGAAAAAATACAGGTTGACGTCTGACAGCGTACGAAGAAGAAGAAGAAGAAGAAGAAGAAGAAGAAGAAGAACGAGTGTCTGCAGCACTGCTTGGATACAATCGAGTTAATGATCTGGTCAGCAAGATCAAATTAAGACGGAAAAACAGAAACATCACAATAATACAAGTGTTCGCACCAACTGTAGCAGCACCGGAAGAAGAGACAGACGTTCGAATATGGTTTACAATAAAATAGAAAAAAGAGACATCATCATAATCATGGGAGATTTCAATGTAATAATAGGAACAATTGGTTGAATAAAATGAGAAACTTATGGCAAAACTCTAATAAAATTACGAACATAAAGATCCTGCGAACTTGCATCTTCTCGGTGGCAACGTAACGGATGTCAAACGTGGACCACCACACAAACACTGACAAAAAAGATTGAACTTTTTAAACTAAAATGCTACAGAAGGTGCTAAAAATACCATGGATAGCGGAAAGGGATAATGCAGATATCCTACAAGAACTGGATATCGAGGAAAATTGGTTAGTAAACAATAGTCCAGAAAGCTAAAATATTTTGGGCACACATCAAACGTCATAATGATCTGGATAGGACTATTCTAGAGGGTATGGGGCATGACGAGCGAGGCAGAGGCAGACCGAGGAGAAGAAGGGCACAGGACATCACGGAGGTCCAGTAGATGACAACGACAAAAGCGGGAGTTCTGGCTAGAGATCGAGTTTTACAGATCGGTTGCTATTAGAGTGAAGTTCTGCAACGGACACTCTACGTGATGATGAGATGAATACACAACTCGCGGATGACACAAAACTATCCAGTAATGTCTCATCTAAAGCAGAAGTGGATATATCGAGATCAGATTGAGATCAAATTCTGGAATGCTCTGTGAGCTGGCAAATGGGGTTTAATGTAGATTAATGTACAGTCATTCACATGGGTAGATGTAATATGGAACATAATTAGAGAATGGAAGTGAAAAATATTAGAAAGATAAAAAAAGAAAAGGACGTAGGAGTTATATTAGATCATACATGTAAAGTGAGTGAGCAAGTTCTTGTAGCAGTGAAAAATGCAAATGCAATGTTCGGTAAGATAAAATTTTATATTAAACATAGAAGCAACAAAGTGATAGTCAAATAGTATAAATCACTAATTAGATCTAGATTGGAGTACTGTGTACAGGTGTGGAGTGATTATCACATTATGGCTGAACCCTGCTAGTTCCTCAGCACTAATGTTCTCCTCTTAGGGTTTCAATCGGTCGAGGATTATTTTAAGCATGACCTTGCCTGATTGAATGCCAAGATTCAAATATTCAAGTAAGTATACAAATATTACAATTTGTTGTTGGTATTTTTTTCATGTTAAAATATTGTCATTGTACATTTACACTTTTTAAATTACCTGATACTACTTATTCAAACATAACGTTTTAAATAAACATTGTTTATGATCCTCCATGAAGTGTGTCTGTGTGTATGACTGGAATAACCATTCAGCCAAGCAAGCGCATGTTTAGGGCAACAATTGAAAAGAGGCACTAGCGAACAACAACGAATCGTTTTTTAACAATTGTTTACAAAAATAAAATGTACGCATCGTTAAATATAAAAATATCATCTTATCGTTATGTGCACAAGTTCAAGGTCTGAGGGTCCCTTGGCTACTGAGGTAGCACACAGGTATGCCTAGTAATAATACTGTGTGTTTAACACTGAGTTGAACAGAAATTGACAAAGGCCCATGATGTTCTATATTAGCCACTACCTCGAAAACAGAACAGCCAGAGTTCAAGTACAAGGGCAGATGAGCAAAAAGGTGACACTGGAGCAGGGAGTACCCCAAGGGGGAATACTGTCACCCACACTTTTCCTGGTGGATATAAAAAACATCACAGAGAATATACCAAGAAGAGTCCACAGCTCCATGTTTGCAGACGATCTGATTATGTGGACCTCTGAAAAAAATCTCACCATAGCAAACAATCGGATGCAGCAGGCCCTAACATCGTTGGAGGAGTGGGCGAAGTCATGGCTGGTCAAAATAACTGAGGAAAAAGCAACATGTACGATATTCTCGCGTTCAAATTCATGTAACAACTTAAAAATAAGTCTTAACGGCAAATATATGCTGCCAAACGACAACCCAAACTACCTGGGAGTCACATTTGATCAGCGCATGACATGGAAAAGTCAGATCGAGAGAAACCGAATGAGAGCCAGAGAAAGAATGGCAATCACGAGGAAACTTGCTGGCACAAGCTGGGCAGCAGACGAAAGTATACTAAAGAAACTGTACACTGGAAGAGTGAGACCAGTTCTCGAGTATGGCATTGCGGCATGGACAACAGCAGCAAAGGCGAACTTTGATAAAATTAGCAAACTCCAAAACCAAGCCATGAGAATTAAAACAGGAGGCATGAAGTCAACGCCAATTGTAGAACTTGAAAAGATTACAAATCTGAAATCCATGACCGACAGAAGAGACTGCAGAGCCCAGCAGCAAGCAGAGAAACTCATAAGACTGACTGATCATCCAATGCATCAGAGGCTAAATAGATTTGGAAATGGGAAACTAAAGCGGAGAAACTTTGCAGAAATAGCCAAAGCAAAGATGAGCGAAGACCCTATGATCACATTAACAACACCAAAGCCCATTCCTACTGTACGCAAACCTACCTAGGGGCAGCATATACTTCCGGAGGTAGTAGAAAATATACCAGGTATTGGAAACAAGAACAGCCAGACTGAAAAAGAAAGAAGAGACATAACCCTAAGGTACATAACGAAAAACTACATGGGCATGGACTGGACCCATGCATACACCGACGGTTCTGTAACAAACACAATACAAAACGGAGGGGCAGTGGTATTCTTGAGCCTACAAAATGGTAGAAAAATAACACTGTCAGTGGCAACTGGAAAATACTCAAGCAATTTCAGAGAGGAGGCAGAGGCACTGAGGGCTGTAGTAGAAGAAATGGTGACAGGCAAAAGAAATGAAAGCCATATAGTCCTGCTTACAGATGCCCTGACCGTAGTCACAGCACTAAAAAGCCAGAAAAATACAGAACTTAATGATTTAAGAGCAGTATTTGTCAACTATGCCAGCAGTTCGCACCAAAAAGAGTAGTGGTACAGTGGGTTCCATCCCACTGTAACATTCAAGGCAACGAGGAGGCAGACAGACTGGCAAAAGAAGGTGCAAGACTACCACAACCAGATTCTAGTGTGACCTACGAAGAGTCCAAAAGACTTATTAGGGCCAGATACATGGCCAAATGGGAAACAGAACATACTGGCTACACAAAAAACGATGCCTATTACCAGCTGAACAGAAGAGAGCAGGTCGTGGTCTTCAGACTCCGCACAGGCCACAACAGACTGAGGTACCACCTATTCAATAAACTGAAGATAGGTGGCACTGACGAATGCACTTGTGGTACCGGAAAAATGACCTCTGAACATCTGCTGCAAAACTGCCTGACATACGAGGACCAGAGAAAGCAGATGTGGCCATCACCAGTGGCAACACTAGACAAGCTCTATGGCAGTGTCGACAGCCTCAGGATGACCGCTGCTTTTTTCGAAAAAATACAGGTTGACGTTTGACAGCGTACGAAGAAGAAGAAGAAGAAGAGGAAGAAGAAGAAGAAGAAGAAGAAGAAGAAGAAAAAGAAGAAGAAGAAGAAGAAGAAATATTCAAGTAAGTATTCAAGTATTAAAATTTGTTGTTGGTATTTTTTCCATATTAAAATACTGTCATTGTACATTTACACTTTTTAAATTACCTGATACTACTTATTCAAACATAACGTTTTAAATAAACAATGTTTATGATCCTCCATGAAGTGTGTCTGTGTGTATGACTGGAATAACCATTCAGCCAAGCAAGCGCATGTTTAGGGCAACAATTGAAAAGGGGCACTAGCGAACAACAACGAATCGTTTTTTAACAATTGTTTACAAAAATAAAATGTACGCATCGTTAAGTATAAAAATATCATCTTATCGTTCTGTGCACAAGTTCAAGGTCTGAGGGTCCCTTGGCTACTAAGGTAGCACACAGGTATGCCTAGTAATAATACTGTGTGTTTAACACTGAGTTGAACAGAAATTGACAAAGTCCTATGATGTTCTATATTGATATTTTGTCCATCACAAGTGATGAAGACCACTCTCTTTGTTCAGCCGTGTGGACAATCGTATCTCTTGCTGTGCCCACTGAAATGGGTGACTTGCGCGGAGATTAGGAGTAAAGTGAGGAAGAAACTGCGCCTTTTGTCAACCTCACTCACAGAGCCTAAGCTACCTTTTGCCAGTGGCAAGACAATCATCGAGACGACTGGAGATAGCATAGGATGCAGATTTTGCCTCAGGGTTACCACCGAAGCCTTTCCGTAAACATGTAACCCGCAGGGTAGAAAGGTGGGAAGGCATCTAACGCAGTTTGTCCTGCCTTTTCGATAACCACAAGAGGTTGTATGGACAACACTCAGCGTGTGAGTGAGTCTGGCATCTCTCCCCAGCTGTATTCAGTTCATCATAGTAGCATCTAAAATTCCCACACGCCAAATTCGTGAAGGTGAACCGGCAGAACTAACCCGTGAGATACGACACAGGTATAACTAGTTTAAACGTAGCGCCATTCAGCCGGCGTCCAGACCAGGATAAACGGATGGAAGAAATCACAAAAAAGAACGAAATAACAAGTCCAGACGGAAAAAAATTTTATGTATCCGTGAACACAAGTGTAAGTCGTCGACTAGTGTGAATTCCAGGCAAATCCGTGGTCTGGCGGCATCCATAATAATCCAGAACATTAGAGAAATGTAGACTCGCAGCCAGTTACGGCGCCATCTTTGCCAGATTTTGTGTTCTATATTACCACACACAAAAATCATCTCAAACAAAACTCCAGTTAAACTCAAGCATGTGCCATCATCTCAGAAATAGAGAGACGAACAGAAAGATGTAAATCAAATGGCAAGGACAGGATCTAGAACACATCACGGGCCCCAAATACTTGGGAGTAAAATTGGACCGCACGCTGTCTTATGCCGTATATTGCCAGGCTGAGCCCAGCTGCAGTCAGAGAAACTCCGAAGACTGACGGACCATCCAATGTACCAGAGGCTAAACAATTTGGGAACTGGGAAACTAAAGCGGAGAAACTTTGCAGAAATAGCCAAAGCAAAGATGCACGAAGATCCCATAAACGCACTAACAACACCAAAACCCATCACTACTGTACGAAAACCTACTTGGAGGCAGGATATATTTCCAGAGGTGGTAGAAAATATACCAGGTATTGCAAACAAAAACTGCCAGACCGAAAAAGAAAGGAGAGACACTACCCTAAGCTTCATAACGAAAAGCTACCCAAGCATGGACTGGACCCATGCATACACCGACGGTTCTGTAACAAACACTACACAGAACGGAGGGGCAGGAGCATTCCTAAACCTACCAAATGGCAGAAAAATAACACTGTCATTCGCTACTGGTAAGTACACAAGCAATTTCAGAGCGGAGGCAGAGGCACTGAGGGCGGCAGTGGAAGAAATGGCAACACACAGTGAAAATGAGAGCCACATAGTCTTGCTGACAGATGCTCTCGCCGTAGTCACAGCGCTAAAAAGCCAGAAAAACACTGAGCTTAATGACTTAAGAGCAGCACTCTGCAAACTGTGCCAGCTGTCCGCACCAAAAAGGGTAGTGGTACAGTGGGTTCCGTCACACTGCAACATCCAAGGCAACGAGGAGGCAGACAGACTGGCAAAAGAAGGTGCAAGGCTACCACAAACAGATACCAGTATGACGTACGAAGAGTCAAAACGGCTTATCAAAGCCAGATACATGACCAAATGGGAAACCGAACATACTGGTTACACCAAAAACGATGCCTATTACCAGTTGAACCGAAGAGAGCAGGTCGTTGTCTTCAGACTTCGCACTGGCCACAATAGACTGAGGTACCACCTATTCAACAAATTGAAGATAGGGTGTACCGACGAATGCCCGTGCGGTACTGGTAAAATGACCACTGAACATCTGCTGCAGAACTGCACGACATACGGGGATCAGAGAGAGCAGATGTGGCCATTGCCAGTGGAACTGCAAGACAAGCTCTATGGTAGTGGCGAGAGTCTCAGGATGACCGCCGCTTTTTTCGAAAAAATAATGGTTACTGTCTGACTGTGTACGCAGAAGAAGAAGAAGAAGAAATGGCAAGGACAGGATCTAGAACACATCACGGGCCCCAAATACTTGGGAGTAAAATTGGACCGCACGCTGTCTTATGCCGTATATTGCCAGGAGACAAAACAGAAAATATATGCGAGAAATAGTATCATAAAAAAAACTGACTGGCACAACATGGGGAGCAAAGCCCGGTGTCCTCAGAACATCACTCGCTCTGTGTTTCTCTGTAGCTGAGTACATCACACAAGTCTGAAAGAACTATGGCCATGTCAAACATAAAGAAACAGCAATAAATAAGACAGGCCGTATAGTTACTGGATGCCTAAAACCTACACCAACTGAAAAAATATGCCCCATGATCGGCCAAGCGCCACCAGATATACGAAGAACATTCGCATCAGAGATAGAAAAAGAGAAGCAGGTAAATGACCCAAGACACTCTATGTTCGGACATGAGATGCAGCGCCCAAGACTAAAGTCAAGACGAAGTTTCTTACAGTCAACTAATCTACTAAACTACAGACTAATCCAGGAAATCGACGCATCGAAAGTTTGAAACAGCTGACACAGGTCCCCTTGATCAAGTTACGGCAGAAATCTGCGCTTGGACATCTCCTGCCCTACGCAACATGAATGTCGCTAAATAGACTTCGAACTGGTGTATATCACGATGCAGGAAAAACCTGCAAAGATGGAGATACACGGAAGATGAAATATGTGAATGTGGAATAACACAAGACCAGGGCCATCCGATGATCTGTCCAAACTTCTCGGAGACTTATAGCATGGATGACCTGTTGAGTGGCAAGTGACATGGCAATCCACGTGGCTGAATACTGGAAGAATGAAGTGTGACGCAGTGCCCTGGACAGGGGAAGTAAGTAAGTAACGCTCAGTAACTCAAAGTTTCCAGAGTCCAGACATCCGATTGACACATTCAAATAACTTTCATCTTCTGATTCTTGTTTTCGTAATTGTCAAATACAATGTGCTGTGCTCCGGCGGAGTCTTTGTGCATGACAAGGACAAGAATAGCACCCCTGCCCCGCAGAGAGCATGTCGTAAGAGGCGACTAACTGTGTCATTTGGCATATCGCCGGCATGGTTAAGTGGTTTGTTTATAGATGACGCCTAACAGGCTGCGGGTCTACTTTGCTCTAGCGTTTGAGTCTATTAAGATGGATTCGCACACCGATTAACAACCCTCCGCGGCACTTGTCTCAACGCAGCGGAGTAATAAGCTGCTTGAGCCTAGTCCGCTAAGCAGGAACTCCTCCTCCCGGCTACTTGAAGTTCATACCAGAGCTGGGACCTGCACAGGAGCTTCTGCTAATATAGAAGTACAAGTCAATTAAGAACTAAGAATGTGTTGTGGTGGTAGCTCTTTGGTCTTGTCCCTGCCAACTGTACTGTGTTTGGGTAGAAACTTGTCTCTGCCAACTGTACTGTGTTTGGGTAGAAACTTGTCTCTGCCAACTGTACTGTGTCTGGGTAGAAACGTGTCTCTGCCAACTGTACTATATTTGGGTAGAAACTTGTCTCTGCCAACTGCACTGTATTTGGGTAGAAACTTGTCTCTGCCAACTGTACTGTTTTTGGGTAGAAACTTGTCTCTGCCAACTGTACTGTGTCTGGGTAGAAACGTGTCTCTGCCAACTGTACTGTGTTTGGGTAGAAACGTGTCTCTGCCAACTGCACTGTATTTGGGTAGAAACTTGTCTCTGCCAACTGTACTGTTTTTGGGTAGCAGTTTGTCTCTGTCAATTGTACTGCGTTTTGGTAGTAGCTTGACCCTGTCAACTCTGCAGTGTCTGGGTAGAAGATTGTCCATGTTTTTTGTGTGGGTAGTAGCGTGTTCCCATCAGCTTTACTGATGTGCGGTAGAAACTTGTCTCTGCCAACTGTACTGTGTTTTGGTAGCAGTTTGTCCCTGTCAATTGTACTATGTTCGTGTAGCAGCTAGTTCCAGCCAACTGCAATGTAAACTGTACTGTGTTTGAGTAGAAGCTTGTTTATGTCAACTGTTCTGTGTTTGGGTAGAAACTTGTCTTTGCCAACTGTAGTGTGTTTGGATAGCGGTCTGTCCCTGTCAATTGTACTGTGTTTTGGTAACTGCCTGCCCCTGTCAATTGTGCAGTGTTTTGGTAACTGCCTGTCCCTGTCAATTGTGCAGTGTTTTGGTAACTAACTGTCCCTGTCAATTGTGCAGTGTTTTGGTAACTGCCTGTCCCTGTACTGTTTGTCTGCCTTTGGATAGCAGCTTGTCCCTATGAATTGTACTGCGTTTGAGTAGCAGCTTCCGTAACAGGGTTTTGTGCCAGAGAGCAGTATGTAACAGGATCATCGGTCAGGAAAACATAGGGGTTTAGAGACAGCAGTTTATTCTCTGAAGCTAAAATTAGATGGGACAGAGATATAATGTCTCATTCAGCAGTCACGGTTCAGTTAGAATTCACCTAACGTCTGTTTAGCAAAATCGGCGTGACGTGAAGAATGATAAACTATAAAATGGTGGTAGCATAGTCTGGCCATTTTGGGTGTAGTATATGGCGTTCAGAGTAGGGGTGGAGGAATTAGCCGACAATTAATCGGACGTCAAGATGTCACATTTAGAATGACAGAGTGACAAGTAGGAGTCAATGAGATTCAAAAGAAGAGTTGCCACTAGGGCCGAACTTATCGAGACAACAAAAGATTTAGGGATCGACTGGCTACAGAAACTGTAAAACATAGTGTGGATTAAACTCCATAAAACTGGAGAAGTACAACAATACTTCTAATATGGACAAAAGTGCATCAAAAAGGACAAAAAAAGAGAGGAATATCATTACTTAGCTGTACTCGAAAGATTTTCTGTAAAATGATGAGGTCAAAAACTACGCCTAATCATAGAACGACAGCTTAGCGGAACACAGATGGATATAGAAAAAACACGAATTGTACAAAGGCAATAATCACATTCATGCAACTAGCAGATGTGCGATGTATGATCAGACACTACATGTTACTTTCGTGGACCAAGAGAAGGCATTCGATTGAGTGGATAGATACCAACTGTGGACAACATTAGAACGTTATAGAGTAAATAAACATTTGATCAATAAATGTAAAAGTCTTTATGTGAATAGCCAATGTACATTTAGAAGAAACGAAGGATACTCCTTCAAATTTCATATTGGGACCAGTTTACGACAAGGTTATGTACTATCTCTTTTACTTGTAATCATTTATATAGAATCAATATGTAAAAACTAACATTAGTGAAGGATCATTTTGCCGATGGCCAAGCAATTATAGCAACCCCAGAAAAACAACTGCAGGAGAATACCAGCAATCTTAATGAGGTCTGTAAAGAATACAGTATAAAAATCAACAAAGAGAAAATCAAAGTTATGACGAATGCAAGAAAAGAAACAAAACAAATAAAATTAAAGAAAATCATGTGAAAAAAAATTCGCGTATCTAGGTAACATAATCTCAGCAGATGGCAAAATAGACACTGAAATCCAACACAGATATTGACATAGAAGGACAGAGTTGACACCGAGTTTGACATAGGTCAGTTAAGCAAGTAATAAAGCGTCAATGAATGTAAACACGTAACAATGGATATAAAAAGAATGCTTTACAACATGATATTCCTTCCCACTTTGTGCTATCTGTGCCAAAATTGGACATTGACAAGGAAAGATAAAACTGGACATTGACAAGCAAAGATAAAATAAATATTTTAACAACAGATTTCAAATGCCTACGTGGATTACTCGTAGTAACTAATGGATAAAATCTCAAATGCCTACGTGGATTACTTGTAGTAACTAATGGATAAAATCTCAAATGCCTACGTGGATTACTTGTAGTAACTAATGGATAAAATCTCAAATGCCTACGTGGATTACTTGTAGTAACTAATGGATAAAATCTCAAATGCCTACGTGGATTACTTGTAGTAACTAATGGATACAATCAGGAACGTTGATGTTAGGAATGATGTAGGTACAACACGAGTCCTAGACCTCATCAAGAGACAGATAATCAGGTGACAAACACCAGATAGGATCCTTCAGAAAGCAATGCTACACAGCTACAATGGATACAAAACCATTGGCCGACTGATAGATGAAATAACAAAAGCAGTAACTCTTCCCGTATACGAAGCACATACTATGGCCGGGTCAAGAAACGTAGACAAATATATAAGCAATTGGCATTTGAATATTCTTGCCAGTCAAATTTAGGCACACAACTGTGTGTGTGTGTGTGTGTGTGTGTTCTTCCTCTTCAAACGACATGTCTCTTAATTTATGTGATTAACCCTGTATCGACCATGTGCAATAAAACCAACCGTTTCCATTGCATGTTTTATGATGTAGCTTACAGTGAAGCAACCTAGTATGGTGCAAGGTATCTGTTATTTATTCGCCAAGCTACCAGCCGTTGATTTATAACAAAACACATGTCTCATATTAAGCTGCAGTATGTATGACCTGTGTTGTTCACTAACAGACGTGGAGATCCAGTACTACACAAGAGAGCAAGTAAGAAAGACACATTACATACCGGTTAACAGCCTTTCTAAACGTGTTTTTGTTGAAAAACCCTGGATATAATTGTCTAACCTCAGGGAATCTGTGTACAATAATATGTCTACATCATCATGATCATGTCCTCGATATCGATAGGAATCTCGGTCAGCATGTTTATGGTGTCATTGATATTTTGTGTTCAACTACGTCTTTGTCGATCTCTGCCTCGAAATCCCGGAACGATGCCCATCAGAACTGTTTTACTCAGTCCGTTAGGGCGCTTGGTGTGGTTGGAAAACTTCAGTTGCTAAGACATAACGTTGTTTATAAGCCAGTTCTCTTCAAAAACTCAGATCTTGCAGGATGGCTTTATTTGTTATTTTCTTTACACAGGATATTTTTTCACATTCTTCCGTAGCATTTCATCTATAAAGCCCCAATCCTCTCCTTCAGTATTTCTGTGATTGTCCATGCCTGGTATCCGTATGCTGCCACAGGTGGGAATACGCATGTTCTTAGGATCTTCAATTTTAATTCTGATAATATATATATATAATATATTTACATATTAAATTTTTGGCTCATGAATATTTGAGACTTCTGTTTGAGACGTGTTTTTTAAATGTAAATCTTCCGATAGAAAATAAAATAGTATATTAGCCCCTTTCAGTCATGAATGACTTTATGATAATATTACTTCAAGGCTGAAACAAGAAATATATACTTAGCTTGGGTTGTTTGCTTTTCCCTAGCGACGTTGTCTTTTCACTTTTTTTGTGTTGCTAGAGCTTCTATCCACCAAGCGTAATGTGGCCCGTCAGTGTACTTCTCCACTTCGATAGGTCTGCAGCTTCTTCTTGCCAGGATGTCAGTCCCATGCCCAGGGTCTTCATATCACGCTTGCATATATCATTGAACTTCGACTGTGCGCAGCTAACTGTTCTGTTGACATATGTCAACTGTTCATAGAGGATATTTTTGGGAATCTTCCAAGCCATAAACAGGGCCAAGCTATCGTAGGCAGGGCTGTTTAAGGAGAGTGTACATGCTTGGGAGACCGGTGCAAGAATGCACCTATGCTTTTGTCAACGTGTCCCTTCATGTAATTGACAGACTGGATCGCAGGCACCGTAGATGGAAGTTGTTAAGCCTGTGCTATTGTTTGACATAGGTTGTCTAAGTCATGCTACCATATAGGAGTGGGCTGAAGACATATGCATTATATATCGTAGCTTTGGTTTGAATTATCAGTTTCAAGTTTTTCCAAACACGTGTTGTGAGGCGAGAACATGTAATACAATATTTGTGAAAGCGACTGTCTATGTATGGGTCTAGAGAGAGCTTGTCTACAGCCTGCTGTAGATAGACGCCTTCTGACCCACGAACAAATTCCTTTGAAACGTCACCTTCTGAGGAAGACTAAATAACGGAACTTCCATGTGGCAACTATCAGTGCGACTATAATAGCGTGTTCGAGAAAACTTAGATGAACATGCATTTGGTTTCAGGGAAGGATTCTATTAAAAGGTCACTCTCAACAGTGATGTGTTGTGTTTTGTACGATGAATGTGTTTATTTCTCTGTGTGGATCATGGATTGAGTATAAACCTTGGCACAAAATGAGTTCCGTTATTTAGTTGGTGATGGAATGAAACATTTCAAAGGGATTTTCCCAGTGAGACAGATAGCCTATCTAAAGCAGGCCACGAGGAATGCCAAGTTTGTCCCTTGGTGCACAGCTGCCAGTTCATAATTATAGATGCATTTAGTTGACGTGGCCTCCACTTCCTGTCCCTGCACATTTGTTTGTTGAGACTTATTGAAAGCCTGGGAGAAGCGATCTATCAACCTCTAAAGTTCCTGCTGACTGTGGGTGACAATTGCAGCATGATAGCAAACAGCAAAGCGAAAAGCAAATCCCTGATAGTGGTCTACCTGATATTCGTTTGTCCTAGACCCCTGCACGGTTATAAAGCTGACGTAATGTGGAGGCAGATTCCTTCATTACAGTTGCCAAACGCATTCTTCAGAAACAGAGCAAATAAGATTCCGAACCGTGTCGGGACCAGAACACAGCCCTGCTTAACACCACTTCGAATATCAAATGGTTGTGATATGCTACCATCAAATTGGACTGTTTCTGTAATGTCGTCATTGAAAGATATTATTAGTCGTTGCAGTTTGTTTGGCAGCCTACTTTAGAGAGGGTTTAGAAGTGTTCATGCCTCCTAACTAACCAAATCAAATTCCTTAGCCAGGTCAATGAATGTGGCATAAAAAGGCGGGTTCTGCAACCTGGACTTTCCCTGCAGTTTCCAAAGAGAGAAAATCATGTCGATCGTTGATCTTCCAGGCCTGAATCTACACTCAGACTCCCGATTCACACGTTCAGCCAATTTTTGTAGCCGTAGTAAGATTACTCTGACAACGACTTTGCCTACAACACTGAGCAGAGAGACACCGCGATAGTTATTACAGTCACTTCTATCATCTTTGTGTTTGTATAATGTTCCGACTGTGCATCTCTCATATCTTGAGGAATAATGTTCCGACTGTGCATCTCTCATATCTTGAGGAATAATGTTCCGACTGTGCATCTCTCATATCTTGAGGAATAATGTTCCAACTGTGCATCTCTCATCTTTTGAGGTATACTGTTTCAACTGTACAGCTCTTGAGATATAATGATCTTTTTCCAGCACTGACATAACATCATATACAGCGGTTGCAAGAGCGTTTCCTTACAGCACTTGATCAATTCAAGTTGGGATCCCGTTGCTGCCTGGTGATTTGTTCAGTGCCAAGCTGTCAATAGCTTTATTCAGATATTCCATAGATGATTCCATGTCCAGCTCGTCTATACTGTGATAGCTTTTGACAGCGTCAAGGGCTGTAGGAATGACTATATTATCACACTAGTAAACTCAGACTAATGCTCGACCCATCGCTCCACCTGCTTTCCCTTGTCTGTTATTTTCTTGCCTGTGATGGATTTGAGTGGTGCAGTTTTCCAGCTTGCAGGACTAATGGCGTTCTTTGGAAAAGCTTCTATTGAGACACTTCTAAATATACGTATGGCAATTATTCAAGCAAATATATTGTCTCTGAAACCAAATAAAAAAGTTTGCAAGCCATCACAGCTGGTTCTACGAAGTGAGCCAGTTAAGAGTACATTAGCACTATTAAGGGCTTTTAAATTTACTAATAATAATTGAAATTATGTATGCTGTTTTGCCTGGTGATATTTAATGATATATCAAACCTTTGCTGCCTAATGTTGGATTCAGTCAAGCCGGATTAATCGCAATGTGTCTGTCACCATGCGGATGGCTTTGAATTTCACAATGTGACAACACACAAAGAATGCTAATCAACAGTATATCCATGCCAACTCTCTGTTACCATTGCCAAACTTGAACTTTAAGAAAAGCTCTAGAGAGAAAGATTATGACATGGGAGAAGAGATGCCCCCTGAGAACAATCATCGTAACTAGGAGAGACAGAACACGCAATGACGATGTGAGAAGAATAGTTGAACAAGACCCTGTTTGGAATATATTGATGAAGTGAGAATCAATTGGATCGGGCACCTAATGAGAAGGCGTCCTGACCAACTACCCCTGTGCACCTATAACACACTACGTTCGGGTTTTCGCAACCGTGGCCGACCGAGAACTAGATGAATAGGAAATGTTGCGGATATTCTAAATCGTCATGGAATGACGACCACTTCAGCGACAGGTCTAGCCCTGGACAGAAAACTACGGCTCACCACCAAGACAAGACAAGACAACACTTTGTGAATATCTGAAACATTATTTGGTTTTTACAGTTCCCTGTAAGTTTCCTCACTGGAGACCATATTAGAAGGAAGGGTGGAAGACAGTCGTCCAAGAGGCAGACAACATTATAAGTGGGATAATAACATCGAGGGATGGATGGTAAGAGATAGAGTACGAGGGATGGACGGTAAGAGATAGAGAACGAGGGATGGACGGTAAGAGATAGAGAACGAGGGATGGACGGTAAGAGATAGAGAACGAGGGATGGACGGTAAGAGATAGAGAACGAGGGATGGACGGTAAGAGATAGAGAACGAGGGATGGACGGTAAGAGATAGAGAACGAGGGATGGACGGTAAGGGATAGAGTACACTGGAGATCCACTGCAGCCGACCTTGAACTTAAACTAAACAGTTTCCTGTGCCATCTGTTATGAACCAAGATATTTAGACCTGGTAATCTTGCATTCCCAACCTTATAGATGTCATTCCTCCTCTGCCTTGCGGGATACCTGTTTACGAGAAAGGCTTCTGGGTGGGGGGAAATCCGACGATAATCCTGAGGAAATCCTATGGAAAAATCTGTATCCTGTGCAATCTCCAGTCGTCTCGATTATGTCTTGCCACTGGCAAAAGGTAGCTCAGGACGAGAGTGACAGGTAGACAAAATGCGCACACCTTCTTCACTCCAAATCACGAAGCACGTCAACCATTACATGGGACAACGCAAAAGGAGAAAAACATCCATACGGATGAAGCGTTATGAAAGAACATCACTCACAACAAAATCATGTATCGACAGTTTTGAATAGCACAGCCAATAATGTGAATATGAAATCTGTGATCTAGGCATGTTCTATTTCTGAACCACTTTTATTTTTCTCAGATTCCGGAAAGCGGAATTCTTAGAGCCCTGCAATGGAAATCCGTGGAGATTGGCTATACACCGGTTGAAAAACCGTGCAATAATGTATCAATAAATCAATCAATCAATAAAAACCCGTCGCTCCTCTTGTTACATTGACAACATCTCTCCAGGTGCAACTATTGCCTCTCTCCAGGTGCAACTATTGCCTCTCTCCAGGTGCAACTATTGCCTCTCTCCAGGTGCAACTATTGCCTCTCTCCAGGTGCAACTATTGCCTCTCTCCAGGTGCAACTATTGCCTCTCTCGAGGTGCAACTATTGCCTCTCTCCAAGTGCAACTATTGCCTCTCTCCAGGTGCAACTATTGCCTCTCTCTAGGTGCAACTATTGCCTCTCTCCAGGTGCAACTATTGCCTCTCTCCAGGTGCAACTATTGCCTCTCTCCAGGTGCAACTATTGCCTCTCTCCAGGTGCAACTATTGCCTCTCTCCAGGTGCAACTATTGCCTCTCTCCAGGTGCAACTATTGCCTCTCTCCAGGTGCAACTATTGCCTCTCTTCAGGTGCAACTATTGCCTCTCTCCAAGTGCAACTATTGCCTCTCTCCAGGTGCAACTATTGCCTCTCTCCAAGTGCAACTATTGCCTCTCTCCAGGTGCAACTATTGCCTCTCTCCAGGTGCAACTATTGCCTCTCTCCAAGGGCAACTATTGCCTCTCTCCAGGTGCAACTATTGCCTCTCTCCAAGTGCAACTATTTCCTCTCTCCAGGTGCAATTATTGCCTCTCTCTAAGTGCAACTATTGCCTCTCTCCAGGTGCAACTATTGTCTCTCTCCAGGTGCAACTATTGCCTCTCTCCAAGTGCAACTATTGCCTCTCTCCAGGTGCAACTATTGCCTCTCTCCAAGTGCAACTATTGCCTCTCTCCAGGTGCAACTATTGCCTCTCTTCATGTGCAATCTTTTAATCTTAGTTCCTGCTCACGTTATCTTCGCCATGTATTTGGGTCATCCTCTTCCCTTGAGGATTCCATGTAAGAGCCTGTCTGGCTATTTTGGTTTGTGCGTTCCGCATCGTCTATGTCATATCCAATCACATTTTCTTTGCTTAATTTGGTGTTCCACATTTTGTTCCCGTGTCCAGGCGGAAACGGGCTGGATGGGCAGCCTTTAACCATCATCACAGCAACAGACGCCACTAAGGACACCAGACTACGGGAGGACATCTTCGACTCGGTAGTATACCATCGCTCTGCTATGGTTGGGAAACCCGGTCTCTAACCAAAGCAGCAGAGAACCAACTAAGAACAGCAGAAGCTTCTCTTGAAAGACGCCTCGTGGGCATAATTCTCAGACAACAGCGGCAGAGCGAACTACACAATAGCGACATCCGGAGAATGTCACAAATTAAGGATATCCTACAGTACGTCAACCATTCGAAAAACCGCTGGGCTGGTCATTTATCCAGAAGACAAGATGAACCATGGCGTACGATAACCACCCTGTGGTACCCACACAACAAAATTATACCTCTGGGACGGCCCCGAACTCGCTGGCGATATTCACTAGAAAAATATAACATTCACAACCCCATAGACATACTACTATCACACTGGACGAAACTCGCTGGCGGTAGAAACGACTGGATCCTGAGTTGGAACCCGCTCAAGCGTGACCACCCGTTGACGAAGAACGGGTCAAACTAAGAACTAAGAACATGCTGTTGTTGGCCCCTTTCCCATCATTTTTCACTCCTCCCAATGTCGTGCCAATTTATGCCCATCATTTTTTGTAGGAATATCCAAACCAAGGACTGCAGTCTTTGTTGTATGACCTTGATTCTAAATGCCTCCGCTCCATAGATCAGCACCAACTTGACACGAGGGCGTTAAATATTCTAACTGTGGAGTGAATCTTGATTTGTTTTATCTCAATTTGTTGTTTAGTGTCAGGAATGTCCCTAATGCCTATACAATTCGGATACTTACTAATATATACACCGAGACATATATTTCTGGTCAGCGGTATGAACATTTCACACGGACTTACGTGAATGGTCTCCAAAATTCGGATATTCTGTTATATTGTTAAAAGAAACGTGCACAAAATTCAGATTTTTATATTCTTCTTATTCCGATGTTCACCTTAACTGAGCATCTTTATACTGGTTTAGAAGACCCTGCAGAGTGTATACAACCAGTTTGTTTTACATTTACTTTCTCTTAAAGCTATGTCTATCCAATTTACTCGTAAATGTATTAACTGGCCCTGCCTCCACTACTTCATGTGGAAATGCATAACAAGCATTTCCCAATCTCTGACTAAAATAATATTTCCTAATATCTAATCCGGACCTTTCTTTAGTTATTTTGTAGCTATGCCCTCTTGCTTTTGTAGATGGTTGTATTTTTTAAAATAAATTGATGTAGTCTAATTTATCCGTACCTTTGATTATCTTATAAAAATATTGTTTTTAAATAAAACCTGTCATACATTTTTAGCCTTGCTCGGGGTAGTCGAGGAGTTTTAAAGGCTAAGGACTACAGCACTCTTCATGATGCACGTCGTTTGCTGGCTATGTTTATTTATTTCACCCCCAAAAAGAAAAACAACATATGCCATACCGGGGATTCGAACCGTTGGACTCGAAACCATTCGGCCACGCGCTCCTCTTATATACCTCTTATTATCTTATTAACCTGAATTAAGTCATCTCGAATTTTTCTCTTTTCTAGACACTGTAGGCCCGTTTTTCTGAGTCTTTCCTCATAACTGTAAATCTGGAATCCCATTATCAGCTTTATCGCTCTTTTTTGTATCCTTTCCAGCATGTTTATATCCCCTCTATGATAAGGACTCCACACCTGTACACAGTAATCCAATCTAGGTCTAACTAATGCTTCATACAGTTTGACTACCACTTCCTTGCTCCTATGTTTAATATTTCTATTTATCATACATAACATTGCATTTGCCTTTTTCACTGCTACCTGAACCTGCTCACTCACCTTACCTGTATGATCTATTATAATCCCTAGGTCCCTTTCCTTTTCTCTCATTATAATATTTTTCTCGCCCATTCTGTATGTTCCATATTTCATCTACCCATGTAGATGATTGTACATGTATCTACATTAAACTCCATTTGCCAGCTCGCAGACCATTCGCGAATTTGATCTAAATCCGACATCAATATATCCACTTCTACTTTAGATGAGACACTACTGCTTAGTTTTGGGTCATCATAGAATTTTGCAATCCTGGATTCCAGATCAATGACCAAATCGTTTATATATATCTCAAGAACAAAAATGGTCCAAAAACTGAGCCCTGTGGCACTTCACTTTTCACTTCACACCATTCAGAGTACTCTTTATTTATACCCACCCTTTACCTTCTTCCGATTAACCAATTGCCAATCCATTTGGCAACTTCCCCACCTATTGCATGTGATTTTAACTTTCTAAATAATCTTTGATGAGGTACTCTATCAAAGGTCTTAGCAAAATCTGGATAAATAACATCCACAGACACCCCTTATCTATCATTTTGGTAACCTCCTACATGAATTCTAATAGATTTGTTAAGCACGATCTCCCTCTAGTAAGCCCATGCTGATTATTTCTGATTAGATCAAAATTGTCTAAATACATTACAATGTGTTCTTTGATTATTGACTCTAACAATTTACAGACTATGCTAGTTAAACTCACCGGTCTATAACTTGCTGAGTCTGATTTTTTTGCCTGTTTTAATAAGGTGATCACTCATGCATTTTTCTAGTTCCCTGGAACAATCCCTTTTGCAAGTGAGAACATAATATAGCCAATAGTTTTAGCCAATACTCTCGAATTTCAAACAGCAATTTTGGATGAATACCATCTTGCCCTGGACATGTATTCACTTTCAACCCTTCCACATTCATTCCCCCATCCTCTCCAAATGTAGGCCAACCTTGACGGGGTTGGAGAGCTTGCGAGTCCCAGTGATCCAGGGGGCTATGCCGGCGGGAGTTTTACTCCTGTTAGGGTCACCCAAGCTGGACAGGTCATTGGAGAGGGGCCAGACTAAGAGGCCGAGGAGCAAGTGGAGCCCTTTAGGTGGCGCTGCAGAACGCACCGGCGAGTGGTACACGCTCTGGGCTAAACTAATCCACCCCCACTTCATGGGTTAAATGCATTCTTGCCTCGTTCTTTACTTTTGTCTTCTATCAGTCATCCCAATGGACGCAGAAGAGATGCAGGCCAGAGGACATTGCACCTCTGCCCCTTTGTGACAACCTCCCAGGTGGCGGGAAATGCTAGGCGTACCATCACTGCAGAGGAGCCAAGAATACCAAAGGGGGGTAAGGAGATACCCCACTCACATGTATATGCTACGTTTCTGGCAGGACGTGACGATCCTGGGACACAGACACACTGGACTGCCTCTCTTCAGGGATACTTGAAAAATGGGTCCATAAGTTCATATCATCATCATCACACATCCTTTCGAGCAAGACCACAGTCTGCCCAAGCAACGTTAAGGTGCTGAAGACGGAGGCAACCAGCCAAAAGGTGCACCACAGAAATCAGGATGCCACGCAAATACGCAACATGAGAGTATGCCTATATCTGCAAAACGTTATGGCGCTCGGCCTATGGTGGACAACCAGGCAGGTACAGTGCCGGGTCCCCCGTCTCGAAAGGGCCCAAACTTTATAACTGGAGGTCCTTCTCGGATGCCTAGTGGAGTCAGGAGGCACGGGAATAGAGCTACTGGCCAAACAAAACCCAAAACAAAGGAAAGAACACTTAAAATAATGCACTGGAATGCTGAAGGCGTCAACAGCAAAAGAGATGGCTATAGTAAAAAATTAGAGCTTGAGAATATCATGTATGAAGAGCAAGTAAATGTATGTTGCTTGCAAGAAACGCATCTCAATAAAGATATAGCCTTCAAAATTAGAGGATACCAGTGCTATAGGTCTGACCGACAAGACAGGCAGAAGGGTGGAATACTGACACTTGTGAGAAATAGCATCAATGCTTCACAGCAGGAAGTATATATGGAGGGCGCAGAATACCAGATGATGCATCTCAAGACAGAAAGTACAGAATTCCACCTTCTAAGTTATTACTGTCCGAGTGATCGTCCACTGGCACTGAATACGATTGCAACAAAGGAAAGACTGATTGTGTGTGGAGACTTCAATAGCCACTCACAGAGCTGGGGCTATGATCAAATGGATAGGAGGGGTGAGGAGCTAGAAAACTGGCAGGATGACAATGGACTTATCCTGATTAACCAGCCAACAGACCCACCGACCTTCTACTCGAGATCATGGCACACCACTTCTACACCAGATTTGGCATTCCACTCACCATGCATGGAATGGAACAACTTGTAGGGAAACAACTTGGAGGTAGTGACCATAGACCAGTATTTCTAACTATTGAAAATGAATATGTCAAGGAAAGTAGTACCCTGCCTCGGTGGAATTACAGGAAGGCAGACTGGTCAATGTACCAGCATCGGTCTAGTGTGCTGACTAGAAATCTAACAACAGATGAAAACATAAATAAGGTAGTCGATAATTTCAGCAGATGCATACTACAGGCTGCCCATGAAACAATACCTAGAGGGGCCTGCAAACAATATAGGCCATACTGGAATAGGAAATTAGAACAACTGCAAAACGAGGTAGAAACATCTAGAAAGCAAGCAAAGATTAGTCCATGTCAAGAACAGCACAAAAAATATAAACATGCTAACGCCAAATTTCAAAGGGAAAAGTTAGAAGAAAAAGTTGGAGGGAGAAAACAGAATCTCTGAACTTTGAAAAGGATACCAGGAAACTGTGGAAGTTGATAAAACAACTTAATGATGAGGGTGCACAGAGAAACACAAAAATTACATTAAACAAAGATGGAAACATCCTCACAGGCAAACAAGCCGCAGATTACTTTGCAGACTCTTTTGCAAAAGATAGCAACATTGAAGTAGACAGAGAGAAACAACAAAGTGTTCGTGAGGAACGACAAAATACAGAGCGAGATGGTGCCATGCCCGAAGTTATGGAGACACCAATCACATACAAAGAACTGGAGTTTGCAATTTCCACACTGAAAATGAGAAAGTCGCCAAGAACAGACGGAGTGTCCAATGAAATGATCAAGAACTTGGGAACAGCAGCAAAAACAAAGCTGCTTCAGATCTTCAACATTTGTTGGACATCAGGTACAGTCCCACAGACCTGGAAAGAAGCAATCATGATACCACTCTCAAAACCAGGGAAAAACAGTTCCATGGCATCCAGCTATAGACCAATCAGCCTCACAAGCTGCATATGTAAAATAATGGAACGTATCATCAACCTAATGCTCCAATGGTATTTTGAGAGCCAAAACCTTCTTGTGCCACAACAGGCAGGATTTAGGAAATGCAACTCCACTGAAGACCAGGCAACATACGTCTCACAAGAGATCGAGGACGCATTCCAGGACAAGAAATTAGTATTAGCAGCATGGATAGACTTAAGGAAAGCTTTTGATAAGGTTTGGAAAGAAGGACTTTTGAAGAAACTGAGGAATAATGGAGTGATGGGTAGGATGTACAAATGGATAAAAGCATACTTACATAACAGAAGAGCCAGAGTCCAACTAGATGGTCTCAAGAGTAAGAAAATTCTGCTGCGTCATGGTGTGCCTCAGGGAGGAGTTCTTTTTCCTACACTTTTCATAGTCTTCATCAATGACTTGATTGCTGAGCTACCACAAGGAACAAAAGTTGGAATGTATGCAGATGACTTGGTAATATGGTGTGTAAATGAGCAAGCAACAGTGGCCACCAGAATGCTGCAAAGAGCTATTGATGCCTTGACCTCATGGACAAACAGATGGTGTGTAAACATTAACACCGAAAAATGTAGCACTACGCTTTTCACCCTCTCCCCAAAACAAAAAGCTGGAGTTATCAAGATAAATGGAGAACACCTCAAAGAAGATAAACAACCCACCTATCTTGGAGTTACATTTGATGATAGGTTGATATGGAGGGAACACGTCAACAAGGCAGCCAAAAAAGCCAGGAGGAAGTTAGCCACCCTGAGAAAATTAAGTGGAACCACATGGGGTGCTAGTGGAAAAATATTTAACAACGTTTACCAACAAAGTATACGGCCACATCTGGAATATGGGTCAGCAGCGTGG
The DNA here is from genome assembly GCA_036924085.1 of Ariolimax columbianus. Classification (NCBI taxonomy): domain Eukaryota; kingdom Metazoa; phylum Mollusca; class Gastropoda; order Stylommatophora; family Arionidae; genus Ariolimax; species Ariolimax columbianus. The sequence goes on from JAVGWX010000021.1 coordinate 21,112,264, forward strand.
TGCCCTACAGCAAACACTACCCTAAAATATGTGGATAAGGTGCATAATCAGGCACTTAGGGTCATTACAGGAGCAATGAAATCAACACCTATTGTGGAGATGGAGAAAATGGGAAGGATACAAGCACTAAGAGAGCGCAGAGACACAAAGGTATTAACACAGGCAGAAAAGTTCCACTGCATGCCGAGCCATCAAATGAAAGACAGATTTCAAAATTTAGCAATGGGAAGACTGAAAAGAAGTAGTTTTATGCATCAGGCGAAACGACTTCGCAGGCAAATTATGGATCTACCTGAAGTTGACATCCACCTAAAGTCTGTGCCAGAACAAACCCCTTGGAGAGAGGAGCACGGACTATCAGTATGCATTCAAACAAAAGTGAAAGGAATATTAGACAAGGATGAACAGAACAGTGTGCAACGTAGGATAATGATCCTCAATTTCCTGGATGAAGAATACCCACAAGACCTCTGGATCAGAGTATACACAGATGGGTCAGCACAGAATGCAGTAAAGAATGGTGGAGCGGGAGTGTACATAGAATACCCAAACAACATTAGGGATACAGTCAAAGTACCAACTGGGAAATTCTGTCATATATATGATGTAGAAATACAGGCAATCAAGGTGGCAACTGAGGAACTGTTGAACACCAATGTCGGTCCACAACCTGTAGTATTTCTTACAGATGCATAATCAGCACTCCAAGCACTTAAATTTGAGAAACTTCCAGATCTACGGGCTCTACTGTCTGAACTGAGCAACCAGCGCAAGATTGTCATGCAGTGGATACCTTCTCATTGTGGAATACCAGGAAACGAGAGAGCAGATCGACTGGCAAAGGAGGGTGCTGCAGACGAGCAACCAGATGTGCCAGTTACATACCAACAGACGATAAGGATGATCAAATCAATCAGAAAGCCACCAACAGTAACACCAGACGATTACCATAATATGAACAGACAAGAGCAAACTGTTGTGTTGCGCCTTAGAACAGGACACAACCGACTCCGCAGCCACATGTACACAAAAATGAAGATTGGCAACTCAGCAGAGCACATACTGCAAAACTGCCCCGAATATGATATACAGAGAAAATCTCACTGGCCCATAGAAACAACACTGGAAGAGAAACTTTATGGACCTGTGTGTGAACTACAAAAGACAGTGAAGTTTATACAAGAGACAACATTGCAGATTTAGACAATATTTTAAAGCGAACGAAAGAAGAAGAAGAAGAATTCCCTTATCATGAACGTCCACTCCACATGGTCGTACATAAAGTATGTAAGTCTTTGTGGGTATAATCACCGCCCCCCCCCCCTTCCCCACCAATACTTCTTGTCTTAGTTCGTTCTCAAACTCCCACTACAAGCCATGTAGTCCGTGGAACGGAATGCTTTGTGACGCAGTTTACAGCGTGACTTGTAATATTTGCACCTTTCGGTCCGATACATCCAACTTCAGCAGGCATTTTTAGGTACCGGGCTAGCCTTCCCTATTCAATCTCTTTTCTTTAGCTCTGTTGCGGCAAGTTATTCAGGATCACCGCGTGGAGGTGTAGAAATTTATTGGCAGCTCTGAGTCGTTGGCCCTGACGCCAGCAGTCATTTTTGGGTAAATATTTATTTAGTTTCTCGAAATACATCATTTAAAAACAGATAACACACTTTGCTCATGTGAAACACGAACTTATAAATCTTATCTTCATATAAAGATCTCGAGTGCAAGCTTGGTTTGCAATCCCCACATACCGTTTTAGTTACACAGTTAAACAGCACGTCTCTTAAAAGTATTTCGCTTCGCTTTACTGATTTAAAAAAGTGACTCGCGATATGGTCTGGAACTACGGAAATTTGTAGGTGCTAGCGGAGAGGAAATAAACAAACCGCAGCTGTTTTCAAATATCAACTATTTTTTTAAAATCGTCATCATTATTTTTCTAATGTGTTTAACTGCTTAACAAGTATGTTTACTTTGGTTTGACTACACGCAAATAATTGAAGATGGCGTTATAAACACGTGGTTCTACCAAACAATGAAATCCCCCACTCAAACGGTGGACATGCAGATTCATTTGAGAATTGATATAAGCAATTATTTTTTTCCCCAGGACAGCCAGTAGGACCATGAACAAATCTCTAGTCAAGATAATCAAACTGCTCCTCCCAGGATTGGTCTGTTTGTTAGTGCTGCTGCTGTTCCGACGTGGTAAACACATACACTCCTCTGTACACAACTGCCTGCGTCACTAAAAGGTTTTATTACAACCTGTATTCTCCCACAACCTCGACATCCCGTATTTACCTTTCGTCACCTGTATTCCCCCACAAACTCAACATGTCTAATTTACCTTTCGTCACCTATATTCCCCCACAACCTCAACATGTCTAACTTACCTTTCGTCACCTATATTCCCCCACAACCTCAACATGTCTGATTTACCTTTCGTCACCTCTAATCACCCACAACCTCAACATGTCTAATTTACCTTTCGTCACCTATATTCACCCACAACCTCAACATGTCTAATTTACCTTTCGTCACCTATATTCCCCCACAACCTCAACATGTCTGATTTACCATTCGTCACCTCTATTCACCCACAACCTCAACATGTTTAATTTACCTTTCGTCACCTATATTCCCCCACAACCTCAACATGTCTGATTTACCATTCGTCACCTCTATTCACCCACAACCTCGACATCCCTTATTTACCTTTCGTCACCTCTATTCACCCACACCCTCAACATTCCTGATTAGGGGAAGTCGTGTGCCAGTGGTTAAGTGACACGGCTCACAATCCGAAGGTGCTGGGTTTGATCCCCATCACAGCACCGGCCAAATTTATGTTGCTGGGTCGACCACGTGAGCCTGTTTGCGATCAGAACAGCGCCCCCCCCCCCCTCCCTTTCCCTTGTCTATGGGTGTCCCCAGACTTCCTGCAAGACAACAGGTTATCTTTTCTGTCATGAAATTGTGTTTTTAGAAATCGGGCCCTCCCGGTTTCTAAAGCTCTATATGATCGGACTTTGTGTATAGTTTTCCTTTCCTATGTAAAAATGGTATATCTGTTTTCATTCAATTTGATCGCACACCTGAATTTTCTCCAGCGTGAATAATTTATAATTTTGCACAATATCAACACGAAGAAGCAATTTATACTCTGTTAATGGGGAACATTACAGTAGAATTATAACAGCAATATGACCTTTCGAAGACCTCTTGGCAACTGACAAAAGAAGGAAACTCGAGATCGAATGGTCTTGCAAATACGATCCTGCACGGAGAGATGCAAGGCAGGCGACGAAGAGGTCGTCTCAAAAAGAGGTGGGAGGACAACATAAAAGAATGGACCAATCTCCGACCAGAAGAGGCACAGGCCGCGGAAGTTCACAGAGAATGATGGTGTGGGGTTGTCGGGATGGGGAACTGAAACACTAGTCCGGTCAGGCACAACATACGGACCAGGACGTCGCATCAGAGTCAGGCACAACATACTGACCAGGACGTCGCGTCAGGCACAACATACTGACCAGGACGTCGCGTCAGGCACAACATACTAACCAGGACGTCTCGTCAGAGTCAGGCACTATATACTGACCAAGACCATAATTTCTCTTCCATTTGAAGTTCCCTGAAAGCAAACTTTTTTCTAGGCAGACTGGCTGACGGGATTGACGTGATCCCGTTGAAGTGAGCGTCCAGCAGATTAAGTCAAGCATAGCACAACCGCCTACAGGACCACGGTCCACCTTCATCAGTACACTTGAAGTATAAAGAGAATTGCTTAACTCGCCATTTACCACCCTTTTCATGGCGCACAAAACATTAACTGTTTTCACTGTGGGCAATTAATAACAACATACAAACTCTTCTAGTAAAAATACTGTAAAACGTGTTTTCTTCTTTAGTTTCTATAAATAAATAGATCAAACCTGCAGCAGTACTAAAGGTCAACCGATCAATAAAAAAAAAATATAGATAATGCCTCAGTGACAGCACCAGGAAAAAAAAACAGCTACGTTTCTGCCACAATGTCTTCGTCAGCAACAAAATGTTCGTTCGTTTTTTCCCCTGACTAAGACTTTGTGGCTGTAACTTAACTTGTTTTGGTCCTGCCGTGGCCACTGAGCCATCACCTACCCATTTGTGTTTTTACTAACTTCTTTTGTTTCTAGCAGCTCTTGAGCATGTCAACAACTTGAAGTATTTGATGCAGGATGCAAAAGGGGACACAGATTTCGATATTGTAGCAGTTGATGGATGGACGAAAAAAAGAGCGGCTAACTTTGAATACGAAGGGACAGCAGCAGCAGTGATGGAGAACAGACGGTAAGGTTGTCATCAGAGACAGTTTAACATTTAGTCTGCATCGTATCGATGGTCCTGCTCAAGGCAGATGTGTCGGACCGAAAGGTGCAATTATCGCAGTCAAGCTGTAAACTTCAACACAACGCATTCCGTTCTCCGGACAACATCCTGGTACTTTGCAAAATTATTTTAAAGGGCTAAGTCACGGGAGATTGAGAACGAACCGAGAAGAAGTATCGTATGTGATAATAGTCTAACTGATAGGTCAATCATTATTCAATCGAACCTTAACGCTTCCTGCGTAGCTTAGGTCTTCAACAAACACTAGGTCAATCAATTATCAATTGAACCCTTAGACGGTCAAAATAAACGAGGAAAAAACCACATGTACAATATTCTCGCTATCAATCAAACCTCAAAACACCAAATTAAGTCTAAACGGCAAATACCTGCAGCCAAACGACAACCCAAACTATCTGGGAGTCACATTTGATCGGCGCATGACATGGAAAAGTCAGATCGAGAGATATTGAATGAGAGCCAGAGACATAATGGCAATCATGAGGACACTTGCTGACATAAGCTGGGGAGCAGACGAAAGTATACTAAGGAAACTGTACACTGGACGAGTGAGACCAGTTCTCGAGTATGGCATTGCGGCATGGACAACAGCAGCAAAGGCGAACTTCGATAAAGTTAGCAAACTCCAAAACCAAGCCATGAGAGTTATAACAGGAGGCATGAAGTCAACGCCAATTGTAGAACTTGAAAAGATTACAAAACTGCAATCCAAGACCGATAGAAGAGACTGCAGAGCCCAGCTGCAATCAGAGAAACTCAGAAGACTGACTGACCATCCAATGCACCAGAGACTAAACAATTTCGGAAATGGGAAACTAAAGCGAAGAAACTTTGCAGAAATAGCCAAAGCAAAGATGCACGAAAATCCCATGAACGCACTAACACCAAAGCCCATCCCTACTGTACGAAAACCTACCTGGAGGCAGGATATATTTCCAGAGGTGGTAGAAAATATACCAGGTATTGGAAACAAAAACTGTCAGACTGAAAAAGAAAGAAGAGATACTACCCTGAGTTACATAACGGAAAACTACCCCAGTATGGACTGGACCCATGCATACACCGACGGTTCCGTAACAAATACAACACAGAACGGAGGGGCAGGAGCATTTCTGAACCTACAAAATGGCAGAAAAATAACACTGTCATTCGCTACTGGAAAATACACAAGCAATTTCAGAGCGGAGGCAGAGGCACTGAGGGCGGCAATGGAAGAAATAGTGACAGGTGAAAGGAATGAAAGCCACATAGACCTGCTTACAGATGCTCTGGCCGTAGTCACAGCACTAAAAAGCCAGAAAAATACTGAACTTAATGATTTAAGAGCAGTACTCTGTCAACTATGCCAGCAGGCCGCACCAAAAAGGGTAGTGGTACAGTGGGTTCCATCTCACTGCAACATCTAAGGCAACGAGGAGGCAGACAGACTGGCAAAAGAAGGTGCAAAACTACCACAACCAGATACTAGTATGACATACGAACAGTCAAAACGGCCCATTAGAGCTAGATACATGACCAAATGGGAAACCGAACATACTGGCTACACCAAAAACGATGCCTATTACCAGTTGAACAGAAGAGAGCAGGTCGTGGTCTTCAGACTTCGCACTAGCCCCAATAGACTGAGATACCACCTATTCAACAAATTGAAGATAGGTGGTACCGACGAATGCCCGTGTGGTACCGGGAAAATGACCGCTGAGCATTTGCTGCAAAACTGCCCGACTTACGAGGATCAGAGAGAGCAGATGTGGCCATCACCAGTGGCAACACTAGACAAGCTCTATGGCAGTGTCGACAGCCTCAGGATGACGGCTGCTTTTTTTCGAAAAAATAATGGTTACTGTCTGACTGCGTACGAAGAAGAAGAAGAAGAAGAAGAAGAAGAACCTTTAGACTTCCTGTGTAGCTTAGGTCTTCAACAAACACTAGGTCAATCAATCATCAATTGAACCTTTACGCTTTCTCTGTAGCTTAGGTCTTCAACAAACACTAGGTCAATCAATCATCAATCAAACCTTTAAGCTTCCTGTGTAGATTATGTCGCCTACACGTTGTAACCACTCGCGAAGATCTTCAACAAATGTGTCAGCCACACCCGATACTCTGCACGTTTGTATTTAAAATGTATGTTGTGCTATATATAATATGTGTTATGGATTACAATGTATAGCGCATTGTACTACAAGAAACATTGTAAGGCGCTGAAACAGAAATTTAGTACAAGAGCTAACACATCGCGTAAGCTTGCAAACACGTCATATGAGCATCACGAAAAGTGTTTTATATAACATTCGGCGGGAAGGAAGACTAACGTCTGGTCAGGCAAAATATACTGATCATACTTGTTAGTCACGGTCACACAAAATATACTGATCATACTTGTTAGTCACGGTCCACAAAATATACTGATCATACTTGTTAGTCACGGTCACACAAAATATACTGATCATACTTGTTAGTCACGGTCCACAAAATATACTGATCATACTTGTTAGTCACGGTCACACAAAATATACTGATCATACTTGTTAGTCACGGTCACACAAAATATACTGATCATACTTGTTAGTCACGGTCCACAAAATATACTGATCATACTTGTTAGTCACGGTCACACAAAATATACTGATCATACTTGTTAGTCACGGTCCACAAAATATACTGATCATACTTGTTAGTCAAGCTCACACAAAATATACTGGACATGACCCTCACCGTGGCTTTCTCGTAGCCCTTCCTGGAAACAGGATGTTTTTATGGCAGCCTTGCTAACAAGGTGAGGTACCGACATGATTCCCCTAGTAGTAAGCGACACTCAGATGAAGCCAAGCATAGCACAACTGCCTGTAGGACCCTGGTCCACCTTCATCATCACGCTCGTGGTATGAGGAAAGTTACTACATTCCGTCACTTAACGTCCTTTTTATGGCGCACATAAGAACAATGCTACTCATTGTGGGCATTCAAAACAACAACAACAACCTACATCAGTCCTTGCATTGTGTATTTCTGCAGCAGAATACTCCGCGCCATTATGAAACGAGTGAACACACACGAGACACGTTCATGTGGTACTAAAGACGGCATGTCGCATTGTAACAGGGTACCTTAAGCCAACATTAATGGAAAACATTTATGCAACCGCTGGCATCGCACCATCAGAAATCAGGAGATAGTTTGAGTCGGAAGTCCAAAGGAAAAAGCAGTTATGTGACAAGAGACACCCCGTTTTGAATATAATCCAGAAGAGGCATGACTGAAATCAAGGTAAAGTTTCCTTCAAACTGTACAGATCACGGACAAGAAATCTGAGCATAACGCACCAAAAAGTGACGTCAAAGATATGGTGAGGAATGGGTGGAATAAAAGAAAAACTTGAGAGAGGGCATAATATGCCATAGTCTGTGTGGAGAGCCATGAGCATTTTTTAAGGGGACTGTGCAGGAGTAAATCGAACTTCAAAAATTGAGGATATACGGACTAGGATATCTGTGAATGCTGAGCCATCCAAGACACCGACCAATTGTATAACTGTTCAAGAATGCAAGAACCGTATACTTTCACGGATCTCTTGGCAGGAAATGAAAGAGCTAACAAGGCAGTTGATTTCTGTTCCAATATTTTATAGGTTGCCGGACACTGAAAATGAAATGTTATGCTTTGTTATATAGAATCGACATCTCTGCTCTCTGGGCAGACACTCGGGTGTTCAGTCTCTCTTGAACTTAATGGTGAAGCACATGCATACCAATAGTTCCTAGATTGCTGTGTGTCCGCACTTCTGTCCGTTCTGTCATGACCTACCTAACTCACACCATCTGTCGAACTCAGCAATCTGTGGAATTCAGTTTCATCATACAAGTTTGACATTTTTTTTAAAAAATATTTATTTTTGCGTTAGCCTTTTTTCATAAGACATTCTGAGTTATACTGTGTTATGCGCAAAATTGCACTGTACATACTACTTAGAAAATATCAAAACTTTGGTCACATCAAGAGACACAGTGGTCTTGAAAGAACAGTGATGGAAGGTATGGTCCCAGTAAAAAAAAGAGGCAGGGGACGATGGCACGAAGATATCCCGGAATGTCGGATTATGACTGTGACGGAGACTGGAGATTTGGAAATGGAACGAGTTTCTTTCAGAGAGACGGTGATGGGAGCGACGTTCTATAAAGGATATACTACATGATGATGATGATCCGACTTTTGTAAGAATGTTTAAAGTGGAATAACTTCCTATAACAGGTACAATCAATTTGTTTCGAGAATTCGAACCCGGCGAGTTTGAGCTGTGAGCCGTGGTACTAACAGTTTGGTTACGCCACCTATCTTTCTCACTCATTCTCTCTCTCTCTCTATCTCTCTCTCTCTCTATCTCTCTCTCTGTGTTACTCACTATCACCCCCCAACCTCACCCCCACCCTCCACTTTCCCCTACCTATTTACTTAACCCCCCCCCCCCCTCCAAGACGCTGAGCAGCGCATAAACTGCAGCAGTCAGCTACCCATAGCTGACTGCTAGTGTCAGGGTCAGCGAACCAGAGCTGACTGCTAGTGTCAGGGTCAGCGAACCAGAGCTGACAAGACCCTTCTACACCCCCACGTGATGATCCTAGAAGGGATCGAAGAGGGAGGGCAACCAGGTACTCAAAAATGCTTGCTCAAGTCTCACGTGTTGGACCGAAAGGTGCAAATATCGCAGTCAAACTGTAAGCCACGACACAACACATTCCGTTCTCTGGACTACATTCCGCTACTTGCAAAGCTTTTTTCGGGGCTTGATAGCGAGAGATTGAGATCGTTCAGGGCTTGATAGCGGGAGATTGAGATCGTTCAGGGCTTGATAGCGGGAGATTGAGATCGTTCAGGACTTGATAGCGGGAGATTGAGATCGTTCAGGGCTTGATAGCGGGAGATTGAGATCGTTCAGGGCTTGCTAGCGGGAGATTGAGATCGTTCAGGACTTGATAGCCGGAGACTGAGATCGTTCAGGGCTTGATAGCAGGAGATTGAGATCGTTCAGGGCTTGATAGCGGGAGATTGAGATCGTTCAGGGCTTGATAGCGGGAGATTGAGATCGTTCATGGCTTGATAGCGGGAGATTGAGATCGTTCAGGACTTGATAGCGGGAGATTGAGATCGTTCAGGACTTGATAGCGGGAGATTGAGATCGTTCAGGGCTTGATAGCGGGAGATTGAGATCGTTCAGGGCTTGATAGCGGGAGATTGAGATCGTTCAGGGCTTGATAGCGGGAGATTGAGATCGTTCAGGGCTTGATAGCGGGAGATTGAGATCGTTCAGGGCTTGATAGCGGGAGATTGATATCGTTCAGGGCTTGATAGCGGGAGATTGAGATCGTTCATGGCTTGATAGCGGGAGATTGAGATCGTTCAGGGCTTGATAGCGGGAGATTGAGATCGTTCAGGGCTTGATAGCGGGAGATTGAGATCGTTCAGGGCTTAATAGCGGGAGATTGAGATCGTTCAGGGCTTGATAGCGGGAGATTGAGATCGTTCAGGGCTTGATAGCGGGAGATTGAGATCGTTCAGGGCTTGATAGCGGGAGATTGAGATCGTTCAGGGCTTGATAGCGGGAGATTGAGATCGTTCAGGGCTTAATAGCGGGAGATTGAGATCGTTCAGGGCTTGATAGCGGGAGAGTGAGATCGTTCAGGGCTTGATAGCGGGAGATTGAGATCGTTCAAGGCTTGATAGCGGGAGAGTGAGATCGTTCAGGGCTTGATAGCGGGAGATTGAGATCGTTCAGGGCTTGATAGCGGGAGAGTGAGATCGTTCAGGGCTTGATAGCGGGAGATTGAGATCGTTCAGGGCTTGATAGCGGGAGATTGAGATCGTTCAGGGCTTGATAGCGGGAGATTGAGATCGTTCAGGGCTTGAAAGCGGGAGATTGAGATCGTTCAGGGCTTAATAGCGGGAGATTGAGATCGTTCAGGGCTTGATAGCGGGAGATTGAGATCGTTCAGGGCTTGATAGCGGGAGATTGAGATCGTTCAGGACTTGATAGCGGGAGATTGAGATCGTTCAGGACTTGATAGCGGGAGATTGAGATCGTTCAGGGCTTGATAGCGGGAGATTGAGATCGTTCAGGGCTTGATAGCCGGAGACTGAGATCGTTCAGGGCTTGATAGCGGGAGATTGAGATCGTTCAGGGCTTGATAGCGGGAGATTGAGATCGTTCAGGGCTTGATAGCGGGAGATTGAGATCGTTCAGGGCTTCATAGCGGAAGATTGAGATCGTTCAGGGCTTGATAGCGGGAGGTTGAGATCGTTCAGGGCTTGATAGCGGGAGATTGAGATCGTTCCGGACTTGATAGCGGGAGATTGAGATCGTTCAGGGCTTGATAGCGGGAGATTGAGATCGTTCAGGGCTTGATAGCGGGAGATTGAGATCGTTCAAGGCTTGATAGCGGGAGATTGAGATCGTTCAGGACTTGATAGCAGGAGATTGAGATCGTTCAGGACTTGATAGCGGGAGATTGAGATCGTTCAGGGCTTGATAGCGGGAGATTGAGATCGTTCACGGCTTGATAGCGGGAGATTGAGATCGTTCAGGGCTTGATAGCGGGAGATTGAGATCGTTCATGGCTTGATAGCGGGAGATTGAGATCGTTCAGGGCTTGATAGCGGGAGATTGAGATCGTTCAGGGCTTAATAGCGGGAGATTGAGATCGTTCAGGGCTTGATAGCGGGAGAGTGAGATCGTTCAGGGCTTGATAGCGGGAGATTGAGATTGCTCAAGGCTTGATAGCGGGAGATTGAGATCGTTCAGGGCTTGATAGCGGGAGATTGAGATCGTTCAGGGCTTGATAGCGGGAGATTGAGATCGTTCAGGGCTTGATAGCGGGAGATTGAGATCGTTCAGGGCTTGATAGCGGGAGATTGAGATCGTTCAGGGCTTGATAGCGGGAGATTGAGATCGTTCAGGGCTTGATAGCGGGAGATTGAGATCGTTCAGGGCTTAATAGCGGGAGATTGAGATCGTTCAGGGCTTGATAGCGGGAGATCGAGATCGTTCAGGGCTTGATAGCGGGAGATTGAGATCGTTCAGGACTTGATAGCGGGAGATTGAGATCGTTCAGGACTTGATAGCGGGAGATTGAGATCGTTCAGGGCTTGATAGCGGGATATTGAGATCGTTCAGGGCTTGATAGCCGGAGACTGAGATCGTTCAGGGCTTGATAGCGGGAGATTGAGATCGTTCAGGGCTTGATAGCGGGAGATTGAGATCGTTCAGGGCTTGATAGCGGGAGATTGAGATCGTTCAGGGCTTGATAGCGGAAGATTGAGATCGTTCAGGGCTTGATAGCGGGAGGTTGAGATCGTTCAGGGCTTGATAGCGGGAGATTGAGATCGTTCAGGACTTGATAGCGGGAGATTGAGATCGTTCAGGGCTTGATAGCAAGAGATTGAGATCGTTCAGGGCTTGATAGCGGGAGATTGAGATCGTTCAGGGCTTGATAGCGGGAGATTGAGATCGTTCAGGGCTTGATAGCGGGAGATTGAGATCGTTCAGGACTTGATAGCGGGAGATTGAGACCGTTCAAGGCTTGATAGCGGGAGATTGAGATCGTTCAGGGCTTGATAGCGGGAGATTGAGATCGTTCAGGGCTTGATAGCGGGAGATTGAGATCGTTCAGGGCTTGATAGCGGGAGATTGAGATCGTTAAGGGCTTGATAGCGGGAGATTGAGGTCGTTCAGGGCTTGATAGCGGAAGATTGAGATCGTTCAGGGCTTAATAGCGGGAGATTGAGATCGTTCAGGGCTTGATAGCGGGAGAGTGAGATCGTTCAGGGCTTGATAGCGGGAGATTGAGATCGTTCAAGGCTTGATAGCGGGAGATTGAGATCGTTCAGGGCTTGATAGCGGGAGATTGAGATCGTTCAGGGCTTGATAGCGGGAGATTGAGATCGTTCAGGGCTTAATAGCGGGAGATTGAGATCGTTCAGGGCTTGATAGCGGGAGATTGAGATCGTTCAGGGCTTGATAGCGGGAGATTGAGATCGTTCAGGGCTTGATAGCGGGAGATTGAGATCGTTCAGGGCTTGATAGCGGGAGATTGAGATCGTTCAGGGCTTAATAGCGGGAGATTGAGATCGTTCAGGGCTTGATAGCGGGAGAGTGAGATCGTTCAGGGCTTGATAGCGGGAGATTGAGATCGTTCAAGGCTTGATAGCGGGAGAGTGAGATCGTTCAGGGCTTGATAGCGGGAGATTGAGATCGTTCAGGGCTTGATAGCGGGAGAGTGAGATCGTTCAGGGCTTGATAGCGGGAGATTGAGATCGTTCAGGGCTTGATAGCGGGAGATTGAGATCGTTCAGGGCTTGATAGCGGGAGATTGAGATCGTTCAGGGCTTGAAAGCGGGAGATTGAGATCGTTCAGGGCTTAATAGCGGGAGATTGAGATCGTTCAGGGCTTGATAGCGGGAGATTGAGATCGTTCAGGGCTTGATAGCGGGAGATTGAGATCGTTCAGGACTTGATAGCGGGAGATTGAGATCGTTCAGGACTTGATAGCGGGAGATTGAGATCGTTCAGGGCTTGATAGCGGGAGATTGAGATCGTTCAGGGCTTGATAGCCGGAGACTGAGATCGTTCAGGGCTTGATAGCGGGAGATTGAGATCGTTCAGGGCTTGATAGCGGGAGATTGAGATCGTTCAGGGCTTGATAGCGGGAGATTGAGATCGTTCAGGGCTTCATAGCGGAAGATTGAGATCGTTCAGGGCTTGATAGCGGGAGGTTGAGATCGTTCAGGGCTTGATAGCGGGAGATTGAGATCGTTCCGGACTTGATAGCGGGAGATTGAGATCGTTCAGGGCTTGATAGCGGGAGATTGAGATCGTTCAGTGCTTGATAGCAAGAGATTGAGATCGTTCAGGGCTTGATAGCGGGAGATTGAGATCGTTCAGGGCTTGATAGCGGGAGATTGAGATCGTTCAGGGCTTGATAGCGGGAGATTGAGATCGTTCAGGACTTGATAGCAGGAGATTGAGATCGTTCAGGACTTGATAGCGGGAGATTGAGATCGTTCAGGGCTTGATAGCGGGAGATTGAGATCGTTCAGGGCTTGATAGCGGGAGATTGAGATCGTTCAGGGCTTGATAGCGGGAGATTGAGATCGTTCAGGGCTTGATAGCGGGAGATTGAGATCGTTCATGGCTTGATAGCGGGAGATTGAGATCGTTCAGGGCTTGATAGCGGGAGATTGAGATCGTTCAGGGCTTAATAGCGGGAGATTGAGATCGTTCAGGGCTTGATAGCGGGAGAGTGAGATCGTTCAGGGCTTGATAGCGGGAGATTGAGATTGTTCAAGGCTTGATAGCGGGAGATTGAGATCGTTCAGGGCTTGATAGCGGGAGATTGAGATCGTTCAGGGCTTGATAGCGGGAGATTGAGATCGTTCAGGGCTTGATAGCGGGAGATTGAGATCGTTCAGGGCTTGATAGCGGGAGATTGAGATCGTTCAGGGCTTGATAGCGGGAGATTGAGATCGTTCAGGGCTTGATAGCGGGAGATTGAGATCGTTCAGGGCTTAATAGCGGGAGATTGAGATCGTTCAGGGCTTGATAGCGGGAGATTGAGATCGTTCAGGGCTTGATAGCGGGAGATTGAGATCGTTCAGGACTTGATAGCGGGAGATTGAGATCGTTCAGGACTTGATAGCGGGAGATTGAGATCGTTCAGGGCTTGATAGCGGGAGATTGAGATCGTTCAGGGCTTGATAGCGGGAGATTGAGATCGTTCAGGGCTTGATAGCGGGAGATTGAGATCGTTCAGGGCTTGATAGCGGGAGATTGAGATCGTTCAGGGCTTAATAGCGGGAGATTGAGATCGTTCAGGGCTTGATAGCGGGAGAGTGAGATCGTTCAGGGCTTGATAGCGGGAGATTGAGATCGTTCAAGGCTTGATAGCGGGAGAGTGAGATCGTTCAGGGCTTGATAGCTGGAGATTGAGATCGTTCAGGGCTTGATAGCGGGAGAGTGAGATCGTTCAGGGCTTGATAGCGGGAGATTGAGATCGTTCAGGGCTTGATAGCGGGAGATTGAGATCGTTCAGGGCTTGATAGCGGGAGATTGAGATCGTTCAGGGCTTGAAAGCGGGAGATTGAGATCGTTCAGGGCTTAATAGCGGGAGATTGAGATCGTTCAGGGCTTGATAGCGGGAGATTGAGATCGTTCAGGGCTTGATAGCGGGAGATTGAGATCGTTCAGGACTTGATAGCGGGAGATTGAGATCGTTCAGGACTTGATAGCGGGAGATTGAGATCGTTCAGGGCTTGATAGCGGGAGATTGAGATCGTTCAGGGCTTGATAGCCGGAGACTGAGATCGTTCAGGGCTTGATAGCGGGAGATTGAGATCGTTCAGGGCTTGATAGCGGGAGGTTGAGATCGTTCAGGGCTTGATAGCGGGAGATTGAGATCGTTCCGGACTTGATAGCGGGAGATTGAGATCGTTCAGGGCTTGATAGCAAGAGATTGAGATCGTTCAGGGCTTGATAGCGGGAGATTGAGATCGTTCAGGGCTTGATAGCGGGAGATTGAGATCGTTCAGGGCTTGATAGCGGGAGATTGAGATCGTTCAGGACTTGATAGCAGGAGATTGAGATCGTTCAGGACTTGATAGCGGGAGATTGAGATCGTTCAGGGCTTGATAGCGGGAGATTGAGATCGTTCAGGGCTTGATAGCGGGAGATTGAGATCGTTCAGGGCTTGATAGCGGGAGATTGAGATCGTTCAGGGCTTGATAGCGGGAGATTGAGATCGTTCAGGGCTTGATAGCGGGAGATTGAGATCGTTCAGGGCTTGATAGCGGGAGATTGAGATCGTTCAGGACTTGATAGCAGGAGATTGAGATCGTTCAGGACTTGATAGCGGGAGATTGAGATCGTTCAGGGCTTGATAGCGGGAGATTGAGATCGTTCAGGGCTTGATAGCGGGAGATTGAGATCGTTCAGGGCTTGATAGCGGGAGATTGAGATCGTTCAGGGCTTGATAGCGGGAGATTGAGATCGTTCATGGCTTGATAGCGGGAGATTGAGATCGTTCAGGGCTTGATAGCGGGAGATTGACATCGTTCAGGGCTTAATAGCGGGAGATTGAGATCGTTCAGGGCTTGATAGCGGGAGAGTGAGATCGTTCAGGGCTTGATAGCGGGAGATTGAGATTGTTCAAGGCTTGATAGCGGGAGATTGAGATCGTTCAGGGCTTGATAGCGGGAGATTGAGATCGTTCAGGGCTTGATAGCGGGAGATTGAGATCGTTCAGGGCTTGATAGCGGGAGATTGAGATCGTTCAGGGCTTGATAGCGGGAGATTGAGATCGTTCAGGGCTTGATAGCGGGAGATTGAGATCGTTCAGGGCTTGATAGCGGGAGATTGAGATCGTTCAGGGCTTAATAGCGGGAGATTGAGATCGTTCAGGGCTTGATAGCGGGAGATTGAGATCGTTCAGGGCTTGATAGCGGGAGATTGAGATCGTTCAGGACTTGATAGCGGGAGATTGAGATCGTTCAGGACTTGATAGCGGGAGATTGAGATCGTTCAGGGCTTGATAGCGGGAGATTGAGATCGTTCAGGGCTTGATAGCCGGAGACTGAGATCGTTCAGGGCTTGATAGCGGGAGATTGAGATCGTTCAGGGCTTGATAGCGGGAGATTGAGATCGTTCAGGGCTTGATAGCGGGAGATTGAGATCGTTCAGGGCTTGATAGCGGAAGATTGAGATCGTTCACGGCTTGATAGCGGGAGGTTGAGATCGTTCAGGGCTTGATAGCGGGAGATTGAGATCGTTCAGGACTTGATAGCGTGAGATTGAGATCGTTCAGGGCTTGATAGCAAGAGATTGAGATCGTTCAGGGCTTGATAGCGGGAGATTGAGATCGTTCAGGGCTTGATAGCGGGAGATTGAGATCGTTCAGGGCTTGATAGCGGGAGATTGAGATCGTTCAGGACTTGATAGCGGGAGATTGAGATCGTTCAGGACTTGATAGCGGGAGATTGAGATCGTTCAAGGCTTGATAGCGGGAGATTGAGATCGTTCAGGGCTTGATAGCGGGAGATTGAGATCGTTCAGGGCTTGATAGCGGGAGATTGAGATCGTTCAGGGCTTGATAGCGGGAGATTGAGATCGCTAAGGGCTTGATAGCGGGAGATTGAGGTCGTTCAGGGCTTGATAGCGGAAGATTGAGATCGTTCAGGGCTTAATAGCGGGAGATTGAGATCGTTCAGGGCTTGATAGCGGGAGAGTGAGATCGTTCAGGGCTTGATAGCGGGAGATTGAGATCGTTCAAGGCTTGATAGCGGGAGATTGAGATCGTTCAGGGCTTGATAGCGGGAGATTGAGATCGTTCAGGGCTTGATAGCGGGAGAGTGAGATCGTTCAGGGCTTGATAGCGGGAGATTGAGATCGTTCAGGGCTTGATAGCGGGAGATTGAGATCGTTCAGGGCTTGATAGCGGGAGATTGAGATCGTTCAGGGCTTGATAGCGGGAGATTGAGATCGTTCAGGGCTTAATAGCGGGAGATTGAGATCGTTCAGGGCTTGATAGCGGGAGATTGAGATCGTTCAGGGCTTGATAGCGGGAGATTGAGATCGTTCAGGACTTGATAGCGGGAGATTGAGATCGTTCAGGACTTGATAGCGGGAGATTGAGATCGTTCAGGGCTTTATAGCGGGAGATTGAGATCGTTCAGGGCTTGCTAGCGGGAGATTGAGATCGTTCAGGGCTTGATAGCCGAAGACTGAGATCGTTCAGGGCTTGATAGCGGGAGATTGAGATCGTTCAGGGCTTGATAGCGGGAGATTGAGATCGTTCAGGGCTTGATAGCGGGAGATTGAGATCGTTCAGGGCTTGATAGCGGGAGATTGAGATCGTTCAGGGCTTGATAGCGGGAGATTGAGATCGTTCAGGACTTGATAGCGGGAGAGTGAGATCGTTCAGGACTTGATAGCGGGAGATTGAGATCGTTCAGGGCTTGATACCGGGAGATTGAGATCGTTCAGGGCTTGATAGCCGGAGACTGAGATCGTTCAGGGCTTGATAGCGGGAGAGTGAGATCGTTCAGGGCTTGATAGCGGGAGATTGAGATCGTTCAGGGCTTGTTAGCGGGAGATTGAGATCGTTCAGGGCTTGATAGCGGAAGATTGAGATCGTTCAGGGCTTGATAGCGGGAGGTTGAGATCGTTCAGGGCTTGATAGCGGGAGATTGAGATCGTTCAGGACTTGATAGCGGGAGATTGAGATCGTTCAGGGCTTGATAGCGGGAGATTGAGATCGTTCAGTGCTTGATAGCAAGAGATTGAGATCGTTCAGGGCTTGATAGCGGGAGATTGAGATCGTTCAGGGCTTGATAGCGGGAGATTGAGATCGTTCAAGGCTTGATAGCGGGAGATTGAGATCGTTCAGGGCTTGATAGCGGGAGATTGAGATCGTTCAGGGCTTGATAGCGGGAGATTGAGATCGTTAAGGGCTTGATAGCGGGAGATTGAGATCGTTCAGGGCTTGATAGCGGGAGATTGAGATCGTTCAGGGCTTAATAGCGGGAGATTGAGATCGTTCAGGGCTTGATAGCGGGAGATTGAGATCGTTCAGGACTTGATAGCGGGAGATTGAGATCGTTCAAGGCTTGATAGCGGGAGATTGAGATCGTTCAGGGCTTGATAGCGGGAGATTGAGATCGAACGAAGGAAGATGAAAACCTCCTCATCCCAATCATTCAGTGATCGATACCAGGATGTTTTTCTAATGTGATTGATGTGATTGATGTGATTAATGTGATTGATGTGATTGATGTGATTGATGTGATAATAAACTGAATTGACAAATACGTTTTTTCCCTCTGAACAAGAATGAAGTCACTTCGCGCCTGTCAGGATCTGCGGTATAACACATCGAATGCACGTCTGCCACGCGCTCTTGTGGCTGTCTCTCGAGCCGTGGTTTACTGCCCAGTGGAAAAAACAGCTTCCACATTTTTTCGTCGGTATCTTTACCAACTAGACCACACCATCCCTGTGAGGTAGGTCGTTGGAATCATGTCTGTTGGAGCCTTATCCGTCCGGGATGTACGTCCTTGGATGCCTTGTCTGTCTGGGATGAAGGTCATTGCAAGCTTTAAATGTCTGAAATGTAGTTTCTTTAGAAGTCTCGTCTGTCTGGAGTGTACGTCATTGACGTCGTGTCTGTCTGATATGTACGTCCTTGGAAGCCTTTTCTGTCTGTGGCGTACGTCCTTGGTAGGCTTGTCTGTCTGGGATGTGCGTTATTGGAAGTTTGGTCTGTCTGGAATGTGCGTCATTTTAAGCGTTGTCTGCCTATAATGTTAGTCAATGAAAGCCGTATCTGTCTAAAATGTGCGTCATTGGAAGCCGTTTCTGTCCAGAATGTGCGTCATTGGAAGCCGTTTCTGTCCAGAATGTGCGTCATTTGAAGCCGTGTCTGTCTATAATATGTGCGTCATTGGAAGCCGTGTCTGTCCAGAATGTGCGTCATTGGAAGCCGTGTCTGTTTGAGATTTACTTTCAATGAAGCTTGTCTCTCTGGGATATACATGATAGAAATCTTTGTCTGTCCTGGATGTACGCCCATGGAAGCCTTGTTTGTCTAGAATTGTTATTGACTGTTGGTTTATGTAAATAACAGTAGCGACTGACACAATCAGTTCTACACGAGACAGGACAGACTAACGGACAGACTAACGGACAGTTACCGACTTTTCCTTTTCTGCCCAAAATGTCTTCATTTCGTAGACTGGAGAAATTAGAACAACACGGACTAAAAAAAAAACTGATCTAGGTTTAGATTAAATCTTCAACAAATATTAAGCAAATCATGAACAAGAAATCACAAAAGCATAATTTATGTCAGTATTGATTTGGTTCGATTTTCGTAATTGGTGGCATTGCATTATTTCCGGACTTGGTTTATATTTCAAACTGCATGCTGGTCGTTCATTGTAGTACACTATTTTAGCTTGTGCTGTTTCCGTTGCTCCAGTCCCTGATAAATGCCTTTCTTTTAGGTGGAAACATTGGTTATAGGCTTGGAGTCACTATTAGCGCCAAGTGTAGGAGCATACACGCTGATCAGATTAACTATGGCATTGGATGTGGAGACGAAGAGATAATAGTTCCTCTACGCCCTTTTGGCATATCTCTGACGATCCCCCACTTCAAAGATGTTTGCAAGCGTGATCTGAAGGTGTTGGATATGAACACCTGCAAATAGGAGAAACTTGCCAAAGACAGACTCGAATGGAGGCAGGCTGTGTGTGTTGGTCTGCAGGCAGGGGAAGACAAGATGCGTCAAGATGCAGACTACAAACGTTTGCTGCGAAAGCTAGGGTTCAACTGGCTGGCCTCTCTCTAGCGTGAAGTCCATTGTCTCGTGAGACTGACAGGGTGTCAACCAATCTATGTGCTCCATACTGTTTGCTAACGTTTGTATTTCAGTCATTGTCTTGAGCAGTGTTTCTCAAACGTGTCAGTTTGTCGGGCGGATATGGATTAATCCTAGAGCAAGAATCGGTGTCCAATTGATTGATTACTGTACTGCTCTTATTTGATCATCATAATTTTATTTTCTTACTCGTTCAATAGCATGCTTAGATAGTTCGATGACTCTATTACAATCTAATGGTAGCAGCTATTTGCAAACTGCTACAAAGCGAACTGCTACAAAGCGAACTGCTACAAAGCGAACTGCTACACTGAGTATGATCGAAGAAAACTATCCTAAATAATCTTGGATACATGCCTACACAAGTCGATCAGCAACAAATGCTGACAAGAATGGAGGCACTGGAATCTTTATAACATACCCTGGGGACCATTGTGGGACAAGGAGTGTTCCCACTGGTCAATTCTGCTCCAACTATACAGCTGAGGTTCAAGCTCTCAACCAGGCTGAGGTTCAAGCTCTCAACCAGGCTGAGGTTCAAGCTCTCAACCAGGCTGAGGTTCAAGCTCTCAACCAGGCTGAGGTTCAAGCTCTCAACCAGGCTGAGGTTCAAGCTCTCAAACAGGCTGAGGTTCAAGCTCTCAACCAGGCTGCCAACATGATCCAGAACAGCCATTCGGATTGCCCCCAAGTAGTCATCTTCACAGACGCATTATCTGTGCTGCGCCTGTGGTCAATTCTCGCTTTTGAAAAGTGAACTGGGCAGGGTAGCTGCTGGAAAGCGAACTATGGCTGCCATCCCCCTGTGGCGTACCTGGAAATGAGAGGGCAGATGGGCTTGCAAGGAGGGGAGGAGAATGTGAACAAGAAGACAGGGAGACCACAAACTTGGAGAAAAATAGAGTTGATCAGGCTGTCAGAAGAGAGCAGAATCAACTCAACGATGACCACCACACCCTTGACGAGCAAAGGCAGACTATCATTCTTCGCCTCAATCAAGACTGAGCACAATAGACTTAATACACACATGTACAGGCTTCGTCTGTCTGCTTCGCCGCTGTGTACATGTGGGACAGGCGAACAAACTGCTGAGTATGTTTTGCATGACTGTCCTCTGTATTGTCAGTTAAGGGGGATACACTGGCCAAATGATTCGACACTACACTCAAAGCTGTATGGAGCTAGAGAGCAACTACTGCACCTGATGGTGTACAAATCTATGGTACGATCACAAGCCAAAGAAAAAAAAAGCTGTTTGTTTGGTCTTTTTTGTGTTTTTTTGCGGCTGTTTTACTTACATGATAATAGTTATTTTTGCAATTTAAATTGAAAACAAACAAAAACTGGTTCATAAAACCGATTTCACTTCACATGGTCGTCAGCAATATCTGGTCAGCCTTTTTTATTACCGAAACTAGCGATGACAGATCCCACAACTCCTTAGCTTCAGTGGCAGCTCAGAAATTCTTTCTTGACTTGGTAAGATATTGATGTTCGCCCGTGACGTAGGAAATGACCATTTTCTCCTTTCAGTCATTTGGAAAATGTTCATTTTGTCGAAGGTGACAACGGAGCCTGGTGTGGGGTCTGGAATTTCCTCGGGTAGTTAAGTCAGGGAATGTGTGCCTGGTATGAAGACTTCATTTCATGTTTTAGCCTGTCTCCGTCGTTCAAATATTGTTTTTGATCTGGTAATCCCCTAACTGTTTAGTTACATTAGATGCAACGAATGTATTTTTTAAAGATATTAGATGGTGGAGAGCCGTTAGATGTTATTTACCTGGATTTTGTAAAGGCCTTTGACAGAATACCTCATCATAGATTGCTTCTGAACCTGCAATTACATGATATAGGTGGCGCAGTCGTCAATTGGATAGAAAATGGACTAACCGGAAAAAGACATCGAGTAGTTATAACTAAAGAGTACTCTGATTGGTGTGATGTAATAAGTAGAATGTCTCAATGATCAGTAATTGGGATTAACTTTGTTCTTGATATTAACAACTATTTGGTCACTGATAGCGGGTCCATGACTGCAAAATTCGTGGACGATACTAAGCTATGCAGCAGGTGACACTAAACTATGCAACAGGTGACACTAAACTATGCAACAGGTGACACTAAACTATGCCGCAGGTGGCACTAAACTATGCAACAGGTGGCACTAAACTATGCAACAGGTGGCACTAAACTATGCAACAGGTGACACTAAACTATGCAACAGGTGACACTAAACTATGCAACAGGTGACACTAAACTATGCAACAGGTGACACTAAACTATGCAACAGGTGACACTAAACTATGCAACAGGTGACACTAAGATATGCCGCAGGTGGCACTAAACTATGCAACAGGTGACACTAAACTATGCAACAGGTGACACTAAACTATGCAACAGGTGACACTAAACTATGCAACAGGTGACACTAAACTATGCAACAGGTGACACTAAACTATGCAACAGGTGACACTAAACTATGCAACAGGTGACACTAAGATATGCCGCAGGTGGCACTAAACTATGCAACAGGTGACACTAAACTATGCAACAGGTGACACTAAACTATGCAACAGGTGACACTAAACTATGCAACAGGTGACACTAAACTGTGCAACAGGTGACACTAAACTATGCAACAGGTGACACTAAACTATGCAACAGGTGACACTAAACTATGCAACAGGTGACACTAAACTATGCAACAGGTGACACTAAACTATGCAACAGGTGACACTAAACTATGCAACAGGTGACACTAAACTATGCAACAGGTGACACTAAACTATGCCGCAGGTCTCATCTCGGGCAAAAGTAGATCTATTGTGATAACATTCACAAATGGTTTGAAAGCAGCTGTTGAAGTTGTAGAAAAATGCAGTCATATATATTGCAAGATCAAATAAGGTTTATAATTACATGATAGGAGAGAACAATATTAGGAAAATAAAACAGGGAATGGACCTAGGTGTTTGAATAGATCATACAGGTAAGGTGCGGGATCAAGTCTAGGTGGCAGTGAAAAAGACTAATGCAATGCTGGGTACGGTAAAAAGAAACATTACACATAAGAGCAAGAAAATGATAGTCAAACTGTATAAATCATTGGTGAGACGTAAACTGGTGAGTACTGTGTGCAGGTGTGGAGTCCTTATCATAGAGTAGATATAGACAAGGAAAATGGCTGGAGTCAGCGATAAGCAACGAAGGGTACAAATCACTGTTAATTTTGGCAAAAAACTGTTTCGCTACAATACACACAAATATTGTTTTTGATCTGGTAATCCCCTAACTGTTTAGTTACATTAGATGCAACGAATGTATTTTTTAAAGATATTAGATGGTGGAGAGCCGTTAGATGTTATTTACCTGGATTTTGTAAAGGCCTTTGACAGAATACCTCATCATAGATTGCTTCTGAACCTGCAATTACATGATATAGGTGGCGCAGTCGTCAATTGGATAGAAAATGGACTAACCGGAAAAAGACATCGAGTAGTTATAACTAAAGAGTACTCTGATTGGTGTGATGTAATAAGTAGAATGTCTCAATGATCAGTAATTGGGATTAACTTTGTTCTTGATATTAACAACTATTTGGTCACTGATAGCGGGTCCATGACTGCAAAATTCGTGGACGATACTAAGCTATGCAGCAGGTGACACTAAACTATGCAACAGGTGACACTAAACTATGCAACAGGTGACACTAAGATATGCCGCAGGTGGCACTAAACTATGCAACAGGTGGCACTAAACTATGCAACAGGTGGCACTAAACTATGCAACAGGTGACACTAAGATATGCCGCTGGTGACACTAAACTATGCAACAGGTGGCACTAAGATATGCCGCAGGTGACACTAAACTATGCAACAGGTGGCACTAAACTATGCAGCAGGTGGCACTAAACTATGCAACAGGTGGCACTAAGGTATGCCGCAGGTGACACTAAACTATGCAACAGGTGGCACTAAACTATGCAGCAGGTGACACTAAACTATGCAACAGGTGACACTAAGATATGCCGCAGGTGACACTAAACTATGCAACAGGTGACACTAAACTATGCAACAGGTGACACTAAACTTTGCAACAGGTGACACTAAGATATGCCGCAGGTGACACTAAACTATGCAACAGGTGACACTAAACTATGCAGCAGGTGGCACTAAGATATGCCGTAGGTGACACTAAACTATGCAACAGGTGACACTAAACTATGCAACAGGTGACACTAAACTATGCAGCAAGTGGCACTAAGATATGCCGTAGGTGACACTAAACTATGCAACAGGTGACACTAAACTATGCAACAGGTGACACTAAGATATGCCATAGGTGGCACTAAACTATGCAACAGGTGACACTAAACTATGCAGCAGGTGGCACTAAGATATGCCGTAGGTGACACTAAACTATGCAACAGGTGACACTAAACTATGCAACAGGTGACACTAAGATATGCCATAGGTGGCACTAAACTATGCAACAGGTGACACTAAACTATGCAGCAGGTGGCACTAAGATATGCCGTAGGTGACACTAAACTATGCAACAGGTGACACTAAACTATGCAACAGGTGACACTAAGATATGCCATAGGTGGCACTAAACTATGCAACAGGTGACACCAAACTATGCAACAGGTGACACTAAACTATGCAACAGGTGACACTAAGATATGCCGCAGGTGGCACTAAACTATGCAACAGGTGGCACTAAACTATGCAACAGGTGACACTAAGATATGCCGCAGGTGACACTAAACTATGCAACAGGTGACACTAAACTATGCAACAGATGACACTAAACTATGCAACAGGTGACACTAAACTATGCAACAGGTGACACTAAACTATGCAACAGGTGACACTAAACTATGCAACAGGTGACACTAAACTATGCAACAGGTGACACTAAACTATGCAACAGGTGACACTAAACTATACAGCAGGTGACACTAAACTATGCAACAGGTGACACTAAACTATACAGCAGGTGACACTAAACTATGCAACAGGTGACACTAAACTATGCAACAGGTGACACTAAACTATGCAACAGGTGACACTAAACTATGCAACAGGTGACACTAAACTATGCAACAGGTGACACTAAACTATGCAACAGGTGACACTAAACTATGCAACAGGTGACACTAAGATATGCCGCAGGTGGCACTAAACTATGCAACAGGTGACACTAAACTATGCAACAGGTGACACTAAACTATGCAACAGGTGACACTAAACTATGCAACAGGTGACACTAAACTATGCAACAGGTGACACTAAACTATGCAACAGGTGACACTAAACTATGCAACAGGTGACACTAAGATATGCCGCAGGTGGCACTAAACTATGCAACAGGTGACACTAAACTATGCAACAGGTGACACTAAACTATGCAACAGGTGACACTAAACTATGCAACAGGTGACACTAAACTGTGCAACAGGTGACACTAAACTATGCAACAGGTGACACTAAACTATGCAACAGGTGACACTAAACTATGCAACAGGTGACACTAAACTATGCAACAGGTGACACTAAACTATGCAACAGGTGACACTAAACTATGCAACAGGTGACACTAAACTATGCAACAGGTGACACTAAACTATGCCGCAGGTCTCATCTCGGGCAAAAGTAGATCTATTGTGATAACATTCACAAATGGTTTGAAAGCAGCTGTTGAAGTTGTAGAAAAATGCAGTCATATATATTGCAAGATCAAATAAGGTTTATAATTACATGATAGGAGAGAACAATATTAGGAAAATAAAACAGGGAATGGACCTAGGTGTTTGAATAGATCATACAGGTAAGGTGCGGGATCAAGTCTAGGTGGCAGTGAAAAAGACTAATGCAATGCTGGGTACGGTAAAAAGAAACATTACACATAAGAGCAAGAAAATGATAGTCAAACTGTATAAATCATTGGTGAGACGTAAACTGGTGAGTACTGTGTGCAGGTGTGGAGTCCTTATCATAGAGTAGATATAGACAAGGAAAATGGCTGGAGTCAGCGATAAGCAACGAAGGGTACAAATCACTGTTAATTTTGGCAAAAAACTGTTTCGCTACAATACACACAGGATTCTTGAAAATTCAAGAGCCCATCCAATTATACTCATGCTCTATGTGCCAGAATGCAAGACTGACATGCCAAATTGGACCAGCATAATACAGAATGTAAATCTTGGAACTATTCCAGCCGTTGAGCACGATGAAAATCTCTTCCTAGAAAAGCGAGAAAGCATTATAATTTAGAAAACTGGACCAGAGTTAGCGAGAAACTGTATATCCCCTCTCGAGTTGAGCTTTTGAGACCTGATTTTCATCATGAGACATCGGAATTCAAGAATGAACTTATGATGAGGCGTGACGAGAACGGAGTGTAAATAAATGTGTTTCTTCAAGAGTTTACAAAACGTATGTTGAAACGCTGGATAAGTTATTTGTACCTTTCCCCAGGTGGTTTGTTAAGAGCAGTTATAGATGGCGCCTAACTGTGGGTCTACTTAGCTCTAGTGTTTGAGTCTATTAACATGGATTTGCACATTGGTTAGAATATTTCCTTTGATTTTAATACATCCTTATGTTTTCCCTAAAGCGCTTTATGCTATACCCTATTAAATTTCTTAAAATCAACAAACACATGATACAGTTTTTGCTGCTGTTCTAAATAGTTCTCGCTTAGCAGCCTTAAATTAAATATATGTTCTGTGGTGCTTCTTCCCTATCTGAACCCTGCTTGCTCCTCGGCAACGATGTTCTCTGTTTGGGATTTCAATCGGTCGAGGATTAATCTAAGCATGACCTTGGTAGGGTGGCTGATGAGGCTTATTGTTCTGTCATTTTGGCACAGCTTTAGGTTTCCAGACTTAGGTAACGGTATGCCATTGATTTTGTCCACATGTTTCCTGTAGCCCATGATTTGTTGCAGATGTGTGGCAGGCCTTCCATCACTACCTCTTCACCTGCCTCAACGGAAATATTATGCAGGTTCTTGAACACCTGTATGACAAGGCGTCCAGCGCAGTTCTTGTGAATGGGAGGCGCGGGGACTTGTTTCGTACATCAGTTGGTGTGAGACAGGGGTGTACACTCTCTCCAAATCTGGTCAATAAATTCCTTGAGGGAATTATGAGTGAGGCACTTGCTGGTTTGCTAAGATCAGCACAGATGGCGCCTAACAGGCTGCGAGTCTACTTTGCTCTAGTGTCTAAGTATTAAAATGAACTCGCACATCGGATAACCACTTGTCCCAACGCAGTGGAGTAATAAGCTGCTCGAGGCTTGTCCGCTAAAAATGAAATCCTCCTCCCGGCTACATCCAGGTGACACAAGACCTGTGACCTGCACAGGGACATCTGCCTATGTAGAAGTGCATGTCGACTAAGACATAAGACTATACTCTAATCCTCACGTTAGACAATTGTATCTCAACAGATCCCCATTTGAGGTGCCAGTTAAGCTGATATATGGTTGCCCAAATATCTTCATGGACATCAGGAGTTATGCGTCCCAGTTGGTATCGCGTCAGCAACGAATAAAAAAGCTTCTGAATACAAGTAAGAAGAGAACACAATTGCTGCAAAAACTGGAGAGGATCCAAACTATAGACAAATTCCTGAAAAATTCCACCAAATTTATGTTCGTTCGAGATCCATATTCCCGATTGTTTTCAGCTTACACTGACAAGCTGCTTGCCCCGAATCCTGACCACTGGAACTCTTGGGGAAAACCAGCAATACAAAAATATCGGGAAAATCCGTCAAAGCTGTCCTTGAGATGTGGACATGACGTAACTTTCCAAGAATTTCTTTCATTTGTCCTTAACCTTAACAGTATGGTCGAGTCGATTGACCCTCACTTGCGGCCTATAGTTGAACTCTGTAGGCCGTGCAGTTTTAACTACACAGTGATAGGCCACATGGACACACTTGAACGTGATGTTGTATATTTATCTTCCTTAGTCAATGTAACACATTCGCAGTTAGAATTAGATAAAATGGCTGCAGATTCTGCCAGAGACGCTATTCAAGACTCCGTTATGGACGCTTTCACAATTTGGTTGGCCCGTATCGTAAAGTGTTTGACAAAGTTGCAAGCAGGAAAGCGGATTTGGATAAAACTACAACAGAGAGGAATTATCAGTAACCGCCTTGATTTTCCTTTTGACTCAGACCCTGATTCTTTAGAAGACATGGACGCAAATGACTTTATTCAGACTATAATTGATGCACTGAAAGAATCGACAGACATTGAAGAGCTTTATCTGCAAAAGAAAGAAGCAGTTTCAAATGCCTATAAATCCGTTAGTTTAGAGACCTTGAATAAGATAGCTAAAATGTACGCTGCTGATTTCAAAATATTTGATTTCGACGCCAAGCCTGCGTACATTTTCGACAGGACTCTGTGACCGACTGCTTGTACCTGCAAGAAAACATTATTTTGCGAATTAATTCAAGGAAGGTTGTGTTCCAAGTGTAACGTGTAAAGCTACAATTTAATATAATCTTGAATATGTTCACTTTATATTTTTAAGGCAAATACCTGTTTCAAACTACTACTGATTTATTGAGCTCTCTTTTAGATTTGTTGAGCTCTCTTTTAGATTTGTTGAGCTCTCTTTTAGATTTGTTGAGCTCTCTTTTAGATTTGTTGAGCTCTCTTTTAAATTATCTGTTACCATTTTTTTTAAAAACAATTATAATCAAAACTTTATTTTATAAATGCACTTTACACAACATTTCATCAATAAATCTATCAACACGTGTCGTATTTAGTCATTGTGTGTGCTGGTGTTGGTGAATGCCCACAATGAGTAGGATTACTCTTTTGTGCGTCCTGTAAAGGACGTTTACTGGTTGGTTGTTGAAGATTTCCCCACAGCGTGCTGAAGAAGGTGGACTGGGGTCCTCCTGGCGGTTGTGCTATGCTTGGCTTCATCTGCGAGTGGCTCACTACTACTGGGATTATGTCGATCTCTCACCTCGTTAGCGAGGCTGCCGTGAAAACAGTCCGTTTCCAGGGAAGTGTAAGGGGAAGTTGAGGTGAAAGTTTTAGCCAGTATACTCTGCATGACCGACATGTCTGATCAGTACGTTCTGCCTGACCAGACGTTAGTCTTCCTCCCCAACTGTGGGAGCTGCATGTACTTATGCTTATGGTAAACCAAAGTGTGGCTTGAAGATATTCAACGTCACTTATTGACAGTTTTCAGCATTTTATTTCTGTCTGACACAACCGTATGTTTATAAAAACTCATTAGTTATGTCTGTCGTCTGTCTGTCTGTCATCGTACGACTGTATTCCCATTGCTGGCGTAGTCGAAAGTTTTTTTTAGGTAGAGGACTGCAGGCCATTTCGCTATTGTTGTCGGGACGTCAAATGGTGGTTTTATCCGCAGATAAGCTATGGGTTATAATAGACCATACACGTAAGGTGAGTGAGCAATTCCATGTTATAATAGATCATACAGGTAAGGTGAGTGAGCAAGTCCAGGTTATAATAGATCATACTGGTAAGGTGAGTGTGCAAGTTTAGGTTATAATAGATCATACAGATAAGGTGAGTGACCAAGTCCAGGTTATAATAGACCAAACATGTATGGTAGGTGAGCAAGATATAATCATATAGGTGAGTGAGCAAGTCCAGGTTAAAAGATCAAAAAGGTAACGTGAGTAAGCAAGTCAAGGTTATAATAGATCATACAGGTAAAGTGGGTGAGCAAGTACAGGTAGTAGTGAAAAAGGCAAATGCAATGCTAGGTATGATAAAAAGAAATATTAAACATAGGAGCAAGTAAGTGATTGTCAAACTGAATAAAGCATTAGTTAGACCTAGATTGGAGTACTGTGTACAGGTGTGGAGTTCTTATCGTAGAGGAAATATAACCATGATGGAAAGGATACAAAAAAGAGCGACAAAACTGATAGTGGGATTCTAGAATTACAGTTATGAGGAAAGACTCAGAAAAACCAGCCAACAATGTCTAGAAAAGAGAAGAATTCTTGGTGAGTTAATGCAAGTTTATAAGATGATCAGAGGAAGGCTAAATTAGACCATAATAAGTTTTTTTCAAAATACAACCACCATCAAGAACAAGAGGACATAGCTACAAATTAACTAAAAAAGGTGCAGATCAGATATTAGGAAATGTTTTGTTAGTGAGAGAGTGGTGAATGCTTGGAATGCATTGCCAAATGAAGTAGTGAAGACAGGTACAATTAATGCATTTAAGAATGGATAACTTTTAGAGCAAAGAAATCTTAATGAAACTGGTTGTATACAAACTGCAGACTCTTCTAAACCAGACGTTAAGTTTAAGTTTTAAGAAATCATTCAGCCACGCGCTCCTCGCGTGTAGTAGTCGATAATGTTATGTCAGATGTGTTATTTATCTTTATTTTTGTAACCCATGTTATTACATTATTGTACATTTAAATAAAATATGTTTAATACTTCTTTTTAATAGATATTATTGTAAATAAAAAATATGCTTTGAACATGTGTTATGATCGTCCATGATGTGGTATGTGTGTGTTGTCACCGTTCATGATGTGGTAGGTGTGTGTGTTGTGACCGTAAATGATGTGTGTGTTGTGACCGTCCATGATGTGGTATGTGTGTGTTGTGACCGTCCATGATGTGGTCTGTGTGTGTTGTGACCGTCCATGATGTGGTATGTGTGTGTTGTGACCGTAAATGATGTGGTATGTGTGTGTTGTGACCGTAAATGATGTGGTCTGTGTGTGTTGTGACCTTAAATGATGTGGTATGTGTGTGTTGTGACCATAAATGATGTGGTATGTGTGTGTTTTAACCGTAAATGATGTGGTATGTGTGTGTTGTGACCGTCCATGATGTGGTCTGTGTGTGTTGTGACCGTCCATGATGTGGTATGTGTGTGTTGTGACCGTAAATGATGTGGTCTGTGTGTGTTGTGACCTTAAATGATGTGGTATGTGTGTGTCTGACCATAAATGATGTGGTATGTGTGTGTTTTAACCGTAAATGATGTGGTATGTGTGTGTTGTGACCGTCCATGATGTGGTATGTGTATGTTATGACCGTCCATGATGTGGTCTGTGTGTGTTGTGACCGTAAATGATGTGGTATATGTGTGTTGTGACCATCCATGAAGCGGTCTGCGTGTGTTGTAACCGTAAATGATGTGGTCGGTGTGTGTTGTGACTGTAAATGATGTGGTCTGTGTGTGTTGTGACCGTCCATAAAGTGGTCTGTGTGTGTTGTGACCATCCATGATGTGGTCTGTGTGTGTTGTGACCGTCCATAAAGTGGTCTGTGTGACCGTCTCTGATGTGGTCTTTGTGTGTTGTGACCGTCCATAAAGTGGTCTGTGTGTTGTGACCGTCCATAAAGTGGTCTGTGTGTTGTGACCGTCCATGATGTGGTATGTGTGTGTTGTGATCGTCCGTGATGTAGTCTGTGTGTGTTGCGACCGTCCATTAAGGGACATCGTTTGGTATCTCAGTGTTTTATTTTAAAACTGTGATCAAGGAATTAGAGGCTGGCTTCTTTGAATATTGTACAATCCAGGTTCAATGAAAAAGTCAAATACATGTGTATTCAAGGGTTATGTAACGGTAAAAGTCAGTCATACGGCAACAATTGCCATCAGGGATGAAGATAATTCTTCTTGTACTAAGCCTCAACCTATGTGAAGTGTTCAGTTCCCTTCTGTTTTTACCTTCCCCAACTCATATGCCAGGTACCCATTTACAGCTTGATCGACTGGAGGGAGCAGTCTAATTAGGCATGAACAATAGCCCGAATTGTTTTCTGTCCGTCTGTGAACTCGAGCTCATGGCAAGCTGTAATCTCAGCCTAGTACGCCAGCTCACTGGCAACTAGTCTACATGCTCCACTATTCAAGGAAGGAAAGTCTTGCCCGACTTGCTTCATTTCTTTTCTTTTGGCATATAAGTTTTACAGGATGAGGTAGCCTAAACTTGGCTGAATATTCCATATCTGCTTCTCTTGAGATTCTGGTTAACGTGTTATATAATATTGTGTCCCCCTTTTTTGCACAAGTAATGTGACACAGAACAATAGAAAACAATATTTTATATCATGTGCAAATAATTCCAAATGTTCAATTTTGGGGCAGTAGTGTTTTTTGTAATGTATCACCAGAAGTTTAAAAAACAAAGATAAAAGACATGTGATAACAACGGAGATGAAATGCCTGCACAGAATGATTGGAGTAACAAGAATGGATCGAATCAGAAACAAAGATATTATACGACAAGTAAGTACAACACCAGTGCTACACTTCATCAAGGGACAGCAACACCTGATGGTTGCGGTCACGTGACAGACACGCCCAAACACCAGCTAGTATCCCCCAGAATGCAATGCTGTACAATGGATATAAAGTCAAGGGCTGATAACCCACAAGATGGATAGCAGAAATAACAGAAACAGTAAACTTGCCTATGTATGAAGCACATACTAGGGCCAGGTCAAGAAACCTTTTCATAACCTGATGCTGAAAGGCACAAGCACATACTCGGGCCAGGTCAAGAAATCTTTTCATAACCTGATGCTGAAAGGCACAAGCACATACTAGGGCCCGGTCAAGAAACCTTTTCATAACCTGATGCTGAAAGGCACAAGCACATACTCGGGCCAGGTCAAGAAACCTTTTCATAACCTGATGCTGAAAGGCACAAGCACATACTCGGGCCAGGTCAAGAAATCTTTTCATAACCTGATGCTGAAAGGCACAAGCACATACTAGGGCCCGGTCAAGAAACCTTTTCATAACCTGATGCTGAAAGGCACAAGCACATACTCGGGCCAGGTCAAGAAATCTTTTCATAACCTGATGCTGAAAGGCACAAGCACATACTAGGGCCCGGTCAAGAAACCTTTTCATAACCTGATGCTGAAAGGCACAAGCACATACTAGGGCCCGGTCAAGAAACCTTTTCATAACCTGATGCTGAAAGGCACATGAAGGGCAAAACGTGGAAAGATTAAAACACGAAGAAGCAGAAGATTTGAGGTATTCAAGAGGCACAGTGAAATGAGGGAAAATTGTAAGGAAAAAAAAAAAAAAATTAGTTTGGCTTGGCTTGGCTTCGTTCGTTCTCAATCTCCCGCTACCAAACCCTAAAAGGACTTAAATAGCAAAATGTAGTCCAGAGAACGGAATGCGTTGTGTCGTAGTTTACAGCTTGACTGCGATATTTGCACCTTTCGGTCCAACACATCTGACTTCAGCAAGCAATTTGTGAGTACCGGGTTAGCATTCCCTCTTCGGTCCTTTCTCCTTAGCCAGTCTGCCCTGCTGCAGCCTGTTATCCAGGATTACCGCGTGGAGGTGTAGAAGGTCTTGGCAGCTCTGGTTCGCTGGCCCTGACGCTAGCAGTCAGCTATGGGTCGCTGACCATTGCAGCTCATGCGCTGCTCAGCATCTTGATCCCACAAATTAATTTGAAATGTATTACATCAGAACACCTGTCAGAACTTTACAGAGAAAAAGTTTTCTTAAGCCACATCAAAACAAGAGATACAGAAAATGTATGGTTGTCTGGGCATGTTTCTCCATTGGACCATATTCTCTAAATGGTCAGTCCTAAGACTGGTTGTAAGCTTGTCTGAGTATGTCTCTCCATTTGACCCTATCCTCTGGTTGATCTGTCCTAAGACTGGTTGTAAGCTTGTCTGAGTATGTCTCTCCATTTGACCCTATCCTCTGCTTGATCTGTCCTAAGATTGGTTGCAAGGTTGTCTGAGTATGTCTCTCCATTTGACCCTACCCTCTGGTTGATCAGTCCTAAGATTGGTTGCAAAGTTGTCTGAGTATGTCTCTCCATTTGACCCTATCCTCTGACTGATCAGTCCTAAGACTGTTTGTAAGGCTGGCTTGAGTTTGTTTCTCAATTTGACATTCTCTACAGCACTCTTAACTTCATCATAGGTTTATACTTTAATATCTCTGCATGCCTAAGATGTGATCACCCTCTTCCTCTTCTTCCCAAAATCGGGCCCTCTAGTAACTTCTGTAGAAGACTTTCTTCTTCTTCTTCTGCATTCATTCTCAATCTCTCGCTACCAAGCCCTGAACAGGGCTTTGCAAGTAGCAGGATGTAGTCCGGAGAACGGAATGTGTTGTGCTGCTAGTTTACAGCTTGACTGCGATATTTGTGTCTTTCAGTCCGACACATCCGTCTTTGGCCGTGGAAGACTTTCATTTCAAATATTGTGTACCAGCCAACTCAATCTACCTTTCTGCATCATTTTCAATATTTGTCTTTGTGTGCATATCTCAGTGAAGACATTGTCTTTGGATCTTCTTTTTATCCAACTCACTCTTTCCATTCTACGAAAGCACCTTTTTCAAATGCTTCCAAGCTTTTTTCATCCTTTTTTGCTAGTCCACATTTCACCCCAAACAGAGCAACTGGCCATATATTAGTGGTCATTATTCTTTTCCTTATCTCTATCCTGATATTCCTTAAGGTCGGTAATTTATGTTTTTTCTCTAAAAGCCTTTTTGCCACTGTAAAATCTAGTAAAAACCATTTATACTTGGTCTAGAAACCCTTTGCTGATAAGAAAGGGATATAAGCACTACATGCCATTAGCTATGCATGTCATAAAGGTCCAGTAAGGAGGCTGTGCATTTTAATCGCAACTTTATTATGTTTTTCAAGTCTTTTATGTGGGTTTCTTGGAATGAAGATAATTATGTAGAGGCCCCTTGCTCCAAATGAAGCAAAAACCAAAGAAATAATGATGGTGACCAGAGAACAACAACAAATATAATATTTGTCTTTTGCATATCTTTTATGTCTCAGTTATCATTTTTATAAAGAACCTTGGAAGATCAAAAGCTAGTGGATTGTAGATAAGGTACCTAAAGAATGATCAGTTCATAAAAATAGCACTAAAGATAGAGCAACAATAGAACTATCAGTTCACAGAAACAGCACTAAAGATAGAACAATAGAACTATCAGTTCACAAAAATAGCACTAAAGATATAGCAACAATAGAACTATCAGTTCACAAAAACAGCATTAAAGATAGAACAATAGAACTATCAGTTCACAAAATAGCATTACAGATAGACAACAATAGAACTATCAGTTCACAAAAATAGCACTAAAGATAGAACAATAGAACTATCAGTTCCCAGAAACAGCACTAAAGACATAGCAACAATAGAACTATCAGTTCACAGAAACAGCACTAAAGATAGAGCAACAATAGAACTATCAGTTCACAAAAACAGCACTAAAGATAGAACAACAATAGAACTATCAGTTCACGGAAACAGCACTAAAGATAGAGCAACAATAGAACTATCAGTTCACGGAAACAGCACTAAAGATGGAGCAACAATAGAACTATCAGTTCTCAGAAACAGCACTAAAGATAGAGCAACAATAGAACTATCAGTTTACAGAAACAGCACTAAAGATAGAGCAACAATAGAACTATCAGTTCACAAAAACAGCACTAAAGATAGAGCAACAATAGAACTATCAGTTCACAGAAACAGCACTAAAGATAGAGCAACAATAGGCACTTCAGAGATTTTAATCAAGTCTGTCCAGGTGACTCTGCAAGACAGATCTGTTTTTGATTTAGAATTTTTGTGCTTAAAAACAACTACTGTATCACTACATTGTCACCTTAATGTAATGACTGAAGGGCCTACTACATCATTCTGTATATGGTTGTCCTTAGCAGATATATGGAGAATGTTGATCTTGAAAAATGGAATATTAATCTCGTTAAATTTTGAAATATTTTATTACAATTTGTCTTTCTATGTCCAAAGAAATTAGGAGACAAGTAGGTGCAACACCAGTGCTAGATATTATCAGGAGACAACAAACCAAATGGTTCGGCCACATGGATAGTCATGGGTAGATCCAATATGGGACATAATTAAAGAATGGGAGAGAACAATATTAGAAAGATAGATAAAGAAAGGGACCTAGGGATTATAATAGATCATACAGGTAAGGTGAGTGAGCAAGTTCAGGTAGAAGTGAAAAAGGTAAATGCAATGTTAGGTATGATAAAAAGAAATATTAAACAAAGGAGCAAGGAAGTGATGATCAAACTGTATAAAGCATTAGTTAGACCTAGATTGGAGTATTGTGTACAGGTTTGGAGTCCTTATCATAGAGGGGATATAAACATGCTGGAAAGGATACAAAAAAATAGCAGCAAAGCTGATAGTGGGATTCCAGAATTACAGTTATGAGGAACAACTCAGAAAAACTGGCCTACAGTGTCTAGAAGAGAGAAGAATTTGAGGAGACTTAATACAGGTTTATAAGATGATCAGAGGAATCGATAAATTAAACTATAACAAGTTTTTTTTAAATTAAGTCACCCACAATAACAAGAGGGCATAGCTACAAGTTGACTAAAGAGAGGTCCAGATTAGATATTAGGAAATATATATTTTTAGTCAGAGAGTGGTGAATGCTTGGAATGCATTGCCAGGGGGGATGGGGGGGGGGGGGGGTAGTGGAGGCAGGGACAGTTAATGCATTTAAGAATAAATTGGCACATAGCTTTTAGAGCAAGGTGATGTAAATGAAACTGGTTGTATACAGACTCTGCAGGGTCTTCTAAACCAGTATAAAGACTTTAAGTTAAGTGAAACGTCAAACATTCAGCTAGTATCCCTCAGAAAGCAATGCTATACAGTTACAATGGATACAAAACTAAGGGCCAACCAGGCAAAAGACGGATAGCAGAAATAACGGAAGCTGTAAAGCTGTCCGTGTGTGAAACACACAGGGTCTGGTCAAGAAACCTCTTCATAACCTGATGCTGAAAGGCACAAGCTGGACAAAAAGTGAAAAGAAGAAAATGTCCAGTGCCAACAAGAACCCAATTAGTTCAACCATCATAAGCCTGGACATGATTAAACAGTTTCAGTAAAGCTATATGTCTGTGTTGAATTCGTTGCCCGATCAGATGCTGGTGGAACAAGATGTGAAGAAGAGCTGTTGGATAGGCCACACATTAAGGAAACCAAATGATTGTATTACCAGACAGTCTGGAATCCAACAAGAGAAGTAGAGGCAGGATTATGATTTCATGGAGAAGAGAGATTGAAGAAAATATCAAGGACACAGTGAAGACATGTCATGTACTAAGCTGGGTTTATTTTTTGTTTTTTGTTCACCTTATTTCTTTATTCCCCAAGGTGGTATGCGTTGCACTGTGGTTTTTATTTTGCGCCTGTCAGCCCAGTGCATCCAACTTCAGCATGCATTTTATTTAAGGGTATGCTTCCTCCTGCATTTTCTAAGGGGTTTGCTTCCCCGGGCTAACGACTGGTGCTGTGATGGGGATCGAACCCAGCCCTTTCTGTTGTGAGCCGTGTCACTTAATCACTAGCCCACGCGGTTCCCTTTCTCATAACTGTAATTCTGGAATTTCACTGTCAGCTTTGTCGTTCTTCTCTGTATCCTTTCCAGCATGTTTATTTATCCTATACGATAAGGACTCCACACCTGTACAGAGTACTCCAATCTAGGTCTAACTAATGCTTTATACAGTTTGACAATCACTTTCTTACTCCTATGTTTAATAGTTTATTATTCTTGAACTTCTGTATCCACATCTTTGTAATTCTGTGCCTCTTGATATGTGTCTATGGTTTTGTTTTTTGGTATATGTTCATGTTTTGTATAAGTGCAATCATATTGACCAGATTTCTTGTTTTGTCCATTCTATTTCATAACTGGCATATCATGCCTCACACTTTCCTGGCACATCTAGGTATGGAGAAGAACTAAAGCTGCTAGTTTTACATCATGTCCTTTTTTTTTTATTGTTTATTAGTTGTTTTCGTTCCTTCTTTGTCGCTGATAAAAGCTTTGTGGCCGTAAAATAGGTGTCGACTTGTTTATGTATTGCTTCGATGACTGGGCCATTACCTATATGCACTTTTATTGACTTTCAACTTTCACTACCTCTGCAAATTTGTCTATTTATTTGTAAGAAAAGATTTTAATTGACTGACTAATTGATATATGTATTCTTTTCTTGTCCCTTGTTGAACAATGCTAACTGGTTTCAGAAAAAGTGCTGTTAAGTGAATAAAATGTTAATCAAGTGCAAAATTGATATGTTCCAGGCTTACCTGGTTCCAAGAGCCTTGGAGCCTAATATTTTCACATAAGAAACAATGTATCGACACTTAAAAACACAAAGTGAACAAAGTACCAGTATCAAATGATTAATTTGTTTAAATCTTAAATTTAATGTAAACATTTCTGTGAGTATTAAAAATAACAACACAGCATAAAACTATTGTCACTGGGAAAGATTGTCACAAATTGATTGATTGAATATTGGCCTTAAAAATTAACTTGGCATCCAGGACTATTGAAATGGTTGTCTTCCTGAAAGCAGTTCTGCAGATAAAAGAGAGGTTCACCTGCAGGTCATGTAACTTAATCTACACTTCAGGTGACAGTGTAGGCTAGTGGTTAAGTGACACGGCTCACAATCTGAAGGTGCTGGGTTCACTCCTCATGCTGTTACCCTGAGGAAGCAAACCCTTAAAAAATGCAGGAGGAAGCAGACATTTACATAAAATGCATGCCAAAGTCGGATTCACTGGGCCAAGAGACACAAAATAAAAACATAGTGCAACATCCTTCAGCTGTTAGAAACCGAATCACAGCTCTGGACGGTATCCGTATCACACCTGCCATTATTTTAATGATCTGCTGAAGAAACTATGAGTTTGAGGATAATTAAATTTTGCAAACTTGACGGTTTGGTATGTGCTGTTTACACTAAAAGCAACGTCATCATACACATCATTCGTATGTTCACTTGGTCCAGTTAGGTCACCATTTTTCTAATTAAACAATAAATATAATCATATACACATAACTCAGGAAGGAAATAACAGGAACTCGAAATAAGCTGCACTAACCAGTCATAAAATATCCAGTGAATATACCAACTCAATATGTCTTTTTGTTCACAAGTTACGGCATCTTCAGACATAAAAATATATATACAAGCATTCAGAAATATAGTATAGATTAGCAGTGTTTAAATTTGAGTAATCTGGTGACTCATTTAGTACTCATCTAAATTATTGTTGATCCACAGACCTAGTTTGGACCGGTACAGGAACTGCTAAATTAGATCATATGAATATCAAGGTGTAAAGTTATTTGAGACTATAAGGCTTTATTGATCACCAATAAAGGTTTTCACATCAAATGGCTGACATGTCTGTCACACATTACAATGAGACTCTATAAGGTTTAATTGATCGCCCATTAAGGTTTTCACATCAAATGGATGACATATCTGATATCGTATAGTCATACATTACAAATGAGACTCTGTTAGGACTTTATTGATCCCCCATAAATGTTTTCACATCAAATGGCTGACATGTTTGATATCATATAGTCCCACAACTACTTCATTCTGTGTTATTTCTTCACTGTCAACTAGATTCTGATTTATGGAATCTTTAAAAATATTTAAAATATCACTTAGTTAATGAAACAAAATTAAGCATAGACAAAATCAACAAACTTATAAATCAGTTCTTTAGATTTTGTATATGACTAGTACTGAGACAGAATGAAAAACTCCAAGAGCAAGATATAAAAGATACTGTATGTTTGGCAATATTATCAGGTCAGGTCAGATCAGGTCAGTTCATCCCGTAGCCGGTGAGGTTGTTGGGGCACACATGAAGACATCCTCACAACACCACACCACCCTTCTCACGATTATAAACATACATAATTTAAAGATAATGTAGAACAGATGGAACAAAAAGAATTATGCACATAAACATAATAATCCTTGGGCTGTTCTGCTGTAATGTGATCTGCATTGTTAATGGCTGGTATATAATGAATGGAGGAATATGAATAGTCATAATCTTCGCTAAAAATACCCAGTTGTGAAATGTGGTGCTTGTTTCAAATTGTATGAATAATATGTTCTTATTCACTCCAGAGCAAAGCTTGTGAGAGTTGTAATGAGAATACTGCTGTGCTGGAAAAACTCTAGTTGTTCAAGATGTTGTTGCCAATAATTCATTATAAATTAAACGTTACATTCCTAGTACGAAATTTAACCTTTTTTTTTTAATTGCAAAAATTTTACCTAATTAATTAACTTTATTTCTCGCTATGGTAGTCGACGTTCAAAATTTGTAACTTTTCTGTTTGTTTGTCAATAAATATTATTTTTTTGTGTGTAGAGACACAATTGAATAACGAACATGGAACGTATGATAAACACCAGACTGATGTGGCATCTGGAAGAAATACGAATACTAATTCCACAGCAAGCCGG
This sequence comes from Ariolimax columbianus, assembly GCA_036924085.1. NCBI lineage: Eukaryota > Metazoa > Mollusca > Gastropoda > Stylommatophora > Arionidae > Ariolimax > Ariolimax columbianus. Next base: position 21,152,449 of record JAVGWX010000021.1, read on the forward strand.
CTTTAGACAGCACAGATCCACTGAGGACCAAGTCATCCTCATAGCCCAGGAAATAGAAGATGCCTACCAGGCACAGAAACACACAGTAGCGGTTTGGGTGGACCTGGAAAAGGCATTTGACAAAGTCTGGAAAGATGGACTTAGAGTCAAGCTAAGAAGAAGTGATGTCTGTGGGAAAATGTACAAGTGGATCAACCACTACCTCAAAAACAGAATGGCCAGAGTCCAAGTACAAGGGCAGATGAGCAGAAAGGTGACACTCGAGCAGGGAGTACCCCAAGGGGGAGTACTGTCACCCACACTCTTCCTGGTGTATATAAACGACATTACAGAGAATATACCAAGAAGAGTCCATAGCTCAATGTTTGCAGACGATCTGGCTATGTGGACTTCTGAAAAGAATCTCACCATAGCAAGAAATCGGATGCAGCAGGCCCTAACATCGCTGGAAGAGTGGGCGAACTCATGAGTGGTCAAAATAAACGAGGAGAAAACCACATGCACAATATTCTCGCTTTCAATCAAACCCCAAAATACCAAGTTAAGTTTAAATGGCAAATTCCTGCAGCCAAACGACAACCCAAACTATCTGGGAGTCACATTTGATCGGCGCATGACATGGAAAAGTCAGATCGAGAGAAACCGAATGAGAGCCAGAGAAAGAATGGCAATCATGAGGAAACTTGCTGGCACAAGCTGGGGAGCAGACGAAAGCATACTAAAGAAACTGTACACTGGAAGAGTGAGACCAGTTCTCGAGTATGGCATTGCGGCATGGACAACAGCAGCAAAGACGAACTTCGATAAAGTTAGCAAACTTCAAAACCAAGCCATGAGAGTTATAACAGGAGGCATGAAGTCAACGCCAATTGTAGAACTTGAAAAGATAACAAAACTGCAATCCATGACCGATAGAAGAGACTGCAGAGCCCAGCTGCAGTCAGAGAAACTCCGAAGACTGACTGACCATCCAATGCACCAGAGACTAAACAATTTGGGAAATGGGAAACTAAAGCGGAGAAACTTTGCAGAAATAGCCAAAGCAAAGATGCACAAAGATCCCATAAACGCACTAACAACACCAAAACCCATCACTACTGTACGAAAACCTACCTGGAGGCAGGATATATTTCCAGAGGTGGTAGAAAATATACCAGGTATTGCAAACAAAAACTGCCAGACTGAAAAAGAAAGGGGAGATACTACCCTAAGCTTTATATAGAAAAACTACCCAAGCATGGACTGGACCCATGCATACACCGACGGTTCTGTAACAAACACTACACAGAACGGAGGGGCAGGAGCATTCCTGAACCTACCAAATGGCAGAAAAATAACACTGTCATTCGCTACTGGTAAGTACACAAGCAATTTCACAGCGGAGGCAGAGGCACTGAGGGCGGCAGTGGAAGAAATGGTGACACATAAAGAAAATGAAAGCCATATAGTCCTGCTTACAGATGCTCTCGCCGTAGTCACAGCGCTGAAAAGCCAGAAAAACACTGAGCTTAATGACTTAAGAGCAGCACTCTGCAAACTGTGCCAGCAGTCTGCACCAAAAAGGGTAGTGGTACAGTGGGTCCCATCACACTGCAACATCCAAGGCAACGAGGAGGCAGACAGACTGGCAAAAGAAGGTGCAAGACTACCACAAACAGATACTAGTATGACGTACGAAGAGTCAAAACAGCTTATCAAAGCCAGATACATGACCAAATGGGAAACCGAACATACTGGTTACACCAAAAACGATGCCTATTACCAGTTGAACAGAAGAGAGCAGGTCGTTGTCTTCAGACTTCGCACTGGCCACAATAGACTGAGGTACCACCTATTCAACAAATTGAAGATAGGTGGTACCGACGAATGCCCGTGCGGTACCGGTAAAATGACCGCTGAACATCTGCTGCAGAACTGCCCGACATACGAGGATCAGAGAGAGCAGATGTAGCCATCACCAGTGGAACTGCAAGACAAGCTCTATGGGAGTGTCGACAGCCTCAGGATGACTGCCGCTTTTTTCAAAAAAATAATGGTTACTGTCTGACTGCGTACGAAGAAGAAGAAGAAGAAGAAGAAGAACAACGAACATGTGGGTGTTACTGTTTTTGTTGTGTGTTTGTTAGTTTCTGAGATACAAAAAGATAAAGTTGAAAATTTATGAAAATCTCTGAAAAAATTTTGGGCTCGCCTGAATGTGGATAACTAGACAAGAGCCACGCACTGGACAGCAAGCATTGGACACATCAATGGATTGAGAGTCAAGGTTGACAAAGGCAGAAACAACATACTGGAGACTATAATCAAGGGCAATAACAAGGGGAAATGTAATGGTGATCATTTGTGCACTAATTTTACTCAATTAGTCTAAATACAGATGTATTTTAGACTATCATATTTAGGCTAATAAAGATTGTATTTTAATTGAACATATGAATTGTATTTTAGTCTAACATATGCATTATATTTTAGTCTAACAAATAGATTATATGTTAGACTAACAAAGATTGTATTTTGAAAATGTGTTGATATATAAACTTTTTTCAGTCCATATTTACAGAATGTGTAAGGTGAGGGGAAGATATGGAGCAGGTTAACTAATTATCAATATATTTATTTTATAGACATATCTAAAATACACAAGACTCAAGCAGAATTTGTAAACAGAAATGAGGAAGACGTATCTGGGAATGAGGGCTCTGAAGATTTATCATCAAAATAATTCAAGGCTCTGGATTAATCATCAAAATGATTTTAAAATGTGAAGATTAATCATCAAAATGCTTCAAGGTTCTGAAGATCAATCATCAAAATAATTCAGGGATCTTAATATTAATCATTAATATTAAGACTGCAATCATGTGAACAGTAATCATCAAAATGATTCAAGGGTCTAAAGATTAATCATCAAAATGATTCAAGGCTCTGAAGATTAATCATCAAAATGATTCAAGGCTCTGGAGCTAATCATCAATATTAAGACATGAAAAGTGCAATCATGCCCAGTGAACATTAATCATCAAAATAATTCAAGGCTCTGAAGATTAATCATCAATATGAAGACATGAAGAGTGTAATCATCTCCAGTGAACTGAGGACAGAAATGAGCAAAGAAAAACATACTTTCTATCTAATTCAATTCATATTTTCTGCACAAAGTCTTGCAGAGATTAATGAGCAACAATAGGTTTTTAAACATAGCCACACTACCTGCATTCAAATTCAGGTCAGGTCATCCCATAACCAGTGAGGTTGTCAGGTTATACGTGAAGACATCCTCACGTCATCCTTCTCTGTCACTGGCTGCTGCCTGTGCCTCTTCTGGTTCGGAGATTGGTCCATTCTTTTATGTTGTCCTCCCACCTCTTTTTGGACGGCCTCTCCGTCGTCTGCCTTGCACCTTTCCGTGCACGATCGTATTTGCAAGACCATTAAATCTTAATATGTGCCCGTACCAAGCGATTTTCCTTCTTTTGCCAAGAGATCTTCAAAAGGCCCTATTGCTGTTGTAATTCTTTTCTCGTATTTCCTCATTTGTAACTCGATCTTTGCATGTGATGATTAGAAGTCTTCGGAAACATCTCATCTCCAAGGTCTGTATCCCCGCTGCAGGTCAGCTGTAATTGTCCATGGCTCACAAGAATAGAGGAATATTGACAGGACCAGTGTATACATTAATCTGAAATTCATGCGTAGTGCTAACCATTTATCCTGCTTGATTTTGTTAAGCCATGCAAGCACCGCTATTGTCTGTGCTATTCTGGCCAACACCTCACATTCACATTATGATCTGCTATATTGCAATACAGAAGGAAGATTATATAGTGAATTGGTGAGGCTATTAGGAAAGCGAAGACAACCAGGAAACAAATGTAAAATAAACGACAGGTTTGAGACCAGAGATAAAATAAGAAACAATTGGATGTACAATAAAAGGTAGGGAATTATTACATCTAGGAAAAACACAATGAGGAACAAATATGATACAAAGGTTTCAATCAATGCATATATACTTCAACACATATATACTATGCTAGTTATATATTTCTTATCCAAATCTGAGTTCATTATCAACATCACTAGCTTCTGAGTGATCATAACACTTTGGACTCAATGCAATGCTCTATTGTGTTGCAATCATCAGTAACTTATTTCGCATCTAAGCGCTAGATTTGTCACAAAATGTTCAGTGATAACTTATTACTCATAGAAACATTTATAATTATCACATAAAACTTAAACAATACAAATTTTTATATAGGATTCAGTGTTTTAAAGTATTTATCGACTAAGTAATGGATTTTTTTAGTTAAAATTCAGTATTTTCATGTATTTTTTAACTAAGTAATGTGGCTTTCATGTTAAATTCAATATTATGCTATATTTTTCAACTAATTAATGGAGTTTTTCAGGTAAAATTTAATATTATCAGGTATTTCTTAACTAAGTAATGGGATGTTTCTGGTAAAATTGTTTGTTTAGTTGTCATTTATTTGTCAACTAAACATTTATGTCTTTCGTACAAGATTTAATATTTTCATTTTCTAATGCATATTCTTCAGAAACATTTTCAGGAGAAGTTTCACTTCCACTCCTCTTTTTCAATTTTTTAAACAATTTACATTTTCTAAATTTCTTCTCATTGTATTTCTCCACCTTCATTCCATAATCTCCATCACGGCCCTTCATGAAACCTAGAGCAGACAAACAGTCAGAATCACTATGAGATGGTGAACAAGATTTTTTGGCGTTCTCCTCCCTCTGTATGTCTCTTTCCTGCTGAGCTTTGACCAGATCAAAGTCTGTGATTGGCTGATCACTGATTGGAATCATCAAGCCTTCTTTTCTTGCCATCTTGATTGATTGAATGAAACCTTTTCGGTATATCCTCACCTGTAGAACAAACAAAATTATGCATGTGATTGCTAGTTCTGCCTGTTCCAGAAACAAAATGGACATAATAATCCAAAGAAATTACTTTACCTATTCAAATTACAGGAGACTTGCCTCTTTCGAGAATTCAAGGTGACTTAATACAGGTTTATAAAATAATCAACGGAAAGGGTAAATTAGAATAACATCTTTTTCAAAACACAACCACCAACAAGAACAAGGGGGTACAGCTACAAATTAATTAAAGAAAGGTCCAGATTAGATATTAGGAAATATTTTGTTAATCGGAGAGTGGTGAATGCTTGGAATGCATTGCCACAAGAAATAATGGAGGCAAGGTCAATTAATGCATTCAAGAATAGGTTAGATGCGCATAGGTTTGTGTTTTTAGATCAAGTGAATATAAAAGAAACTGGTTGTATACAGACTCTGCAGTCTTCTAAACCAGTATAAAGAAGTTAAGTTAAGTTAAGTTAAGTTAAGTTAAGTTAAATAATTGGAACTAGTCATGGTCTTTTCACAATCAAAAGTTGGTAGCAGCCATTTTGTAACCTCTTGGGTTTTACATTTCAAGAAATAAACAATTAATTGCTGATATTTTTAGAAGTGTACATGTACAATAGTTAGACTCAGTTACCTGTTTGATCAATCAGTCAATAAATCAATCAATCAAAATCTTTTCAGCTCCCTGTAGAGCACAGGTTTTCAACAAATACATGCCAAGCCATCATTTTTAATCAAGTTTTTGTGACATCAATTTTCTACAGGATGAGGTATCCAGCCCTATGTCCAATCATAACCTTATGACATGTCTGGTAGGTTGCAGTGTCCCTATTCTCTGCTTCTCTTTCAACCCGGGAAATGCTTGGTTGATAGTTACCTATTAAGACATACATTTCTGCTCATTGTTTTATCATTGATAGTCTACCCTTGGGGACCCCTAGACCCCTAGGAGAACACCCTAGCTGTTTGGTGAATCTGAGCACCAAAGTTTGGGGTTGTGAACATTTCTGCTCATTGTTTTATCATTGATAGTCTACCCTTGGGGACCCCTAGACCCCTAGGAGAACGCCCTAGCTGTTTGGTGAATCTGAGCACCAAAGTTTGGGGTTGTGAACATTTCTGCTCATTGTTTTATCATTGATAGTCTACCCTTGGGGACCCCTAGACCCCTAGGAGAATGCCCTAGCTGTTTGGTGAATCTGAGCACCAAAGTTTGGGGTTGTTATCAGTGCAACTAACCATTTCACATATTTTTGTAGTATTTTCCAATCCAAAAATTCAGCCATCTTTACCTGTAGTAAATTTATGTGAATTATCCTAAAATGGCCACTGTTCATTCTACATTTCTTTGAATATCATTTCATAAACAAATGTACCGATTGCATACCATAGGATTGTGAAGCAATGTGTATGTAACATGCCAGTGAAACCTGGCCTCAACATTGACTGGTCTTGTTTCTGGAAGATCTATGCCATCTGATGTAAGAAAGATACTGCATTATGATTTAAACTCTGAAGTTCAATGGAATGTTGCTACCACAAACATAATTATTACATTTAATTGGTGTAAAAATGAGCAAATTTGTCTAAACAATTAACATATAAACAGGAACAGAATACATGATAACAGAACATGTTTAAGAAATTGCAAATGCCAAGGCTTGTCAGTGGAGGAGTGGCAATGAATAATCGTATATATGCGGATGATACAGTTTTGATGGCAAAAAGTGAGCAAGAATTACAGCTACTTGTGAAAAAAATATACAAAATAAGTCAAGAGATTGCATTAGACATACACATAAAGAAAACAAAGACTATGATAATTGGGAAAAATTACAAGAAACCATGTATGCGGATAAAAATAAAAGATGAACTACTTGAACAGGTACAGTGTTTCTCCTATCTAGGTCATTTAATAACGGAAGAAGGCAGCTGTGAAAAAGAAATTAGAAAGAGAATAGGTATGGCCAAGATGGTATTCGGCAACATGCGACACATACTGACATCCAAACTGATAAATCAGAATTTGAAAATGAAAATTATCAGGTGTTATGTATAATCATCACTTCTTTATGGCACAACTGGCCATTACCCCGAGGAATAAAACCCTTAGAAAATGCAGGAGGAAGCAGACCCTTACATAAAATGCATGCTGAAGTCGGATGCACTGGGCCGACAGGCGCAAAATAAAAACCATAGTGCAACGCACACCACCCTGGGTAGTAGAGAAATAAGGTGAACGCAAAGAAAAAAACCTAATTAATTTTTGACAAACATGAATGAGAATAATAGGAAAGGAATAATATTTTAGTTGCATGTCAGTCTAAACAAACTTGACTCACTTTCTAACTTGAAGCTGTCCATGTCCAGTGCTAAATCAAGATTGGGTATTTCAATTCCTTTATCTCCATTTTTCTGCTTCCTTCTTGAATTACTCAATGCAACCAGAATCCGAATAAAAACATTGACCACTGGGTGCGTATGAGCAGCTTCCATGTGAATGTAACCTTGATAAGCATTGAAACCTGGCCAAATGGAAGTAATGTGAATGTAACCCTGATAAGCATTGAAACCTGGCCAAATGGAAGTAATGTGAATGTAACCCTGATAAGCATTGAAACCTGGCCATTTGGAAGTAATGTGAATGTAACCCTGATAAGCATTGAAACTTGGCCAAATGGAAGTAATGTGAATGTAACCCTGATAAGCATTGAAACCTGGCCAAATGGAAGTAATGTGAATGTAACGCTGATAAGCATTGAAACCTGGCCAAATGGAAGTAATGTGAATGTAACCCTGATAAGCATTGAAACTTGGCCAAATGGAAGTAATGTGAATGTAACCCTGATAAGCATTGAAACCTGGCCAAATGGAAGTAATGTGAATGTAACCCTGATAAGCATTGAAACCTGGCCAAATGGAAGTAATGTGAATGTAACCCTGATAAGCCTTGAAACCTGGCCAAATGAAAGTAATGTGAGTGTAACCTTGTGTGGCATCGTATGGCGTTTCCATAGTAGTTAGCTATCTAGAATGTTACCCAGGGTCCACCCAGGTTAAAAAAAATGGGTACCAGAATATTCTGGCAAAGTAAATCAGCCGGCGTTATGTTGACCACATCAACCCTAGTGTGCTGTTGGTCAAGAAAAATATGGGCCTAGCACAATATTCCCAAAATGCCACATTGGCATGAAATCAAAATCATTAGTTACCTCATCCTTGGAATATATTCAAACAATCGCTGCTATCTCTCTTTAATATTCTATTGAATTATTTATTGTGCTCTTCGCCAGAAATCAGTGTGTGCTATTACTTCAAGCCATCTTCATCTTCTTCTTCATCGTACGCAGTCAGACATCAACCTTAATTTTTTCGAAAAAAGCAGCCATCATCCTGAGGCTGTCGACACTGCCATAGAGCTTGTCTAGTATTGCCACTGGTGATGGCCACATCTGCTCTCTCTGATCCTCGTATGTCGGGCAGTTTTGCAGCAAATGTTCAGCGATCATTTTCCCGGTACCACACGGGCATTCGTCAGTGCCACCTATCTTCAATTTGTTGAATAGGTGGTACCTAAGTCTATTGTGGCCAGTGAAGACCACGACCTGCTCTCTTCTGTTCAACTGGTAATAGGCATCGTTTTTGGTGTAGCCAGTATGTTCGGTTTCCCATTTGGTCATGTATCTAGCTCTAATAAGCCGTTTTGACTCTTCGTATGTCATACTAATATCTGGTTGTGGTAGTCTTGCACCTTCTTTTGCCAGTCTGTCTGCCTCCTCGTTGCCTTGGATGTTGCAGTGGGATGGAACCCACTGTACCACTACCCTTTTTGGTGCGGACTGCTGGCATAGTTGACAGAGTACTGCTCTTAAATCATTAAGCTCAGTATTTATCTGGCTTTTAGTGCTGTGACTACGGCCAAGGCATCTGTAAGCAGGACTATATGGCTTTCATTCCTTTTACCTGTCACCATTTCTTCCACTGCCGCCCTCAGTGCCTCTGCCTCCGCTCTGAAATTGCTTGTGTATTTTCCAGTAGCGAATGACAGTGTTATTTTTCTGCCATCTGTTCAGATCCATCGGTGTATGCATGGGTCCAGTCCATGCTTGGGTAGTTTTCCGTTATGTAGCTCAGGGTAGTATCTCTTCTTTCTTTTTCAGTCTGACAGTTTTTGTTTCCAATACCTGGTATATTTTCTACCACCTCTGGAAATATATGCTGCCTCCAGGTAGGTTTTCGTACAGTAGGGATGGGCTTTGGTGTTGTCAGTGCGTTTATGGGGTTTTCGTGCATCTTTGCTTTGGCTATTCCTGCAAAGTTTCTCCGCTTTCAGTTTCCCATTTCCAAGATTGTTTAGTCTGTGGTGCATTGGATGGTCAGTCAGTCTTCAGAGTTTCTCTGCTTGCTGCTGGGCTCTGCAGTCTCTTCTGTCGGTCATGGATTGCAGTTTTGTAATCTTTTCAAGTTCTACAATTGGCGTTGACTTCATGCCTCCTGTTATAACTCTCATGGCTTGTTTTGGAGTTTGCTAATTTTATCAAAGTTCGCCTTTGCTGCTGTTGTCCATGACGCAATGCCATACTCAAGAACTGGTCTCACTCTTCCAGTGTACAGTTTCTTTAGTATACTTTCGTCTGCTCCCCAGCTTGTGCCAGCAAGTTTCCTCATGATTGCCATTCTTTCTCTGGCTCTCATTCGGTTTCTCTCGATCTGACTTTTCCATGTCATGCGCCGATCAAATGTGACTCCCACGTAGTTTCGGTTGTCGTTTGGCTGCAGGTATTTGCCGTTGATACTTAGTTTGGTGTTTGTTTGATAGCGAAAATATTGTACATGTGGTTTTTTTGACCAGCCATGAGTTCGCCCACTCTTCCACCGATGTTAGGGCCTGCTGCATCCGATTTCTTGCTATGGTGAGATTCTTTTCAGAGGTCCACATAGCCAGATCGTCTGCGAACATTGAGCTATGGACTCTTCTTGGTATATTCTCTGTTATATTATTTATATACACCAGGAAGAGTGTGGGTGACAGTACTCCCCCTTGGGGTACTCCCTGCTCAAGTGTCACCTTTTTGCTCATCTGCCCTTGTACTTGAACTCTGGTCGTTCTGTTTTTGAGGTAGTGACTAATCCATTTGTACATTTTCCCACAAACTTCACTTCTTCGTAGCTTGACTCTAAGTCCCTCTTTCCAGACTTTGTCAAATGCCTTTTCTAGGTCTACCCAAACCGCTACTGTGTGTTTCTGTGCCTGGTAGGCATCTTCTATTTCCTGGGCTATGAGGATGACCTGATTCTCAGTGGATCTGTGCTGTCTAAAGCCTGCTTGCTCTGGAATTAGTATGTGTTTTTCTTCCAGATGCCACATCAGTCTGGTGTTTATCATACGTTCCATCAGTTTGCCTACGCAGCTCAGTAGGCTGATAGGTATGTATCCATTTGGATCTGTTTTGTGTTTTCCTTTCTTTGGTACTGGTACAAGTACTGCGTCTTTCCATGCCTGGGGTACAATGCCCCTTTTCCAGCTTTGGTTCAGGACTGATAGTAGTTTCCTCTTTGCTGTTTGGCCCAGCCCCATCAGCATTTCGTTTGTTATCCCGTCTTTTCCAGGAGATTTCCTTTTCTTTAATGTTCTCATAGCCTCTTCCATTTCATTCATTGTTAACTTTGCCATCATACGCTCTTCTGGTGCCATATTGGTGTTGTCGTGCCCCTTTTGCTCTTCACTAATGTCCGTATGCCTATCTGCAGTGACATCGATGTGGTTTGCTTTGGCATAATGTTCAACAAAGGCGTTTGCTGTTTTTTTTCCAGTGAGCATGTTATCACCCTGTTTGATTGTAATTTGTTTGTTTGATGGACTTTCGTCCTTCATGGCTCTGACTAGCTTCCATAGTTTGTTCCCTTCTTTTGTCTAAATTGAGGCTTTCTGTTTTGTTTTTCCAGCTTTCTCTTGCTGTTTGGTTTAGAGTGTATTTGTATTTCGCCGTGGTGACTTTGAGGGTGATATTTGCCTCCATAGATTGTTCTCGCTCTGCCATGTTCCTAGCATTTGTGACTGCGTCTTCCGCTTTCTGCAAATCATCATTCCAATAGGGCTTATAATTTTTCCTTGCCCCTTTTGGGATGGTTTCAGTGGCAGCTTGCATTATTGCTTTGCTTAGGCTTTCCACCATGGGCTTCATTTTGTTATTCCGTGTGTTGATGGTTTCACACAGCCCATCTGTCAGGCTTGCAAATCTGTCCCAGTCGGCTCGTTTGTAATTCCAACGTGGGAGCGGTTTTTTTTCCTGTGGGCCTACTTTCATGTCAACGTCTAGCCTAATTGGCCTGTGGTTGCTACCTGCCAATTGGTTTAGCACCTGGCAGTCTATTTTATGGTGAATGTCCACCGTGGAAAAGGCCAAATCTGAAGTAGAGGTGGTATGCCATGTTCTGGAATAGAAGCTAGGGCTATCCTCCGGCCTATTGATTAGATAGAGATTTGTGTCTATCTCCCAATCTTCCACTTCGTCACCTCTGATGTCTGTGTCCGAGTATCCCCATCTCTCCGAGTGGCTGTTGAAGTCTCCAACTACTATGCAGTTGGAGTCTTTGACTTCCATACTCGAGAGCGATAGGTCTTTGTTTGGTGGTCCGTACAGGTTGAAGACGTGGATCTTCATCTCTTGCTTCAAGCCATCTGATAGTGGCTAAGCAATAAAGACATCTATTGATGAATATCTGTAATCTGAATGTGAACCTTTTGGGTGTTTCTGAACCATAGGTACTAATGGTACACTAAAGTTTTCCCACCCCTTCATCAATCTCTCCTATTGTACTATCTACTATCTTACTCTCCAACACTCTCTCCCCAGACATGACAAACTAGAACATTCCTTAATGCTCGAAAAGCATCGTTTATAACAACTTACCAGGATCAAAGAACTCAAACTTCCGAGGAAGAGTAGAGTTGTCTAACCTTGCCAGAAAAATGGTACCCACTCCTATTGCCTTTATGATTCTCAGTAAACATGAGATGAGACCCAGGAAGATGTTGTAGAAGAACATGAAGTATACAAAGACAAAGTAAAACCGTCTGAAAAGGGAAAGAATCAAATTGAATTAATTAATGCATGACTGGATAGATGCATAAGGAAGTAATAAGTAAAAACTTGATCTGAAAATACAGTAAAATCTATGGCCTATACTGGTTGGCAAAAACACTACACAATAGTCTATGACTAAAATCTGTGGCCTATACTGGTTGGCAAAAACACTACACAATAGTCTATAATTAATATCTGTGTCCTATACTGGTTGGCAAAAACACTACACAATAGTCTATGACTAAAATCTATGGCCTATACTGGTTGGCAAAAACACTACACAATAGTCTATAATTAATATCTGTGTCCTATACTGGTTGGCAAAAACACTACACAATAGTCTATGACTAAAATCTATGGCCTATACTGGTTGGCAAAAACACTACACAATAGTCTATGACTAAAATCTATGGCCTATACTGGTTGGCAAAAACACTACACAATAGTCTATAATTAATATCTGTGTCCTATACTGGTTGGCAAAAACACTACACAATAGTCTATGACTAAAATCTATGGCCTATACTGGTTGGCAAAAACACTACACAATAGTCTATAATTAATATCTGTGTCCTATACTGGTTGGCAAAAACACTACACAATAGTCTATGACTAAAATCTATGGCCTATACTGGTTGGCAAAAACACTACACAATAGTCTAGGACTAAAATCTATGGCCTATACTGGTTGGCAAAAACACTACACAATAGTCTATAATTAATATCTGTGTCCTATACTGGTTGGCAAAAACACTACACAATAGTCTATGACTAAAATCTATGGCCTATACTGGTTGGCAAAAACACTACACAATAGTCTATAATTAATATCTGTGTCCTATACTGGTTGGCAAAAACACTACACAATAGTCTATAATTAATATCTGTGTCCTATACTGGTTGGCAAAAACACTACACAATAGTCTATAATTAATATCTGTGTCCTATACTGGTTGGCAAAAACACTACACAATAGTCTATGACTAAAATCTATGGCCTATACTGGTTGGCAAAAACACTACACAATAGTCTATAATTAATATCTGTGTCCTATACTGGTTGGCAAAAACACTACACAATAGTCTATGACTAAAATCTATGGCCTATACTAGTTGGCAAAAATACTACACAATAGTCTATAATTAATATCTGTGTCCTATACTGGTTGGCAAAAACACTACACAATAGTCTATGACTAAAATCTATGGCCTATACTGGTTGGCAAAAACACTACACAATAGTCTAGGACTAAAATCTATGGCCTATACTGGTTGGCAAAAACACTACACAATAGTCTATAATTAATATCTGTGTCCTATACTGGTTGGCAAAAACACTACACAATAGTCTATGACTAAAATCTATGGCCTATACTGGTTGGCAAAAACACTACACAATAGTCTATAATTAATATCTGTGTCCTATACTGGTTGGCAAAAACACTACACAATAGTCTATGACTAAAATCTGTGGCCTATACTGGTTGGCAAAAACACTACACAATAGTCTATGACTAAAATCTGTGGCCTATACTGGTTGGCAAAAACACTACACAATAGTCTAGGACTAAAATCTATGGCCTATACTGGTTGGCAAAAACACTACACAATAGTCTATAATTAATATCTGTGTCCTATACTGGTTGGCAAAAACACTACACAATAGTCTATGACTAAAATCTATGGCCTATACTGGTTGGCAAAAACACTACACAATAGTCTATAATTAATATCTGTGTCCTATACTGGTTGGCAAAAACACTACACAATAGTCTATGACTAAAATCTATGGCCTATACTGGTTGGCAAAAACACTACACAATAGTCTATAATTAATATCTGTGTCCTATACTGGTTGGCAAAAACACTACACAATAGTCTATGACTAAAATCTGTGGCCTATACTGGTTGGCAAAAACACTACACAATAGTCTATGACTAAAATCTGTGGCCTATACTGGTTGGCAAAAACACTACACAATAGTCTATGACTAAAATCTGTGGCCTATACTGGTTGGCAAAAACACTACACAATAGTCTAGGACTAAAATCTATGGCCTATACTGGTTGGCAAAAACACTACACAATAGTCTATAATTAATATCTGTGTCCTATACTGGTTGGCAAAAACACTACACAATAGTCTATGACTAAAATCTATGGCCTATACTGGTTGGCAAAAACACTACACAATAGTCTATAATTAATATCTGTGTCCTATACTGGTTGGCAAAAACACTACACAATAGTCTATGACTAAAATCTATGGCCTATACTGGTTGGCAAAAACACTACACAATAGTCTATAATTAATATCTGTGTCCTATACTGGTTGGCAAAAACACTACACAATAGTCTATGACTAAAATCTGTGGCCTATACTGGTTGGCAAAAACACTACACAATAGTCTATGACTAAAATCTGTGGCCTATACTGGTTGGCAAAAACACTACACAATAGTCTATGACTAAAATCTGTGGCCTATACTGGTTGGCAAAAACACTACACAATAGTCTATGACTAAAATCTATGGCCTATACTGGTTGGCAAAAACACTACATAATAGTCTAGGACTAAAATCTATGGCCTATACTGGTTGGCAAAAACACTACACAATAGTCTATGACTAAAATCTGTGGCCTATACTGGTTGGCAAAAACACTACACAATAGTCTATGACTAAAATCTATGGCCTATACTGGTTGGCAAAAACACTACACAATAGTCTATGACTAAAATCTATGGCCTATACTGGTTGGCAAAAACACTACACAATAGTCTATGACTAAAATCTATGGCCTATACTGGTTCGCAAAAACACTACATAATAGTCTAGGACTAAAATCTATGGCCTATACTGGTTGGCAAAAACACTACACAATAGTCTAGGACTAAAATCTATGGCCTATACTGGTTGGCAAAAACACTACACAATAGTCTAGGACTAAAATCTATGGGCTATACTGGTTGGACTACACAATAGTCTAGGACTAAAATCTATGGCCTATACTGGTTGGCAAAAACACTACACAATAGTCTAGGACTAAAATCTATGGGCTATACTGGTTGGACTACACAATAGTCTAGGACTAAAATCTATGGGCTATACTGGTTGGCAAAAACACTACACAATAGTCTAGGACTAAAATCTATGGGCTATACTGGTTGGCAAAAACACTACACAATAGTCTAGGACTAATGAAAATTGATTAATGGGAAGAAGGCAGAATTCTGATCGAGTACCCTGGAGAAAACTATTTAAGATTTTGCAGTAAATAGGTATAGAAAGAACACTCATTAGGTTAATGCAGAAACTGTATGAAAATCAAGATGCGATTATTTCAATCACAGACGGTCTCACGGATCCAGTGTCCAAAAAAACAGGGCTGCTTGCTTTCCCCGAGTCTCTATAACGCATATTCTGAGATAATGATGGCCAAGGTTATGCGGAGTTGTAATAGGGGGGTCAAAGTTCATGGTATGAAAGTTATGCCATCAAATTTGCTGATAACCAAGCGATAGTGGGAGGATCAGTATCAACATTGCAAATGCCGCTTGATAAAATTCATAGCACTGCCAAAGATTTTGGCATGAAAATAAATACATCAAAGACAAAGACTTTGGTAATATCTAAGCAACATAAGCACATAAATATATCCATCGAAGGAGAAATAATCAAACAAGTACAGACGTTTACATATTTGGCGCAAACTATAACAGAAGAAGCCCGCAATGAGACAGAAATTAAGACAAGGATTGCAATGGTAAATAAGGGCTTCAGAGAAAAACAGAAATTGTTGACCTCAAAGAATATCAGGATAGAACTGAGGTCAAGAATAATTGCCACTCACATATGGCCAATCACACTGTATGGGCCTGAAGCATGGACATGGCAAAGAATGATGACAAAAAGCTAGGAAGCGTTTGAAATGTGGTGCTACCGTAGAATGGAAAGAGTGGGTTGGACAAAACGAAGATCCAATGACAATGTACTCAATGACGTGGGCACACAAAGACAAATATTGCATATGATACAACAACGTAGGTTGAGTTGTCTGGGTCACAATATGAGACATGAAAGTCTTCTACAGAAGATACTAGAGGGCAAGATTCAAGGGAAGAGAGGCCCGAGGCAAGCTTTCTTCTTCTTCTTCTTCATCGTACGCAGTCAGACAGAAACCATTATTTTTTCAAATAAATCGGCGGTCATCCTGAGGCTGTCGACACTGCCATAGAGCTTGTCTTGTGCTGCCACTGGTGATGGCCACATCTGCTCTCTCTGATCCTCGTATGTTGGGCAGTTCTGCAGCAGAGGCTCAGCGGTCATTTTCCCGGTACCACACGGGCATTCGTCGGTACCACCTATCTTCAATTTGTTGAATAGGTGGTACCTCAGTCTATTGTGGCCAGTGCGAAGTCTGAAGACAACGACCTACTCTCTTCTGTTCAACTGGTAATAGGCATCGTTTTTGGTGTAACCAGTATGTTCGGTTTCCCATTTGGTCATGTATCTGGCTTTGATAAGCCGTTTTGACTCTTCGTACGTCATACTAGTATCGTATCTGTTTGTGATAGTCTTGCACCTTCTTTTGCCAGTCTGTCTGCCTCCTCGTTGCCTTGGATGTTGCAGTGTGATGAGACCCACTGTACCACTACCCTTTTTGGTGCGGACTGCTGGCATAGTTGACAGAGTACTGCTCTTAAGTCATTAAGCTCAGTGTTTTTCTGGCTTTTCAGCGCTGTGACTACGGCCAGAGCATCTGTAAGCAGGACTGTATGGCTTTCATTTTCTTTATGTGTCACCATTTCTTCCACTGCCGCCCTCAGTGCCTCTGCCTCCACTCTGAAATTGCTTGTGTACTTACCAGTAGCGAATGACAGTGTTATTTTTCTGCTATTTGGTAGGTTCAGGAATGCTCCTGCCCCTCCGTTCTGTGTAGTGTTTGTTACAGAACTGTCGGTGTATGCATGGGTAGTTTTTTTTATATAAAGCTTAGTCTAGTATCTCTCCTTTCTTTTTCAGTCTGGCAGTTTTTGTTTCCAATATCTGGTATATTTTCTACCACCTCTGGAAATATATCCTGCCTCCAGGTAGGTTTTCGTACAGTAGTGATGGGTTTTGGTGTTGTTAGTGCATTTATGGGATCTTCGTGCATCTTTGCTTTGGCTATTTCTGCAAAGTTTCTCCGCTTTAGTTTCCCATTTCCAAGATTGTTTAGTCTCTGGTGCATTGGATGGTCAGTCAGTCTTCAGAGTTTCTCTGACTGCAGCTGGGCTCTGCAGTCTCTTCTATCGGTCATGGATTGCAGTTTTGTAATCTTTTCAAGTTCTACAATTGGCGTTGACTTCATGCCTCCTGTTATAACTCTCATGGCTTGGTTTTGAAGTTTGCTAACTTTATCGAAGTTTGCCTTTGCTGCTGTTGTTCATGCCGCAATGCCATACTCGAGAACTGGTCTCACTCTTCCAGTGTACAGTTTCTTTAGTATACTTTCGTCTGCTCCCCAGCTTGTGCCAGCAAGTTTCCTCATGATTGCCATTCTTTCTCTGGCTCTCATTCGGTTTCTCTCGATCTTACTTTTCCATGTCATCCGCCGATCAAATGTGACTCCCAGATAGTTTGGGTTGTCGTTTGGCTGCAGGAATTTGCCATTTAGACTTAATTTGGTGTTTTGGGGTTTGATTGAAAGTGAGAATATTGTACATGTGGTTTTTTCCTTGTTTATTTTGACCAGCCATGAGTTTGCCCACTCTTCCAACGATGTTAGGGCCTGCTGCATCCGATTTCTTGCTATGGTGAGATTCTTTTCAGAGGTCCACATAGCCAGATCGTCTGCAAACATTGAGCTATGGACTCTTCTTGGTATATTCTCTGTAATGTCGTTTATATACACCAGGAAGAATGTGGGTGACAGTACTCCCCCTTGGGGTACTCCCTGCTCGAGTGTCACCTTTTTTGCTCATCTGCCCTTGAACTTGGACTCTGGCCGTTCTTTTTTTGACGTAGTGGTTGATCCACTTGTACATTCTCCCACAAACTTCACTTCTCCCGAGGCAAGCAAGACACACCTTTACATCTCAGACATGCAGAGACATTAAATTACCAACTTATGCAGTAATGAAAAGAACTGCAGACAATAGAGTAAAGTGGAGAGACATACTCAAACAACCTTACAACCAGTCTCCAGACTGATCCACCAGATGATGATGATGATGATATAGAGGACAAGGACCTCATTTTGAATGTAGCAGTAGGGAACGGCGTGGCCTAGTGGTTAAGTGGCACGGCTCACGATCCGAAGGTGCTGGGTTCGATCCCCATCACAGCACCGGCCGTTACCCCGGGGAAGCAAACCCTTAGAAAATGCAGGAGGAAGCAGACCCTTACATAAAATGCGTGCTGAAGTCGGATGCACTGGGCCGATAGGCGCAAAATAAAAACCACAGTGCAACGCACACCGCCTTGGGGAATAGAAAAATAAGGCGAACGCGAAAAAAAAATAAAAAATGTAGCAGTTACTGTCTATCCCCAGAAAAAGTGCTCAGCCCCTTACTTTCTACCATGTCCAACCTCTGCTGAAAACGAATCAGTGCCAAAAACTGTTTGGCTTCACTGCCTGCCGTTATTTTATTGATGCCATTTTTGCTCTTTGCCTACTCATGGAGATACACTGCAAATTCAACTGCCTCCTACACAACGCTAACGTCAGCCTCAAGGCTCCCTTTAACTCCATGGATAGATCTGCGCTTTGGAACGCCTTAAAACAGGCGGAAGTTCGCAGCAAACTAAAAGGCTAAGAAAGCAGCTACAGTGTAACTATGGAGCAAGAGTCCGTTCGAGTCATCATCACTCAGACAGGTTCTCTACATCATTCAACATCTGGCAGGGATGTGTCCTCGCCCCGGCATTGTTCTGCCACACCATGCACTGGATCCTCAGTCAGCTGGAGATGTACAATCCAGGAGCTATCGTTGGACAGCTGCATGTGACCGACCTCAACTACACAGATGATGTAGTCATACCAGACTGTCACTCTCAGACGAGT
Source organism: Ariolimax columbianus (assembly GCA_036924085.1). NCBI lineage: Eukaryota > Metazoa > Mollusca > Gastropoda > Stylommatophora > Arionidae > Ariolimax > Ariolimax columbianus. The sequence continues at coordinate 21,171,479 of JAVGWX010000021.1, forward strand.
GACATCTAGAGACCTTGCATCTAAATTAAGCCTCACCATCTCATAGGAATAAACCAAGATACAAAACCTTGGCTGCAATCCCACAATAAGCAGGAATTATTGTTAATAGCAACTCCACTGAGGACATAATTTATCTGAGCAGTAAATAAAACTCAGACACATGAATCCACCCAGACACTATTTAAAGAGTTGGTCTTGCTGCCACCTCTATGAACACCCTGTGTCGAATCTGGAACAAGCAAAGGCTTTCACTGAAAACCAAGCTACGGATTTACATAATCTGTGCCGCCTCCATCCTGCCGTATGGTTCCTAGGAAAACTAGAAACGCATTGAAGCCTTTAACATGCAAAGCTAGAAGTGACTTTTACAATCCACTGGTATGAGGAGGTCTCAAGTGACAAATTCCTCTGATTAACAGGTCTCGAGAGCACACTCACCATTCTAAATTGTCGCCCTTTAATATCTTACTCAAATTAAACTCAAACTTGATATTGTTACTACTCTTCTTCTTCTTCTTCTTCGTACGCTGTCAGACGTCAACTTGAATTTGTTCAAAGAAAGCAGCTGTCATCCTGAGGCTGTCGACACTGCCATAGAGCTTGTCTAGTGTTGGCACTGGTGATGACCACATGTGCTTTCTCTGGTCCTTGTATGTTGGGCAATTTTGCAGCAGATGTTCAGCGGTCATTTTCACTGTACCACAGGTGCATTCGTCAGTGCCACCTATCTTCAGTTTATTGAATAGATGGTACCTCAGTCTGTTGTGGCCTGTGCGGAGTCTGAAGACCACGACCTGTTCTTTTCTGTTCAACTTGAATTTGTTCAAAGAAAGCAGCTGTCATCCTGAGGCTGTCGACACTGCCATAGAGCTTGTCTAGTGTTGGCACTGGTGATGACCACATGTGCTTTCTCTGGTCCTTGTATGTTGGGCAATTTTGCAGCAGATGTTCAGCGGTCATTTTCACTGTACCACAGGTGCATTTGTCAGTGCCACCTATCTTCAGTTTATTGAATAGATGGTACCTCAGTCTGTTGTGGCCTGTGCGGAGTCTGAAGACCACGACCTGTTCTTTTCTGTTCAACTGGTAATAGGCATCATTTTTTGTGTAGCCAGTATGCTCTGTTTCCCATTTGGCCATGTATCTGGCCCTAATAAACTTTTTGAACTCTTCGTAGGTCACACTAGGATCTGGTTGTGGTAATCAGGCACCTTCTTTGGCCAGTCTGTCTGCCTCCACGTTGCCTTGAATGTTACAGTGGGATGGAACCCACTGTACCACTACTCTTTTTGGTGTAGACTGCTGGCAAAGTTGACAGAGTACTGCTCTAAAATCATTAAGTTTTGTATTTTTCTGGCTTTTTAGTGCTGTAACCACGTACAGGGCATCTGTAAACAGGACTATCTGGCTTTCATTGCTTTCGCCTGTCAGCATTGCTTCTACTGCAGCCTTCAGTGCCTCTGCCTCCGCTCTAAAAATGCTTGAGAATTTTCCAGTTGTCTCTGACAGTGTTATTTTTCTACCGTTTGTTAGGCTCAGCGATACCCCTGCCCCTCCATTCTGTGTTATGTTTGTTACAGAACCGTCGGTGTATGCATTGGTCCAGTCCATGCTTGGGTAGTTTTTTGCTATGTACCTCAGGGTTATGTCTCTTCTTTCTTTTTCAGTCTGGCTGTTCTTGTTTCCCATATATGGTATATTTTCGACCACCTCTGGAATGATATGCTGCTTCCAGGTGGGTTTGCGTACAGTAGGGATGGGCTTTGGTGTTGTTATGGTGTTCATAGGGTCTTCGCTAATCTTTGCTTTGGCTATTTCTACAAAGTTTCTCCACTTTAGTTTACCATTTCCAAATCTATTTAGTCTCTGATGCATTGAATAGTCTGTCAGTCTTCTTAGTTTCTCTGCTTGCTGCTGGGCTCTGCTGTCTCTTCTATCGGTCATAGATTGCAGATTTGTAATCTTTTCAACTTCTACAATTGGCGTTGACTTCATGCCTCCTGTTATAACTCTCATGGCTTGGTTTTGAAGTTTGTTAATTTTATCAAAGTTCACCTTTGCTGCTGTTGCTCATGCCGCAATGCCATACTTGAGAACTGGTCTCACTTTTCTAGTGTACAGTTTCTTCAGTATTCTTTCGTCTGCTCTCCAGCTTGTGCCAGTAAGTTTCCTCATGATTTTCATTCTTTGTCTTGCTCTCATTCGGTTTCTTTCAATCTGACTTTTCCATGTCATGCGCCGATCAAATGTGACGCCCAAGTAGTTTGGGTTGTTGTTTAGCCGCAGGTATTTGCCATTAAGACTTATTTTGGTGTTCTGTGGTTTATTTCTTCTTTCTTCTTCTTCATCGTACACAGTCAGACAGTAACATTTATTTTTTCGAAAAAAGCAGCCGTCATCCTGAGGCTGTTGACACTGCCATAGAGCTTGTCTAGTGTTGCCACTGGTGATGGCCACATCTGCTCTCTCTGGTCCTTGTATGTCGGGCAGTTTTGCAGCAAATGCTCAGCGGTCATTTTCCCGGTACCACACGAGCATTTGTCGGTGCCACCTATCTTCAATTTGTTGAATAGGTGGTACCTCAGTCTATTGTGGCCAGTGCAAAGTCTGAAGACTCCAACCTGCTCTCTTCTGTTCAACTGGTAATAGGCATAGTTTTTGGTGTAGCCAGTATGTTCGGTTTCCCATTTGGTAATGTATCTAGCTCTAATAAGCCGTTTTGACTCTTCTGTGGTTTATTTGAAAGGGAGATTTTACTCTGGATGTTCTGTTTTCGAGGTAGTGGCTGATCCATCTTTACATTTTGCCAGATACTTCACTTCTTCGTAGCTTGACTTTAAGTCCCTTGTTCCACACCTTGTCAAATGCCTTCTCTAGATCCACCTAAAACCGCTACTGTATGCTTTTTCTCTTGGTAAACATCCTCTATTTCCTGAGAGTGATCTGGTCCTCAGTGGATCTGTGTTGTCTAAATCCTGCTTGTTGTGGAATTAATATGTGTTTTGCTTCCAGGTGCCACATCAGTCTGGTGTTTATCATACGCTCCATCAGTTTACCTACATAGCTCAGTAGACTGATAGGCCTGTATCCATTTGGATCTGTTCTATCTTTTTCTTTCTTTGGTACTGGTATAAGTACAGCATCTTTCCATGCCTGCAGTACAATTCCCCTTTTCCAGCTTTGGTTCAGGACTGATAGTAACTTCCTCTTTGCTGTTTGGCCCAACCCTATCAGCATTTCATTTGTTACCCCATCTTTTCCGGGCGATTTCTTTTTCTTTAAAGTTCTCATGGCCTCATTCATTTCATTCGTGGTTAGTTTTGCCATCATGTGCTTCCCTGGTGCAATCTTGATGTTGTCGTGGCTCTTTTGTTCTTCACTAATGTCTGTATGCCTGTCTGAAGGGACATCAATGTGGTTTGCTCTGGCATAATGTTCTATAAAAGCGTTTGCTGCTTTTTTTCCAGTAAGCATGTTGTCGCCCTGCTTGATGGTAATTTGTTTATTTGATGGTATTTCGTCATTAATGGCTCTGACTAATTTCCATAGTTTGTTCCCTTCTTTATCTAGATTGAGGCTTTCTGTTTGTTTTTTTCCCAACTGGCTCTCGTAATTTGGTTCAGTGTTCTTTTGTATTTGTTACTACTCAATTTCACCTTAAAAGACTCAATTTAGCATTAACCCTTTAATATATCTCAAACTTAACTGATTACGCCTCACAAACAACCAGCATAAAACTTAACTGATTACGCCTCACAAACAACCAGCATAAAACTTAACTGATTACGCCTCACAAACAACCAGCATAAAACTTAACTGATTACGCCTCACAAACAACCAGCATCAAACTTAACTGATTACGCCTCACAAACAACCAGCATCAAACTTAACTGATTACGCCTCACAAACAACCAGCATAAAACTTAACTGATTACGCCTCACAAACAACCAGCATCAAACTTAACTGATTACGCCTCACAAACAACCAGCATCAAACTTAACTGATTACGCCTCACAAACAACCAGCATAAAACTTAACTGATTACGCCTCACAAACAACCAGCATCAAACTTAACTGATTACGCCTCACAAACAACCAGCATAAAACTTAACTGATTACGCCTCACAAACAACCAGCATAAAACTTAACTGATTACGCCTCACAAACAACCAGCATAAAACTTAACTGATTACACCTCACAAACAACCAGCATCAAACTTAAACAAGTGGGAAAAGAAACTTACCAAAAAATGCCCGCCTGTTTAAATAATTACAGGGTGTGATATAAAATGGTGTATGGCCATACACTGATGTTCATGTTACAAAATAACTGAAAATAAAAGTAATTCAACACAATTTTGTATGTATGATGTTTGTAGCATCTCTTTTCCCATCCTTTGTTTGAGAACTATCTGCTCACCTATTGTCCAGCCGTAGATGCTGACCCCTGTCCTGAAGAAACAAATACTTGGCCAATAGATACTGTATCCCAAACAGGCCTAAACCGATGACCACACCTGGCCTGCAGAATGATCATGTGTCATATTATGGGAGCATACAAAATACAACGAGGCTTAAAGGTAAAGGTCAGTTCCATGGCAACAATGCCGTCCGAGATGAAGATAACTCTTCATTTACTAAGCCTATATAAAGTGGGATGGCCAGACCCCTTCCTTGATGTTTATATCTTCCTCAACTCATATGTCTGGTATCCATTTACAGAGGGTTTGACTGGAGGTTTGACATGTTTGATCAAATCTGTTGCAAATTTGTAGAAAACTTTTTCCATTATGGCAATGTGACAATTGTGGTTCACACATGTAAGGACAAGGCACTAATACAAACAAACCAGGTGAGCAGAGCAGATGTGACTACTGGCATATTAGGTTCATAGACCAACCTGTGCTTAGCAACTTCTGGCTATATCTTGTTGTTCATGTGTTATGATGCCAATTCTGATAATTTGTTTTCACTCCATAGATATTCCTGTCCTTGTTGATGATGTAGAGCACCCATAATTGTCATAATGAACAATTTCTTCCTCTATAAAAATTGTCTTCTATTATTTGGTAGGTTATTTACCATATCAGTGAGACAGTATGGCCTGAAATGCTTGTTTCACACCGCAATGCACCAGGTTTGAATCCTGCTGTGTCTAGTTTAGCAGACACTGTGTTTTTTTCTCTGTGCCATCACACCTCCGAGTATGGAAAGTAATGGCAACCTACTATACTGCATATGTGCTAAGAAACTTATAACAGCCAAATAGGTTAGCAGTTGTAAGAAACGATGATCTGCAAAGGACATGCTACTTACATCTATTAATTACTATATCAGATCTTCCATGCAACAGCCTTCCATGTGAGAACTTTCCTGTTGGAATCATCCATGCAAGAACCTTCATGTGAAAGTCTTCCATGTAAGAACCTTCATTGCTAGACCTTTCATGTGAGAGCCTTCCATTTGAGAACCTTCCATGTGGGAACCTTCATTGTTGGACCCTTCATGTGAGAGCCTTCCATTTGAGAACCTTCCATGTGGGAACCTTCATTGTTGGACCCTTCATGTGAGAGCCTTCCATTTGAGATCCTTCCATGTGAGAATCTTCCAAGTGAGAATCCTCCTAGTTAGACCCTTCATGTGAGAGCCTTCCATTTGAGAACTTTCCATGTGGGAACTTTCATTGTTAGACCCTTCATGTGAGAGCCTTCCATTTGAGAACCTTCCATGTGGGAACCTTCATTGTTAGACCCTTCATGTGAGAGCCTTCCATTTGAGAACCTTTCATGTGATAACCTACCATGTGAGAACCTTCCTTGAGAGAGCCTTCCATTTGAGAACCTTCCATGTGGGAATCTTTCTTGTGAGATCCTTCCTTGTTAGACCCTTCATGTGAGAACCTTTCTTGTTAGACCCTTCATGTGAGAATCTTCCAAGTGAGAATTCTCCTATTTAGACCCTTCATGTGAGAACCTTTCTTGTTAGACCCTTCATGTGAGAATCCTCCTAGTTAGACCCTTCATGTGAGAACCCTCCTAGTTAGACCCTTCATGTGAGAGCCTTCCATTTGAGAACCTTCCATGTGGGAATCTTTCTTGTGAGATCCTTCCTTGTTAGACCCTTCATGTGAGAACCTTTCTTGTTAGACCCTTCATGTGAGAATCTTCCAAGTGAGAATTCTCCTATTTAGACCCTTCATGTGAGAACCTTTCTTGTTAGACCCTTCATGTGAGAATCCTCCTAGTTAGACCCTTCATGTGAGAACCCTCCTAGTTAGACCCTTCATGTGAGAGCCTTCCATTTGAGAACCTTCCATATGATAACCTACCTTGTGAGAACCTTCCTTGAGAGAATTTTCCTTGAGAGAATCTTCCATGTGAGGACCATCTTTGTGAGAAGGGTGAGCTGGTCTTGATTACAAAATCTGTCTTTCAAGTTTTCTTGTCTAATAGCTGAGTCTTCTTCTTCTTCTTCGTTCATCCTCAGATCAAGGTTCTGGTTTCTCTTATAAAGAACACCATTGTTTGTAAGACTGTTTTATCTCCATACAGCTTTTGTCTCATATCTGTCTCACAAGGCCAGTATTGTTCTCTCTTTTCCTGCGTGAGTGTGCAGCTTTGTAGAACCATGGTCATGATATGCTCCCCACATGGGCACCTGTTTTCTGTCCCAATCCTCGTTTTGTTGTAAAGATGACACTTGAGTCTGTTATGCCCAGTTCTCAGTCTGAAGATGATGACTTGCTCTTCTCTACTTAAGTTATAGTAGCTGTCTTCTTTTCGGAAGTCGGGGTGCTGATCAGCCCATTTTACCCTGAAGTTGGCTTTAATTATGGTCTCGGCCTCATTATATGTGATATAGCTCTCATTTCTATCACGTGATTGTTCACGGTGAGACTGCTTCACCAATTATTGTTTTAATGTTTTGCTCAATTTCATGCTCAGATTCAGAAAAGATAGTAGGGGTGCCATTGAAGCTACATCAAAATCCTAGTGCTATCCATTAAGAACTGCACACTCATGTGTGCTAACAAATGTTCTTTCATGAACTGAAAAGTTAGCTGCCACTAGAAGGACACTAACTGATGATTTATTCATTTATTTTGTCTATTTTAACTGTGGTATGTTGAGGTCTCCATTTCTTTTTTATTTGTATGTGTTAGAATTACAGTACTGAAATCAGGCATCAAATCTTCTTAAAATTTGTCGCAGATCTTGCATTGTTAAGAAAATGTACATGAGTCAGACATTTGTGTTGTTGAATGCCCACAATGAGAATGTTTATTCTTTTGTGGACCTTGAAGAGAGTGTTAGATAGTAGGTTTCCTTGCATCCTGAGCGTGCAGAAGAAAGTGGGCCGTAGTCCTCCAGGCTGTTGTGCTATGTTCAGCTTTATCTGCATGCCCCTCACTTCTACGCGAATCACCGAATCACGTCAATCTCACCTTCCAGGGAGAACTGCATGGAGGTGAGGTGGGGTCTTGGTCAGTATGTTCTCCTGACCCTGACTAACATTGTCCAACCAGTATGCTTTGCATGACCAGATGTTAGTCTACTCTCTCTGTGGTACACATGCCCGACTACATGCTCTCTCTGGGGTACACATGCCCGACTACATGCTCTCTCTGTGGTACACATGCTCGACTACATGAGACATCAAGGAGGCACTAGAACTTTAAGCATCCATTCGGATGTCTTCCAATAAGATGGAGAAAAAGCCGGAGTAAAGTCTTAATCCAAGATGACAATGCAAAAATCCTGCCACATGGATGAAGTCCACAGTCTTCTCCAGTTCCTGGTGGCAGCTGCACAGCTTCTGCGTCACCTCGGCACCCACCTCTGGCCAGGTTTGGCATCGTAGGTCTCTGTGTAATGGGCAGTCCTGTAAGATGTGTTCAGGAGTCTGGACTCTTGTTCCACATGGGCAGTTACTTGTATGTAATATTTTGAGCCAATGCAGGTGACCCAATAGTCTGCAGTGGCCTGTTCTTAGGCAAAAGATGCTGGTTTGTCGGTGTCTATAGAGCTGGTGGATTGGATCAGGTCTATTGCTCAATTCCATGTCTTTCTTCCATTTTGAGTTGCAATGATTGTGAATTATAGTTTTTCCTCTTGATAAAACACTGTGTGAATTAGTTTTTTAATTCTATTTTCCCACCCCACCTGCTTTGGACAGTGAATCAGCTTTCTTATTCCCACTAAAGAGCAACTGTTGAGTTTCTTTGGACAGTGAATTAGCTTTCTTATTCCCACTAAAGAGCAACTGTTGAGTTTCTTTGTGAATGACAGTATTACTCTTCTTTGCTCTGCATTTTGGCCCAGTAACTAAAAGTGTGCATCATGTCTGCACACTAATCAAGACCCCCACCTCACATCCTTGTTCATGCTCAAAGAAACAGGCTGTGCAACAGAGGAGTAGATCCACACTGTAATATTCATCATAGCGAGCATAGTAAGGAACCATTGCACCACACTCTAGAGGACCACCGTCCATCTTCTCAAGTACGGATTGGAATGTAAGATGAGCCACTATAACTTGCTACTAATACAAAATCTAACTCAAATAAACTTGATAAGTTTCGAGCAACAACAAAATATGTAATAGAAACAAATTTAGTTTTTCTACAAATAAAAAGTCATTATTATTCTCTCATTTGTATGTATATCACCACTAATCGATGTCAAAGAAGAGTGACAAAGCTGATGGTGGGATTCCAGAATTACAGTTATGAGAAAAGACTCAGAAAAACCAGCTTACAGTGTAGAAAAGAGAAGAATTCGAGGTGACTGAATACAGGTTTATTAGATAATCAAACGAAAGGATAAATTAGACTTTAACAAGTTTTTCAAAATACAATCACCGACAAGAACAAGAGAGCACAACTACAAATTAACTAAAGAAAAGTCTAGATTAGATTTTTAGGAAATGTTTTTAAGTCTGAGAATGATGAACGCTTGGAATGGATTGCCACAGGACGTAGTGGAGGCAAGGACAATTAATGCAGTTAAGAATAGATTGGATGAGCATAGCTTTTAGAGCAAGGAAATATAAATGAAACTGGTTTTATACAGACTCTGCAGAGTCTTCTGAACAAGTATAAAGATGTTAAGTTAAGTTAAATTATGTTAAAATGTCCTATTTATTCTGGTTAAATTACAATTGAACTTTCCTGATATAAATAGTGTCAGCAAACATTAACTGCAACAAGAACAACTAAACTGACCAGATCTGTAGAAGCCTGTCCACCAGCCAGTTAGTGTAGCCATTTATCAGTAGAATGATAGCAGTAGCCAGAATCAGTGATATGATAAACAGGATCAAGCACGTGATTATAAAAGCTGAGGAAATTAAGACAAAATTCAGATTTAGTACAAAAATGACTGGTTGTGATCTATGTAAATGATAAATGTAATAATGTCTTATTAATTCAAGAAACTGGGATCAAGATGCTGAGCAGCGCATGAGCTGTAGTGGTCAGCGACCCATAGCTGACTGCTGGCATCAGGGCCACCTAACCAGAGCTGCCAAGACCCTTCTACACCTCCATGTGGTGATCCCGGATAACAAGCTGCAGCAAGGCAGACTGGCTAAGGAGAAGGGATCGAAGAGGAAATGCTAACCCGGTACTCAAAAACTGCTTGCTGAAGTCGGATGTGTTGGACCGAAAGGTGCAAATATCGCAGTCAAGCTGTAAACTACTACACAATGCATTCAGTTCTCAGGACTACTTTCTGCTACTTAATCCCTTTCAGGATTTGGTAGTGGGAGATTGAGAGCGAACGAAGCCAAGCCAATTCAAGAAACCAAAACAGTACATGGACAATTTTGACCAAAGGTAAGGGGAAATTTAATTAAGGGAGATAATTTACAAAGAAAACAAGCAATGAATACTTTAATGGAGAAAGTTAAAGGAACGAATCAGTATTACTTTTTATTCAATAACTCACTCTCGGATAACCACGTCTATTTTCCTTAAAGAACTTGCTGTCTGTCTTAGACTTTTTTTGCTGGCATTCAGTTTATACAGTTTGTGGCTGAGTAGTTAGGACACAAGTCCTTTATCATAACAATTTGGTTCGAAGATTGTTGTCACGTCTAGGTTTTTTTCTATTGAGGTTAAATGCAAACAAAGTCTGCAAACTTGTATTCTCAAACATATATCCTCTGATAGACCCTAGCGATGAGATTATAAGTTTTCAGGCCAGGTCATCTTGCAACCGGTAAGGTCGCTGGGACACACACGAAGACACTCCCGCAACCCCACGTCACCTCTCTGTCAGCAGCTCCTGTCAGTGCCTATTCTAGTCAGAGATTGGTCCATTTTTTTATGTTGTCTTCCCACCTCTTTTTGGGAGGACCTCTTTTGTCCAGGGTCATATTTGCAAGACTATTTGATCTCGATATGTGACCGTACCAAGTGAGTTTCCATCTTTTGACCATTGCTAAGAGGTTTTCAAAGAGTCCTATTACTATCAAAATGTGAGGTGTTGGCCAGAATAGCACAGACAATAACGACACTTGCACCGCTTTACAAAATCTGGCAAGATGAATGGTTAGACATATGTACGAAGATCAGATTAATGCATACATTGGTCCTGTTCAATATTCCTATATGCTTGTGAGACATGGACAATTACAGCTGACCTGCAGCGGAGGATACAAGCCTTGGAGATGAGATGTTTCTAAAGACTTCTAAACATCACATTCACAGACCGAGCTACAAATGAGGAAATACGAGAAAGAATTACGGAGATTGAGTACCCAGTGGCAAATGTAGACAAAGCTGTGAATCTGATTTGTCCAGATAGTCATAAAGTGCTCTCAAAGACAGAGATAAAAATCTGCCATATGGAAGGCAAGAGGAAACAAACATCATTTTCCAATAAATTCTGAAAGCAAAAATATGAAGACGATCAAAGATCAGATGGTAAGACCACCATGTCCGGCAGATCAAGTAAGTGAAGACGATCAAAGATCAGATGGTAAGACCACTATGTCCGGCAGATCAAGTAAGTGAAGACGATCAAAGATCAGATGGTAAGACCACTATGTCCGGCAGATCAAGTAAGTGAAGACGATCAAAGATCAGATGGTAAGACCACTATGTCCGGCAGATCAAGTAAGTGAAGACGATCAAAGATCAGATGGTAAGACCACCATGTCCGGCAGATCAAGTAAGTGAAGATGCGGATGAGAATGAGGACTGGCAAGTATAATTAATAGTGAAGACTGTCAAAAGCGCAACAGTAATACAGTGGAAAATCGTGGTACCGATCTAAATAGAAAATTAAAGTTTAGAACATGGAGCAAGTGGAGCTGGTACCAAAGAAAAGTTCTCCTGATTCAGAAATATTATAAAGGTTGAAAAGGAAAGCAAACCTAGGAGTTATAATAGATCATACAGGTAAGATGAGTGAGCAAGTCTAGGTAGCAGTGAAAAAGGTAAATGCAATGTTAGGTGTGATAAAAAGAAATATTAAATAACGTAGCAAGAAAGTGATTGTAAAACTGTATAAAGCATTAGTTAGACCTAGATTAGAGTACTGTGCACAGGTGTGAAGTCTTTATTTTTTTAATCAGAGAGTGGTGAATGCTTGGAATGCAATGTCACAGGAAATAGTGGAGCCAGGCTCAATTAATGCATTCAAGAATAGATTGAATGGGCATAGATATTTTTAGATCAAGTGAATGTAAAAGAAACTGGTTATATACAGACTGCAGAGTCTACTAAACCAGTATGGCTTGGCTTGGCTTCGTTCATTCTCAATCTCCCACTACCAAACCCTGAAAGGGTTTAAGAAGCAGAATGTAGTCCAGAGAATGGAATGCGTTGTGTCGTAGTTTACAGCTTGACTGCGATATTTGCACCTTTTGGTCCAACACATCCGACTACAGCAAGCATTTTTTGAGTACCCTCTTCGATCCCTTCTCCTTAGCCAGTCTGCTCTGCTGCAGCCCATTATCCAGGATCACCGCGTAGAGGTGTAGAAGTGTCTTGGCAGCTCTGGTTCGCTGGCCCTGACGCTAGCAGTTAGCTATGGGTTGCTGACCACTGCAGCTCATGCGCTGCTCAGCATCTTGATCCCCTAAACCAGTATAAAGGATGTTAAGGTAACAAGGGAATGGAAAGAAATAAAGTGGACATATTGGAAATCTCGAAACATAGATGGGCTGGTCAAAGTAATTTCAACATCCAAACAGGTGAACACTTTATATTCTCAAGGAGAGAAAAGTGCGGAGTTGGTTTCCTCTTATGACAAGGAGCATACACAGCACTGTTAAGATACAATCCAGCCAACTATCATGTCCTAACATTCACATGGAAAAGGAAAAAAGGAAATATTACATTAATACAGATTTAGACACCATCAAAGAGCAGAGAAAGAAGAAATAGACAAGTTGTATAATGATCAGAAGAGACAATACAGAAAATAGAGTGCCATTCGATCTATAGTTTTCTTTTTCTCTCTCTATTTCTGAAGTGGAAAAAAACAACGTATAACAAGAACTAAAGGATCATTTTAAAGTTTTTATGACATATACTGATAGTTACTTTCCGATTCGCTACTAAATATCATACAAATTTATAATGGTTGTAGATCAATGCAATTATATTTCCAGGTCAGACCCCACAAAAAAGAGATGAATTTCAATGTTCTTTCCCATTGTTTGGAAGACATTATTGCCCCATAAGTCACCACAATGTGTGCAGGATAGGTTTTTATTTCGCCCCAATTTTAATACATAAATTATCTGTTTGACATATGATTTTGAGATCCTTTGCTGTATGAAGGTTTTGATATCATTTGGAATAGGAGGGTTTTGAGATTCTGTATCAAATGGGAGTTTTGAGGTCATATGGGGGTTTTGAGATCATATATCATATGAGGGTTTGAGATCATTTGCCTTCAAGAGGGTTTAGAGATTATGTCATATGAGGGTTTTGAGATTCTATACCATGAGGGTTTTGAGAACAGTTGCCTTTAAGAGGGTTTTGAGATCATATGTCATATGGGGGTTTTGAGATCATATACCATACGAGGTTTTGAGATTCTGTACCATATGATTGTTTTGAGATCATATGTCCTATGGGGGTTTTGAGATCATATATCATACGAGGTTTTCAGATTCTATACCATATGAGGTTTTGAGATTCTATACCAAATGATGGTTTTGAGATCATTTGCCTTTAAGAGGTTTTTGAGATCATATGTCATATGGGGGTTTTGAGATCATATACCATACGAGGTTTTGAGATTCTGTACCATATGACGGTTTTGAGATCATATGTCCTATGGGGGTTTTGAGATCATATATCATACGAGGTTTTCAGATTCTATACCATATGAGGTTTTGAGATTCTATACCATATGATGGTTTTGAGATCATTTGCCTTTAAGAGGGTTTTGAGATCATATGTCATATGGGGGTGTTGAGATCATATACCATACGAGGTTTTGAGATTCTGTACCATATGATGGTTTTGAAATCATATACCGTTTAGGGTTCTCAGATCCTATGCCTTTTGAAGGTTCTGAGATCCTATGTCACATGAGGGTTATGATATCATAAGATATATGAGGGTTTCAAACCATACTGTCTTGGTCATGGGATAGAAACCCAAACTGCTTGGTCATCTACTCCTCATCACTACAGATCTACATCTATGTATCTTCATGATAAAGTATGTGAATAAATGCCTTTACCAAACTTACCCCACACAATATATGCCACTTGAAAACCAGCATATTTAATACTGCCAGTCTACAAATAGAAAATAAGGATAAGACAGAATCATTACAATAAATAAATATGATGACAAAGAAGTCATGCAAATGAAAGAGCTGAAACATTCTTAAACTAGTTAGTGTCATGAAATATTCCTATTCATTCCTCATAATAGGACTGCGTGGTCCAATGGTTAAGTGACATGGCTCACAACCTGAGGATGCTGGGTTCATTCCCCAATCCCAGTTACAGCCATTAGCCTGGAGAAGCAAACCCTTTGAAAATGTAGGAGGAAATAGACCCTTACATAAAATGATTGTCAAATTCGGATGCACTGGGTCGACAGGTGCAAAACAAAAACATAATACATGGCACACTACCTTGGGGAATAACAAAATAAGGCAAACACCCCCCAAAAAAAAAAAATATATATATGTCAGGTCAGGTCAGGTCAGGTCAGGTCAGGTCATCCCGTAACCAGTGAGGTTGTTGGGGCACACATGAAGACATCCTCACAACACCACGCCACCCTTCTCTGTCAGCGGCTGCTGCCTGTGACTCTTCTGATCAGAGATTGGTCCATTCTTTTATGTTGTCCTCCCATTTCTTTTTGGGATGGCCTCTTCGTCGTCTGCCATGCACCTTTCCGTGGAGGATTGTATTTGCAAGACCATAGGATCTCGATATGTGACCGTACCAAGCGAGTTTCCTTCCTTTGACAGTTGCCAAGAGGTCTTCAAAAGGCCCTATTGCTGTTGTAATTCTTTTCTCGTATTTCCTCATTTGTAACTCAATCTTTGCACGTGATGTTTAGAAGTCTTCGGAAACATCTCATCTCCAAGGTCTGTATCCTTCGTTGAAGGTCAGCTGTAACTGTCCATGTCTCACAAGCATAGAGGAATATATATATATATATATATATATATATATATATATATATATATATATATATATATATATATATATATATATATATATATTTATAAATATACACAGGGCATGTTCAAAAGAAACCGGACCAAACTGAAAAAAGTGAACATACATACCATGTGTGTGATGACGTCACTTCTGGTGTAAACAGCACATACCAACCATCAATTTTGCTAAATTTTAATATCCCCCGACCGACTGTTAAAAACATGGCAGGTGTGATATGGAATCCGTCCAGAGTATGAGCGAGCCGTGATTCTGTTTCTAACAGCTGAAGAGTATCAACCAGTTGACATTCATTGCAGAATGCAGGCAGTGTATGGTGACAAAAATGTGTTGAGGACAACAGTGAAGAACTGGACAACAATGTGAGTTAATGCAACAATACTCGCCTGACCTGGTATCGGAAGATCTTTCGTTAACTCACATCCTTCTTTAAACATTGTTGTCCAGTTCTTCACTGTTGTCACTGAACTTATATATATATATATATGTGTGTGTGTGTGTGTGTGTGTGTGTATACCAAAAAATGGGAGGAGGTCTAACATCTGGTCAGACATGTTAGTCAGGGTCAGGCAAAACATACTGGCCAAGACCCTCACCTCGACTTCCTAGTAGCCCTCCCTGGAAAGAGGCTGTTTTCATAGCAGCCTGGCTAACAAGGTAAGGGATTGATGTGATCCCTGTAGTAGTGAGTGACACACAGATAAAGCCAAACATAGCACAATCACCTGAAGGACTCCAGGTCCACCTTTATCAGCACACTCGGGATGTGAGGAAAGCTACTGCAACCCGCCACTTAACGTCCTTTTCCGGGCGCACAGAAGAGTAACCTACTCATTGTGAGCATTCGCAAACAAAAAACATATACAACAAAAAATGTTTTCAATCCCTCATAAAATGTTTTGTTTGTGTTTTGTGATATCAGACCTAACCCAACTTTTTTTTTTTTATATTATATATCCAGTGTCACCACAGCCTCGTCTTTTTTTAATTTTATATTTACATGCTGCTACTATTTGTTGTTTTGTTATTCTCCACTTTCCCCTTACTCGTCCGTGTGTAGCCATGCCTTTCTCTAAATTCACGACTAACTCCCTTTATCATTACAAATGTTGTTATTAAAAAGATATATTCAGTAACCACATTTAATCATAATTCATGGTTTTCACATGAACCCAAATTTCTACTTACACACAACGAGATTGCAGTTTTGGTAGCAGGAGATGGAATATGTGTGTAGTCTCCTCTGTACATAGCAAAGAGATTTGTTCTGTAAAAGAAAATTAAAACTTCCAGTTTACTGGAGCAGAAAAGTTTGTAATGTAGCAATCAGCATCAGCCGTGTACACCTACATCATCATCATCATCATCATCATGTTACATGTCCTTTGCAGAATGTCGCTCTCATGACAGCTAATCTGTAAGACACTCAATCCCTGACCAGTTCTTCCACCTCTGCCACTGTCAACTCCATTGAACAAAATTGTTCAGTACACGGATTTTAATGAGGTGCACGTTTTCTGCACTCTTTGGAATCCTGTCAATAGAGCCCTAGTTCTTTATTGCTACATATAACCAGTACTGACATATGACAGTGAGTCATGGACAATCAACAGGCAACTACAGGGATCATTAGAGGTAATGGAAAAGTGGTTTTACAGAAGACTTTTGAAAATTCCACAGACTGCAAAGAAAGCTAATAACGTGGTTCTTGAGGACGCACAGATACAAAGACAGCTTATAGTTAAAATCAGGATGAGGAAGTCATCCTTTTTCAGGCATGTCATGAGAAAAGACAAGTTGAAACACATGGATGACATTGGCAGAATCGCAGGAAAGAGGAACAGTGGGAGACAAAGAGAGAAAATATTGGACAGCTTGAAGGCATGGCTTGGAAGGCAATCAACAGCAGAACTAATAAACTACATACATGATAAGAAGATGTGGAGGTTCACGATCACCAGCGTCAACCATCAGGGTACTTAATGATGATATTTTTTGCAATGAAAAGTTATTGATAACTTACCGAAATGATGACATCATATGTAGTATGGTTAGCATACTGATAGCACATGAAACACTGAATGAAACTATCAATGAGGCTGGGAAAAAAAAGAAAAGATAATGTTCAAAATATATTCATAGTTCATGAATATGAATAATAAATATAGAATATACTAATATGAAAGCACTCTGAATGTTAAATCCACACTAAAGTTTAACTATAATGAATCCCCAATATTGTCTGTCTTGTACCTTTATATAACACATTAATGGGTTATTGTTTTTTAAACTCTTGATGTCTACTTTATAAAATTATAACACTATCTATTTACTGCCAATTTTTTTTTCAAAAATTTACTTCAAATGTGTTTTTCAAACATGCTTAAAGTCTATTTTCTTTTCAAAATATTGAAGCCATGTATTTTCTTGTTACCATCTGTCTTGTTATTCCTAGTATTAATTTTTACAGGACTTGATTAACTACATGTTTTTCTGTATGTACTCATTTCATGTGCTTTCAATTATTCAATTTGAACTGTTCTATCAGTGTCCATGTTTCTGTGTCATACAGTAATGATGTGTCTTTTTAAGGATTGGTAACTGTAATTGTTTATTTTTTTGAATTTCAACCTCATCTAATGTTTGCCATTCTTAAAATCTTTTTGACTTTTTTTTCCTTCGTTAAAGGTTCTGCTCTCTGTATTCTACTAGCGAAGGCACATCCTTTCCACCCCGGACCACAGTCTTTTAGGCAATATCAGGATGTTTAAACCAGTGCTTGGATGTGTGTGTACATCTGTATATACCTATACTAGTTAGGGCGATCTCAGAGGTCAACCCAACCAAAGTGCAATGAAAGGGCCTCACCCTGAGGGCAGGTGTTAGAGTTGTGTAAGAGTGTAATTGTTGAACAGAGTTATTGTGTTAGAGTTGTGTAAGAGTGTCATTGTTGGACAGAGTTATTGTGTTAGAGTTGTGTAAGAGTGTCCTTGTTGGACAGAGTTATTGTGTTAGAGTTGTGTAAGAGTGTCCTTGTTGGACAGAGTTATTGTGTTAGAGTTGTGTAAGAGTGTCCTTGTTGAACAGAGTTATTGTGTTAGAGTTGTGTAAGAGTGTCCTTGTTGGATAGAGTTATTGTGTTAGAGTTGTGTAAGAGTGTCATTGTTGGACAGAGTTATTGTGTTAGAGTTGTGTAAGAGTGTCCTTGTTGGACAGAGTTATTGTGTTAGAGTTGTGTAAGAGTGTCCTTGTTGGACAGAGTTATTGTGTTAGAGTTGTGTAAGAGTGTCCTTGTTGGACAGAGTTATTGTGTTAGAGTTGTGTAAGAGTGTCCTTGTTGGACAGAATTAAATGAAATGAAGTGTGAGGAAGCTGTAGAAAAAGGTTGACTTCTGTTAATATCTACTTTTATATGCTAGTAGGTGTCTGCATTTATAGACACACCAATTTTAATATCTCTGCATTTACACTTATGTCCTGCCAAAGATGGATGTGTCGGACCAAAAGGTGCAAATATTGCAGTCAAGTTGTAAACCAGTGACGCAATGCATTCCATTCTCCGGACTACATTCTTTTACCTGCAAAGCCCTTATCAGGGCTTGATACGGGAGATTGAGAATGAACGAAGAAGAAGAAGACACTTATGTCTATTGTTGGCCTGTCTTCTAATCAGTGTTTTTTAAAATTTGTTTGTCAATCCATGTACATAGACTTCTATTTCCCACTTGTTTCATTTGTTCTTGCAACAATTATTCACTTTCAGATATCAATACTGTATCTTCTGCATATCTTAGACTGCATATCTTAGACTGCATATCTTAGACTGCATATCTTAGACTGCATATCTTAGACTGCATATCTTAGACTGCATATCTTAGACTGCATATCTTAGACTGCATATCTTAGACTGCATATCTTAGACTGCATATTACCCTTTCACTTATCCTTAGTCCATGTATACCACGAGCTTATTTCGACTATTTTATTCAGCCTGGTGTAAATACCTAAGGGAACATCAAGCATTCTCTTCTCATTCAATGTTTTATATCAAGATAAAGCAATCCTGTTTTTGGTGGTTTCTCCTGCAGACTATTCATAGTGTGATGTTGCTCCCATCTAAATCTATTTCAGAGTTTTTCATGATGTGCGCTGCCATTTGCTTCCATTTGTCCTTTTTAAAATATAAGAATATTCAGCAGCTTTACAATATATTATTCTGTCTGAAAAAAAACCAAACTATACCTCTCAGCATAATTGTTTAATTTAGTTTATCTTTTCTCATGTACAGCTAAACCAAGTTATAACACAATGCTCACTGTACAAAGAATCACATAGTGATATCAGCAAATTGAGTTCAAAAATACTAGTCATTTTTCTTTCAGCATTCTTCTTTGGCTTTCGTCCTGAAAAGGACATCTTTGATGTTGTGTCATAGTTTGCGGCAGGGCAGGAATATCTGCATCTTTTGGTCTAGCACATCTCATTTCAGAATGGAATTTTTAGAACCAGGTTTATCTTTCATCTTCAATCCCTAATCTCTTGGCCAGGTTGCATGATTTTCATGGCCGCCGCTTGGAGGTGGAATAAACTCTTGGTCAGTTATGGGTCACTGACCCTGATGCAAGCAGCCAGCTTTGAGTCGCCAACTGCTGTCAGCACATAACTGCTCCATTCTCAGTCCATTTTTCTGCATTAAACTTTTACATGTTATCATTTTTGCATGTCTCGTTTTTGCATGTCTCGTTTTTGCATGCCTCTTGTTTTTGCAAATGATAACCAAAGTATATAAATCATCTTTCAATCTTTTGAAGATAACACAAACAAGATGAAGACTATGATGATCTTCCGTAAACATGTGCAGAGAAGTATCCAAAGCAGTAACACAAGTGACACTCTAGACTCACTCAAAACAATAAATAATTTCAAGCGACATTATTTGAAAAAAAAACACAATACAACTAGATTCTTTATTGCTACGCAATATAAACTTCTAACAAATTCAATTCTCTCACATGGCTTGCTTAAGCACTCCTACAGCTAATCCTAACCTTATTAATACTGTTATCATCCAGTTTTCTCTCCTCTCCTTTATCTGGCCTGCTATAGGTAGGTATGAGCAGAAAAAGTAAACTAATTTCATCTAACTTTGTGGCGTATTTTCTAAATCTAGGTGGTCGTCCGTGGTCCTGTTCCTCTTCGTCGGCAGTAGATCAATGTGGTCAAAGCAAGACTGACTCTAGATGCTACTGATGACTGTATTAACATGATCACTGTGATATAGACATCATCATTAAGACTGTCCATGTGATCAATGGAAGACTGACTCTAGATGCTTCTGACGACTGTATTTACGTCCAATAAATAACACATGGGTAAATGACCTTGCTTGATGCTAATACTTGAAGATGTCCTACCTCGGCTGTTCTTCTCTGCTCAACTCTTTCTCTGACTGTCCAAATCTGGCATTTTCATCTGCATCTCACCTCAATCTCGTTCTGATGTGTCTCTCATCTGTGCCTCTCATCTGATCTCAATCTCAACTGCGTCCTAAACTCAACTGCCTCTCTCTGTATCCAATCTCAATTGCTCTGCTTGTTAGGCGTTTGGTCTGCAACTAATATTTGCTCTCCCTCCCCCAGATCACGTGATCTCCAAAGGACGCGCACTTTGTCTGAGACGCATGGGTGAGATTACCTGCAAATTGCTTCAGATTACCTAAAACCCCACCTGCATACTTTGAGACAAAGTATATGCTCTACATTTCAGCCACTTCTATCGGGACTGAGTTCAGCTGCACTGACTTGGTCCTTTAGTTCAATACCAAGAAAGAGAAAGAAAAATGGTTGTCTACACACGTTGTATTTCTTCCTCCCAACTCTGCTAAATGTAAAACATGTCTAAACTGCCACCTACAATCTTTCTATATAGTTAAGATCTGTTATACTTTCTCCTTTTTTTCTATTTTATGGAATGTCCCCTGTTTTGTGATCCATTCCTTCTGCTGAGCTTTCTTGAACCCTATAGTTTCCTCAGATGTACTGAACCAAAAATTAAAGATGTTGCAGTCAATATGCAAAATGCTGTTCAATGTAATTCAATCAATCAATAAATGAAGCAATCAATCAATAAAATTCCTTTAACTCTGTAGCTTGGACCTTTTTAATTGCACTTTCCTTTGCTCCCCACATCACAGAGCTATACTATAGGATGGACATTGGAGCTGAGAGACTTAATTTCTTTTGATTTTCAGAACTTTCCATGTGACAGGCCAGCAGACCCCAACATGGCATCCAGTAGTTTTAGTTAGAGCTTGGAGCAAATCACAGCAAGGACTCTTCCTCGAAAATGAGTTGAGAACCTTTAACTAGGCTCTAGGTCAAGAGTCTTTGTTAAGAAATCCAACGCATTAAGATTGCATAATAGGTTAAAATAAATTACAGCGTTAATCAATTCGAGTGGTCTGCCCGGTTCTTTGTGTATGACAAGGACAAGAATAGCACCACTGTCTCACAGAGAGCATGTGTTAAGAGGGAACTAACTGTGTGATATGGCCTAACACCGGCCATAGTCTACTTTGCTCTAGTGTTTGAGTCTATTAAGATTAACTTGCACATCGGTTAACCACCGTCCGTAAGCGCTTGTCCCAACGTAGCGAAGCATTAAGCTACTTGAGCCTAGCCCACTAAGCAGGAAATCCTGCTCTTGGCTACATCCAGCTCATACCAGAGCTGGGACCTGCACAGGTCCGGTAGAAGTATAGGTCGGCGAAGACTAAGACTAATCAATCAATGTAGATGAGTCATGCCTCGTCGCAGCTGAAAGGAAGGGGTTGAGATCAGTTAGGCACCCCAGATGCTAAGCTGTTTCTTGGTCAAGAAAGTTTGAATTGGAGAAAATTTACACAACTCGATTACCCGTGAATCTTACGCACAAGATGGTGCTGTATCAATCATGGGGTAGCGTGGGATGCTGAACATTCTGGATGGAAGAAAAATTGTAGGGGTGGAGCTATGCAATTCCAGTTTGCAGGAGTGTTAGGGACAGGACAAGGGGCAGTTCGAGGGAGCTGGAGGAGGGTAAGGATGAGGTGAAGGAGGAGGGGCAGGAGGAGGGGCAGGAGGACGGGAGGAGGAAGGGAGGAAGGGAGGAGAGGCAAGAGGAGGGGCAGGAGGAGGGGCAGGATGAGGGGGATGGGCAGGATTATGAGCAGGAGGAGGAGCAGGAGGGGCAGGAGGAGGAGCAGGAGGAGGGGCAGGAGGAGGGGCAGGAGGAGGGGCAGGAGGAGGGGCAGGAGGAGGGGCAGGAGGAGGGGTAGGAGGAGGAGCAGGAGGAGGGGCAGGAGGAGGGGCAGGAGGAGGGGCAGGAGGAGGGGCAGGATAAGAGGGCAGGATTATGAGCAGGAGGAGGGGCAGGATTAGGAGCAGGAGGAGGGGCAGGATTATGAGCAGGAGGAGGGGCAGGATAAGTAGCAGGAGGAGGGGTAGGATGAGGGGTAGGAGGAGGGGTAGGAGGAGGGGTAGGAGGAGGGGTAGGAGGAGAGGCAGGAGGAGGGGTAGGAGGAGAGGCAGGAGGAGGGGTAGGAGGAGAGGCAGGAGGAGGGGTAGGAGGAGAGGCAGGAGGAGGGGTAGGAGGAGAGGCAGGAGGAGGGGTAGGAGGAGAGGCAGGAGGAGGGGTAGGAGGAGAGGCAGGAGGAGGGGTAGGAGGAGAGGCAGGAGGAGGGGTAGGAGGAGAGGCAGGAGGAGGGGTAGGAGGAGAGGCAGGAGGAGGGGTAGGAGGAGAGGCAGGAGGAGGGGTAGGAGGAGAGGCAGGAGGAGGGGTAGGAGGAGAGGCAGGAGGAGGTGTAGGAGGAGAGGCAGGAAATCCAGGATGAGGGGCAGGATGACGGGGAGGAGTGCCAGGATGAAGGGGAGGAGGGGCATGATGAAGGGGAGGAGGGACAGGATGAGGGTGAGGAGGGGCATGATGAAGGGGAGGAGGGACAGGATGAGGGTGAGGAGGGGCAGGATGAGGGTGAGGAGGGGCAGGATGAGGGGGATGAGGACCAGGATGAGGGGCAGGATTATGAGCAGGAGGAGGGGCAGGAGGAGGGGCAGGATGAGGGACAGGATGAGGGGCATGAGGAAGAGCAGGATGAGGAGCAGGAGGAGGGGCAGGATTAGGAGCAGAAGGAGGGGCAGGAGGAGAAGCAGGAGGAGGGGCAGGAGGATGAGCAGGAGGAGGGGCAGGAGGGCAAGGATGAGGGGCAGGAGGAAGAGCAAGAGGAGGGGCAGGATGAGGGGCAGGAGGATGGGCAGAAGGAGGGGCAGGAGGATGGGCAGGATGAGGGGGATGAGGATGGGCAGGAGGAGGGGCAGGAAATCCAGGATGAGAATCAGGAGGGGCAGGAGGAGGGGCAGGAAATTCAGGATGAGAATCAGGAGGGGCTGGAGGAGGGGCAGGAGGAGGGGCAGGAGGAGAGGCAGGATGAGGGGAAGGAGGGGAAGGAGGGGCAGGAGTAGGGGCAGGACAGAGGGGCAGGGGGGAGGGGGGCAAGAGGAGGAACTGAAAAGCCACCAGAGAAGCAAGATAAAAAAAATGCAGTACCTGGACACAATAAACAGACTGATTTACACAGACAGACTGATTTACACAGACAGACTGATTTACACAGACAGACTGAATTACACAGACAGACTGATTTACACAGACTGACTGATTTACACAGACTGATTTACACAGACAGACTGATTTACACAGACTGATTTACACAAACTAACAGATTTGGACTCCAGGTGGTTATAAAATATCTACTTCATGACTCAGGTCTTAGACAAAAAGCAGTCATCAATTTCATTCAAGAAAGAAATCTAAATCTTTCCATATAGCAATGATTCAATGACTACAAATCAGTAAAGACATAGGAAAGCTCAAAATATAGACTTTACTCTGTGACAAGACTACAGGAAATGTGCCGTACGATTAATATCAGGAGAGAATGTTGATTCTGAGAAGTTCTCACTCAAGTGAACAAGTATTCTTTGCATCCTTGTGAAGTCTCATCTTATAAACCAAAATATCAATATAGAACTACATATACATTCAACCATGAGCTGGAGAGTTGTGGCAATCCAGCCAGTTTCAGTCCCGCAGTCAGTAAACCTACTAAAAGTTGTGTAGAAATATTAGTGTTGTGAAGTTTAAAAGTGTTTACAAATCCTGTTTTTTGTTATTTTGACTTTATATAAAATATGGGACAGTATGTGCCACCAACAGTGTTAATTCACACAGGTTTGAACTTTTCAAAGGTAGAAGACTAGGGCTGAATAGTAAGGTTATATCTAAGTAGATGTGTATATGATTATGTATTGAGAGAGCTTATTCAATAAAACAAGATTGCCTGTTATACTAAGCCTGGTATTTCAATGACTAAAGTTTGTGTGGTTTGTAGCTACAGCTGAGATGGTTGGAGAGAAATAGAATTGTGTGAAGTCTGTTATTTAAGTATCAATTTAGTCTACGTGACCTAGGATTCACAAAGAGTGTGTTACATTTAGATTAAGTTTGGTCTCCACGACCAGAATAGTTCAGAAATAGATGTGTGTGCTATTCGTAAAGCAATAAAAATCCCCTCTCACTTTTTGTATTCCTAATTTGATTTATCTATCATTACCTCCATCCTTTTCAATACAGCTCCCAAGATATATGAAAGAATCTATCTCTTGTAGTACTGTGTCTACAGTACAATCTGATTATCACTAGGTGATTTTATTCTCATAAACCGTGTTTTTTTCTCTGTGTAGTTCAGAGACCTAATTTTAGTGACCATTCAGTAAGTTTTACTTGTTTTATTTAACATAATTGGCAATCAAAAAACAGGTGGAGTGATAGGCAAAGAAAGAAAGAATAGAATCCATTGATAGCCATACTAACTTCTGAAAATCTGTGTCGCTTCATAGGCTAATTCAATGCCAAACCTGAATGAGGTTATTTCATCAGTTTCATTAGGAGCTGGTTCACGTCCTATTTCGTCAAGTGATATTTCATATCCATCAATCATACCATCAAACAATGTGACAATTGTAACCAGTGTTTCAAGAGTTATCTGAAATAGATAAAGAAAATATGTATACAAAAAAAATCAATATATGGATGGGGTTCTCCAGGCAATTATGTTATGCTTGGCTTCATGTGCGTGTTGCTCACTACTACAGAGATCGTTCTATTAACTTAGATAGCTGAATACTTACACGCAACTAAATACTACTGAATACTTATCAGCATCCCCCACTTTCATTTGATTTTGATATATAACGACTGATTAACGTAAGACATACAAGTAAAGTTAATTAAACTAACAACTGAATTACTGTATACTTTTTAGTGAATTTGGAAGAACTGAATTATTATTTACTTTTTATACATTTTTTGGAAATGAAAGCTTTTTTTGAGAAATTGTTCTTTATTTATTTTATTTTATTCTTTTTGTCTTTTGGGAATGTGAAATATTTCTTTTATTAACAAATATTATATGACACACTCACATGCTTAATCAAGTCATCCCATAACCAGTGAGATCATTGGGGCACACATGAAGACACCCCCACAACCCCTGCACTTTTATTGATGGAAACCTGATATTGCTTAGTTAAATGCAACCTGAATCCTTTGATATGAAATTTGCTTAATGCATTGAACAATCACTGAAGTACATCTCCATGTAAATAGCCATTATGCTTACCAATAAGACCAACAACTTCCTTCCAATTTTCATACTTCTATTCTTCATTAACATCTTCATCAACAAAGAAACCAAAATCAACATCATAGATTATCTATCAATGCAACATAAAAAAACTGCACAAATGACTTACCACATAAACAACGCAGATAGACACAAACATCACAGACAGCAGCCTTGAAGGATAGCGGAAACCTAAAACAAATCTAAATATGCATTTTTACTGAATTTGAATCAACTACACTGTCAGGAACAATTATGATAAGACAAAGTGATGTGAAAAAAATCTGGTTGTTCTGCATTTTAAACTCAGATTGGTATCAAGATGCTGAGCAGCGCATGAGCTGCAGTGGTCAGCGACCCATAGCTGACTGCTAGCGTCAGGGCCAGCGAGCCAGAGCTGCCAAGACACCTCCACGCGGTGATCCTGGATAACAGGCTGCAGCAGGGCAGACTGGATAAGGAGAAGGGATCGAAGAGGGAATGCTAACCCACTACTCAAAAAATGCTTGCTGAAGTCGGATGTGTTGGACCGAAAGGTGCAAATATCGCAGCCAAGCTGTAAACTACGACACAGTGCATTCCGTTCTCTGGACTACATTCTGCTACTTACCAGTTCAGGGTTTGGTAGTGGCAAATTGAGAACGAACAAAGAAGAAGAAGAAACTCAGATTATTCTGACCAACTATGACTTTAGTTGATTTTGAACTGTCTATTCTTCTATTCCACAGCAAAACAAGTTAATCAATGTTTTATTACTGTATGACACATGCAATGATGTTGCTAGAGCTATTTTTTTAAATTATAAAAGTCTACTACACTCAGGGAGCCATGTAGCGCAGTGGTTAGCGCGCTGGCTTCGCATCTGAGTGGTCCTGGGTTCATTTCCCAGTTGAGGCGGTAATGTTTTTTCAGACCACAATGGCTCCTGGGTCGACCCAGCCTTAAATGGGTACCGGTTCAGACTGGGAAGTAAAAGCATATAGCCGATCCTTTGAAATGTGAGATTGCTAACACCTCACACTCCTACGGCAGTAATGCTATGGGTTACTTACCTTTTTTTTTATTTTTACTACACTCAGCATTTCCTGCATAACCTGTGAGCATGGCAAGGTCGAGAAAGTCATGAATTGGAGAATCTTCTATCTGATTGTGGTCAGTCCTGACTGCTGGCTACCTCTTACAACATGCCCTCAGTATGGCAGTGCTCTTGCTCTTATCTCTGTCACAAAATACCTCTTCCACAAATAAACTATTATGACATTTATTTTATTAACTAACACAAACAGGATTTTGATAATATTTGGCTAAGTATGTTAATTTTGTAGAGGCATCAAAACTAAAGAGGCCGGTGTGGATCTACTGCCCTGGTCATTCTGGGGTTCAGGGCAATGAAAAAGCTGATACCTGGCTTCACAGGCACCAATTATGGGTCCACTAGATACGATTAAGAGTGACATTTTGAAGTCTTTCAATGGCCACCTGTTAGATGATGACAGCGCAAAATAGATGAATCAACAATTCACAGACTGCAGAGGGCAAAGCTACAAATTAATTAAAGAAAGGTCAAGATTAGATACTAGGAAATATTTTTTTTGCCAGAATGGTGAATGGTTGAAATGCATTGCCATAGGAAATAGTGGAAACAGGGTCAATTAACGCATTTGAGAATAAATTTAACGTGTATAGTTATTTTTAGATCAAGTGAAGTAAAAGAAGCTGGTTGTATACGGACTCTGAAGAGTCTTCTAAACCAGTACAACGATGTTAAATTAAGTTAAGATCTTTGATATTGAACAAGGTTTGAGTGGACTGGGGCACAAGAGGGGATGGAGCAGATGTGCGTACAACCAATGAGCTGCAGGAATCATCAGCATCCACATACTTCACCATCTTCTGAGAGATACTGAGTACCTTGGGTATGACCAGTGTGCAATGAAGTCGACTCTTAAGAACAGAACAGGAGAACACAGCATTGTGGTAGTATCACAACGAATATATGAAAATATTTATATAAAATGACTAAAGAGCATTAGTTTTCTTCTTCTTTGTTCGTTCTCAATCTCCCGCTGCCAAGCCCTGAACGTTCACAATCTCCTGCTGCCAAGCCCTGAACGTCCTCAATCTCCTGCTGCCAAGCCCTGAACGTTCTCAATCTCCCGCTGCCAAGCCCTGCAAAATGGTTTTGCAAGTAGTAGGATGTTGTCTGGAGAACAGAATGTGTTGCGTCATAGTTTACACCTTGACTGCAATATTTGTACCTTACGGACCAACACATTTCAGCAGGCATTTATGAGTTTCGGGTTAGCCTTCACTCTTTGATCCCTTCTCCTTAGCCAATTTGCCCTATTGCAGTCTGTTATCCAGGATTACTGTGTGGATGTGTAGAAGTGTCTTAGCAGCTCTGGTTTGCTGACCCTGATGCTAGCAGTCAGCAATGGGTCGCTGATCCCAAGGAGCAATTGTAATTGTTAAGCAGAACAGACATGGCTGTGCTCTGACCAGACACGCAGATGATCAATCTATTTTAACAGATGGCAGGGAATGGATAGTTATGGTTCCTGTAGCTAGCTGTACATACTCTTGATACATCCTTGCAGGAGTTCCTCCCTACTCGGTCCCACCTATATTCCAAACATCTGCCTGGAGACTAGGCTTTGTATATACTTCTCCTGCATCATCTCCATCCTTCTGTCTGGCTCCAAGACCTGTACACTACCACAGCAGCACCAACAGCATCTTAAGGCCATTGACTTGCGCAACCAGAGGCACATCGTCGGGATCCACTGACATGACCTAATTTCCAACAGTGAAGTAATTCGACCAACTCAACTTGCAGGCCTCAATGATTGATCACCATCGCCTCTCCTTCGTACATGTTGTCCACCTCCCGCCCAAAGTCCCAGCTCACGAGATGCTCCAGCAGACTGTGCGGGCGAGGTATGGGAAAAGGCCCTGCTCATCCTGGAGACGTCCTTGGAGCCGCACACCTAGCAACGCCTAGCTAAAACAGATCTCCACCTCATAAACCAAACCCGGCCACCTGGGATGGATGTGGTCATGGAACATAGTGAGTAGACACAATGGGCCCCAGTCGCCTTAACGTACTATTGTTGAAGTCTGTGAATTGCTGATTCATCTATTGAAGTATTGCTAGTGAACTAGCAATCTTATGTATGAACTAATGTCTCAGCATTTGAGAAGACATGCCACACCATGCAAACTGTCCTAACTTTCCTTGCACACACTGTGGAAGACGTTTTTCTGCTTGGATTGGTTTTACGTGTCACATTCGTTACCGTCATGGACTGCAGTTACATATCTTTTTTTCAAAGCACAATTACTATCGTCTGACAAGACGGAAAGAGCCAATAATGAACTAATATTTACAAAATTAGCCTATTTTATAATGGGAAATAAAATATAGTTAGTTAGTTTTCTTTCCGTGTATCCCATTTAGTGCCACAGGAGGCTTAAGTTGCCTGTCCTAAGTCAGGTGCAGCGTGTTGGTCGTTATGTGGTCATGTTGTTGTACAATCACTATAATGTCAGCTATCCACCTGCCTCACAGTCGCTCTCTTGCCATATAGTCGGACCTAACAGGATTGTATGCCATCAGTTGAATTGATGAAGGTGCATTCTCATGAGGTGGCTGAACCAGTGTGTTTTTTGTCTGGAAATTTACTTTGTGCAATATGTATTGCTGATCATACTTTGAATGTCCATGTTTCACAGTCTGTATTTCCTGGTGACACAGAAGACCTTCATCAGACACTTCATTTCCCACTTTGAAGTTCTGCTCTCATGCGCCCTGGACAAGGACCATGTTTGGCACTTGTAGCACAGGATTGACATAAATATACTGTCTATCAGCTGTTGCTTTGTTGCCAAACTAAAGCTCAGGTGCCAAAGCAGTGGGGATATAGGATAAATCACAGCAGATGTTTTCTGAAACCTAGTCTCGATTTCTCAATCAAGCCTTTCTTCTGTCGAAAAAATACTGGTAAATATCTAAATTCATGTGCCTGTTAATAGCAATATCATTTAGATTTATTTTTTTGAGTGGTTCATATGTTCTGCTAATCCTCTACGATAAAGGAGACATGTAAAAGTCTGAGTGTAGAACAATCAGTTATGCTGTCAAAGGCAATCATTCTTTTATAAAGTGTGCTGTATGGTAAACTGATATATAGTAAATGCCTACCACTTTGGTTATGGTAAATCCAAGTGCTAAGCATACGAGATATGCCCGCCTTGACAGTATTAACAAGTCCTTCTGGTGGTCTGTAGTGAATATTCACAGATTGAAAGGTATAACAAACTTACAAACATATATATATATGATAAAAAGAAATATTAAACATAGGAGCAAGTAAGTGATAGTAAAACTGCATAAAGCATTAGTTAGACCTAGATTGGAGTACTGTGTACAGGTTTGGAGTCCTTATCATAGAGGGGATATAAACATGCTGGAAGGAATACAAAAACGAGAGACAACTCTGATAGTGAAATTCCAGAATTAAAGTTATGAAAAACACTCAGAAAAACCGGCCTATAGTGTCTAAAAAAGAGAAGAATTCGAGGTGACTTAATACAGGTTTATAAGATGTTCAGAGGAATTAATAAATTAGACTATAACAAGTTTTTCAAAATACAGCCACCCTCAAGAACAAGAGGGAATAGCTACAAATTAACTAAAGAGAGGTCCAGATTAGATATTAGGAAATATTTTTTTAGTCAGAGAATGGTGAATGCTTAGAATGCATTGAGTCCTCGAGAGTTGCAACATAGGAGACCATTTTAGAAAGTGGATAAAAATCCTATATGCAAAGCCTGAAAGCAAGGTACTGGTAAACCATCAGGCTACAAGTGCCTTTCGGCTAACGAGATCAGTGAGACAGGGATGTTCCCTCTCCCCATTGCTCTATACCCTTGCCTTAGAGCCCCTATTAGAGAAAATCAGGCAAGACAGCTCCATAAAAGGCACACACATACATGGAGCAAAGGAGAAGAAGTTGCTTGCCTACGCAGACGACACCGTCTTCTTTCCCCCAGACTACACATCAATAGAAAACATTCTAAACACTTTTGCACAATTTGGCAAAGACAGTGGGGCAAAAATAAATATACAAAAATCCACTATAATGGGCATAGGCCAGTGGAAAAATAAAGTAGACTTTCCTTTTGTTCTAAAAATAACAGTCTCCATTAAATTGTACGGCATAACCTTCCTATCTGACCCCAACCACATTCACCACGACACATGGACACATTTAACGACCAAAATAAAAGACATGCTTCAAAGATACAGATACAAAACAGCCACAATTTTTGGCCGTAGCATAATAGTAAACACATACATCATCCCCAAATTAATCTACACAGCCACAGTGTTTGAACCCCCACAGCAGACAATCAAAGATATCAACAAACTCATTAGGAGTTTCATTTTCGCAAACACCATACACAGCATAAGCCAACACACACTGGCACAAGACAAGAGACTCGGAGGTATCGCACTCCAAAACATACAGACCAAAATACAGTCCCTCCGAATAGGCCATGTCGGGCGGATTGTCAAACATCCAGAACAACACACTCTTGCGCACTACTACATTGGCCTCAGTATATCCAAGCCGATACCAATAAATAACGCAACACCACACTTTTGTGGGACATTACCGCCTTTCTACACGTCATGCATAAAAGCCATCCTAGGACACAAACAACTAACACAACAGAAGACAAATCAAATATACAAACATCTAGTCAAGCTACAAGCACCCCCACTACACCTTAGAATAAAAAGAGGTTACAAATATTTTAAAACAGACTACACGAACACGTTCACAAATCTACACAACCCACACATTACACCAAAAGCTAGAGAAGTCGCTTACAGACTTTTTTTCAACCCAACTCCCGTAAACACAGGAAAACAACGCAAACCCAAATGTCAACTATGTCAGATGAGAGAAAAAGAAACAGAAGACCACATTTTCTACTCGTGCAGTACAGTCATACCCACAAGACAAATTCTACAAGACACAATCGAGACACAAACAAGACAGAAGGTAGACATGTATAAGGCAATAATGTTAAACACTATACCAGACACGACACCAAACATTCAAACACAAATGCTAATTCTGCTATCAGAATACAGACAGATCATATGGAGATGTAGAAATGAAGCCTCATATCGCTTCAGAACATACTCCCCAGACACTCTACTACACATGTTCATGAGAAAGGCATTGTCCAGTAGCGACATACAAATGTAAATGTTGTACTGGAAATACGTATGTTAAAATATGTTTCATCTTTTTCAATTTCAACTTTCAATTTCAATTTAAACTTAAATTTCTCTTGCCAAGTCAAACAGGAAAAAAATGTGTTAATGGGGAAAAGAGTGAATGAATGTTTGCCGTTTTGGGACTATCCCTCATTTTTCTCCCAAAACCCCACAACCAAAAATAACAGTATTAAACAGTTCACAGAGCAGGAAAGTATCAATTTCCCCCTTTCCAACTGAGGGGTGGCTTCTCTGCTGAACTAAATCACTCAAACACTTCCCCAGCGGTCAAATCTTATCTCCTGTCTTTTCAATTCACCAGTTTTATGGTGGTCCTTTCCTCCACCGGTCAGTTCCTCAGTCTGGACTAAAAGGACAATGGACAGGAAATAGGTGCTTTTTTTATGGCATAGTGGACTGACAGGAATCCTAGGGTAAAGAATGGTTCTAATGTAGGCCATACATTACTTACCCCCTTGAAAACTGTACAAATACACAAAACCTTTATGACTCTATAGCCTTTTTAGAATAATATAATACTTATATATATATATATACAAATGTGTGTGTATAAGCAAATATGTATGTACGGATATGTACTCATGTTGCATATATGTATGTGGGTACGTAAGTTTATTCATGTACACATACGTACATATATATGTGTGTATGTACATGTGTACATAAGTGTGCATGTATGTGTGTATGTGTGTGTATACGTGTAAATGTATGTATGGAGGGATGGATGGATAGACGGATGAATGCATGTATGTATGTATGTATGTATGTATGTATGTATGTATGTATGTATACATGGGTGTAAGCATGAGTGGGTATATATGCATATACGTATATATGTGTGTGCGCATGTGTATATATATATATATATATATATATATGTGCTTGTGGATATGTGCCCGTAGGTGTGAAAAGATATATGTATATGCAAAATGAATAGGTATGTATCAGCAAGTACGCATGTGCATTATTTTATTTTGACATTCATTTATATGTACATTCATTTATGCTTTCACAAATAAATGTATGTCACCTTTCACCTCACAAAGTGTAACTCCCACCATCTCACGTTTCATCTCATGGGAATTTTCACCTCACTTCATTTCACATCACACAACATTTTGTTTTAAAATTGTGCAATAAAGATTTTTTCAATACAACAAAATAAAATTGCCATGGGAGGTAGTGGAGGCAGGGACAGTTAATGCATTTAAGAATAAATTGGATGTGCATAGCTTTTAGAGCAAGGTAATGTAAGTGAAACTGGTTGTATACAGACTCTGCAGAGTCTTCTAAACCAGTATAAAGACGTTAAGTTATATACAGGGATGTTTTATTTTTTTTAAAGGAAAGAGTAGATAAATATGGACAGCCTATTCATTGCATAGTGGCATGAATTGGAAGAGAGTTTCTGACAGATAGATAGACAGACACACAGACAAGAAGGCAGGCAGGTGGACAGACGGACGGATGGATGGATCGATGGATGGGTTGGATAGTTTGTTAGTTTTTTTTTTTTTTTTTTTTTTTTTGGGGGGGGGGGGGGGGGGGGGGGGGGTTTGGTTTAGGTAGTTAGATAGATAGGTAGGAGATAGGTAGATAAGTAGGTACATAGAATGACAGATGGATAGATGGATGTATGGATGGGATGGGATGGGGTGGGACGTGAAAGATAGATAGATATATAGATAACAATCTGTATATGCTAAGTAATTTTGAAACAAACTAACAATACCCACACAGATTATCTGCCCGTCAATTGAACTGTACAACATTAATTTAACAATTAAAAGTTATCTCCCTTCTCGCACCACTAGCCTGCCTCATATCACAAATCTCTTCCCTTCTCAATCCAGCCTCCATAATAATAAGCCTATATTTGCTTTGAAGATACAATTAGACACGTACATTTAAATTTTAATGTTGCATGGATAACAGTTCAAAGACAAAAGTTATGTTTACATCCTGAGCTTTAAAGAATGCTCGGTTTGTTAATTATCAACTCTTTCCACGCGCAATCATTTTCTCAGCTGTACACAGTCAAATTAAGGAAGGCAAAAAGAACCAGGGGTTATGTTTATAAAATCACAATAACAAGTTTAATAAATAAACATATCTGTATCTTATTGTACATCAATTTGAAGGGAAATGGACAATCTATTAGATAAAGAAGATTGCACAGCAATACATAAAGTACTGTAGAAGAAACAGTAAAAAATGTATCAGGCAATGAACAAAAATATTTAAAGATTCAGTGGCCTATGGTACCCTTACTCGTCATTATCTCAGCATCTACAATATCGATCCATTTTTTGCTTCTAATAATTAGTTCACACTCCAATTAGTGAAGTCCAGGCCAAATTTGTAGGTAATACATCCGACAGAAGTGAAGATATGACACATTTACTAAAGATGATGTCGATGTTGAAAATATTGACGAACATATTCAAAAATGTTAAAAACTATATGCACTGCACACTTTGACTGCTAACATGCAGTAAAGGATGTTATGCTTTATGGAAGGCTGATTTGTACATCCCAAGCAGATGAAATGTGTACGCTTGCGTTCTGTGGGAGTGGCACAGGCGACACAATTTCTGTCTCTTTTCGAATACGAGATGATGTGTCTCTTGTCTTGGAGGGGATCCAAGGGGTTTGCAGCTGGTTGTCTGCCAGGCTTTCTTGGAGCATCATCTGCTTCAAGAACTGTTGCAGCAGCATGATGTGTGAGCTGAGTCACAAGTTCTCGCTTGAACTTCTTCAGGCTCAATCGCTTAGAGCCAGCTTCACGAGTCAAAGTGTGAAGAATGAAAGCGTTGACCTGACTTCAAGTAGCCAATAAAACACCTTCTTCAACCCTTTTATTGTTTTCTTTTCAAAGGTGCAACAATGGGTGACCTTCTGATTCAAAGCACCCATTCATGCACATGTTGTACTTGTGAATCATTGATGGCTTGTCAACATCCTTGACTCGTGTTGTACTTGTGAATCATTGATGGCTTGTCAACATCCTTGACTCGTGTTGTACTTATGAATCATTGATGGCTTGTCAACATCCTTGACTCGTGTTGTCTCAACAACCGCATCTGTGCTGACCATGAGGACACTCTTCTTTGCCTTTTTGTCCCTAAATCCAACACACATTATGGTTTCATGCTGATTCTGAAACCAACGCATCTCACGGTACGGAAGATTGAGGGTCTTCAACTCCACAGCAAGGCCAACACGATTGACATTGAGTGTGCCAGTATAATACTGACGACGCTCAAGAAGATAATCAATTAGAACACGAGTCGTGTAGAAGCGATCTGCAAGAATTTTGTGTCCTGTGCCAACGTAAGATAACAATGTGTCAAAAACTTTGACAGCATGACTTGATGTAGGGTCTGCATTAGGGTTGTAAGATGTTTCAGTACCAAAATAAGTAAGTATGTTGTTCATATATCTCGTTGCCAAGCCGCAAAGGCCTAACATTTTTATGTTGTATTTCTGGGGTTTTGCAGCATTATACTGCTTGAACTTCCATCTGCCTTTGAACCCTATCACCATCTCATCTATACTCAAATCCTGATAGGGGTAGAATGCTGCTCGGTACTTTTTCAGGAGTAGATTAATGAATGGCTCGATTTTATCTTTGCCTTCAGCACTTTCGTCACCTGCATGCATCATTGTATAGAATATATCCTGAAAACGGTTACGAGGAAACATTAAGTGGTACCATGGTGTGTACAATTCAGGTGCTAAAGACCAGTAGTCAGGAATCTGTGGCTGTCTATCAATGCCGATCATGATAATAACGGCAAGAAATTTATCAAGCTCATGGGGAGTAATGTCAACCCAGCGGGAGTACACTGAGGGACGAAGAGATGGAGTGTTGATAGTAATTTTCTTCAGAGAATAGGCATTTACAGAAGCAATAAGTAAGGTCTTGACTTCTTGATCAAACAGTGCTGAAAAGCACTCAATTGCTGTTGACTGCACTGCAAGACCTGACTCAGAAGACACACCTGGTTCTGGCTTAGGAATAAATCAGAAAGTATTTTTTGTGGAACCTTCTCTGACTTCATGCCACTCATCTCTTTCTACTGGGGCACTTCTGTGACTTCTAGATCTAGTTGCAGAGTTCACATTTCCTCCTCTACCTTTTTCAGCTACTAGATTTATATTAAATCTAGAGCGTTTTGAGGCCGAGGGCTCAGTATCAAAATCATTTTGACGACTAGAACTAGCTGTGGGCGTGGCAGCAGGGTCTTGATGGTCGTGATAGTCATCATCTACCAATTCACTGTAACTGTTCTGATAATCAATGTCAGCATCTACTTCTACATCACTACTGTCAGTATCATACATAGATTGTTCTATCAATATCCTCACTTGATTGGCTGTCACAAGAGTGGGACTATGATTAGCTGAAGGAGCTGGTTCCATTCTCGTTTGTTTATGTTTAGCAGCAAAAAAAACCACTTCAGAAATACAAGTTAAATCGATAATAGAAAGGTCCACGCCGTATCAAATTCACAATCAAAACTGACGCTGTTATTGTAGTAAACCGGAAGGATAATAATAGATACTGAAGGATGTAGTTGTAAAACTAGAAATAGGAACATTAACGAAACAACTCACATGGCGTAGGTTACAGCGAATCGGCTGCAAAAGAATGCGCTTCGACGCAATGTGCGGCGAATGGCATGGAATGAGTTAAAAGTCCAATGGAAGAAGCTGAGCTGAATGTAAGTGACATTTCAAATGTCACATTGCGACTATGTGTTACTAAGTGACATAAGTATGCCATAATGTTTACATTTCCTGAAAGTTAGTTGTGAGAGTAAAGTGTCTGCCAAACTGGACACAGTGAGATATGAATCAAGTGTTTTGGGATGTGTGTAATCAACAATAATTTATAACATATTTGGCACTTGTTAGTCAATAAAGACATATATGTTTATATCATCCAGACAAACCTAGGGAATTGTGTATATTGATAGTGATATGTTTACAAGGAGAACTGAGTAAACAAGTAAGATGACTAATGAAGGCCTTTAGAATGTGGTTTCATAGAAGAATATTAAGAATTAGATGGACAGGATAAATGTGTATATGGTGGAAGATAAACAATCACTCTGTATTTGTTACATCAGAATAAAGCAATTCTCTTTTTGTGGTTTTGTTATTAAAAGAGTGTTGGGGGAAATAGCAGCAATATTTGCGGAAATAACAACAGACATTGTGAGAATATAGAAAATGGACAAAGTTAACATGGTATACGATGATTGATAATCATTTTCACATTAGTTAAAGAAATAAAAGGTCTTTTGGTGAAGCAGATACGATACCGGTCTTAGTCTGAATGCATACTCCTTCTTCGTACGCTTTCAGACAACAATTTGAACATATCTCAAGAAAGCAGTGGTTAGCCTGAGGATATTGGTATCTCTATAGATCTTGTCCAGGATTGGTATCGGTTATGGCCACACATGCTTTCTCTGCGCCTTGTATGTTGGACAACTTTGTAACAGATGTTCAGCAGTCATTTTGTCAGTTCTGCAGACACAATCATTTGTATGTCCTGCCCTTTGTATGTTGAACAGATGGTACCTCAGTCTGCTGTGCAGAATCATCTTGAACCAGGGATATAGTTTATAGAGAATTACTCTTAGTTCGTTTAGGTCGAGTACCTCTTGTCTTTCGGGGTGTTCATGATACAGAGGTTTAAAATCCAGAGAGGTTTAGGCATTTTCTATAGAGATGAACACATTACGCACACCCTGTCGATTGCTGCTGAGGCAAGTCATTTCTATTTATAACATGTACTGTCGTTAACTGCTGGGGCAAGTTGCTTCTCCCCCTCTCTCTCTCTCTCTCTCTCTCTCTCTCTTTCTCTCTCTCTCTCTCTCACACACACACACACACATTGTGGGCATTCACAACAACAACATGAATCCATTTTCCTCCCATTCGGCCTGAAAATAACAAAACAGCAAAGCAACTGTTGTTTTCGGTTAACACGGGCAACAACACAATAATCTTCTTCTTCCTCGTTCGTCTTCATACCATTACTTCAATGACTCTAACGAAGGCAGCAGGCTACAACCACAATTGCACAACCAACTTACTTGTCAATTTTTGGTTTCCGCAAAATGTTTCTCACATGTTTCCCTTGGTAAGATGCTTGAATCTCCTTAATTGTTTCATTGTAGGGATCCTCTCCAAGACTTGGTGTCCAGTATTTCTTGTTATATATAGCAACACAGAATTTTGCTGGCATTGATAAACTGAGGTAGGTAAGACATATCAGACTGGGCAGTGAACGCGTAAGCAATATCGCTCTACCTGCCTGAATCAGAAAATAAATGTAATTACATTTTTGGGTCAGAAAATTTCTTGACACATTATAATCAAATGATTTATAACAATATTCATAAACAGATTTATAATAATGAGATTATTGCACAAGATTTACAGACATTCAGTTTATAGTCATAAGATTTATAATTATACTACAACTTTAGTGTGTAGCTTTGTCCGGGAGATAACAATTTTTTTAATCCACAAAATTTGATGGAAATATATATATATATATATATATATATATATATATATATATATATATATATATATATATATATATATATATATATATATATATATATATATATATTATATATATTCGTAGTATAATCCTGGTATTCAAACAGGCATGTTAATGTCTATTGCCAAGTTGCCGAACTTCAAGGATTCAAGGCCAAAGACAGACCACAAAAAAGGTGGCTTATAGAAATATCTGAGGCGGTGAATGCCACCGTGCATGGGGTACACAGTCAGGCTCATTGTAGAGATCTCTTCATAACTTTATGCTAAAAGGCAAAACAGGATAAGCAAAAAGAAAATGAAAGAAAGCACGATATTGTTTATGCTCAATGTCTTTGGTATCCTTCCCTTTCCCATACTTACCATATTGAAGTGGCATTCAGTGACTTTGTAAACCTCCACAACAAAGAACATCCAGACATAAAGTGATCCCACAAGGTAAGAGAGGGCAGTCCCAAGAGCCAAGCTTGTGAACACAGGGAAAAACACCATGCCATAGATAAACATGGAGATGACAGCAATTAATGCTGAAAAGAAATAAAAAATACATTTTAATAATTTTGACATAATGAATCTTATGTCCATCAAGCAGGTTTTTGTTCTCCTTCTTTGGTCCCCAGTTATGTTGGCTATTCACTATTTTATATCTGCTTATCATCAAGGGAATATACTGCAATGTTAGACGTCACTTACAATGGTATGAGAACCGCTGTCATGAGAGCAACATTCTGGAAAAGACATGTTACATGTTGATGTTGATCAATTTCCAAAAGTAGTGATCAAACAGCTAAGCCTGTTATATAATAGCTTACTTTAGTTTTGAGCCTCGATATGTATTCTCAGATCCACAATTAATAGTCAATTAAGATTTGGCATTCCACTCACCCTGCATGGAATGGAACATTACACGCATTGTAGGGAAACAACTTGGAGATAGTGACCACAGACCAGTATTTCTAACCATTGAAAATGAATATGTCAAGGAAAGTAGTACCCTGCCTCGGTGGAATTACAGGAAGGCAGACTGGTCAATGTACCAGCATCGGTCTAGTGTGCTGACTAGAAATCTAACAACAGATGAAAACATAAATAAGGTAGTCGATAATTTCAGCAGATGCATACTACAGGCTGCCCATGAAACAATACCTAGAGGGGCCTGCAAACAATATAGGCCATACTGGAATAGGGAATTAGAACAACTGCAAAACGAGGTAGAAACATCTAGAAAGCAAGCAAAGATTAGTCCATGTCAAGAACACCACAAAAAATATCAACATGCTAAGGCCAAATTTCAAAGGGAAAAGTTGCAGGCTAGAAGAAGAAGTTGGAGGGAGAAAACAGAGTCTCTGAACTTTGAAAAGGATACTTGGAAACTGTGGAAGTTGATAAAACAACTTAATGATGAGGGTGCACAGAGAAACACAAAGATTACATTAAACAAAGATGGAAACATCCTCACAGGCAAACAAGCCGCTGATTACTTTGCAGACTCTTTTGCAAAAGATAGCAACATTGAAGTAGACAGAGAGAAACAACAAAGTGTTCGTGAGGAACGACAAAATACAGAGCGAGATGGTGCCATGCCCGAAGTTATGGAGACACCAATCACATACAAAGAACTGGAGTTTGCAATATCCAAACTGAAAATAAGAAAGTCGCCAGGAACAGAAAGAGTGTCCAATGAGATGATCAAGAACTTGGGAACAGCAGCAAAAACAAAGCTGCTTCAGATCTTCAACATTTTTTGGACATCAGGTACAGTCCCACAGACCTGGAAAGAAGCAATCATGATACCACTCTCAAAACCAGGGAAAGACAGTTCCATGGCATCCAGCTATAGACCAATCAGCCTCACAAGCTGCATATGTAAAACAATGGAACGTATTATCAACCTAAGGCTCCAGTGGTATCTTGAGAGCCAAAACCTTCTTGTGCCACAACAGGCAGGATTTAGGAAATGCAACTCCACTGAAGACCAGGCAACATACCTCTCACAAGAGATCGAGGACGCATTCCAGGACAAGAAATTAGTATTAGCAGCATGGATAGACTTGAGGAAAGCTTTTGATAAAGTTTGGAAAGAAGGACTTTTAAAGAAACTGAGAAATAATGGAGTGATGGGTAGGTTGTACAAATGGATAAAAGCATACTTACATAACAGAAGAGCCAGAGTGCAACTAGATGGTCTCAAGAGTAAGAAAATTCTACTGCGTCATAGTGTGCCTCAGGGAGGGGTTCTTTCCTCTACACTTTTCATAGTCTTCATCAATGACTTGATTGCTGAGCTACCACAGGGAACAAAAGTTGCAATGTATGCAGATGACTTGGTAATATGGTGTGTAAATGAGCAAGCAACAGTGGCCACCAGAATGCTGCAAAGAGCTATTGATGCCTTGACCTCATGGACAAACAGATGGTGTGTAAACATTAACACCGAAAAATGTAGCACTACGCTTTTCACCCTCTCCCCAAAACAAAAAGCTGGAGTTATCAAGATAAACAGAGAACACCTCAAAGAAGATAAACAACCCACCTATCTTGGAGTTACATTTGATGATAGGTTGACATGGAGGGAACACGTCAACAAGGCAGCCAAAAAAGCCAGGAGGAAGTTAGCCATCCTGAGAAAATTAAGTGGAACCACATGGGGTGCTAGTGGAAAAATAACAAAGTTTACCAACAAGTTATACGGCCACATCTGGAATATGGGTCAGCAGCGTGGTGCCCCACAGCAAACACTACCCTAAAAGATGTGGATAAGGTGCAAAATCAGGCACTTAGGGTCATTACAGGAGCAATGAAATCAACACCTATTGTGGAGATGGAGAAAATGGGAAGGATACAAGCACTAAGAGAGCGCAGAGACACAAAGGTATTAACACAGGTAGAAAAGTTCCACTGCATGACGAGCCATCCAATGAAAGACAGATTTCAAAATTTAGCAATGAGAAGACTGAAAAGAAGTAGTTTTATGCATCACGCGAAACGACTTCGCAGGCAAATTATGGATCTACCTGAAGTTGACATCCCCCTAAAGTCTGTGCCAGAACAAACCCCTTGGAGAGAGGAGCACGGACTATCAGTATGCATTCAAACAAAAGTGAAAGGAATATTAGACAAGGATGAACAGAACAGTGTGCAACGTAGGATAGTGATCCTCAATTTCCTGGATGAAGAATACCCACAAGACCTCTGGATCAGAGAATACACAGATGGGTCAGCACAGAATGCAGTAAAGAATGGTGGAGCGGGAGTGTACATAGAATTCCCAAACAACATTAGGTCAGAGAACCAGCTGGGAAATTCTGTCATATATATGATGCAGAAATACAGGCAATCAAGGTGGCAACTGAAAAACTGTTGAACACCAATGTCGGTCCACAACCTGTAGTATTTCTTACAGATGCACAATCAGCACTCCAAGCACTTAAATTTGAGAAACTGTCAGATCTACAGGCTCTACTGTCTGAACTGAGCAACCAGCACAAGATTGTCATGCAGTGGATACCTTCTCATTGTGGAATATCAGGAAACGAGAGAGCAGATCGACTGGCAAAGGAGGGTGCTGCAGACGAGCAACCAGATGTGCCAGTTACATACCAACAGAAGATAAGGATGATCAAATCAATCAGAAAGCCACCAATAGAAGATAAGGATGATCAAATCAATCAGAAAGCCACAAACAGTAACACCAGACGATTACCATAACATGAACAGACAAGAGCAAACTGTTGTGTTGCACCTTAGAACAGGACACAACCGACTCTGCAGCCACATGTACACAAAAATGAAGATTGGCAACTCAGTCATGTGTACATGCGGACAGGCGCCCCAGACAGCAGAGCACATACTGCAAAACTGCCCTGAATATGATATACAGAGAAAATCTCACTGGCCCATAGAAACAACATTGGAAGAGAAACTTTATGGACCTGTATGTGAACTACAAAAGACAGTGAAGTTTATACAAGAGACAACATTGCAGATATAGACAATATTTTAAAGCGAACGAAAGAAGAAGAAGATAGTCAATTATTAGTCAAATGATAACAAGTTTGTGAAGCTGACAATGGTGCTGCATGCCATTTTAATGTTGATGATTCAGTCTGTTTACAACAATTGTTGCACAGCGACATGGTAAAATTGTATTCTGTCACCATCTTTGCTTGCGATGGGCAACGTTCATTATTATTATTATTATTATTATTATTATTCATGTCTTACTACATGCAATTTCAGCATTGCATTACAATAAATAAACTTAAATTTTTATATTTTAATTAATAAATATACTGCATATTTCATATTTTCATAAATAAATAATTTTTTTGGGGGGGAAAATTCTTTATTGCACATAATAAATTATTACAATTTTCAAATTTGAACAACAAATTTCAAATAAAATTTGTACATGATGTGAAGTGAAATGAAATGATAATTTCTCATATGCTTACACATGTGTATCCATACATATATATTCACTTATACCCGCATACCTATTTGTTTATACACACACATGCATACCTATTTCTTTATACACACACGTGCATATTCATTTATACACACTTACATCTGTTTCTTTATACACACATATTTATTTATACACACACAAGCATATATTCATTTATTCATATACATAGAAAAAAAAAAATACAAATACAAAAATGTATACGCATGTACATATAACTACTTCCACACACATGTATATAAGTACACACCCAGTACATATACACATACCTGCATACAGTCATGATAATACAGGTCCTAAATGCAAAGGTCTAAAGTCCGGAGAAATATGGGAGATGGTGGTTAATGT
Organism: Ariolimax columbianus; assembly: GCA_036924085.1. NCBI lineage: Eukaryota > Metazoa > Mollusca > Gastropoda > Stylommatophora > Arionidae > Ariolimax > Ariolimax columbianus. The sequence goes on from JAVGWX010000021.1 coordinate 21,214,578, forward strand.
AACAAGGGAACAAGGAAATATCAATTGATATTATAACCTTGAAGAAGTGCATTTCCCTTCTATAAGAGCTTACAATTTTGTCAAATATTTGATCAAGGTCAGATGTTAAAAAATTGGCTTACAGGTGGTTCATTTTCTTCCCTAGGGACCTCTCACCTTGACTTCTGGTATTTATTTGCCAGACCACTGCCATAAAAATCCACCCTGTTTTATGTTCTATTTGTGGCAGAGTAGTTTCAAATGGACTGGCCATAAAAACTGAAGATAATAGAAGGGAGATAATAAATTGACCACTGGGGACTGGAAGAGTGGTGGTTCTTGCTCTATGGGCAAGTTTGTCCAGCTGGGAACAAAAGACCTCAGTTAATGGGGCAAGTAATTGATACTTTTTCACTTGCTCTGTGGACCATTTAACAGGTTTTAAGTTCAGGGACAAACTTTTATGGCCCAGGTGTTCCTATTATACTATTGTATTATTTTATTATACTGTATAAATTCTGTTAATATAACGATCAAAGATTATTTATCATGTGGTAACAAAAATGAAAATGTATGGGGAGAAATAGAAAGTGGGGGTGAAAAAACAGTGATTGGAGTGTGCTATAGATGTCCATCAAGTCAAAAAGAGGAAGATGAGGAGCTGATTAGTAGCATAGCAAAGGCAAGTGAAGGGAAATTATTATTAATGGGAGATTTCAACTATCCAGAAATAAAATGGGATATGGCAGAAGCACTTGTAGAGTCAAAACCTTTTGTTAAGTGCATAACTGACAATTTTTTAATTCAACATGTAGAAGCAGCCACCAGAGGCAAAAACATACTCGACCTAGTTTTTACCACAGAGGAAAATATGATTGAAAACGTTACCGTTGGGGAACTGTTTGGCTCAAGTGACCATCAAATCATCCGTTGGGATCTTATTGCAGGGAAAGAAGTAAACATAAACATGCGAACATACGACTACTCTAAGGCAGATGTTAAGAGGATGAAAGAGGCAGCGAACCACATAATCTGAAAAGATATTGTTGTAGGAATAGATGTTGAACAGGAGTGGGAAAGTTTTAAAACAGTTCTAGAAACGCTAAAAGAGGAATGTGTTCCATGTAGGGAGGTAAACCCCAAGCGTAAAAAGTGGATAACTAGATTTGTAGTGAAATGTAGAAGAGCAAAAAATAAAGCATGGAAAAAATATATAGAGGCAGGTAAATCAAAAGAAACATATGTAAAATATTTGGACAAGCAGAACATATCTCAGAAAGCGAATAAAACAGCAAAAATAGACTTTGAAAAACAACTTGCTCAGAGGATCAAGACAGACAGTAAAAGCTTCTTTTCTTATGTTAGAAATAAACAAAGAACGAAAGACAAAGTAGGCCCTCTCATTGACAGTACAGGGAAAATAATAAGTGAGAATAGGGAGGCTGCTAATCTGCTCAATCAGTACTTTGGCATAGTCTTCACAAAGGAGGACTGCTCCGAGATCCCAGAGCCTATAGATATTTTTCAAAGAGACATGGATACAGCGGGATTAAGATCAATCTGTATTACAGAGGAAATGGTTTTTAAAAAATTGGAGGGATTGAAAGTGAATAAATGTCCAAGTCAAGATGGTATTCACCCAAAATTGCTGTATGAAATTAGAGACCAACTAGCAAAACCATTGGCTATATTATGTTCTCAATCACTTACAAAAGGGATTGTTCCACGGGATTGGAAAGATGCAGGAGTGATCCCCTTATTCAAAAAAGGCAAAAAATCAGATCCGGCAAATTATTGAACCGGTGAGTTTAACGAGCATAGTCTGTAAATTGTTAGAGTCAATAATCAAAGAAAACATTGTAATGCATTTAGAAAAATTGTATCTAATTAGAAATAGTCAGCATGGGTTTACTAGAGGGAGATCATGCTTAACAAATCTATTAGAATTCATGGAGGAGGTTACTAAAATCATAGATAAAGGGGAGCCAGTGGATGTTATTTATCTAGACTTTGCAAAGGCCTTTGATAGAGTACCTCATCAAAGATTATTTCGAAAGTTAAAATCACATGGAATAGGTGGGGAAGTTGCCAAATGGATTGAAAATTGGTTATAGGGAAGAAGGCAGAGGGTGGGCATAAATAAGGAGTACTCTGAGTGGAGTGAAGTGAAAAGTGGTGTGCCACAGGGCTCGGTTTTGGGACCAATTTTGTTCTTGATATATATAAATGATTTGGACATTGATATGAGATCCATGATTGCAAAATTTGCTGATGACACAAAACTATGCAGTAGTGTCTCATCTAAAGCGGAAGTGGATATATTGATGTCGGATTTAGATAAAATTCGAGAATGGTCTGTAAGCTGGCAAATGGAGTTTAATGTAGATAAATGTACAGTCATCCACATGGGTAGATCCAATATGGAACATAATTACAGAATGAGAGAAAACAATATTAGAAAGATAGATAAGGAAAGGGACTTAGGGGTTATAATAGATCATACAGGAAAGGTGAGTGAGCAAGTTAAGGTAGCAGTGAAAAAGGCAAATGATAAAAAGAAATATTAAACATAGGAGCAAGGAAGTGATCGTCAAACTGTATAAAGCTTTAGTTAGACCTAGATTGGAGTACTGTGTACAGGTGTGGAGTCCTTATCATAGAGGGGACATAAACATGCTAGAAAGAATACAGAAAAGAGCGACAAAGATGATAGTGGGATTCCAGAATTACAGTTATGAGGAACGACTCAGAAAAACCGGCTTACAGTGTCTCGAAGAGAGAAGAATTCGTGGTGACTTAATACAGGTTTATAAGATGATCAGAGGAATCGATAAATTAGACTATAACAAGTTTTTTAAAATACAGCCACCTACAATAACACGAGGGCATAGCTACAAGCTGACTAAAGAGAGGTCCAGGTTAGATATTAGGAAATATGTTTTTAGTCAGAGAGTGGTGTCTGCTTGGAATGCATTGCCATGGGAGGTAGTGGAGGCAGGGACAGTTAATGCATTTAAGAATAAACGCATAAGCTTTTAGAGCAAGGTGATGTAAATGTAACTGGTTGTATACAGACTCTGCAGGGTCTTCTAAGCCAGTATAAAGACGTTAAGTTAAGTATCATCAAGTGCCGCCTCTACAGCAGAGGTTGAAGGTAATGGATCATGCTTCACACTTCAAATGATATAGTGTAATCAATGAAGCAAGCATATTTGTCCCTTTGCACCTCCATATATTTTTCCACAATCATTCTCAAACAGAAAATGTCTGCTCTTGTTTCACTATTCTGCCTGAAACCAAACTGCTCCTTACTGACTTCTTGACTAATCTTTCCTTTAATTTTTTCTTGTATGATTTTAAGTAGTATTTTGGTGATATGACTCACAAAACATAGTTATAAAATCTGTGCAATCTACTGCTAGGAGTGAGTGAGTGAGTGAGTGAGTCAATCAGTCAGTCAATAAGCTTACATGTTTGTTTATGTGGGAATTTGATTGCATTTACATGCATTCTTCATGTTTATGTATATATTATCGTAGTATTTTTATGAGAGTGAAAGAGAGAAAGAGAGAGACAGCTAAACAGACAGCTAGAAAGACAGACATATATTTTGATAAAGAGAGCAGAAAAGAGAGATATAGATAGAGAGAAAAATGAACATGAAACAAAGTAATTATGCCATACAAACTATATTGAGTACAACTAACATACAGACTGAACAATTTACTACTTCAACTGAGGCCTTCAGCAAAGTAAAATTTGAAAACACACCTTCGCTCCATATTACATAAACAATAACTGAAATGTATAAGCCAAATAAAAGAATATATTTTATAGATTAGGGGTTTTTTAACTTAACTTAACTTAGCTTAGCATCTTTATACTGGTTTAGAAGACCTAATAGTCTGTATACAACCAGTCTCTTGGAGAATTTTTTTACCGATGTGCAAGTCCATCTTAATAGACTCAAACGCTAGAGCTAAGTAGACCCGTAGCCAGTTCGGCGTCATCTATAGCTGCTCTTAACAAACTATCTGGGGAATGGTACAAATAACTTGGGTAGATTTTTAATTTGAATTGTGTCTGGTCAGCGGCCGTTAAGTCAACTCTCTTCGATTTCGGACTGCCAAGTAATTTCAACGTGCTCGACACTGAACACAGGAGTCCGATCTCACTACTCAGAGATAAGAGGAATTTTTACCAGAAGATCCACATGAAAAAATCCTGGGCTCCACCGTGATTCAAACACGAGACCTACGGCACCCAAGGCGGACACCTTACCTCGGGAGCACTTATCAGGTTCCAAAAAAAGGTGGGGGTCCCTTGGTATTGCATTAATTGCAGTAGTCTTAATCTGATCCTGAATATAAATAACATGTGCCCAAATAAATGTTTAAATATTAGGTACTTATTTCAAATCATGCCCACTTACTCTTCAGTGCAATGGGACCAGTGTAATCGATAGCAAACTTTCCATCCAGAAGTATCTGATAGACAAGGAATCCTGTAGCTCCAAAAGCACAGCAATATGAGATCCTTGATGACCTGGTCAAGGTGTCCATGGGACTTTGATGTTGGAAAGATGGAAAGAAGAGTAGTAAGAAAAGAGATGTTGTTGTTGAATGCCCACTATGAGTAGGTTAACTATTTTGTGCATCCTGAAAAGGATGTTAAGTGGCAGGTTGCAGTAGCTTTCCTCACATCCTGAGGAGGCTGGTTAAGGTGGACCAGAGTTCTCCAGGCGGTTGTGCTATGCTTGGCTTCATCTGCATGTTGCTCACTCCTATGGGGATCAGATCGATCCCTTACCCCATTAGACTGGCTCCCATGAAAACAGTCCGTTTTCAGGGAGTGTTATGAGGAAGCCAAGGTGAGGGTCTTGGCCAGTATATTTTGCCTGACCCTAACTAACATGTCTGATCAGTATGTTCTGCCTGACCAGATGTCCCCCCCCCCCCCCCCCCCAACAGAGTAGAAGAACAACTTCAACACGTTATTGTGTGTCCATACAATAAAATATGAATGTTCTATTTTTACTCATCCTCATTGTTTCGACTTCCCATTCAAGACACAACTTAATGGTGACTTGAACAGAATAAAACCAGAACATACTCTGGAGTGTCGACTGTGCACACATCCTTATGAAACTGTCAAACATCGTCGTGTTGAATGTCCGACACTTGCCAGTGTTAGGTTAGGAAAGAGCTTCTTCCTCCAAGGAACACTTTGTACGGAACTAAACAACAGCTCTCAAACACTTGCAGATACCACTATGAAGATTGGGCCAAAGGGCATCAGCCCATAGGTTGCTGGATCAATAACCAACCAACTCATCCTCATTGCTAAACCCAGACAATGAGAAAATTATGCAGCATTATATAAGCTTGTTATTTTCTTCTTTGTTTGCTTTCAGACGCCAACTTGAACATCTCTAAAGAAAGTAGGGTTTCACATGAAGTCATCAAGTATCTCCATAGAGCTTATTTTTTATTGGGACAGTAGACAATCAAATGTGCCCTCTCTGTAACTTGTGGTTGGTCACTTCCCCAGCAGATGTTTAGCAGCCATTTGATCATGCCGCAGACATTAATTTGTATGTCCTAATTTGAAGTTGTTGAATAGATGGCATCACAACCTGCTGTGACCTGTGCAGAATCCGCAAATTCCCACCAGTCCGAATGTGTTGAGTTTGAAGTACCATTTTGTTGTTGTCCTAGATGCCTCGCTAACCACTCGTTTGTGTATCTGCACTTGATAAACCTCCTGGCCTCTTCTTAATTTATACATTTATTAGATTGAGACAGAGTTCTGCCTTCTCTTACCAGTTTGTCTGTTGCCTCCTGATTGCCAAGTATGTTGCAATGAGAAAGAATCCACTGACTCAAGAATCAATAACATAGTTTAGAGAGTACTTCACAGAGTTCATGTAAACTTGTTATAACAATGTCTTCTTCTTAGTTTCTTCGTCAGTGATTGGCAAAGCTATCAGCAACCATCACACCTAATGGCATCCATTAAGGGAGCCCCAAACCCCTTTCATTTCACCCGGGCTGCAGCCATTCTTCATAGTGTCCCAGCTCTAGTTCATGATTTTTATTTTGACCACCTTCTTTGCCAACTTGTCTAAGATTAGCCTCTTTTACCTTCCATCTGGGATCCATACCAAGGCAATTCTGGTTATGGTGTTTGGTTCTTTTCTTAAAGCATCCTCATCAGTCACACAAACAAACACATTTAGATAGCCATACATATATTTAGACAAAAACACAAACATTTAGATAGTCATACATACATTTAGACAGCCATACATACATTTAGACAGTCACACGTACATTTAGACACTAACAGACACATTTATACAGTAATACATACATTTAGACAGTCATATCTACATTTAGACAGTTATTCGTACATTAAAACTGACAGTTTTTTTTAACGTGAAAGGTGCATATCTACTTAGATAATGATACATATTTCCCATGCTCCTGGGGGAGGCACTTACCTCCTTCCAGGCGCGTCAGCAGGGTTGCGGATTGGTGAAAGGCCTCCTAATTTGGAGGTTAGCTGCGAATAAATAAGCAGCCGTGGACAAAAACGGGTCGGCAGGCATGGAGGCTGTAAGGAGGCAGCCCCTCCACCATGCAAAGACACAACAGGCTAATCACCTGTTTGTCTTAAAACAATGATTACAAGTCTAAACACAGAGAAAACCGGACTGACCTCAACGGCGACGAACAGGCGAGAAATAAGGACCACGATTTACGGAACATGGAATGTACGAAGTATAAACGGAAAAGAACAAGAACTAATAGAGGAGATGAAGAGAGCAAAATTGACAGTTCTGGCACTTACAAAAACAAAAGAAAAAGGGACAGGGCGTTCTGGACCATGACAGCAACATGCTATACTACAGCGGAGTTCCCATGAGTGAACGAGCCAGGGCAGGGGTTGGCTGTATAGTGGATGGTAACAGCAAAGCAAACATTAAAGGATGGAAGTTCATTTCAGAACGACTGATGGTTCTAAGTCTACATGAGGAGGATAGTCAAATGGATATCGTCACTGTGTATGCACCAAACGAAGATGAGAGCACTGACATAAAAGATGAATTTTTTATGAGCTCCTTCAAAGGACCATTGACGATTGCCATAATGAAATACTTCTCCTTGGAGACTTCAACGCAAGAGTTGGAAACGACTATTCTAGATGGGATGGAGTGATCGGTAGGTATGGAGAAAATGTCTTAAATGACAATGGAAAACGACTGCTCAGATTCTGCAGAGAACAAAACTTTGTAATTACAAATACAAGGTTTCCACACAAGCGTATCCATGCCTACACAAGATGTGAGCCGGCAAGAAATGAAAGATCCATAATTGACTATGCAATAGTGAGGAAAACTGATTTCAAGTATGTAAAGGATGCTAGAATGTTCAGAGGACCAGAGATAGGAAGCGACCACTACCTAGTTAAAATAAAGAGAGAAATTGAAAAACACTATCCAGCTAGGCAACACCCATCAGCAAGCATGAAACATAATACACAAGGAGAAAATAAAATTAAGGCTTACAAACTACGAGAACCAGATGTTAAAAGGAGATACCAAATGCTCATAACAACAGCAATAGAAAGGATAGAGGAATCTGAAGAAGATATGGAAATGTTTTGGGTAAAATTCAAAGACATCCTCAAAGAGGCAGCAGAGGCATGCGGTCAAACCAAAGAAGGGTGGAAGAGAAAAAGTACACCATGGTGGACAGAAGAAGTGAAAACAATAATACGAGAAAAGAAAAAGGCATGGAAGCAATACCTAGGGGCTAGGAATACAGAAGAACAAACAAAGAAATAAAAAGAATATGTAAATTTTAGAACAGAAGCAAAGAAGACTGTGCTCAAGGCCAAACAGAAATCCTGGGAAGAATTTGGAGAGAAACTGGAAAATAATGCTGGAGAAAACCAGAAACTGTTCTACAGGACATTAAAGAACATGAGGAAGGAAAAGGAAAGCCCCCTGAAATTTGTTAAAGATAAACAAGGTGCGCTGTTGACTGCGCCAGAAGAGGTAATGAACAGATGGAAAGAATATTTCTCAGATCTCCTTGGAGTGGAGGAAAACCAAGCTCTGGAAGTAACAGTCCCAATTCAAGAAGAGGGAGCCATGGAGGGAAACGATAATATCACAATGGAAGAACTAAAGGCAGCATTGGAGAAAATTAAGATTGGTAAAGCAGCAGGACATGATGGTATAACACCAGAAATGGTTAAATACATGGGAGCGGCAGGAGAGATGCTATTCATGAAGATTCTCAAGGCAGCTTGGCGCCACAAGAAGATACCAAGAGACTGGGAGGTTGCAATAATAATACCAATATTTAAAAAAGGCTACAATCGACAATGTGAAAATCACAGAGGTATTTCCCTTATTAGTGTCCCCGGGAAAGTCTAATCTAGGATTCTAGAACGGCGATTAAGAGGTCTAGCAGAGCCAAATATGGATGAAACTCAATGTGGGTTTAGGGCAAACAGAAGTACTCAAGACCTTATCTTTACACTCAGACAGCTAAGTGAAAAGGCTCTTGAATATAATAAAGAGATGCATCTCTGCTTTTTGGATTTGGAGAAAGCATTTGATAAAGTTCCTTGGGACAAACTCTGGGAGTGCCTGACAAGGAAGAACATCCCAGGACCCCTGATCTCTGCCATACAGAGTTTCTATAAAACATGCAGAAATTATGTGCGGACATCAAATCAAAAGTCAGGAGAGTTCAAGACCACTAGAGGAGTAAGATAGGGGGACATTCTATCACCGTACCTTTTCATACTCCTCATGGATGAAGTCATCAAAGCCTGCAAGGAACGGACAAAAAAGTATGAAGTAGGGTACTGGAAGATGAGACCAAGTTACATATCGGAATTAGCATTTGCAGATGATGTGGCCCTGATCACGAAAACCGAAGCACATCTCCAGATCAACTTGCAGGTCTGGGAAAAAGAGTTGAAGAAGAGAGGAATGCACATCAGCAACTCCAAAACAAAAACCATGGTGATCGCCAGAGAGGAAAAGAGACATCAGATAACACTGGGAACACGAGCACTAGAGCAGGTCAGCAACTTTAAATATCTAGGAGTGGTAATAGACAGCAGGGGAGGAATCAAAGAAGAGTTAACTGCACGAAGGGCAGCAGCAGGTAGACTGTTCCATGCAATAAACAGAGGTTTCCTCAGTAGAAGAGAAATAAGCAGGAAAACAAAGATGGATGTATACTGCTCGACCTATGTGCCTCCTGACATATAGATGTGAGTCATGGGCAATGACTACAGCCCAAGAAAGGCAATTACAAACTTCAGAAATGAGGTACCTAAGAAAGGCGGTTCAGGTGACAAGATCCGTAACCAGACAATACGTAGCAATCTTGAAGTTCAACCCCTGCAGACACGAGTGGAGCAGTCCCAACTACAGTGGTTTGGCCATGTCTGTAGAATGGAAGAAGATCGGATACCAAAGCAATCATGGGCGATCAAAAGTCAAGGACGCAGACCCCGAGGACGTCTTAAAGTACGTTGGGAAGACAATATACGACAGTCCCTAAGTGATAGAGGGCTGGATTGGAAAGAGGCCAGGAAAAAGACGGCGGACAGAGCAGTGTGGCGTTCTCTTTGGCAAACCTCTACACCTCCCGGTATTTCCCATGCTTGACAGATTTTTAGTTGAATAATCAGAATATAAACCTTAACACTGACAAAGAAAATGGAGAAGCGTTTTGAGGCCTTTGAAATGTGACTATTCTGAAGATTTGGGCCTGTTTCTTGGAAGAATTGGAAAATCATTAGTGAGGTTCTGGAACAACTCCAGGTGCAACAGATAATTCTGAAGGAAATAAAAAGCAGAAATATAAAATATTTTGGTCCTGTCAAGCGCCTTGACAGTCTGCTAAAGATTATTTTGGAGGGCATGGTAGAGGGCAAGAGCGACAGAGATGGACAGACATCAGGATGTGGTCTGGACACAGTTTGACTGCCTGTACCACCCTGGGGCAAGTCAGATGGAGATCCATTACCACCAACCACCATTGCAGAGATGGCACATGATAATGATAATGATTCATTCAAATACACTGTGAAGGACTGTTCAATTTATATTTAGAAATCTGGACTATTCGTAAACTTACAAGATGAGGCCAGGACGACCATTTAGAAACCACAGCAACTTCTGTCTGCGAGATTTTGTGGCCGACAGTAGGAGTGTAACTGCAAACTGGAAAAACAAGAACAAATCATGAAAATAATCACATTTTGGATTGGCATACAATTTACTGTACATAATGTGACAATATAATTCAGTTTACCGTACATAATGTGACAATATAATACAGTTTACTGTACATGTGATAATATGGTACAGTTTACTGTACATAATGTGATAATATGATACAGTTTACTGTACATAATGTGATAATATTATACAGTTTACTATACATAATGTGATAATATAATACAGTTTACTGTACATAATGTGATAATATAATACAGTTTACTGTATATAATTGGTTTGTGATTCATTCTCTGAATGACCTCACAGAGTATTATCGGGAAAACCACCTAAAACCCAACCCTAGCAAAACTCAGGTATGCGCCTATCATCTCAAGAACAGAGAGTCAAACAGAGAACTACGGATCAGATGGCAAGGACAGGAACTTGAACACTGCCCGGCTCCCAAATTCCTGCGTGTAAAGTTGGATCGCACATTATCCTATATGACACACTGTCAGGAGACAAAGCGTAAGGTACATGCGAGAAACAACATTATCCGAAAATTGACTGGCACATCATGGGGTGCTCATCCATCAGTCTTACACACATCAGCTATTGCCCTGTGCCTTTCCACAGAGGAATATGCAGCCCCAGTCTGGAAAAACTCCGCCCATGCACAACAAGTTGATACAGCAGTGAACGAGATGGGCAGGATAGTGTCGGGGTGCCTTAAACCCACCCCCACAAACAAAATATATCCCTAAATTGGCATTGCACCACCTGATATAAGAAGAGGTGTAGCTGCGGAAATCGAACGAGGGAAACAGGAAAATGACCCTAGACAACCGATGTTTGGCCATCAGGAACAAGCCACAAGACTCAAATCAAGACACAGTTTCTTAAAATCGACAGAGACCATCCAGACAAGCCCGGAAGGTCGACCAATCGAGAGGTGGTGTGAAACAATGTTGGATCCATGGATAGAGCTCAAGGAAGAGGCTGCGCCTGGACACCACCTGCCCTACGCTGTGTGGAAGGCAATGAACAGACTTCCAACTGGTGTCTCAAGATGCAGAGGGAACTTGAAGAAATAGGGATACTCAGATGTCGACACATGTGAATGCGGCGCAGTTGAGGACCAAGATCATCTGCCCCAAACTCCCTGAAACCTGTGACATGAATGACATGATGGAGGCAAACAACAAGGCAGTTCAAGTTGCTGAATACTGGACGGATGCTGTGTGACATGGTGTTTGGACACGGAAAGTAACTAAGTACTGTATATAATGTGGTAATATGATACAGTGTCCTGTACATAATGTGGTAGGTAATGTGATACAGTTTACTGTACATAATGTGGTAATGTGATACAGTTTACTGCACATAATGTGATTCAGCTTACTGTACATAATGTGGTAATGTGATACAGTTTACTGTACATAATATGGTAATATGATACAGTTTACTGTACATAATGTGATGCAGCTGACTGTAATTGTCAGTTCATTTATCACACAGGAACTAGTAGGCCATAATATGTGCTCTTATGTTTCAATCCATACATTTGCTTCATCCATTGGGTCTGCTCTTTCTCTCCATACAAAGCATAAGGAGACCACTACAATTCTCCCATTTACAGCAAGCCTGTCTCAGAGTACTTACGGGCGCTGCTGTAGTTCGAGTTTCAGTAAGAAATTCTTTTGAAATCTTGAGGTAACTAGTGCCATGCACAACTCCCTTTACGCGTCTTTAAGATCATTGGACAGTTACTGGAGTTTTATTGCTTCATTCCAGTGTACAATTTAGGTGCATAATCATCATGTAATATATTCTTTCATCATCATCATCAGTTCCGTAACCTAGAAGGTCACTGAGGCACATTTAATGCAGCTTGTCGAACCAGTTCCCGCCAAACGTCTCGACTTTTCGCCAGGGTATTAGTTTCAGCTATAAACCTTTCCATCCCCTCTTTTATATTGTTATCCCATCTCGTTTTTGGTCTCCCTCTCCCACCCTTCCCAGGCACAGGGCCTTGCAGGATGGTCTTGGTCAGCCCCACCGATCATTACATATGTCCATACCATGTCAATTTTTGTGTTTTTACTATAGTTATTAAGTTTTTATATTGACCTAACTGCACCAAGCTAACATACATACAATGCACATGATGACATCGCTTCTGAAGTAAACAGCATATACCAACCGTCAAGTTTGCAAAATTTCATTAACCTCAGCAGACCATTGAAAACAAGGCAGGTGTGATACAGAATCCGTCCAGAGTTGATCAGCGAGCAGTGATTCAGTTTCTAACAGCTGAAAGATGTCGACCAGTTGACATTCATTGCAGAATGCAGGCAGTGTATGGTGACAAAAGTGTGGAGACGATAGCTCCAGTAATGGACCACCCGAATCGCTGCATCAATTTTGGCTATGGCAATTTCTGACGCAACAGTATGACCTGGTCTCGAAAGATCTTTCGTTAACTCATGTCCTTCTTTAAACACCATTGTCCAATTCTTCACTGTTGTCTTTGAAACACATTTGTCACCATACACTGTTTGCATTCTGCGATGAATGTCAACTGGTCGACATACTTCAGCTGTTAGAAACCGAATCACCATTCGCTGATCAACTTTGGACGGATTCCGTATCACACCCGTCATGATTTCAGTAGTCTGCTGAGGAAACTATGAGGCGGAGGATAATGACATTTTGCAAACTTGACGGTTGGTATGTGCTGTTCACATCAGAAGTGACATCACCATGCGCATTGTGCATATGTTCATTTAGTGCAGTTAGGACCGGTTTCATTTCAACACTCATCATAACTCTTCTCTCCTGGCATGTTGCAAGTTTTGCCATGTACATCAAATATTTATTCAGCACATGAACTGCTGTGTGCTGCTCAAAGATTTTCAACTTTAGATTTAATATAATAATATAATATAATAATTTTTTATTCAAATCATGTTACTGAGTTTCTATGCAGTATATTTAATTATAGAGGATTTGAATCATTGAATCTCGCCATCAACAGATTTGATCAATTGAAATGTGTGAATACTGGCTTCAATTCCTCAAAGAGAATATCATTTTCTTCAATCACATTGTATCCTAAGGCAGAGTACATTGTACTCTGTTTTATTCTTGCCAGTCAATTGCTTCCGACTTCAGCACGCATTTTGAAAATGGGCGTACTTCTTGTAATGTTTCATGAATCCAAAAAGAAGCTGGTTAAAATTGTGAGATGTGCTACTTACTCCCTTCAATACATTCCTCCCAACCATTTACACACCCCCAAGGCAATGTAATCCACCATGAGCTTGGTTTGTGACCTCTGCTTTTTATCAAATATTTAATGCTTAAGGTCTACGCTGAGAAGACTAGAATGATCCACCTATGGTCATGAATGAGCCAGAAGTTTTTTGGTTTCTGTCCCGGGTGGGAAGACAAGGGATGCCACAGGCACCCAACATAATTATCTAGACTCTCAATAGCTCATTCTTCATGACAGCTCATTAATACAACAATTACAATAGTATACTTAATTTGAAATTTATAAATTGATCATAGAACAGACTTCATTACACACGGCGCCCCCATATGTGTTCAGTTTCTTTCATTGTTGAAAGTGTCACAAATTCCCAGCTCCAGCGGCAGCTCCTAAATTTTCCCCTGACTTTTTCAGGTATCTATTTACATCTTGGTGTACTGGAAGAAGCTGTCATGCTATAAGAAGAACCCGTCCAGTGCAGTCTGTTAAACTGAGCACGCCGTGTTTCGAATCTAGTACGTTGGGATTGTAAACCGAGCACACGACAACTAGGCCACCGAACAAAGATACTTACCACAATTATCAACAAAGATATTAACTGTTTGTATCAACAAAAATACTTACTGTTCGTATCAACAAAGATACTGCTGGTATCAACAAAGATACTTACTGCTTGTATCAACAAAGATACAGCCGTTATAAACAAAGATACTGCCGGTATCAACAAAGATACTTACTGCTTGTATCAACAAAGATACTTACTGCTGGTATCAACAAAGATACTTACTGCTGGTATCAACAAAGATACTTACTGCTTGTATCAACAAAGATACTTACTGCTTGTATCAACAAAGATACTTACTGCTTGTATCAACAAAGATACTGCCGGTATCAACAAAGATACTTACTGTTGTTATCAACAAAGATACTGCCGGTATCAACAAAGATACTGCCGGTATCAACAAAGATACTTACTGCTGGTATCAACAAAGATACTGTTGGTATCAACAATTATACTTACTACTGGTATCAACAAAGATACTTACTGCTGGTATCAACAAAGATACTTACTGTTGTTATCAACAAAGATACTGTTGGTATCAACAATTATACTTACTGCTGGTATCAACAAAGATACTTACTGCTGGTATCAGAGCAAACTGATAGAACTTGTAGTGATTTATGTCGGTGATACATTCCTCACTGAAAATTGCAATAAAAATATACTTTGTTATGTTTTACTGGGTAAGAAGACTAACGTCTGGTCAGGCACAACATACTGATCAGACACGTTAGTTAGTGTCAGACAAAATATACTGGCCTAAACCCTCACCTCAGCTTTCTCATAGCCCTTCCTGGAAACGGGCTGTTTTCATGGCAACCTAGATATCCAGGTGAGGGATCGACATGATCCCCATAGTAGTGAGCAACATGCAAATGAAGCCAAGCATAATACAACCCGCTTGGAGACCCCAGTTCACCTCCATCAGCACGCTTGGGATGTGAGGAAAGCTACTGCAACCCGCTACTTAACGTCCTTTTCAGGGGGCACAAAAGAGTAAACTTACTCATTTTGGGCATTCGAAACAACATGTTCAGCGAAATCTTTTTATTCGTCTCAGTGTGGCAGCTAGCAAATCTTCTATTCTTCTTTTTCCTCTTTTGTCTTGTTTTTCTTCTACTACTTCTTATTCTTCTTTTTCTGTGTTCGTCTCTAAAAAGGCGTGTCGCAGTTTACAGTCAGGCTGAAGGCGGTTCAGCTTTTCAGTCTGACACATCCAATTTAAGCAGTATTAATTTGTAGGTACTGGATTTGCCTTCCCACTATGATCCTTATTTTTTTAGTCAGACTACACTAGTGCAGCCTGTATTCAAGGCCGCTGTCATCTGGAGGTGGAATAGCATATTTGTCAGCTCTCGTTTGCTAACGTAGATGCAAGCAACCAGTTGTGAGTCACTGGCTACTGTCAGCTCATTCATGGTCTTGCATCTTCCCATATCAAATAGTCAAACAAGTGTTCTGTTTGCTTGTCCAGGGTTCACTATAAATGATAGCAAGATATTGCGGCACTCTAACAATCACTATCAATTTATACAACCCAATTTTTCAATTCAAAACATTTGCAATTTCTTCAACTTTTGCATTGGCTGTGAAAGAATGTACAGGTTTGGCAGACCCAGTTAATCAACAACATTAATAAGGATCACATCATGATGAGGGTGAGGCAACTTTCTGCGTCCTGGAAGATCCTTCTACAAATATTACCAGATTTGAGAGACAAGAATCTTTTTTTTTTGTTTTAAATAGTGAATATAGTTCCCGGAGGTGGAAAGAAGAAGAAGCAGAACAAGAAGAAGAACAAGAAATTTGCAAGTGTCTGCTCTTGCCGTGGTGTCTTTCATCTCTTGGAGTATTGGTTTAATGTAGTTAAAGGAATACCAAACTGCTTTTCGTCATCTAGAGACTTCGTGGTTGATTTTGTGGTTTGCATGTAGATATAAGATTTGATACCCTCAATAGTTTCCTTTCCCAGTCTGTATAAGATTTGATACCCTCAATAGTTTCCTTTCCCAGTCTGTATAAGATTTGATACCCTCAATAGTTTCCTTTCCCAGTCTGTATAAGATTTGATACCCTCAATAGTTTCCTTTCCCAGTCTGTATAAGATTTGATACCCTCAATAGTTTCCTTTCCCAGTCTGTATAAGATTTGATACCCTCAATAGTTTCCTTTCCCAGTCTGTATAAGATTTGATACCCTCAATAGTTTCCTTTCCCAGTCTGTATAAGATTTGATACCCTCAATAGTTTCCTTTCCCAGTCTGTATAAGATTTGATACCCTCAATAGTTTCCTTTCCCAGTCTGTATAAGATTTGATACCCTCAATAGTTTCCTTTCCCAGTCTGTATAAGATTTGATACCCTCAATAGTTTCCTTTCCCAGTCTGTATAAGATTTGATACCCTCAATAGTTTCCTTTCCCAGTCTGTATAAGATTTGATACCCTCAATAGTTTCCTTTCCCAGTCTGTATAAGATTTGATACCCTCAATAGTTTCCTTTCCCAGTCTGTATAAGATTTGATACCCTCAATAGTTTCCTTTCCCAGTCTGTATAAGATTTGATACCCTCAATAGTTTCCTTTCCCAGTCTGTATAAGATTTGATACCCTCAATAGTTTCCTTTCCCAGTCTGTATAAGATTTGATACCCTCAATAGTTTCCTTTCCCAGTCTGTATAAGATTTGATACCCTCAATAGTTTCCTTTCCCAGTCTGTATAAGATTTGATACCCTCAATAGTTTCCTTTCCCAGTCTGTATAAGATTTGATACCCTCAATAGTTTCCTTTCCCAGTCTGTATAAGATTTGATACCCTCAATAGTTTCCTTTCCCAGTCTGTATAAGATCTGATACCCTCAATAGTTTCCTTTCCCAGTCTGATGTCCTGCACTTTGGGCAGATAGGGTTTCTGAGACATTGTTCTACTTTTATTTATCTTCAGACCAGCAGCTCTGCTGATAGCCATTGAGGTCGTTCAAGGATTGTTGGGCTTCATCAATTGTTTTGACTGATGAGCACCACCACGATGTCATTTGGATTGCAAATCGTAAATGAGTGACCCACTCACCATCTATATTTACACCTGTATGATCCAATGTGGTTTATCAATTCCATTTTGGCTAGAAAATGCAAATACTTTGGTCACATCAAGAGACACAATGGTCTTGAGAGAACGGTGATGGAAGGTATGGTGCCAGGTAAAAGAGGAAGGGGTAGACCAAGAAGACGATGACACCAAGATATCAAGGAATGCATGAGTATTTCTGTGGTGGAGGCTGGTGTTTTGGCATGGGAACGAGTTTCTTTCAGACAGACTATGACGGGAGCAACGTTCTACAAAGGACATGCTACATGATGATGATGATGATGATCCAATGTAATTGTTGGAAAAATCTCTTCGAGGGCAGCTGTAAATAGCTTTAGGGAGATGGTGTCAGCCTATGATTTACAGCAGCGAAGTGTGCAGCTTGCGCAAAACAGATGCTGAGACGAAGAAGAAGAAGCAGAATAAGAACACCAACAACAGAAAAACAAAATTGTTATCCGTATTGTGTATTGTGATATGTACTTCCATATTTGATCTACTCCTTTCATATCTGCTATATAGGGGGACGGCGTGGCCTAGTGGTTAAGTGACACGGCTCACAACCGGAAGGTGCTGGTTCAATCCCCATCACAGCACCGGCCGTTACCCCGGGGAAGCAAATCCTTAGAAAATGCAGGAGGAAGCAGACCCTTACATAAAATGCATGCTGAAGTCGGATGCACTGGCCCAACAGGCGCAAAATAAAAACCACAGTGCAATGCACACAGCCTTGGGGATTAGAGCAGTAAGGCGAACGCAAAAGAACAACAACAACAACAAATATATCTGCTATATACCTTTCATATTTCATATACACTTTAATTTCTCATTTACTCCTCATATTTCGGCTCCAATAGACCAATAGAGATTGCCAAAACAAAGTCAGAAGAATAATGAACATGACAACACAGAGGTTAAACAACATTAGAACACATGACAGTCTTTAAAAAAAAAAAAAAAAATCCATAGGTCATGCGTCAGATTTGTGTAGAGGCAGAGCAACTGACTGGTTTCATGTAGTGGGTTATTTGTAAATGGGTACCTGACCTATGACACAGTTTTGCTCTCAAACAGCGCCAAGGGCCTAGAACAAATAATGACATCCGTCCAGAAACACAGTGAAGCCCAGAATCTCTACCTGAATACAAAGAAAACTAAGAATGACAACTGACAAAACAAAACCCTAAACTAAAATCAAGATCGCTGGCGAAGAGATTAAAAATGTTGTAAATTTGGAATATCTGGGATCAATACTAAACAACAATGGAGACTGTACAAAGGAAGTAAGAAGACGACTGACTATTCTAAGGGAACAAGAAAAAATCAGCCGGTGCCAGGTCGGGAGAATGTGGAAGATGCTCCAAGGTAATCACATTGTATATTGCGAAGTACTGCTTCACCAGTTGGGTACGCTGTGCTGGTGCATTGTCATGCAGCATTATCAAACTGTTTGCTCTCCATTTTCTGGTCGTTTTCTTCTGATTGCATCTCTTAGAAAACGGAGGATGTCAATGTACATTTCCTTGTTAACCGTTTGGCCTTCGGGAATGAAATCATGGTAGACAATGTCACAATACTCTAGGAATAAAAAAAACTTCCAACATAACTTTTCCTTTGCTCTTGGCCAAACACCAAATGTCTGTGTCTGCTGAGATGTGGGAGATTTTCATTCAGAGGACTGAAGTTTTGTCCGAGGATCGTACAAAAAACACCAGGTCTTATCTCCGGTGATTATGTTGTTGAGAAAATTTATATCTTGATCCACCATTGTGATTAGGTCTCGTGTCAGGGTCAATCTCGTTTTGTTCCTATTTTATATCTTGATCCACCATTGTGATTAGGTCTCGTGTCAGGGTCAATCTCGTTTTGTTTCTATTTTATATCTTGATCCACCATTGTGATTAGGTCTCGTGTCAGGGTCAATCTCGTTTTGTTCCTATTTTATATCTTGATCCACCATTGTGATTAGGTCTCGTGTCAGGGTCAATCTCGTTTTGTTCCTATTTTATATCTTGATCCACCATTGTGATTAGGTCTCGTGTCAGGGTCAATCTCGTTTTGTTCCTATTTTATATCTTGATCCACCATTGTGATTAGGTCTCGTGTCAGGGTCAATCTCGTTTTGTTCCTATTTTATATCTTGATCCACCATTGTGATTAGGTCTTGTGTCAGGGTCAATCTCGTTTTGTTCCTATTTTATATCTTGATCCACCATTGTGATTAGGTCTCGTGTCAGGGTCAATCTCGTTTTGTTCCTATTTTATATCTTGATCCACCATTGTGATTAGGTCTCGTGTCAGGGTCAATCTCGTTTTGTTCCTATTTTATATCTTGATCCACCATTGTGATTAGGTCTCGTGTCAGGGTCAATCTCGTTTTGTTCCTATTCAGGAGATAACATTTTGAGAACCATGTGTTGAAAACTCGGTGCATGTGCAGTTCATTGTGGAGAATACTGTGGTAACTTCCAACTGATATTCCAACTTTTGAGGCTATTTTCTCGACACTAAGTCTTCTGTCAGCACACACGACGTTTCGAAGTTGACGGTCGTCCACTACGTGCATCATCATCATCGACACTAACATGACCTTAACGGAAACGTTTGTGCCTCTCAAATACTTGCGATTTCTTCATTGCGGTATCACCATATGCTTTATTAAGTAATGTTTGTGTCTCCAACGATGACTTCTCAACAAAAAAAACACAAAATTTGACATATGTACATTGTTCATCCAAGGAGATTTTCAACTCTGACGATGCAAACGAGCACAACACACAAATAAAATTCTGTAACTTCTGTTCGAGTGTATTATGTGTCTGCCATGTCATTTTGTCAAGGTCACTACCAACTTTAAAAAATATATTCTTCATAACATCATCTTTCATTCAAACACTATTTGACTATTCTGGAAACTTTATGAAGCTACCACGTACGTTAATATATATATATATATATATATATATTCATACATTCACACACGCACACACACACAATCTTACGCACACACATACAAGAATAATGAATATGGTGACGTCAAAACAATATTAAGAGAAATAAACAACAAGCAGAACACAAAATATTTACAAATTAATAGCATACATACTGGTTTTCCCATTTCTTCAGGGCTAAGACTACCTGAAGTAATGTGAAATTTAATGTGAAATTAAACCACACATATTGAAGACAACATAAAGGGGACATAATCAATACACGAATACTTACTCTGTGGAATTGGCTCCCGCGGCGCCATCTAAGAATTTGCCGAGGCCCTTGAGAAATTTAAACTCTCCCATTTTGATGTACCAGAACGATAACTGACAATGTCTTCACCGACAAACGGGTACCTTTTGAGGTAGTGAATATCGTTCTAATGTGTATGTCAACTGTTAAGGATAGAACATATTTGATGTTTCATTAAATTGTAATTCTCAATTACAGTCAAATGATAATAGAAATAAAAGTGTTCTGTGAAACAGATGAAAAAAATTTGAGGATGATGATGGTGACGATGTTAACTATCGTTTCAGCATCGACGGTTGGCTGCAATAGACCTTCAACATTCTGTCTTTCTTTTTTGATGATACACTCCAACACAGTTTTTAGCCCATCTCTTGGTCATACTCTACCACTTTGTTCGACGCAGTCTTTCTCCTGTCCGACGCAGTCTTTCTCTTGTCCGACGCAGTCTTTCCCCTGTCCGACGCAGTCTTTCTCCTGTTCGATGCAGCCTTTCTCCTGTTCGACGCAATCTTTCGCCTGTACAGCGCAGTCTTTCTCATGTCCGATGAAGTCTTTCTCTTGGTCGAGGCAGTCTCTCTTGTCCGACGCAGTCTCTCTCTTGTCCAACGCAGTCTTTCTCTTGTCTGACACAATCTCTCTCTTGTCCGACGCAGTCTCTCTCTTGTCCGATGCAGTCTTTCTCCTGTCTTACGCAGTCTCTCTCTTGTCTGACGCAGTCTCTCTCTTGTTCGATGCAGTCTTTCTCTTGTCCGATGCAGTCTTTCTCCTGTCTGACGCAGTCTCTCTCTTGTCTGACGCAGTCTTTCGCTTGGCCGACTGCCCTAAACCTTTGCCTCGAGGGTTGTTTCTAGCAGAGTATCGTCTCTTTACATGTATAACATATTTGATTTGCTTCATTTCCTTTACAAAAAATAATTACCGTCATTTATGTCTGTTGTGAGTGCATATATATATATTACTGGACGACTCGTTTTTCAACAGCGGTTACATCGCTCTGGGTCCAAACTTCTCTCCCAACAGTCTCTGTCTTGTGCCACGGTGGACCAGTGGATAATGAATCATCCATCTGTGACATCGTACTAAGGGATGCCAGGGAGTCGGACAAACGTGTTGGTGGTCGTCCCCGTGGTCGTTTCTTGTCTCTGGGGTACCATATTACTGTCGCTGTGCTCCATGGATCGTCCGTTCTTCGCAGTTAGTGCCTCTCCCCCCACAAGCGATATTTCATCTTTTCTGCATCTAAATAACTGCATCTAAATAACTGCATCTAAATAACTGCATCTAAATAACTGCATCTTCCTCCAGGGACAATTGACGTATGTCAGAGTTATAAAGCCTTTTTGTGTGCTGGCTATGAAGCGTGAGGCCGGATATGCGTCTCTCGAGGGAGGCTTGGGTCACTCTGAGTTTGGACTCCATCTCTCTCGTGAATGTCCATCTACCCGATACATAGCAAATTGCAGGTAGTACTGTGGAGTTAAATAAAGAGGTGTGCAGGTTCTGGTCGTGGATGTTGTCCAGTACCGGCTTTATCGAAGGGAAAGCCGCCCAACCCGCGCGACGCCATCTTGTCAACTCTGGACTTAAATCCCTCTGCATGTTGAGCAGGCGTCCAAGGTAGATATTCTCTACGTCGTTGAATCTTTCCAGCTAGGAAGGCTGGGTCGCGAGAAGCGAACAGATTGCGCGTGACTTCCGTCGTACACACACATTCGTTGATAACTGTTGCACATACTCTTTTCCCCGGGTTAATGTCATCAGATCTTGGCTTGAGAGGTGACAGGCTCCCCAATTCTCCCATCTCAATACAATTGAATTAATAACTAATGAACCAAGAGACCAACCAACCGACCAGTAAATACACTAACTAACCAACCAATTACAACCAACCAACACACTAACTAACCAAACAACCATAGCTCTAACTAACTAGCCTGCTAAAATTAACTAACTAAAACAGCTACATGAGTGTGTGTGTATACATATATAATAGTATATAATAGTATATATATATATACATACATATAAATATAAACGCTCACATATTATTCTCTTAATGACCGCAGAAGGACTAGACAAACCTATGACCCTGTATGTTAAGCAGCATATCAATGAACAAAACCAGTACCTTTACATTAGTAAAAACCAAGCTTATGACCACCGACAAAACAATCAGTAAAACGAAGATAATGACCACCGACAATCAGTAAAACCAAGATAATGACCACCGACAAGACAATCAGTAAAACCAAGATAATCACCACGGACAAGACAATCAGTAAAACCAAGATGATTACCACCGACAAAACAATCAGTAAAACCAAGATAATCACCACGGACAAGACAATCAGTAAAACCAAGATAATCACCACGGACAAGACAATCAGTAAAACCAAGATAATCACCACGGACAAGACAATCAGTAAAACCAAGATGATTACCACCGACAAAACAATCAGTAAAACCAAGATAATCACCACGGACAAGACAATCAGTAAAACCAAGATGATTACAACCGACAAAACAATCAGTAAAACCAAGATGATTACCACCGACAAAACAATCAGTAAAACCAAGATAATTACAAACGACAGAACAATCAAAAAGACCTAAAGTTAACGCTGAAATCAAAACGTCACAAATTTACGAATACAAGCAACAAAGGGAGACTAACAAAGAGAAATCGTGACAAAAATCATCATGGCATTGCACCTGTTAAATAAAATGAGAAACGTGTGGCAGAACACCAACACAATAATTAAAATAACGATTTTAAGGCCATGCATCTTCCCTTGGGTGAGAATTAGATCATCACAATACAATACAATACAATATAATCGACTTCAGTCTTACAGGTGTGCCATATGCGAGGCAGTCAGCAATGTCCTGTATGCAGTCCGATCTGTCGCCGTGTCGCACCATTTCGGACCTAGGTCTCTCAACAGACCATCTCGCCATCGTATGTGTGGGCGGCCGCGTGGTGGTGTATGATCATATGGTCACCAAAACGTCGTTCTGGACATTTTATCTGGCTTGCACACAACGTGGCCAGCCCAGTGGTATTGTAAGACAACGCAGCCTCCACGACGTATCGAAATAGAGTGCGTTCTCTTATTTCAGTATTGTAGATTCAATCTCTGATCGAGATCCCGAGGACGCGTATTTCCATAGCTCGCTGGGTAATGTGTAGATTGTCTGCATCCGCCTGGCGTAGATTCCATACTTCACATCCGTAGATCATGGCTGGTATGACCGTAGATTCCATACTTCACATCCGTAGATCATGTCTGGTATGACCGTAGATTCCATACTTCACATCTGTAGATCATGTCTGGTATGACCGTATATTCCATACTTCACATCCGTAGATCATGTCTGGTATGACCGTAGATTCCATACTTCACATCCGTAGATCATGTCTGGTATGACAGTAGATTCCATACTTCACATCCGTAGATCATGTCTGGTATGACCGTAGATTCCATACTTCACATCCGTAGATCATGTCTGGTATGACCGTAGATTCCATACTTCACATCCGTAGATCATGGCTGGTATGACCGTAGATTCCATACTTCACATCTGTAGATCATGTCTGGTATGACCGTAGATTCCATACTTCAAATCCGTAGATCATGGCTGGTATGACCGTAGATTCCATACTTCACATCCGTAGATTTATGTCTGGTATGACCGTAGATTCCATACTTCACACCCGTAGATCATGTCTGGTATGACCGTAGATTCCATACTTCACATCCGTAGATTTATGTCTGGTATGACCGTAGATTCCATACTTCACACCCGTAGATCATGTCTGGTATGACCGTAGATTCCATAATTCACACCCGTAGATCATGTCTGGTATGACCGTAGATTCCATACTTCACATCCGTAGATCATGTCTGGTATGACCGTATATTCCATACTTCACATCCGTAGATCATGTCTGGTATGACCGTAGATTCCCTACTTCACATCCGTAGGTCATGTCTGGTATGACAGTAGATTCCATACTTCACATCCGTAGATCATGTCTGGTATGACCGTAGATTCCATACTTCACATCCGTAGATCATGTCTGGTATGACCGTAGATTCCATACTTCACATCCGTAGATCATGTCTTGTGTGACCGTAGATTCCATACTTCACATCCGTAGATCATGTCTGGTATGACCGTAGATTCCATACTTCACATCCGTAGATCATGTCTGGTATGACCGTAGATTCCATACTTCACACCCGTAGATCATGGCTGGTATGACCGTAGATTCCATACTTCACATCCGTAGATCATGGCTGGTATTACCGTAGATTCCATACTTCACATCCGTAGATCATGTTTGGTATGACCGTAGATTCCATACTTCACACCCGTAGATCATGTCTGGTATGACCGTAGATTCCATACTTCACATCCGTAGATCATGGCTGGTATGACCGTAGATTCCATACTTCACATCCGTAGATCATGTCTGGTATGACCGTAGATTCCATACTTCACACCCGTAGATCATGTCTGGTATGACCGTAGATTCCATACTTCACATCCGTAGATCATGTCTGGTATGACCGTAGATTCCATACTTCCCATCCGTAGATCATGTCTGGTATGACCGTAGATTCCATACTTCACATCCGTAGATCATGTCTTGTGTGACCGTAGATTCCATACTTCACATCCGTAGATCATGTCTGGTATGACCGTAGATTCCATACTTCACATCCGTAGATCATGTCTGGTATGACCGTAGATTCCATACTTCACACCCGTAGATCATGGCTGGTATGACCGTAGATTCCATACTTCACATCCGTAGATCATGGCTGGTATGACCGTAGATTCCATACTTCACATCCGTAGATCATGTTTGGTATGACCGTAGATTCCATACTTCACACCCGTAGATCATGTCTGGTATGACCGTAGATTCCATACTTCACATCCGTAGATCATGGCTGGTATGACCGTAGATTCCATACTTCACACCCGTAGATCATGTCTGGTATGACCGTAGATTCCATACTTCACACCCGTAGATCATGTCTGGTATGACCGTAGATTCCATACTTCACACCCGTAGATCATGTCTGGTATGACCGTAGATTCCATACTTCACACCCGTAGATCATGTCTGGTATGACCGTAGATTCCATACTTCACATCCGTAGATTTATGTCTGGTATAACCGTAGATTCTATACTTCACATCCGTAGATTTATGTCTGGTATGACCGTAGATTCCATACTTCACATCCGTAGATTTATATCTGGTATGACCGTAGATTCCATACTTCACACCCGTAGATCATGTCTGGTATGACCGTAGATTCCATACTTCACACCCGTAGATCATGTCTGGTATGACCGTAGATTCCATACTTCACATCCGTAGATTTATGTCTGGTATAACCGTAGATTCTATACTTCACATCCGTAGATTTATGTCTGGTATGACCGTAGATTCCATACTTCACATCCGTAGATTTATATCTGGTATGACCGTAGATTCCATACTTCACACCCGTAGATCATGTCTGGTATGACCGTAGATTCCATACTTCACACCCGTAGATCATGTCTGGTATGACCGTAGATTCCATACTTCACATCCGTAGATCATGTCTGGTATGACCGTAGATTCCAAACTTCACATCCGTAGATCATGTCTGGTATGACCGTAGATTCCATACTTCACATCCGTAGATCATGTCTGGTATGACCGTAGATTCCATACTTCACATCCGTAGATCATGTCTGGTATGAGCGTAGATTCCATACTTCACATCCGTAGATCATGTCTGGTATGGCCGTAGATCATGTCTGGTATGACCGTAGATTCCATACTTCACATCCGTAGATCATGTCTGGTATGACCGTAGATTCCATACTTCACATCCGTAGATCATGGCTGGTATGACCGTAGATTCCATACTTCACATCCGTAGGTCATGGCTGGTATGACCGTAGATTCCATACTTCACATCCGTAGATCATGTCTGGTATGACCGTAGATTCCATACTTCACACCCGTAGATCATGTCTGGTATGACCGTAGATTCCATACTTCACACCCGTAGATCATGTCTGGT
Organism: Ariolimax columbianus; assembly: GCA_036924085.1. Taxonomy (NCBI): domain Eukaryota; kingdom Metazoa; phylum Mollusca; class Gastropoda; order Stylommatophora; family Arionidae; genus Ariolimax; species Ariolimax columbianus. The sequence continues at coordinate 21,241,066 of JAVGWX010000021.1, forward strand.
ATGACCGTAGATTCCATAATTCACACCCGTAGATCATGTCTTGTGTGACCGTAGATTCCATACTTCACATCCGTAGATCTTGTCTGGTATGACCGTAGATTCCATACTTCACATCCGTAGATCATGTCTGGTATGACCGTTGAAATGAAAGGTGTGTCCTTGTCATGGTGTCTTTCAGCTGCAGAAGTATAGGCTTGATGGTATTGAAGCTAGACCAGGCTGCAGTTCTTCGTCTGGAGATTTCCTGGTCTAGGGTGTGGGTGTCATTTATTTCCTGCCCCAAGTATATGTAGGAGCTGACATCTTCGACTGGCTCATTTCCAAGTATTATCTTGCATTTGAGGCAGTATGGGTTTTGGAGACACTGCGTTTTCATTTTGTTCATCCGTAGTCCGACACCACTACCGCCCTCACCCAGTTCGTTCAGGGAGTGTTGGGCCTCCTCGGTGGTGTGGCTGATGAGCACAATGTCATTCCGCAAAGTGTAGGTGGGTGAGCCTTTCTCCATCTATATTTATTTCTCTATCGGCCCAACTCATCTGTTGGAAGATGTCCTCAAACCGCACTCCTCTTGCTAGTGAAATAGTTATTGGACGGTGGTACAGAGTAATGTCCGTACTCCAACCTACGTTTACTTCTTCGATCATCCTCGTGTAATTTTCCGCCACACCATGGTTTCTTAGGGCAGTTATAACGCCATTAGATCATCACACAAACACTAAAATAGAAATGTGAATCTTACGAGCTAAAATGCTGCAGTAAAGTTCCCAGAATACCACGTACACCAGAAGAGGAAAGTTTATCATGCTACAGTGGCCTAATTCTTCTCAAACCAGGGACTTACGGCTATTAGTCACAGTCTCTTGTCTGTTCGCATCATGGTTGGAACATACGCCACTGGGTAGATGCTTATTAATAGGTCAGTGGTGATAGGTCACTGCAGATAGGTCAGTGCCGATAGATCATTACATAATTCCCATAACACTGCTTATCACATTGAATGTATCTCGCACTTGCAACCTGCGAATATAAAACAAGGAATTAGATGATATTAATCTATCTTATGTTTGTTTAAAACCCAAAACGGCGCATAATGCAGTAACAAAGTGCTCTCCAGTTTGAACGGCGTAACGCCACTTATCAAAGTTCTTGTTGTCTAAGTTCTTGTTGTCTAAGCTCTTGTTGTCTAAGCTCTTGTTGTCTAAGCTCTTGTTGTCTAAGTTCTTGTTGTCTAAGCTCTTGTTGTCTAAGCTCTTGTTGTCTAAGTTCTTGTTGTCTAAGTTCTTGTTGTCTAAGTTCTTGTTCTCTAAGCTCTTGTTGTCTAAGCTCTTGTTGTCTAAGCTCTTGTTGTCTAAGTTCTTGTTGTCTAAGTTTTTGTTGTCTAAGCTCTTGTTGTCTAAGCTCTTGTTGTCTAAGTTCTTGTTGTCTAAGCTCTTGTTGTCTAAGCTCTTGTTGTCTAAGTTCTTGTTGTCTAAGTTCTTGTTGTCTAAGTTCTTGTTGTCTAAGCTCTTGTTGTCTAAGCTCTTGTTGTCTAAGCTCTTGTTGTCTAAGTTCTTGTTGTCTAAGCTCTTGTTGTCTAAGCTCTTGTTGTCTAAGCTCTTGTTGTCTAAGTTCTTGTTGTCTAAGTTCTTGTTGTCTAAGTTCTTGTTGTCTAAGTTTTTGTTGTCTAAGCTCTTGTTGTCTAAGCTCTTGTTGTCTAAGTTCTTGTTGTCTAAGTTCTTGTTGTCTAAGCTCTTGTTGTCTAAGCTCTTGTTGTCTAAGCTCTTGTTGTCTAAGTTCTTGTTGTCTAAGTTTTTGTTGTCTAAGCTCTTGTTGTCTAAGCTCTTGTTGTCTAAGTTCTTGTTGTCTAAGCTCTTGTTGTCTAAGCTCTTGTTGTCTAAGCTCTTGTTGTCTAAGTTCTTGTTGTCTAAGTTCTTGTTGTCTAAGCTCTTGTTGTCTAAGCTCTTGTTGTCTAAGCTCTTGTTGTCTAAGCTCTTGTTGTCTAAGTTCTTGTTGTCTAAGCTCTTGTTGTCTAAGCTCTTGTTGTCTAAGCTCTTGTTGTCTAAGTTCTTGTTGTCTAAGTTCTTGTTGTCTAAGTTCTTGTTGTCTAAGTTTTTGTTGTCTAAGCTCTTGTTGTCTAAGCTCTTGTTGTCTAAGCTCTTGTTGTCTAAGTTCTTGTTGTCTAAGCTCTTGTTGTCTAAGCTCTTGTTGTCTAAGCTCTTGTTGTCTAAGTTCTTGTTGTCTAAGTTCTTGTTGTCTAAGTTCTTGTATGTTGGTCAGATCCATAGTTTAGCCCTCTCTGGAGACCGATCTGCGAAGTCTCTCTTTTGGCGGGCCTTTCTTTCTGCCGCCAACTGGTGCTCGTTATTATTCAGTCTAAGCACATGGACGATGCATGTCTACTGCTTTTTTCTTATGATGGCAGAAACATATGCTGGTTGATGTTTTCTCTTATTAGCTTGTTTGTCTTGAATTCTTCCCAGACAATGTTCAATAGTTTTCTCATTTAATTTTAAAAGTATTCAACTTGTTTTCTCTCTTTGTCGTTTTCCAGCCTCCGTATCCATTTATTAGCTCTGCTATTACGTTGGAGGTGAAGAGCCTGAGTCTAGCTTGTTTCATCAATGATTTCGATCTCAAAATGTTTGTCAGCTGGTTTAAAGCACATGCGACCGAAGCAATACGAATGGAAATGTATTTTGTTGGCTTGGCTTGGCTTGGCTTCGTTCGTTCTCAATCTCCCGCTACCAAACCATGAAAGGGCTTAAGTAGCAGAATGTAGTCCAGAGAACGGAATGCGTTGTGTCGTAGTTTACAGCTTGACTGCGATATTTGCACCTTTCGGTCCAACATATCCGACTTCAGCAATCATTTTTTTAGTACCGGGTTAGCATTTCCTCTTCGATCCCGTCTCCTTAGCCAGTCTGCCCTGCTGCAGCCTGTTATCCAGGATCACCGAGTGGAGGTGTAGAAGGGTCTTGGCAGCTCTGGTTCGCTGGCCCTGATGCTAGCAGTCAGCTACGGGTCTCTCATGCGCTGCTCAGCATCTTGATCCCGTATTTTGTTGTATCTCCATCTTGTGTAATTTTACTTCCCAAATAGATGAAACTTTCAACCTTCTGCAATAGCTCTCCATCCAGCTTGATATCAGCAGATAAGAAAATGTATGACTTTTGTCTTAGAAGAATTTTATTTTAGTTCTATCTGTTCTGATATGGGGCGCAATAGATCTATCTTTTCCTGCACTTCCTCAAAAGTTGGACAGTAGAGCAAAGTCATCTGCGAAATAAAGATCTTCTATATTTTCATCAAGTGTCCATTTTGTACCCAAATGTTTGTCGGGGCGTAGTATTTCATAACCCAATAAATGGATATGCCAAATAACAAAAGGGACATAATGTCGTTGTTTCACTCCTGTTTCAATGTGAAAATAATGTAATTTTTTTGTACAAGTTACTATTCTAAATTATTCACGCAGCCCTTTTCAACCATTAAACCGGCGTATTCCTACGTGTAGCCTAGTTGACCGTATTCCTACGTGTGGCCTAGTCGACCGTATTCCTACGTGTAGCCTAGTCGACAGTATTCCTACGTGTGGCCTAGTTGACCGTATTACTACGTGTAGCATAGTCGACAGTGAGTTGACTTGCTAAGACTGGAATTACAGGGCGCAAGAGATTCGAAATCACGAACGGACAGAAATCACGAACGGACAGAAAACAAACCCGGACGCGGATCGTTTCTGGTACGACCGCTCCTCCAGTCGATCCAGCTGTAAATGGGTACCTACGTATGAGTTGAGGAAGGTATAAACAGCAAGGAAGAGAACTAGCCACCCCACCTCAACTAGGCTGCAACGTAGTACATGAAGAGTTATCTCATCCCCGACGGCAGTTGTTGCCATGGAACTGGCCTTGACCGTTATCACCTTTATTCCTGGATATTAGTATCTGAGTGGCAGAGAAGTTAGAGCGCATGTCCCTCGCATTCAGTATCCTGTTACAACATGATCGAACCCACCGACCTGTAAATGATTACCTGTCTCAAGGTTGTTGTTGTTGCTGCTGTTGCTGTTGTTGTTGTAGTTGTAGTTGTTGCTGTTGTTGCTCTTGCTGTTGAATGCCCGCAATGAGTAGGATTACTTCTTATTGTGCATCCTGAAAATACGTTTCCTTGCTGATTATCGGATCTTTCCTTACATCCTGAGCGTGCTGATGAAGGTAGACATGGGTCCTCCAGGAGGTTGTGTTATGGCCAAGGCGACGAGGAATAGAACTTGTCACTCCACCTCAGAAAAAGCTTAGCTAGAGTCTAGTAGAATGAAGTCTCTTACACCGTATCCCCAACGACAGTGTCGTTTTTTGACTACATTTACTTGTTTTGATTGTCTTTAATATTTCAGTAGTGTTCATGGTATTGTCTTTGTTATTGTTTACTGTTGAGTCCAGTCAAAACTGGTTAGTCATTACAAAATATAGGGTACGTCGTGGGCTAGTGGTTTAGTGACACGGCTCACAACTGAAGGTGCTGGGTTCATCCTCATCACAGCACCGGGAAAGCAAACCTTTGGAAAATGCAGGAGGAACCAGACCCTTATATAAAATGCATGCTGAAGTCGGATGCACTGAGCCGACAGGCGCAAAATAAAAACCACAGCGTAACGCACACCATCTTGGGAGAATAGATAAATAAGGCGAACGCAAAAAACAAAAACAAAAATTACAAAATTTGAAGATTACAATTGTTTTGTAAGGACATGTTTCATTATATCATTATGGGAAAATCAATATCGCGAAGCTGTAATGTTAAAAGTTGATAAAAACACAAATATGTGATGGCTCACTGATCGCATCGGGACAACAATGAAAACGATTTCTAGGGTACGGTCACACGACATTAGTTAGGTACAAATAAATAGACGAAAACCAGTAAGAAATCACTACAAAAGGAACAATACATGTTCTATTAAATCTCTCTTTGTATTACCCTGAACCCCGACACGATTAGACTGAAGGTCCACCCAAACTTCAGAAAGCTCGAGGCTCCAAAGATTAGACTGTAGGTCCACCCAAACTTGAGAAAGCTCGAGGCTCCAAAGATTAGACTGTAGGTAGGTCCACCAAAACTTCAGAAAGCTCAAGACTCCAAAGATTAGACTGAAGGTCCACCCAAACTTGAGAAAGCTCGAGGATCCAAAGATTAGACTGAAGGTCCACCCAAACTTGAGAAAGCTCGAGGATCCAAAGTCTCATATCCATTCACGTCACATCCTTTACAAGTAGTTAAAAACTATTGCTTTTAAATCAGAAATGAATTTAAAATGAATTAGTTTCTTCATTTAATGAATGTTTTTACTCTCTATTTGTGTCCACTAATAACACGAAATTTGATTCACTTCCAAACAAAGGCCTGTTTACAGACAAAACATATTGTATTTTCTAGATTCCCGAGTCGGCACGTCTATTATTTCGCGTTCCCATTCAAGTTGCACCCTCTAAGTTCAACAACGGCATGCATTAGAAGATAAAAAAGAATCGAACTACGTTATTCGGTACAAACTGTTCTTTATGCTTAGATATGTTTTTGATTTTGTGTTTGTTTTGGGACTACTGGAATGTCCTGTTTGTAATTTGCGTGGATGTTTGATGAATTGGTATGGTGTAGTGGGGTTTTACGTATTTTTAATTTTCATTAATGGTTTGTGTGTGTGTGTTTAAAATTAAGAACTTTTGGTGCGCATAAATCATTTTTGGTTTGCATATATTAACTTAGCTTCTTTATACTGGTTTGGAAGACTCTGCAAAGTCTGTTTACAAGGAGTTTATTTTACTTCACTTGATCTAAAAACTACCCGCATCCAATTTATTCTTGGATGTATTAATTGACCCTGCCTCCACTATTTCATAAAGCAATGCATTCGAAACATTCACCACTCTCTGACTAAAATAATATTTCCTAATATCTAATGTGGACCTTTCTTTAGTTAATGTGTAGCTATGCCCTCTTGTTCTTGTAGGAGGCGGCTGCACTTTGAAAAACTTGTTCTAGCCAAATTTATATTTTCCGTTGATTATGTTATTAACATCATTGGCTCTTTTCGTCTATATTATTTGTGCTATTTAGCAGAAAGCCTGGGCAGAAATACAGAGGCCGTGTGTTGCCCATGCAGTATGGTCCCTCTCTCTGTCTGCCTTGTTTACTCCAAAGAAAAGGTGATACCAATACATTTGGAACAAGGCAAGCTGCAGAAGCTATCAGATCAGCAGAGCAAAGCTCTATCCGTTCGCTTGTCGGGGCTTCACTCTTAGACCAGCCGCCTACCAAGGCTAAGGGCCTGGTCTGCCCTACCACAACACTCAGCTGAGGTTGCCTTTACTCGCTCTAGGATAATGTATTGCATCCTCTTGTGTGTGCTCCTTCGCACATCGTCTGTTGTCAGGTTTGGTAGACGCTGACCAACTTCCAGAGTTATCATAAAACAGGTCGCACAGCCATATATGACAAAACCACACAAGATAAGCCAGTATCTTATCTGCAAGACTTCAGATGGTTTGAAATCAGAGTTTTCTTTTTCCTAGATGAGCTGCCTTCCTAGGCTTTCGAGCCCCATCTGCCCGAAACTACTGGTTTTAAGGCGCCAGTGGCTCGCCTTCCACGCCTTCCCCTGTTAGTTAAAACAGTTCTGCCACGCGAAGGCCAGGAGTTGGACTTTGTTGGCAGAGGCTATATAAGACGCACGCCATGGGAGCGTTTAGTTGGTGTTGAAAGTTCATCCTCAACACCACCCCCGGCTGTAACAACATTTAGAACCAAAATATTATTAACCTATATTTAAATCACATCGAATTCGTCTCATTTCCAGCCACTGTCGGCCGGTTTTTCTAAGTCTTTCCTCGTAACTCAACTGTAATTCTGTAATCCCACTATCAGTTTTGTCGCTCTTCTTTGTATCCTTTCCAGTATGTTTATATCCCTTCTACGATAAGGACTCAACACCTGAACACAGTTCTCCAATCTAGGTCTAACAAATGCTTTATACAGTTTGATCATAACCCTACATTTTGAATTTCAGAGAACCATTATTCTTGTACAGCTCTGTAGCAGATACTGGACATTCGACGATCCTACTTGAATTATGTCTAACGATGAACTGTCCATAACATGTAATGTGATATATCCACCCCTGTCTTTTTCACGTAGCACAGTGGTTAGCAAGCTGGCATCGGATCTGAGTGGTCCTGGGTTCATTCCCCAGTTGAGACGGAAATGTGTTTTTTTGCAGACCGCAACGGCTCCTCACACCTCTACGGCAGTAATGTGAGATCACTAACACCTCACACCACTACGGCAGTAATGCGAGATCACTAAGAGATCGCTAACACCTCATACCCCTACGGCAGTAATGTGAGATCCCAAACAACTCACACCTCTACGGCAGTAATGTGAGATCGCTAACACCTCACACCCCTACGGCAGTAATGTGAGATCACTAACACCTCACACCCCTACGGCAGTAATGTGAGATCACTAATACCTCACACCCCTACGGCAGTAATGTGAGATCCCAAACAACTCACACCCCTACGGCAGTAATGTGAGATCGCTAACACCTCACACCCCTACGGCAGTAATGTGAGATCCCAAACACCTTACACCCCTACGGCAGTAATGTGAGATCGCTAACACCTCACACCCCTACGGCAGTAATGTGAGATCCCAAACACCTTACACCCCTACGGCAGTAATGTGAGATCGCTAACACCTCACACCCCTACGGCAGTAATGTGAGATCGCTAACACCTCACTCCCCTACGGCAGTAATGTGAGATCCCAAACAACTCACACCCCTACGGCAGTAATGTGAGATCGCTAACACCTCACACCCCTACGGCAGTAATGTGAGATCCCAAACACCTTACACCCCTACGGCAGTAATGTGAGATCGCTAACACCTCACACCCCTACGGCAGTAATGTGAGATCCCAAACACCTTACACCCCTACGGCAGTAATGTGAGATCGCTAACACCTCACACCCCTACGGCAGTAATGTGAGATCGCTAACACCTCACTCCCCTACGGCAGTAATGTGAGACCACTAACACCTGACCCCCTACGGCAGTAATGCTATGGGTTACTTTACTTGACTTCTACTATCCCACGTAGTTGCTTAGTTTGAATGAGAAAAACAAGTTAAGGTTCTTGGTTGAATATTGGACAGATCATTCGAAGAACAGTCAAAATTTGAAAGATGAACAGGTGGCGTTATTTGAGGCAGTGTTCACATTTTCAGCTTTCTGGGTTGTGGGAAATTTGGTTGAAATAGGAAAAATAGAAGTCCACGACAACGGACAACAGTCATGCCAGGTTAAATAAAAGATTTTACAAAGTGGAACAGATGCAATGCATTTTGAATGATAGCCACAATAATGACAATGTTGAAGAGATTACCTGCGTGGTTAATACCATATTTCTGAGCAGTGTACGGGAGATTCATTGGGAGTGGGGCGAGAACTACTTAATTTGATGTACTAAATGTGTTAGGTTAGACACAATCTACATCACTGCACAACTAGCAGATATCTCTATCGTTCTCTCTCTCTCTCTCTCTCTCTCTCTCTCTCTCTCTCTCTCTCTCTCTCTCTCTCAGCCAAACACGAAGGGTAAAAGACACAAAAAGAATGACTGAATTCGTTTTACAATGAAAAAAAACAGAAATTCCCAACTATCAGACTATACGGCTAGAACTGAGGAAATGAATAATTATTACTCATGTAGCCAATTGCACTGTAAGAGGTTGAAACGTGGACTCTAGCAAAGAAGGATGAAAATAGCTTGGAAGCATTTGAAATGTGGTTCTACCATAAAATGGAAAGAACGAGTTTGACAGAAAGAGGATCCAATACCAATCTCGTCACCGAGATGGCCGCACAAAGACAAATGCTAACAATGATAAAGAATATAAGATTTGGAGACTGGACAGTCTTCTACAGAAGATACTAGAGGGCAAGATCCTATGGAAAAGAGAAAGGGGGCAGCCAAGACTTACCATTACATCTCAGGTGTGTAGAGACATTAATGTTCTAACCCATGCTGAAATTAATAGAACTGCAAAGGATAGGGTCAAAGAAAGAGACATGCTCATACAACCTTACAACCAGTATTAGGGATGGTCAACCGGTGTAACAGTTCCAGCCGGAGCATGAGCGTTTAGGGCAGGGATGATGTGGTCGGCGACTCGGAGAAAAAAGGTACCTGAATGTGTGCCACGGTTACTCTCCGTCCCGACACTACGCTAAGGTCACTCACCGCCTCGATACTAAGTCAACAAAGGAAAATGGGGTTGGGGGAAAGAATGTGTCTAGTACAGGTAGGGGCTAGGTGCTGACCACTCTGGCGTTCCGATTTGGGTAGTGTGGGATTAGTGACAGAGGCCAGCAGAGCTTGCTACGACATTGTGAGTGACAGAAATTCAGAGTGATTCATTCCAATAACAACTAAATGGAGGTAGATCCAAACTAGGTGATGGCTGGAGCAGACATCCCATAGAGGGTCGATTGGACAGCTCTGATACTGATTGAGACTATATATTACTAGACAAAGTTTAACTCAAGCAGACTGGCCATGGAGAGAGAGAGAGAGAGAGAGAGAGAGAGAGAGAGAGAGAGAGAATTTAGCTAGGAGTCTGTTTAGCTCGCCGACTTTATAGAAGAGCGATTGACAGGCTATTTTACGAATGTTAGTGAGATAGAGTGGAATGCAGGGTGGCTCAACCAGATACGCCTTTGAGTCTTGGCCAGTCGCTCTTTAAGATGTGTGTTGGGCGTCCTGTGTCTAGAAGAGATACGAATGTGTATTGTACGTGCAGGACACCTTGTGAACGATGTATGTCCTGAAAGGTTACACGAGTGTACAGATCGCTTAGGAGAGATCTGGATGTGTGTGTGGTGTGTGAAGGACACCGAGAGAACAATTATGCTCCAGAGTGTGATATACGCAGATCGATTGAGTGTGTGGTCATATGTGAGTATACGTTGAATAGATTGAATGTATTATGTCAAGATCACCCGCCTGAGGGGATCTGAGTGAGAGGGAATGCACAGAATAGGAACGTGAGGACGAGTTTTTGAGAGTGTGGTGAGGGTGCAGATTAAGGGGGGGGGGGTGTGCGGTTAGAGCTAGGTTGGGGTAGCCTGGAGCAACATTCAATCGCTTATGCTTATAAACTCCGCGTGTCTATTTAGTTAAGATGTATTTCGTGTGTTGTTTGTAATCTCATTGCACTCACTTTAATTGTTGTTGTATAAGTATGATGTAATAAATCTGCCACCTGCTGCGTGCTGTTATTTGCTTTGTGTGGTCGTTAATGATGTGGATGCATGTGGTAACATTCTAGATAGAAAAACCCCAGTGAAAACCTTGACTCTGCTACAACTAGAGCATAGGGTCAAATGGAGAGATATGATCATACAACCTTACGGAATGTCTTAGAACTGATCAACCAAAGCATAGGGTCAAATGGAGAGATATGATCATACAACCTTACGGAATGTCTTAGAACTGATCAACCAAAGCATAGGGTCAAATGGAGAGAAATGATCATACAACCTTACGGCATGTCTTAGAACTGATCAACCAGATGATGATAACGCCACATTAAATAGAATCGCAATCTCTGCATGGCGGATAGATCCGTAGGTGCTCTGTTTTTGTCCAACAGCGTGTGGAGATTATATATTGACTTGGTTCTTATAGCTCACTGCTTATACACACTATTGGCGTGTTCTTTCTGGCGCCCCTGCCTGCCTCATCCACATTTCGCACAAAATACCTGCAGTATCAGGATTGATATCCACCGACTGCTGTATGATGCTCTAACTGGCAATTATTCAGTGATTGACTTTTGTGATACACTGACTGCAAATGTCAAACCTTTTAATAAATTTAAACAAATTTAAAAAAACTTTAAGCGGCGGCTCGACCCCATTGCCTCGGTGTTTTTACCCCCATTTTAGTTCGATCGTTCTCGGCTGATGGGTACCCCATCTGTCAAGAGCATCGCACAAAGCACGAACTCCGTAGCTCCAGCGATGAACCCATGGATCTCCTGGAAAAATTGACATCATGGACCGACCGACGCAGCTTGAAATCGAACCCCCGTCCAAAAGAAAGTCTAACTTATTAATACATCAATAAATGAGACTAGCGGGGTGGTTACTGGGTGCCTTAAGCCTACTCAATCTGGACAAATGTACCACCAAATCGGCGTAGCACAACCTGAGACACGCAGGAGTGTCTCATCCAAAATCGGAACCTATATTTCAACACCTGGTACATAGCACACCTGAAATCTTGACGTTTTTTACAGTCAGCACAGCCCCTACTGACTAGACCTGGAAAATGTCTCATCGAAATATGGAATGAACTGACGCAGATGGATCAAGATGCTGAGCAGCGCATGAGCTGCAGTGGTCAGCGACCCATAGCTGACTGCTAGCGTCAAGGCCAGCGAACCAGAGCTGCCAAGACCCTTCTACACCTCCACGTGGTGATCCTGGATAACGGGCTGCAACAGAGCAGACTGGCTAAGGAGAAGGGACCGAAGAAGGAATGCTAACCCGGTACTAAAAAAATGCTTGCTGAAGTCGGATGTGTTGGACCGAAAGGTACAAATATTGCGGTCAAGCTGTAAACTACAACACAACGCATTCCGTTCTCTGGACCATATTTTGCTACTTAGGCCCGTGTCAGGGTTTGGTAGCGGGAGATTGAGAACGAACGAAGCCAAGTCAAGCCAACTGACGCTGACTCTACGAATCGATCTGCGCCTAGATACTACTTGCCTTACGCAACATGGAAGCCACTAAATATGCTATTTATTTTACATTTTGAAAGTTCTCATCTTTATTCACTTTTCCAAAAAAAACTAATTATTCGACCGCTCGTTGTAATCTGGCGCACCAATTCAACTACGAGCAAACACCAACGAATAGGCATTGGTTAACATGTAGTTGTTGTGTAACCAGAGTACGTCATACCTATTCAAATTTCCGACATGTGTGAACCAAAACGAACACTGACCTGCCCGCAAATGAAAACATGAATGTTCTATAGCGCGCATTAGTTGCTTGAAAAGCGTCATACTGGTGTATTGTGGGTTCCTGTTCATCGCTTAGATAGAGGTGAGATTTTGAAGTCTATCAACGCCTGGCTTCTGTACGAGAACAATGCACAGCAGTGCAGAGATTGCAAGATTTTGAAATCGTGCGATAGTCCAGCAGAGAGGAGTGCTTGAGAAGACCAAAGCTGGAGTGTGTACAGCCAGCGAACTGCAGGAACCATCCGTATCTGCACTCTTCACCATTTTCTGGATTGCCGGGATTACAATGACGTCGAGGCTTAAGAGAACAGGGAGAAAACAAATATGCCCTAACAAGGTTTTGACGACGTGTCCCCTTGGTGAGAAGGTCAACGTGCTAATCGCTCGGCCGCATTTTTCTCAATGTACATAACTACCAGACGATAATGGTCAATGAAGATCAAAGATCAGATTATGCTGCTTATGAAGATGACGTGTCAGGGAGCTATTCTAGAAAGGTCTTAGTTTTCTGTAAGATGGGGTGAACATGTCCATGCCTCGCTGACTTGTCTTCGCGTGGAAGATACGACGCTGCTAAAGAATATCCTCTGTAAACAGCTGGCGATTGGAGCTGGAAGAACCGGCCGTCCCACACTGCGATTCAAGGACGTATGCAAGAGGGAAAGGAAGTCATGTGACGTCGGACAAAAAATATGGGAAACGATTGCTCTTGATCGAGCCGTTGAAGACTGTCAGCTGGAAGGGCAACGTTGCTGCCGTCGCTTGTAGAGGCCTTCTGGATGCAGAGAAAAGAGAAAGGCTGAAAAGATAAAGGAACACCCTGGCAAGCCAGCCTCCTCGGCATGGTTGTACGATCTGTGGCAGGGTCTGTAACACGTGGATCGGCCTAGCAGACAGTGACGAAATACTTGAGACAGAGCTGGACAAACGCACAGGGCGACACACGCATGGCCTACAGAGACACAGACGCTATGATGATGATGTAGATCTACATCCTTTGATAACTGATCTTCTTTTCCATTCGTTCTCAAACTCCCGCTACCAAACGCTGAACGTTTTCAGACTCCCGTGACCAAACCCTGAACGTTCTCAAACCCCCGTTACCAAGCCCTGAAAAGGGCATTGCAATTAGCATGATATAGTTCGGATAACGGAATGAGTTGTGTTGCAGTTTAAATCTTGACTAGAATATTTGCACCTTTCTGTCCAACACATCCGACTTCAGCATGAAATATTGGGGTTGGGTACCGGATTAGCTATCACTCTTCCATCCCTTCTGCTTAGTCAGTCTGTCCTGTTGTTGGCTTTATCCAGGATTACCTAGTAGAGGTGTAGAAGGGTCTTGCCAGCTCTTGTCTGCTGCCCTGACGCTAGCAGTCAGCTCTTGGATCGCTACAGCTCATGCACTGCCCAGCATCATGACCCCATAACTTATTACATGACCTTCCTTCCATTCAGCCTTAATGTCCTCTGGCTCAAACACTTGACAAAATTGTATCCATAACATTCTTGTGAAAATATCAACGAATGATCCTATAGATGTATATACGGACTTATTATGATACCGTAATGCATATCTGGCGCCAATGACAAAGCGTGTACGTTTTGTTGATGTAATCAAACCATCGGACACTGAGACATTCGAGCCTGAAGTTATCATAAAAGCAATTGTTTTTAAATTTGTTTCAATAAATGAATGTAGAGGTGTCTTTAAGACACATTCTTCTTGGAGAGCTGCATCAAATTGAATAACCAATTATCATGGTCAATGTGATGATAATGATTAAAGCCAAAAAAATGACGTACAAAGGAGAGTCGCGGATGTAAACTTACGTGCCTTGTGTGTGTGGTGCAATACTCTCGCTTTAAATGTGGTAGCCGATGGTAGTACTACGTTTGTTTTGACAAAACTAGGTTCTGTTTGGTTCAACAGATTTTCTTAAATTATTTCTTTGCATCGACTCGGCGTTGGCAAATTTAACCTATCCATACTGAGAGAGGAGACTAACGTTTGGTCAAGCAGAACATACTGATCAGACATGTTAGTTAGGGTCAGATAAAATATACTGGCGACAACCCCATCTCTTTTTCGTTGTTCTCCCTGGAAACGGGCTGTTATTCTTGGCTAACGTGTGGGGGGAATCGACGTGATCTCAGTAGTTCGTTCGTCCATCACAAGTGACGCAGACCGCTCTCTTTGTTCAGGCGTGTGGACCAACTTTTCTCTTGCTGTGTCCACTGAAATTGGTTACGTGCGAAGTGATTTGGATTAAAGTGTAGTTGCATTAGCAGTAGTACTTGTAGTAGTTGTAGCAGTAGTAATAGCGGTAGTAGTAGTAGTACTTATAGTTGCTGTAATGGTGGTGATAGTAATAGTAGTACGTGCAGTGGCAATAGTAGCTATATTAGTAGTTCTAGCAGTAGTAGTTGTAGTAATAATAGTTGCAGTAGTAGTAGTAGTAGTAATAGTAGTAGTAGTGGTGGTAGCAGCAGCAGCAGTAGTAGTAGTAGTAGTAGTAGTAGTAGTAGTAGTAGTGATAGCTGCAGTAGTAGAAGGAGTAGTTGCAGTAGTAGTAGTAGTTGTAGCAGCAGTAATTGCGGTAGTAGTAGTAGTACTTATAGTTGCTGTAATGGTGGTGATAGTAGTGGCAACAGATGTATCTATATAATCCAAAAATATATGTAAAATTTGCCCTGCTTAATTCCTGTCAGATATCAGCTAACACACTATTTCATTACTGGAAATCCGCTTGTCAGTCCCAAAAACGAATAGAGAATATAACAGCGCTTGTGGCAGCCATAACACAAGCCAGTTATGAAAGCCTGACCAAATCCACAGCTGAGTTCAGTGAAGCGACTCTGTGTTCAAGCTACCCATTTAAATGTGTGCTCTGGAATAAGAGACCTCCTTCCTAATCATGCAGATCGATATTGTATGTGCGTTCCAGGTAGCACTAGCTACATGTAACACTGAGCTTGGCAACTGCTCTTGGGAAAAGAGCAGACAAAGATGAGCGCCTCGGATGAATAGTCAGTTTTAAACGTGATCGAAAAGTAAAATGAAAGATTAATTTGTTTGTAAATGATTCTATGGTAAATATTAATAAAGTGGTCAGAACATAAATGAGTTGTCCATCGCAAGCGAGGATGGCGACAACAACAGACGGTTTTGTCTTGATGATGTAACTTAGGCTGTATTTAGATTATAGTGAGGAAGAAACTTCGCTGGGTAAGGTGTTCGCCTCGAGTGCTGGAGGGTTCAAATCCCGATGGGATTTTTTCATGTGGATCATCCGGTAAATATTTCCCCCGATCTCTTGATTAGTGAGATCAGGCACCCGTGTGCAGTGGCCCACACGTTAAAAGTACCTTAGCAGTTGGAAATCGAAAAGAGTAGGTATAACGGCCGCTGCTCTGGCAAGATTCAAGTTAAAAATCTACTCAAATTATTCTAGGGATATTGACCCCACAGAGAATATGTTACAAAAAAGGGGACTGTGTAGCCATAACAACAGGTCTGAACAGGTATTGCTTATGTGGTTAGCGGAGCGGCTTAGATGGCGCCTGACAGGCTTCGGGTCTACCTTGCTCTAATTTACGCTTCCACCTCCAATTGGCGATCGTATATTCCAAGGGCTAACAGATGATGGGATTGATATGGCAAGTCAAATATGACACAAAGGAGGCCGCACCTCCCCACGAAATGGACTGAAGATTGATAGAAGATAGAGGGAATAGAACTGCGCTTGTCATCGACCTTATTCTGTGGTCCCGAGCTACCTTGGACCAGTGGCAAGACATACGTCGAGACGACTGGAAGTAACTAAGGATGCAGTCACGTTAGTCCCACCTCCCGTGAGACCAGGGATCACTTGAAAACTTGCGGGATTCGAAAGTCCACTGACAAGACGATAGTTGACTAGGCCTGAGTGGCCTACAGCAGTCAATGACGTAGACAACAAAAAACCCGCTTGAATGTATCAGAACATATGCAATGGAAATTCACAACGAAAAAAGCAAGATACGGGTGAATGGGGATTTCAACCAGGCTTCTACAGAAACCATGATCTTAGCCTTAGTCGACCTGTACCTACAGATACCATGATCTTAGCCTTAGTCGACCTGTACTTCTACAGCTACAATGATCTTAGCCTTAGTCGACCTGTACCTCCAGATACCATGATCTTAGCCTTAGTCGACCAGTACGTCTACAGATACCATGATCTTAGCCTTAGTCGACCTGTACTTCTACAGATACCATGATCTTAGCCTTAGTCAGCCTGTACTTCTACAGGGGTGTATGCCACTGCGCAGGTCCGAACTCTGGCTAGGCTCGAGCACCTTATTACTCCGCTGCGTTGGGACAAGTGTCGTGGAAAGTGGTCAACCGATGTGCGAGTCCATCTTAATAGACTCAAACACTAGAACAAATTAGACCAGCAGCCTGTCGGACGCCACCTATCCTGCTCTTAACAAACCACCTAACTAAAGCCGGTGTTTTGCCATGTCAAACAGATAGTCGCCTCTTACGACATGCTCTCTGTGAGGTAGTGTTGCTATCCTTGTCCTTGTCATATACAAAGATCCCGGTGGACTAAAAATGATAAATGACTAAAACTTAGAAGAAGTTCATTCTTTTAAATATTTAGTGCCCTGCACGTGTCGTTACAATAGATATAATACATAAATTAAGTTAAGACTCGAGATGACTGCAGCCGCCATGTCAAGACGGAAGAATGTGATCTGGAGAAGCAACAACAGCATCGCAGTCAAAGTCAAGTGATATAAGTCATTAGTCATGTCTGCTCTTTTGTACGGATGTGAAGGTTGGACACTATCTGTTGATATGGAGAAGGATACAAGCTTTTGAATATAAATGCTGCAGAAGAATTTTCCGCATCTGTTATGAAAAACATAAAACAAATGATTATGTTAGAAATTAAATAACTTCCCTGGCAGGCCAAATGAAACTACTTGTCAGGCGTGAAACGTAGAAATCGTACATGGTCTGTGGCACGTAACGAGACATGACATCATCTAAAAATTAATACTGCACGGAACAGTTGAAGGTAGTAAGAAGCGAGAAGGACAAAGAAAGTCATTGATTGATAACATCAAAAGAATGAACTTGACATAATGTGTCCACACTCCTCCACACTCCTTCACAGAACTGAGGATGTAATAATATGGATGACTTTGTGTGTGGGGGATTCAACCATTGCGTCCCCCACGATCATAACAGGTCAGAACTAGAAAAACTCCAGAGATCCTCAACAATAGAGCCTCAATGGCTACCCTTCCACTGCGGAATCACAATAAACGACAGAGCTGACGTCCTAGCAAAAGATGGCAGTAAATAGACACAATTGTATCATCCAGTGCCACACAGAGAGATCAAGAACATCATCAGAAATCAGTTTATACATCAATGGAGAGAAGACAGAAACATAAGCAGAACACCCGACCCAATTTACCAACTCAAAAGAAACCACCTTATTTCACACGAGACCTGGTCACTGCAGACTACTAGAGCATCTATACCGACTAAAGATCTCACACACAGATTCGTGCCTATGGAATAGGTAGCCAGAAATCCTGAACACATTCAGAATTCATCATGGCGAAATGGCCTGCAGAGTGCGGCAGCTTTATTACGTGAAAAATGATTTTCATTCCCCCAAGGCAATTGTAGCCATGGGAATGACCTTCACCTTCTATTCTGCTGTTGAAGTTTTAGTTCTAACCTTCGTTATGGCAAAGGTCCGCTGCTCTTAGAACGTTGAAGTATGAACTTGGATAGAGCGTTGGATTATTATCTTATAGAAACCGGGATCAACTTCCGGCCTCCATACACCCCAGTCTACCCATATGTAAATTTATACCCGACTTACATATAGAGACGATAAAGCTGCAAGAAAGTGAACTGTCCACTCAATCTATCAACAGCAAAGACCTTGCACAATGTTATCTCTAACACATCATCCCCGACGGCAGTGCCTGCCATGCGACTGCCTTGGTCCGGATCACTTCACATGTGTCACTAGAACTGTTGCATACAGACAATTAACAAATACACTGAAAATTGAGAGCCGTCGGATGTTACATATAATCGTCTCTGCTCTCCTGGGGGTTATGATAGAGCATACATGTAAAGTGAGTAAGCAAGTCCAGGTAGCAGTGAATAAGGCAAATGCAATGTTAGGTATGATTTTAAAAAGTATTAAACATAGGAGTAAGGAGATGATAGTCAAACTGTATAAAGCATTAGTTAAACCTAGACTGGAGTACTGTGTACAGGTGTGGAGTCCTTATCATAGAGGTGATATAAACATGCTGGAAAGGATTCATAGAAGAGCGACAAAACTGATAGTGGTATTCCAGAATTACAGTTACGATGACAGACTCAGAAAAACCGGCCTACAGTGTCTACGAAAGAGAAGAATTCGAGGAGACAATACAGGTTAATAAGATAATTACATGAAAGGTTAAATTAAACTATAGCAAGTTTTTTTTCATAATGCAACCAGCAATGAGAACAAGAGGACACAAATACAAATTAGCGAAAGAAAGGTTCAGATTGGATATTAGGAATTTTTTTTAGTCAGAGAGTGGTGAATGTTTGGAATGCATTGTCCCAGAAGGTAGTGGAGGCAGGCCAGTTAATGCATTTAAAAATAGATTGGATGCGCATAGCTTTTAGAACAGGGTAATGCAAATGTGACTGGTTGTTTACAGACTCTGATGAGTCTTCTAAACCAGTATAAAAACGTTAAGTTACGTTATGTTGTTCTTCCCATTCCCACGTGTTACTCCTGCTTCTGCCTGTCAGCGTCAGGTTATGAAGACGTTTGTTGACCGAACTTTAGTATGTGCTTCGTACATGAGGTATTTTACTGCTTCTGTTATTTCTGCTATCCATCTTTTGCGTGGTCGGTCATTGGCTCTGTATCCATTTTATCAGTATATTATTGCTATTTGGTGGATACAATCTGGTGTCTGACGTGTCGCGTGGCTGAACCATTTGGTTTGCTGTCTCTTGATGAAGTCTAGCACTGGTGTTGTACATAATAATAATAGCTGTCCATCGGTGTCGACGAGGACCGCGACATCATTCTTGTTTCAGAATTCCCTGTTGGGTGTGGGTGCGCATGTGGCTGAACAGGCCAATGCGAGCACGAAAACATCTGCTACATATCGGGCACACGAGGTTTATAGAAGGGGATGGTGTTCCCGCTGCTCGGGATTTCCGCGTCTCTCGTCTGCTCTGGGCTTTCACAACACGGTCATCTTCACCAGCAGCTACACCCGATTTGACTGGTATTCTCCAGTCAGATCTGTTTTTCGCAAGACATTCCCAGGTGTCGATGTCTATCTGGCAACTTTTTAGTGAGTCCTTCAGACCGTCTTTAAAACGTTTCTTTGGGCGCCCTCTCTCGCGCCATCCCTCTCTCAGCTCGCCGTAGAGAAGCTTCTTTGGGAGCCGCTCGTCTGACATACGGACGAGGTGTCCGGCCCATCCTAGTCGTGCTTTTTCTAGCAGTGCATGGATGCTGGGCATGTTAGCCCTCGAGAGAACCTCGACGTCAGTGACACGATCTTGCCATCGGATGTGGAATATTCGCCTCAGACAACCTGTGTGGAAGTGGTTTAACCTTGCATGTCCAGAATATACAGTCCAGCTTTCGCAAGCGTATAGTAGGGTTGGAATGATCGTTGCACGGCAGACAAGTGGGTCAAGATGGCGCCGGACATGGTCGCAGTCGATTTCCCTCTTGATAAAACGGTGTTTTGTTTGTGTTTTCTGTGATAACTCTCGGACTATTAACGTGATTCCTGGATATAAATGTGCCGACTTGTGATTTAAGCATACTAATGTGAAAGAGGTGATGCAACGAAGTATATAACAGTGTATTTTTAGTCGTGAAAGGTAGACTAATGTGTACAGTTTCGATAGGACAAAGCGTGGCCGAAACTTGACCCGGTCAAAGGCTAGTGTCGCTCCGTGCTGTATCGTGACCCAGATAACGAAGTATGAACACTGAAACGAAGGAGGTCATCCTGACCCCGTCAAACATACGGTACTTCAGAAAGGAGCTCATCGCGCTTCGATCAGCACACTACGTCCCTTCAAACTCAGATCTACATCTCCTGCGTGTGCTGAAAATACACTTAACCGAGGAGGCATCGGAACTCACAAGTATACAATCAAGGCGGAAGACCAGAGGAACGAAGAATACACAAACAAATGCACTCAGAAACTGATACCTCAAAGCTCCACCCCAGCGATAAAAGAGAAGGGAAGGGCTACCGAGATAATGAGGCACACGCTGACACCATACTGTCTGCATCCGAGCCCTTCACTAGAAGTCTTGACAATGTCTTGCCTCTAGAACATGTTGAGTCCGGACGAGAGAGTGAGGAAGATCCTGCGCACATCTCCCTCACTATAAACACATTGCGCAACTCACGACATCACCCTACAGATCACACCCTGACTAGCAGCTCGCAACTGGCAGGGCCCCCAAACTGCAGCGGCGGAACAGGCAGAAAACGATCACGAAAACTACCCATCACGCTTGCAACATGGAATGTCCGCACGCTACTGGACAACACCAAAGCAAACAGACCCGAACGACGGACAGCACTGATCGCCAGGGAACTGGCTAGATACAACATCTGCATAGCTGCCCTGAGCGAGACACGACTGGCAGAGGAAGGGCAGATCACAGAAGAAGGCGCTGGTGTTGTACATACTTGTTTCCTAATATCTTCGTTCCTGATTCTATCCATTCTTGCCACTCCAGTCATTCTGATATTTCATCTTTGTTATTATGCTTCTTTAATATTTGTTAATGCCCAACTCTGGTCCTGATAGCACAATGTGGTTAGGAATATTGTATAGCGTTCTTTTTGTATCCATTGTGACTTACATACTGTTTTTGATTTCGGTGTCGCCTTTTCCATTTACTGAGATTATCTTACCCAGGTACGTGACATTGTTCAATTGTTTTACTTGTTGGTTTTGGGGAGGAATATTAACGTTTGGACAGGACAAATATACTGATCAGACATGTTAGTCAGTGTCAGGAAAAATATACTGATGAGACATGTTAGTCAGGGTCAGGCAAATTATACTGATCACTACAGGGGTCCCTTTCAGTCATCACTAACAGCAGCCAATTTCAGTGATGACTGACTATAGTAGCCCTATTTCAGTCACGCCTTTGGACTGCTAACTCTCTACTGAGTTTTTGTTTGATGTCTTTTTGCGACGTTGTCGTTTCATGTATGTCTGATTGATGGAACAAGAGAAATGTGCCTTGTGTAGACAGTGTCTTTGTGTAGTGTAAATGTGTCTTGTGCATACAGTGTGTTTGTTTAGTGTAAATATGTCTTCTGTAGACAGTGTCTTCGTATAGTATAAATGTGTCTACTGCTGACAATGTCTTTGTGTAGTGTCAATGTGTCTTGTGCAGACAGTGTCTTTGTATAGTGTAAATGTGTATTGCATAGACAGTTTCTTTGCAGTGTCGTATATAGTGTCACTGCAAAGTGTAAATGTCTCATATTTAGACATTCAATTTGCTGAGCAACATATATTAAATATGATTTCAAAATTGGCCCAGACTAAATGGGATTACAGCTCTTTTCTGCGCTCTTCAAGTCTGAGGAAATTTAGCTTCTTCTTTTGTCTACTCCTCTCCCTATACGTCAAAATAATTTTTTTTAAACATGCATAAATAAATGAAAAAAATGTAAATGCCATGACTATTACCGTTTTTACCATTCTGTCAGCAAGTACTCGGATGTTGTGAATTAATCACTATGTCTCGGGAAACGTTGGAAAACAGACGTATATAGCTGCTAGTTCTGGCGGTGTATCATACATTAACAATGACTTGATGTTATTTCGTTCATGAAAAAGGAATCTCTAGGGTGATTATCTGATACCTCATTAATCAGAGCAGTCGATGGCGTGGGGCTCTCAGCTCTTCCTTCGGTTCGGACAAGCTATGGCAAATAAAGGACGACCTCAGACCTTCAAGGGTTTCTGCTTTTATTGACCAGAAATTGTGAAAACATATGGGCCAATAATTGACTAACACATCTTCCGGGAGAGATTGGGCCCCGCCCGGTTAGCAACATGCCTAACACACATCGCTAGGGAGAGATTGGGCCCCGCCCGGTTAGCAACATGCCTAACACACATTGCTAGGGAGAGATCGGGCCCCGCCCGGTTAGCAACAAGCTCAAGACACATCGCTAGGGAGAGATCGAGCCATGCTAGGTTAGCAACCTGCTCAATACACATCGCTATGGAGAGATTGGGCCCCTCCCGGTTAGCAACCTGCTCAAGACACATCGCTAGGGAGAAATTGGGCCCCACCCGGTTAGCAACATGTTCAAGACACATCGCTAGGGAGAGATTGGGCCCCGCCCGGTTAGCAACATACTCAAGACACATCGCTAGGGAAAGATTGGGCCTCACCCGGTTAGCAACATGCCTAACACACATCGCTAGGGAGAGATTGGACCGTGCTAGGTTAGCAATATGCCCA
This sequence comes from Ariolimax columbianus, assembly GCA_036924085.1. Classification (NCBI taxonomy): domain Eukaryota; kingdom Metazoa; phylum Mollusca; class Gastropoda; order Stylommatophora; family Arionidae; genus Ariolimax; species Ariolimax columbianus. The sequence goes on from JAVGWX010000021.1 coordinate 21,263,703, forward strand.
AGACACATCGCTAGGGAGAGATTGGGCCCCGCCCGGTTAGCAACATGCCTAACACACATCGCTAGGGAGAGATTGGGCCGTGCTAGGTTAGCAACATGCCCAAGACACATCGCTAGGGAGAGATTGGGCCCCGCCCGGTTAGCAACATGCCCAAGACACATCGCTAGGGAGAGATCGGGTCCAGCCCGGTTAGCAACATGCCCAAGACACATCGCTAGGGAGAGATTGGGCCCCACCCGGTTAGCAACATGCCCAAGACACATCCCTAGGGAGAGATTGAGCCCCGTCCGGTTAGCAACATGCCTAACACACATTGCTAGGGAGAGATCAGGCTCCGCCCGGTTAGCAACAAGCTCAAGACACATCGCTAGGGAGAGATCGGGCTGTGCTAGGTTAGCAACATGCTCAAGAAAAACGCTAAGGAGAGATCGGGCTCCGCCCGGTTAGCAACATGCTCAAGACACATCGCTAGGGAGTGATTGGCCCCTCCCGGTTAGCAACCTACTCAAGACACATCGCTAGGGAGAAATTGGGCCCCGCCCTTTTAGCAACATGTTCAAGACACATCGCTAGGGAGAGATTGGGCCCCGCCCGGTTAGCAACATACTCAAGACACATCGCTAGGGAGAGATTGCGCCCCGCCCGGTTAACAACATGCCTAACACAGATTGCTAGGGAGAGATTGGGCCCCTCCCGGTTAGCAACCTGCTCAAGACACATCGCTAGGGAGAAATTGGGCCCCGCCCGGTTAGCAACATGTTCAAGACACATCGCTAGGGAGAGATTGGGCCCCACCCGGTTAGCAACATGCCTACACACACATCGCTAGGGAGAGATTGGGCCGTGCTAGGTTAGCAACATGCCCAAGACACATCGCTAGGGAGAGATTGGGCCCCGCCCGGTTAGCAACATGCCTAACACACATCGCTAGGGAGAGATTGGGCCGTGCTAGGTTAGCAACATGCCTAACACACATCGCTAGGGAGCGATTGCGCCCCGCCCGGTTAGCAACATGCCTAACACACATTGCTAGGGAGAAATTGGGCCCCGCCCGGTTAGCAACATGTTCAAGACACATCGCTAGGGAGAGATTGGGCCCCGCCCGGTTAGCAACATACTCAAGACACATCGCTAGGGAAAGATTGGGCCTCACCCGGTTAGCAACATGCCTAACACACATCGCTACGGAGAGATTGGACCGTGCTAGGTTAGCAATATGCCCAAGACACATCGCTAGGGAGAGATTGGGCCCCGCCCGGTTAGCAACATGCCTAACACACATCGCTAGGGAGAGATTGGACCGTGCTAGGTTAGCAATATGCCCAAGACACATCGCTAGGGAGAGATTGGGCCCCGCCCGGTTAGCAACATGCCTAACACACATCGCTAGGGAGAGATTGGGCCGTGCTAGGTTAGCAACATGCCCAAGACACATCGCTAGGGAGAGATTGGGCCCCGCCCGGTTAGCAACATGCCCAAGACACATCGCTAGGGAGAGATCGGGTCCAGCCCGTTTAGCAACATGCCCAAGACACATCCCTAGGGAGAGATTGAGCCCCGTCCGGTTAGCAACATGCCTAACACACATTGCTAGGGAGAGATTGGACCGTGCTAGGTTAGCAATATGCCCAAGACACATCGCTAGGGAGAGATTGGGCCCCGCCCGGTTAGCAACATGCCTAACACACATCGCTAGGGAGAGATTGGGCCGTGCTAGGTTAGCAACATGCCCAAGACACATCGCTAGGGAGAGATTGGGCCCCGCCCGGTTAGCAACATGCCCAAGACACATCGCTAGGGAGAGATCGGGTCCAGCCCGTTTAGCAACATGCCCAAGACACATCCCTAGGGAGAGATTGAGCCCCGTCCGGTTAGCAACATGCCTAACACACATTGCTAGGGAGAGATCGGGCTCCGCCCGGTTAGCAACAAGCTCAAGACACATCGCTAGGGAGAGATCGGGCTGTGCTAGGTTAGCAACATGCTCAAGAAAAACGCTAAGGAGAGATCGGGCTCCGCCCGGTTAGCAACATGCTCAAGACACATCGCTAGGGAGTGATTGGCCCCTCCCGGTTAGCAACCTACTCAAGACACATCGCTAGGGAGAAATTGGGACCCGCCCTTTTAGCAACATGTTCAAGACACATCGCAAGGGAGAGATTGGGCCCCGCCCGGTTAGCAACATACTCAAGACACATCGCTAGGGAGAGATTGCGCCCCGCCCGGTTAGCAACATGCCTAACACAGATTGCTAGGGAGAGATCGGGCCCCGCCCGGTTAGAGACAAGCTCAAGACACATTGCTAGGGAGAGATCGGACCGTGCTAGGTTAGCAACATGCTCAAGAAAAACGCTAGGGAGAGATCGGGCCCCGCCCGGTTAGCAACATGCTCAAGACACATCGCTAGGGAGAGATTGGGCCCTTCCCGGTTAGCAACCTGCTCAAGACACATCGCTAGGGAGAAATTGGGCCCCGCCTGGTTAGCAACATGTTCAAGACACATCGCTAGGGAGAGATTGGGCCCCACCCGGTTAGCAACATGCTTACACACACATCGCTAGGGAGAGATTGGGCCGTGCTAGGTTAGCAACATGCCCAAGACACATCGCTAGGGAGAGATTGGGCCCCGCCCGGTTAGCAACATGCCTAACACACATCGCTAGGGAGAGATTGGGCCGTGCTAGGTTAGCAACATGCCCAAGACACATCGCTAGGGAGAGATTGAGCCCTGCCCGGTAAGCAACATGCCCAAGACACATCGCTAGGGAGAGATCGGGCCGTGGTAGGTTAGCAACATGCCCAAGACACATCGCTAGGGAGAGATCGGGTCCAGCCCGGTTAACAGCATGCCCAAGACACATCGCTAGGGAGAGATTGAGCCTCGCCCGGTTAGCAACATGTTCAAGACACATCGCTAGGGAGAGATTGGGCCCCACCCGGTTAGCAACATGCTCAAGACACATTGCTTGGGAGAGATTGAGCCTCGCCCGGTTAGCAACATGCCCAAGACACATCGCTAGGGAGAGATCGGGTCCAGCCCGGTTAACAGCATGCCCAAGACACATCGCTAGGGAGAGATTGAGCCTCGCCCGGTTAGCAACATGTTCAAGACACATCGCTAGGGAGAGATTGGGCCCCGCCCGGTTAGCAACATGTTCAAGACACATCGCTAGGGAGAGATTGGGCCCCACCCGGTTAGCAACATACTCAAGACACATCGCCAGGGAGAGATCGGGCCGTGGTAGGTTAGCAACATGCCCAAGACACATCGCTAGGGAGAGATTGGGTCCAGCCCGGTTAGCAACATGCCCAAGACACATCGCTTGGGAGAGATTGGGCCCCGCCCGGTTAGCAACATGTTCAATACACATCGCTAGGGAGAGATTGGGCCCCACCCGGTTAGCAACATGCTCAAGACACATTGCTAGGGAGAGATCGGGCCCCGCCCGGTTAGCAACCTGCTCAAGACACATCGCTAGGGAGAAATTGGGCCCCGCCCGGTTAGCAACATGCCTAACACACATCGCTAGGGAGAGATTGGGCCGTGCTAGGTTAGCAACATGCCCAAGACACATCGCTAGGGAGAGATTGGGCCCCGCCCGGTTAGCAACATGCCTAACACACATCGCTAGGGAGAGATTGGGCCGTGCTAGGTTAGCAACATGCCCAAGACACATCGCTAGGGAGAGATTGAGCCCTGCCCGGTAAGCAACATGCCCAAGACACATCGCTAGGGAGAGATCGGGCCGTGGTAGGTTAGCAACATGCCCAAGACACATCGCTAGGGAGAGATCGGGTCCAGCCCGGTTAACAGCATGCCCAAGACACATCGCTAGGGAGAGATTGAGCCTCGCCCGGTTAGCAACATGTTCAAGACACATCGCTAGGGAGAGATTGGGCCCCACCCGGTTAGCAACATGCTCAAGACACATTGCTAGGGAGAGATTGAGCCTCGCCCGGTTAGCAACATGCCCAAGACACATCGCTAGGGAGAGATCGGGTCCAGCCCGGTTAACAGCATGCCCAAGACACATCGCTAGGGAGAGATTTTGAGCCTCGCCCAGTTAGCAACATGTTCAAGACACATCGCTAGGGAGAGATTGGGCCCCACCCGGTTAGCAACATGCTCAAGACACATTGCTAGGGAGAGATTGGGCCCCGCCCGGTTAGCAACATGTTCAAGACACATCGCTAGGGAGAGATTGGGCCCCACCCGGTTAGCAACATACTCAAGACACATCGCCAGGGAGAGATCGGGCCGTGGTAGGTTAGCAACATGCCCAAGACACATCGCTTGGGAGAGATTGGGCCCCGCCCGGTTAGCAACATGTTCAAGACACATCGCTAGGGAGAGATTGGGCCCCACCCGGTTAGCAACATGCTCAAGACACATTGCTAGGGAGAGATCGGGCCCCGCCCGGTTAGCAACCTGCTCAAGACACATCGCTAGGGAGAAATTGGGCCCCGCCCGGTTTGCAACATGTTCAAGACACATCACTAGGGAAAGATCGGGCCGCGCTAGGTTAGCAACATGCCCAAAACACATCGCTAGGGAGAGATCGGGCCGTGCTAGGTTAGCAACATGCCCAAAACACATCGCTAGGGAGAGATCGGGCCCTGCCCGGTTAGCAACATGCCCAAGACACATCGCTAGAGAGACATTGGGCCCTGTCCGGTTAGCAACATGCCCAAGACACATCGCTAGGGAGAAATTGGGCCCCGCCCGGTTAGCAACATGCCCAAGACACATCGCTAGGGAGAGATCGGGCCCCGCCCGGTTAGCAACATGCCTAACACACATCGTCCGGGAGAGATTGCGCCCCGCCCGGTTAGCAACATGCCTAACACCCTTCGCCCGGGAGAGATTGGGCCCTGTCCGGTTAGCAACATGCCTAACACACTTCGCCCGGGAGAGATTGGACCCTGTCCGGTTAGCAACATGCCCAAAAACCATTGTTTACACGCTGAGTGATGCCTTGAATCCACACGTCCCCCGTAACAAGGCAGCGGAGTACTCGGCTCCCTCCAAGAAGTCCGCAGAGATCTCGGTTGACACACTTACTAAGAAAGGCGTTAGAGCATCATCCCCGGATATTGGAAGTTTAGTGAACTTGAAGTTTTTTTATGCTGCAGTGTTTGGCCATGCCAGTTGTCGATCAATACTTCTTCTTCTTCTTCTTCGTACGCAGTCAGACAGTAACGATTATTTTTTCGAAAAAAGCGGCGGTCATCCTGAGGCTGTAGCCACTGCCATAGAGCTTGTCTTGCAGTTCCACTGGTGATGGCCACATCTGCTCTCTCTGATCCTCGTATGTCGGGCAGTTCTGCAGCAGATGTTAAGCGGTCATTTTACCAGTACCGCACGGGCATTCGTCGGTACACCCTATCTTCAATTTGTTGAATAGGTGGTACCTCAGTCTATTGTGGCCAGTGCGAAGTCTGAAGACAACGACCTGCTCTCTTCGGTTCAACTGGTAATAGGCATCGTTTTTGGTGTAACCAGTATGTTCGGTTTCCCATTTGGTCATGTATCTGGCTTTGATAAGCCGTTTTGACTCTTCGTACGTCATACTAGTATCTGTTTGTGGTAGTCTTGCACCTTCTTTTGCCAGTCTGTCTGCCTCCTCGTTGCCTTGGATGTTGCAGTGTGATGGGACCCACTGTACCACTACCCTTTTTGGTGCGGACTGCTGGCACAGTTTTCAGAGTGCTGCTCTTAAGTCATTAAGCTCAGTATTTTTCTGGCTTTTTAGCGCTGTGACTACGGCGAGAGCATCTGTAAGCAGGACTATATGGCTTTCATTTTCACTGTGTGTCACGTCGATCAATACAACGGCCAATGGTGCCTAAGCGAAAAGTATTATTATTTTTATTACTATGTTTATTATTATTATTATTATACTGTGAAACGTCTTAAAACAGGTGGGAGTTTGAGACACAATTCAACGGCGAATCGAGCAGCTGCAGTATAGCAGGAGTCCGCTTGTGTCACAGTCGCTCTGATTGGCTCTGTACATCATCCGGTGTCCGACAGGGATGTGTCCTTGCCTCAGCATTGTTCTACCTGCCGCGCCATGGACTAGAACCTTGGTCAGCTGAAAATGCACAATCCAGAAGTCACCATCGCACATCTTCGTGTGACTGACCTCATCTATATAGATGAAGTAGTCATACCAGGATCCCACCCTCAGCCACTGACAAAACCACTGGAGTACCTAGAAGACGTTGCATCTAGAATGAGCATCCACATATAATGGGGGGAAAAAAAACAAGATTCAAAACCTTAACAGCAACCCTACAATGACCAGAATAATTGTCGATGGCAACAAGCAAAGCAAAGGCAAAGGTCGCCGTCCATCGTAGACGATGATGGCACAATTTATTTTCTAGCGCTATTTTAGTAAGGATCACAAAAGTGTGTTGGAAAGGCATACAAAAAGCACGTCAGAGGCACTCAAATGTGAAGTTTCTGTTCATCATCTTTTTTGAATGGAGGGACACTTATACCAGTACCAAAGAAAGAAAAAGATAGAACAGATCCAAATGGAAACAGGCCCATTGGTCTACTGAGCTGTGTAGGCAAACCGATGGAGCGTATGATAAACACCAGACTGATGTGGCGCCTGGAAGAAAAACACATACTAATTCCACAGCAAGCAGGATTTAGACAACACAGATCCACTGAGGACGAGATCACTCTCATAGCACAGGAAAAAGAGAATGCTTACCAAGAGAAAAAGCTTAGAGTAGCGGTTTGGGTGGATCTAGAGAAGGCATTTGACAAGGTGTGGAAAGAGGGACTTAAAGTCAAGCTACGAAGAAGTGAAGTATCTGGAAAAATGTACAGATGGATCAGCCACTACTTCGAAAACAGAACAGCCAGAGTTCAAGTACAAGGGCAGATGATCAAAAAGGTGACACTGGAGCTAGGAGTACCCCAAGGTTGTTTACTGTCACCCACACTTTTCCTGGTGTATATAAACAACATCACAGAGAATATACCAAGAAGAGTCCACACCTTCATGTTTGCAGGCGATCTGGCTATATGGACCTCTGAAAAAATTTCACCGTACCAAACAATCGGATGCCGCAGGCCCTAACATCGTTGGAAGAGTGGGCGAAATGATGGCTGGTCAAAATAAACGAGAAAAAAAACAACATGTATGATATTGTCGCTTTTAAATAAACCACAGAACACCAAAAATAAGTCTTAACGGCAAATATCTGCGGCCAAACCCCAACCCAAACTACTTGGGAGTCACATTTGATCGGCGCATGAAATGGAAAAGTCAGATCGAGAGAAACCGAATGAGAGCCAGACAAAGAATGGCAATCATGAGGAAACTTGCTGGCACAAGCTTGGGAGCAGACGAAAGTATACTAAAGAAACTGTACACTCGAAGAGTGAGACCAGTTCTCGAGTATGGCATTGCAACATGGAAAACAGCAGCAAAGGCGAACTTCGACAAAATTAGCAAACTTCAAAACCAAGCTATGAGAGTTATAACAGGAGCCATGAAGTCAACGCCAATTGTAGAACTTGAAAAGTTTACAAATCTGCAATCCATGACCGATAGAAGAGACTGCAGAGCCAGCAGCAAGCAGATAAACCCAGAAGACTGACAGACCATCCGATGCATCAGAGACTAAATAGATTTGGAAATGGGAAACTAAAGCGGAGAAACTTTGCAGAAATAGCCAAAGCAAAGATGAGCAAAGGCCCTATGAACACCGTAACAATACCAAAGCCCATCCCTAATGTACGCAAACCCACCTGGAAGCAGCATATCATTCCGGAGGTGGTAGAAAATATACCAGGTATTGGAAACAAGAACAGCCAGACTCAAAAAGAAAGAAGAGACATAACCCTGAGGTACATAACGGAAAACTACCCAAGCATGGACTGGACCCATGCATACACCGACGGTTCTGTAACAAACACAACACAGAACGGAGGGGCAGGGGTATTCCTGAGCCTACCAAATGGTAGAAAAATAACACTGTCAGGGGCAACTGGAAAATTCTCAAGCAATTTCATAGCGGAGGCAGAGGCACTGAGGGCTGCAGAAGAATCAATGCTTACAGGCGAAAGCAATGAAAGCCAGATAGTCCTGTTTACATATGCCCTGGCTGTGGTTACAGCACTGAAAAGTCAGAAAAATACTGAACTTACTGATTTCGTCTTCTTCTTCTTCATCGTACGTAGTCAGACATCAACCTTTATTTTTTTCGAAAAAATCAGCGGTCATCCTGAGGCTGTCGACACTGCCATAGAGCTTGTCTAGTGTTGGCACTGGTGATGGCCACATCTGCTTTCTCTAGTCCTCGTATGTTGGGCAGTTTTCCAGCAGATGTTCAGCGGTCATTTTCCCGGTGCCGCACGTGCATTCAACAGTTCCACCTATCTTCAATTTGTTGAATAGGTGGTACCTCAGTCAGAGGCGCGAAGACGATCAGATACCGTCGAAGTTCAGACCATAAACAATGCCGACCAGCGATCCGTAGAAGTTGCTTCGATGACTCTGCGGGCAGCTTCCGGGAAACCAAAGTGTTTGGGTTCCGGGGGAAGTATGGTTGCAAAGCTGAAACTTAAAGGAATTGACGGAAGGGCACCACCAGGCGTGGAGCCTGCGGCTTAATTTGACTCAACACGGCCAACACTGAAATGATGGACAGGCCGAGAGCACTTTCGTTGGGTTTAATATGGAACGGGTGCTGTATTTAGACCCTCGGAAATCTGGGGTTAAGCTCCCTGTGGCTCGACTGGCCCGCTTCCAGTGTTCGATAAAGAAATTGACGGAAGGGCACCAGCATGAGTGGAGCCTGCGGCTTAATTTGACTCAACACGCCAACACTGTAAAAAGACCGACATACTAAGAGCTCTTTCGTTGGGTATAATAAGGAACGTGTGCTGGAATTAGACCCACGGAAGACAGGACAGTCTCTTAATGAGAAGAGAGTTGCTACGGTAATCCTCCTCAACCCTAGCGGAATCGCAGGACTCATACACTTGGTCACTAACTGACTAAAAAGCCCTTTACTGATTCATTGGGTCTAATAGTGAACGGGTGCTGGTATTAGACCCTCGAAAGACAGGTCAGTTTTACCCTACTAATGACAGGGCGTTGCTACGGCAATCCTGCTCAACTCGAGAGGAATCGCTAGTCGCAGACATTTGGTCCACGTGCTAGGCTGATAAGCCAACAGGGCGAGGCTACCATCTGAGGGATTACGGCCGAACGTCTCTAAGCCGAAATCCCTCCCAAAATCTCAGCACCACTGCGATGGGAGGCTACGACATGGTCGGGACCTGGGGCTCGCGCTCCAGCCCCACACAGTCAAACCGCAGAAAGATGTCTCTGCCGACCGCTGAGCAAAGCGGGCGGGATGCTTCCCGATATTCACCTCATACGGCGATGAGGTGCGAAACCACTAGTAGAAGACTTAGTTTTCAGTCTGGGTGTCGCAAGCAGTAGAGCAGCCACCTCATTGCGAACTGTGGAGACGCAACCCTTGATCACGAGATATGTCCGCATACCAAGCGAACAACATCTCCGTGCCATGGCCAGGCCTGTCCCCTGGTTAAATGCACTTCTGCCCCGCTCTCTACCTCTGTCTGCTATCAGTCATCTCAATGGACGCAGAAGAGATGCAGGCCAGCGGACATTGCACCTCTGCCCTATTGTGACAATCTCCCAGGTGGCGGGGAATGCCAGGCGTACCATCACTGCAAAGAAGCCGAGAAAATAAAGGGAGCAACGAGATACCCCACTCACATGCACATGTTACGAATATGGCAGGACGTGACGATCCTGGGATACATGCACACTGGAATGCCTCTCTTCCGGGATAGTACAAACCAGTACATAGTCCATATCATATCATATCTCATATATCATCACCACACCTTATAGACACGAGTGGGGAAGACTCGATAGTCAACTTTCCTAAGAGAGACAACTCTGATAAAAAAAACAACTGCTGCCTTGCAGATAGGCTGGGGACAGCCAAAGGCTAAGGAGGGCATCCCTACAGAAACGCCTGTTGAAATCGGATGCACGGGGCCACACGCCTAACGAAACAGTGTAACGTAAATCGCAGTATGATGACAGTACAACCGATCAGATAAAGTGTGGTGCTCATCCTGCGGAGTCCCTCCAGGCAGCGAGAGTGCCGGGCCTCACGCCTCGAAGGGGCCCACCCTTGACTACTGGTGGTCACCCACGCATGTGTTGTAGAGTCAAGGCACATGGCTATGGGGCAAAATCTATTGACCAAAAACACAAGACCCTCAGAATACTACAGTGGAATGCGGGGGGTGTCATTGACAAAAAGTTCTCCCTAACACATCACTTGCATGAAGGTAAGATTGACGTGGCATGTATCCAAGAAACGTACCTCAACAGCAACCACAAATTCTCAATCAGAGGATACAAGACCTTCAGTCTGGATAGAAAAAGTCACAAAGGAGGGGTTCTGATTTAAGAGCAGTACTCTGTCAACTATGCCAGCAGTCCGCACCAAAAAGAGTAGTGGTAACATCCAAGGCAACGAGGAGGCAGATAGACTTGCAAAAGAAGGTGCAAGACTACCACAACCAGATTCTAGTGTGACCTACGAAGAGTCCAAAAGGTTTATTAGGGCCAGATTCGTGGCCAAATGGGAAACAGAACATACTGACTACACAAAAAATGATGCCTATTACTAGTTGAACTGAAGAGAGCAGGTCGTGGTCTTCAGACTCCGCACAGGCCACAACAGACTGAGGTACCACCTATTCAATAATCTGAAGATAGGTGGCACTGACGAATGCACTTGTGGTACCGGGAAAATGACAGCTGAACATCTGCTGCAAAATTGCCCGACATACGAGGACCAGAGAAAGCACATGTGGCCATCACCAGTGGCAACACTAGACAAGCTCTATGACAGCTGCTTTATTCGAACAAATTCAAGTTGACGTCTGACAGCGTAAGAAGAAGAAGAAGAAGAAGAAGAATGAAGGGACACCGTTCATCATCAGTTTGTTCCACGCGGTCAGATAATCAGTAAATAGTAGTACTTGGATGGTCTGAGATGTTTGAGACAGGCAATACGAAGAAATGGGCCTGAAACGTGGACAAACTAAACATGGATGCTGCGCAACGACAACGCATCTGCATATTCGTCACTGTTTATTCCTGACTTTTAAACAAATTGAGACGACTGTTGTCCCAGGTCCGCCCTGTTCGCCGGATTTGGTCCCTCCGTGAGACGACTGTTGTCACAGATCCGCCCTATTCGCCGGATTTGGTCCCTCCGTGAGACGACTGTTGTCAGAGATCCGCCCTATTCGCCGGATTTGGTCACTGCATGAGACGACTGTTGTCCCAGGTCCGCCCTATTCGCCGGATTTGGTCCCTGCGTGAGACAACTGTTGTGCCAGGTCCGCACTATTCGCCGGATTTGGTCCCTGCGTGAGACGACTGTTGTCTCAGGTCCGCCCTATTCGCCGGATTTGGCCCCTGTATGAGACGACTTGTCCCACACCCACCCTATTCTCCGAATTTGGCCCATGTAGACTGTTGTTGTTACCAAAGATGAAATCCACCATTAAAGGTGGCCGATTTCAGACCATAGGAAAGATTTAAGAAAATTCGTTAAGTTACAGGCATTATATCAAAGAAAACGGGTTCCAGGACGAGTTGAAAAATGTCAAAATATCATGTGAGCGCTGCATAAACAGAAGACGGAACGTTTTTGAGGGAGACAAGCTTGAATAAGCTGTAAGTGAAGGGAACAACATGTTTGATTGCATAGTTTAGTTACATTTTGGGATGACCTCGTATATCACATTAAGCGGAGGTTATCTTTGCTTCCATTTCCTTGCCTCTGAAAAATGTAACATCTGAGTATCACAAAGCAAAACAGCTACGAAGGCAGTTACGTTACGACAACTATGAAGGTTGTTACGTTAGACAGCTGTGAAGGCAGTTACGTTACGACAGCTGGGAAGGCAGTTACGTTACGACAGCTGGGAAGGCAGTTACGTTACGACAGCTGGGAAGGCAGTTACGTTACGACAGCTGTGAAGGCAGTTACGTTACGACAGCTGGGAAGGCAGTTACGTTACGACAGCTGGGAAGGCAGTTACGTTACGACAGCTGTGAAGGCAGTTACATTACGACAGCCAAAGGACTTCTGTATGCAATAACAAGCACGTGAAGTCTTCGTTATTGTCGTCGCAAACTTGCAGAAAGAGGCGATCTTGAAGTGCATTTGATTTATTGTAATTTGTCATGTACACTGCATTCCATTTAATGTAATTTACTGCTTGTATTACAATCTGTAAAGTGCATTTGATTTAATGTAATTTACTGCTGGTGGTGTCTACATCGGCTAACTACTATATTTATCCCAGAAGATAAAGTGGTTTGGCTATCTGTCAAGGGTGCAGTATTATCAATCTGTAGCGAAATCATACTACATGGAGCTTTCAGAGATACGAACAAGAGGTAGAACTCGGCATAGAATGTATAGCGGGAATCAAAGAAGTAGTCCATAAGTTCAACATGTCCGCAGTACAAACCTAACGCAAACCAGAAGTCTACACATACTTCCTCTCTGCGACATCCCAAGACAATAGTCGTAGAATACATAAAGAAAAAAAAATTGAGAGACGGGTTAAACGCGAATGGTGTTGTGTGTGGAAGTTATACGAGACATGCGAGTGGTGCGGGAAGGGGGAGATTGTTTATTTGTTAAATTGCTGCTATTTCTTTCACTTTCCAAAGTTTTATTGACTGGCAGATCCTCCGCACGGGTATTGCTAGATACCCGTATATAAGAAAGTTTTATTGACTGGCAGATCCTCCGCACGGGTATTGCTAGATACCCGTATATAAGAAAGTTTTATTGACTGGCAGATCCTCCGCACGGGTATTGCTAGATACCCGAATATAAGAAAGTTTTATTGACTGGCAGATCCTCCGCACGGGTATTGCTAGATATCCGTATATAAGAAAGTTTTATTTTATTTGAGTTCGGTCTACATACTTTTTTCCTGGTCTACAATTGGCCTGACGAGTTCAGTCAACGTTGAGTATATGGCTTGGCTTGGCTTGGCTTGGCTTCGTTCGTTCTCAATCTCCCGCTACCAAACCCTGAAAGGGCTTAAGTAGCAGAATGCAGTACAGAGAACGGAATGCGTTGTGTCGTAGTTTACAGCTTGACTGCGATATTTGCACCTTTCGGTCCAACACATCCGACTTCAGCAAGCTTTGAGTATATGAAGTGTAAGAAAGCGAGATTGGAGTTGATGACACTGTATGATACACGTTCTATTGGTGTACCGTTAAAGTTATCTTATCTTGAGACAAGCCCTCTACACATTAATGTCATCATCATCAGGTACCTTGCCGGTTGGCGTTGGCGATCATGGACCTCCATCTACTTATATCACGTGTGTCACTTACCAACTCTGTTGTTGATGGTCGCCCCTAACATTCTATCAGGCTGTCCAACATATCTTCTCTCTGCTTTCCTATGTCTCTCTTCCCTGCTATCTTCCCCGTTGTTACAACCTGTTCCAATGTGCCTTTTCTCAAAGCATGTACGAAAAGGGATGACTGTCTTGTTCTGATCCGCTTAATGAGTTGTCTTTGTGTCTGTGCCTCTTTGAGTACTGTTTCATTAGTCTCCTTTGCAGTCCATGGAATACGCAGCATTCTTCTGTAAAACCACATCTCCGTTGCTGCCAAAGATCTATGCGCTTGCTTCCTGATTGTCCATATTTCACTGTCGTATGTCAGTACTGGTTCCATGTAGCATCCAAAGAGTCGCTTTCTGAGTTCCAGCGATGAGGTTTTTTTGCACAATATTCCTTTCATGGTGTGGAAGACATATTTTGGGGCTATATTGCATTTTATTTCATGATTGCTTCTTCCATCTGATGTATTAATATGTATTAATCAGCTCCTGTTTTTTATATCAGTACCTGTCTTTCTTCTTTTCCTTTGGCGGTCCTGCAGTAGAACTTGGCTGAATCTCGTGTCGCACTAAGCTTCGCTGCTGCTAGTGCTGTAAAAGATCAATTCGTATATCGCACAAAGCCTGGCCTCAGTTAATGCTATCAAGGGTCGATTCTCAGGTAACACTAAGAGTGTCTTAATTTAGCCCTGAGAATGAAGGATTCTTATGTTGAATTTAAACATGGATTCAGTTTAGCGCTGAGAAGGATCATTTCTCATGTGGAACTAAGCGTGGTTTCAGTTAGCACTGAGAAGGATCATTCCTCATGTGGAACTAAGCGTGGTTTCAGTTAGCTCTGAGAAGGATCATTTCTCATGTAGAACTAAGCGTGGTTTCAGTTAGCTCTTAGAACGATCGATTCTTATGTAAGCGCGACTGTCAGGTTTGAACTCTTGTGCAATGTTTGGCGACAATTAGCTTGAAGATATATTAGCTTATGTCGCACATCCCTTTTCACCAGTTATCATTGAGAAGGATCGATTATCATGTCCCACGACGCCTGGCGTCAGTTAGGACAGAGAGAAACAGATTACCATGTCTCACAACGCTTGGCGTCAGTTAGCACAGAGAGGAACATATTATCATGCCCCACAACGCTTAGCGTCAGTTAGCACAGAGAGGAACAGATTATCATGTCTCACAACGCTTGGCGTCGGCACAGAGAGGAACAGATTATCATGTCTCACAATGCATGGCGTCAGCAAAGAGAGGAACAGATTATCATGTCTCAAAACGCTTGGCGTCAGCACAGAGAGGAACAGATTATCATGTCTCACAACGCTTGGCGTCAGTTAGAACAAAGAGGAACAGATTATCATGTTACACAATGCTTGGCGTCAGTTAGCACAGAGAGGAACAGCTTATCATGTCCAACAACGCTTGACGTCAGTTAGCACAGAGAGGAACAGATTATCATGTTACACAACGCTTGGCGTCAATTAGCACAGAGAGGAACAGATTATCATGTTACACAACGCTTGGCGTCAGTTAGCACAGAGAGGAACAGATTATCATGTCTCACAGCGCTTGGCGTCAGTTAGAACAAAGAGGAACAGATTATCATGTTACACAACGCTTGGCGTCAGTTAGAACAAAGAGGAACATATTGTCGTGTCACACAACGCTTGGCGTCAGTTAGAACAAAGAGGAACAGATTATCATGTTACACAACGCTTGGCGTCAGTTAGCACAGAGAGGAACATATTATCATGTTACACAACGCTTGGCGTCAGTTAGAACAAAGAGGAACAGATTATGATGTCACACAACGCTTGGCGTCAGTTAGCACAGAGAGGAACAGATTATCATGTTACACAACGCTTGGCGTCAGTTAGCACAGAGAGGAACAGATTATCGTGTCCCACGACGCTTGGCGTCAGTTAGCACAGAGAGGAACAGCTTATCATGTCCAACAACGCTTGGCGTCAGTTAGCACAGAGAGGAACAGATTATCATGTTACACAGCTCTAGACGTCAGTTGGCACAGAGAAGGACCAACTCATCTGTGGCTGTAATGTGCATTCAACGATTAGGTCTGAACCCTTGTACTACGCTTGGCTTCAGTTAACCCCTGGATGGAATGTTTTACAAACACTCACAAGAAGCCAGAGACGTTCCAGCTACCCAGAGCATTCTATGTTTTACAAACACTCACAAGAAGCCAGAGACGTTCCAGCTACCCAGAGCATTCTACGTTTTACAAACACTCACAAGAAGCCAGAGACGTTCCAGCTACCCAGAGCATTCTACGTTTTGACATTAAATGTAATCGCAAGTAGACGTCATTTTGGAAACAAATACTACACTTTCATGTGAGCTGTTCTGATTTTAGAAACAAATACTACACTTTCATGTGAGCTGTTCTGATTTTAGAAACAAATACTACACTTTTATGTGAGCTGTTCTGATTTTAGAAACAAATACTACACTTTCATGTGAGCTGTTCTGATTTTAAAAACAAATACTACACTTTCATGTGAGCTGTTCTGATTTTAGAAACAAATACTACACTTTCATGTGAGCTGTTCTGATGAAAATAATTGTGATTTTGCTGACTGTGACCCATAAAGTCACATAAATGCAGGTGGATCCTTGCAGGAAGCATTTGCTAAAACGGTTATGTGATACTGCATTGCCAGTTGTTGCAGCAATTTATTTGACATTAAGAGTAAGCCCCGTGTACAAATACCTGTAGGCACATATATTGACTACCAATATGTCTTATTTTTTTTTTTTGGCGTTTCGTGTATCAGACTTTGAAGTAGATCATAGAATGCCTCTATTTCACAAGCATCGTAGTCTACAGTGGGTGCGTAGCACTGTATAATGGTAATATTAAACGGTGCTGCCTTTAGCCGTAAGGTGATAAAACGGCTAGATATTGGGCGGCAATCCAATATGCATCTGGCTGTGTCTTTATGCACCAGTATTCCTACTCCGTGTAGATGTTTGTCTTCCCTACCGCTGAAGTAGAACTTGTGGCTCTCCTCCGTGGTAAACTCTCCAAAGGTTTTCCATCGAGCCTCGCATATACCAAGGACGTTCCACCGGTAGTTCTTCATCTCGTGCGTTAGCTCATTGATTTTGCCACATGGGTTGAGTGTTCTAACATTCCACGTACCTATTGTGAGCTTGCCTTGCCTCAGTTTTATGGTTCCACCAGTAGCACACTTATAGCCTCCGACCTGGTGTGGGACGGCAGGCGCGGTCATTGTTAACCCGGGCTGCGACCGAGCCGGTATGTTTGATTGTGGTTGTGTCCTCATGTGTGAATCTTGGGCGGCTTTCTCTTGGCGGAGCCCATCTCCTCTCCAAGCCGGTGCGGGCCAACATCTGCATCTGACCTGGAGGAGCCCATCTCCCCAGGCGAGCCATTGCCTCGTTTGCCTACAGCCTCGCGGCCATAGTTTCCCAGTGTGCACCACTTGTCGGTGAGGTTGACTTGTATGTTCGCTTTATCGGCAGGCCCCTCAGAAGAAGGACTAGCCGACCCTGACATCGCTGGTTTGCGATGCCGAGCGCAGGACACACCATTGCACACTGCATCACGTGTTTGTGGATTTTAAGAAGGCGTTTGATAGGGTATGGCATAAAGCGCATTGGGCAACCATGAGGATGTATAATATCAACGAAAATATTATATACGTGTCCTTGAACACCTGTATAACAAGGCGTCTAGTGCAGTTCTTGTGAATGGGAGACGAGGAGACTGGTTTCGCACATCAGTTGGTGTGAGACAGGGGTGTACACTCTCTCCAACTCTTTTCAATATATTCCTGGTAGGAATTATGAGTGAGGCACTTGGAGGTCACATTGGTACTGTCAAGATAGGGGGCCGAACGATTACCAACCTTCGTTTTGCAGATGATATCGACGGGTTGGCGGGTTCAGAAGCAGAACTCCAGGAATGGGTCAGAAGGCTCGATGAAACAGCTCTTGACTATGGTATGGAGAAATACGCTGGAAAGACAAAATTAATGACAAACCACACTACGAGCTTCAACAGCAAGATAAAAGCTAACGGTCAAGAACTCGAAGTAGTTGACCATTTTAAATATCTTGGGTCGATTGTCAGAGATGAAGGATCAAAATGTTAAGTATTGGCCAGAATAGCACAGACAATAGCGGCGCTTGCACGGCTTAACAAAATCTGTCAAGATAAACGGTTAGCACTACGGACGAAAATCAGATTAATGCGTACACTGGTCCTGTCAATATTGCGTTAATGCGTGTGAGAGATGGACAGTTACAGCTGACCTTCAACGAAGGATACAGGCCTTGGAGATGAGATGTTTCCGAAAACTTTTAAACGTCACGTACAAAGATCGAGTTACAAACGAGGAAATCCGAAATAGAATTACAACAGCAATAGGGCCTTCCGAAGATCTCTTGGCAACTGTCAAAAGAAGGAAACTCACTTGGTACGGTCACATATCGAGATCAAATGGTCTTGCAAACACAATCCTCCACGGGAAGGTGCATGGCAGACGACGAAGAGGCCGGCCCAAAAAGAGATGGGAGGACAACATAAAAGAATGGACCAGTCTCCTACCAGAAGAGTCACAGGCAGCGGCATCTGACAGAGAGGGATGGCGTGGAGGTGTGAGGATGTCTTCATGTGTGTCCCAACGACCTGATCTGACATATATGGCATGCATCAAGAACTGGCGAACTCCGTGTGTGTGTCCTAGAAAACAGAATACATCTACTGTGTATGATCGCATGAGTGACATAGTAGTTAGAGCTATTGCCTCTCATGGTACAGCCGATCTAGTCACGTTATGCTCCTAATCGGTCGGTCTAGCCGTAAATTAGTACCTGACTATTTTAACATTAGGGAAAGCAAAACATCGTCTAATGAATGTGTTATCACAGGCATGTATTGTGGGTATTCAGCTCAGTTCCGCAGCCATCTCCGTATCGAATGTCAGCCACAATTGATGCCTTTAGACATTCTTCTCTTGCCTTGATGGCAAAATCTGACAGGCCTTTCCATCCGTTGATGTTCTCCTTCCAATTATAACTTTGCTTTCCTTTGACGCGTTTGTCCTGTTATTTTCCTTCTACGAGTAGCGTTTACAGCAACGTTGTGTTTCTTTTTATAGGACCCCCCCCCCAAAAAAAAAAAAGGCAGATAGTCTCTCACGCGAAATAAAATATAACAATGCTGTCTCAAATAAATAAAATTAGTCCTGCAGTGAATTCTGGCACATTATGTGATTCTTGAAAACGTGAAGGCAGGTGAACTTTGAAAAGCCGAATGTAACGGCACACAGACTGGTCATTCTCACCGCTAGTTATAAAGAAGCAAAGACACTCATTAAACGATCCATGAGGACGGAATGAGAGAATAGCACAGAGAATACAAGCTAGAAAATTAAAGCATAGACAAACTTGGCAGAGATGAGCAGACAAACATCTTCAGACTCAGAGCGAGACATTGCCCATCTCCACAGAATGAGTCTGAGAGACACCGCCACGTGCGATTGTGGAGCACCGAAGCAAACACCAGAACATATCCTGCAGGACTGTCCTACCTATACAGACCAAAGAGAGACAGTCTGGCCTGGGGTAGCGACCATGTTCGAAAACCTGTAGGGGACAGGCGAAGACCTGAAACGCTTTATGAACCTCGCCTGTCAAGAAGCATGTATAGAATCAGTGGATCGAAGAAGATGATAAAGAAGAAGAAGATGAAGAAGAAGAAAAAGGCAGAAAGAAGATATGATCAAAATATTCTATGTGGCTCTGATTTCGTTCATTAACCCTGTGTGCAACTAATTTCTCCAAAACTTTCTTTTTTGTTTGTCTTCCCCGCCCCCCCCCTCCCCCAACCCAATTTTTCCTTTATAGCCACAATCTAAAGGCATCCATTCTCTTCTTCAACAGTTTGCTCACTGTCCCTGTTACTACACCATCCAGTGGACACGAATCACATAACATTTGAATGCTCTCATTTTTAGTCTGTGAGTTACTTGTTTAGACTCACCAAAAGATTGAACCCAAGAAAAATGTGTCGATGTCTCACGTAATGGCTTTCTCGGGCAATAAACCAAGTAGATCAATAAAAGAACATATCAACAGAAGACAACAGCGGTGGTTGCTAATAAAAGCAACAGTAGACGTGTATATTATTCTTTATCTCTATTCCACTTTATTATCAACATCTGCTTTATTTGTAACTTTCGTTTTATTAATGCCTCCAGACATGCAAATGAAAATATGACGTGGTTTCTTTTTTTGCTTATAAACAACTCATAATTGACAGAATATGCTCAAAGATTACTACAGATTATTATTGTTGTTCTTTAATGCCCACAATGAGTACGTTTAATCTATTGTTCGCTCTGAAAAGGGGGTTCAGTGGCGGAATCTAGTAGCTTCCTCACGTCTCGAGGGTACTATTGACGGTGGACCGAGGTCGTTCAATCAGTTGTGCTATGCTTGGCTTCATTTGCATGACGCTCACTACTACGGGGATCACGTCGATCTACATCTCGTTAGCCAGACTGCTTTGGAAACATCATGTTTCCAGGGAACGCTACATAGAAGAGAGATAGTGGTATTGGTCAGTATGTTGTGTCGGCCCCTCACGCGACGTCTTGGTCAGTATGTTGTGCCTAACGCGACGTTCTGGTCAGTATGTTGTGCCTGGCGCGACGTCCTGGTCAGTATGTTGTGCCTGACGCGACGTCCTGGTCAGTATGTTGTGCCTGGCGCGACGTCCTGGTCAGTATGTTGTGCCTGACGCGACGTCCTGGTCAGTATGTTGTGCCTGACGCGACGTCCTGGTCAGTATGTTGTGCCTGACGCGACGTCCTGGTCAGTATGTTGTGTCTGACGCGACGTCCTGGTCAGTATGTTGTGCCTGACGCGACGTCCTGGTCAGTATTTTGTGCCTGGCGCGACGTCCTGGTCAGTATGTTGTGCCTGACGCGACGTAATGGTCAGTATGTTGTGTTTGACCCTGAAGCGACGTCCTGGCCAGTATGTTGTGCCTGACCCTGACGCGACGTCCTGGTCAGTATGTTGTGCCTGACCGGACTACCGTCTCAGTTCCCCAACGTACATGATTTGCCCAATGGAAATGGGATATTTGCGAAAAATTCTTGGCATTTCATATCTGGATCGCGTTACAAACGAGAATGTTAGGAAGGAATTAGGCCAGTATAAAAAACCTACTGACTAAAGTAAAAACATGAAATCTGACATGATATGGACATGTGTTAAGATCGCTTGAGCTGTCCAAAACTGTCCCGCAAAGCACTGTGCCTGGGAAGCGTGGGAGAGGGAGACCAAAAAAAGAGATGGGAGAACAACCTTTAAGAGTGGACCGGAAGGTCTATAGCTGAAACTAACACCCTGGAGAAAAATTAAGACGTATGGCGGGAACTGGTTGGACAAACTGCAACAACGGTGCCTCAACTACCTTCTAGGTTATGGCACTGATGATGATGCTAATGATGTTGATGAATATTTGTGCTGATCTCTCCATTACGTTATCATGGATCCTTTTACGCGTGTCTTTGGGTTTGTATAGCTTTATGAATGGTGAGTCTGCGTGCCGCCATTTCCGGCCTTTGCGAGCTCAACTACCGACTCGTTCCCAAGTATCCACAGTAGACCAGAGTCCCCTGTAGGATTATTAAATCTGTTTTTTAGGACAGCAACCTAATGTTGTATTTTATTCCGTGTGAGAGTCCATCTTGTTTGGGGCTTGAGATGGCTTGGGATACATTCCTGAAGTCTATCTTGTTTGGGGCTTGAGATGGCTTGGGGTACATTCCTGGAGTCTATCCTGTTTGGGGCTTGAGATGGCTTGGGGTACATTCCTGGAGTCTATCTTGTTTGGGGCTTGAGATGGCTTGGGGTACATTCCTGAAGTCTATCTTGTTTGTGGCTTGAGATGGCTTGGGGTACATTCCTGGAGTCTATCTTGTTTGGGGCTTGAGATGGCTTGGAGTACACTCCTGGAGTCTATCTTGTTTGGGGCTTGAGATGGCTTGGAGTACACTCCTGGAGTCTATCTTGTTTGGGGCTTGACGTGAGGATTAATATCTGTTGTTGCAGACTCGACTGGCTTCTGTTATTTTATCCATGTGAAACTTATAAACAAATAAAAGGGGGAATGAGACAAAGTTTTGATCTGTTCTCTGACTTGTTGTCTCTGTAAATAAAAGACATCGGAAATGATGGTAGTGACGAAGAAACCGGGCTTTCCAGAATGCTGCGTCAAAGCGAAGGGGACCGAATTAAGACAAGTTAACATGTTTGAATACCAGGACACATACATAACATCAGATGGAAGATGCAATTATGAAATAAAATGAAGAATAGCCCAACAAAAATATGTCTTTCAGACCATGAATGGAATATTTGTGCAACAAAACCTTGTTGCTGGAACTGAGAAAGAGACTCTTTGACTGTTACGTGGAACCAGTACTGACATTTGGCAGTGAATCATGGACAATCAGAAAGCAAGCGCATATATATTTGGAAACCTCGGAGATGTGGTTTTACAGAAGAATGCTGCGGATCCCATGGACTGCAAAGAAAATTAATGATACAGTACTCGAAGAGGCACAAACACAAATGCAGCTTATTGCAAGGATCATAATAAGGCAGTTTTCTTGTTTCGGGCATGTTATGAGAAGAGATGTCTTGGAGCACGGTGTGACAACAGGAAAGAGAACAGGAAAATGAAACAGAAGAAGGCAGAGAGAAGGTGTTGGACATCCTGAGAGACAAAAGAAAGCAGAGAGAAGATGTTGGACAGCCTGAGAGACAGAAGAAAGCAGAGAGACGATGTTGGACAGCCTGAGAGACAGAAGAAAGCAGAGAGAAGATGTTGGACAGCCTGAGAGACAGAAGAAAGCAGAGAGAAGATGTTGGACAGCCTGAGAGACAAAAGAAGGCAGAGAGAAGATGTTGAACAGCCTAAGAGACAGAAGAAGGCAGAGAGAAGATGTTGGACAGCCTGAGAGACTTGAAGAAGGCAGAGAGAAGATGTTGAACAGCCTGAGAGACAGAAGAAGGCAGAGAGAAGATATTGGACAGTCTGAGAGACAGAAGAGGGCAGAGAGAAGATGTTGGACAGCCTGAGAGACAGAAGAAGGCAGAGAGAAGATGTTGAACAGCCTGAGAGACAGAAGAAGGCAGAGAGAAGATGTTGGACAGTCTGACAGACAGAAGAAGGCAGAGAGAAGATATTGGACAGTCTGAGAGACAGAAGAAGGCAGAGAGAAGATGTTGAACAGTCTGAGAGACAGAAGAAGGCAGAGAGAAGATGTTGGACTACCTGAGAGACAGAAGAAGGCAGAGAGAAGATATTGGACAGTCTGAGAGACAGAAGAAGGCTGAGAGACAGAAGAAGGCAGAGAGAAGATGTTGGACTGCCTGAGAGACAGAAGAAGGCAGAGAGAAGATGTTGGACAGCCTGAGAGACAAAAGAAGGCAGAGAGAAGATGTTGAACAGCCTAAGAGACAGAAGAAGGCAGAGAGAAGATGTTGGACTGCCTGAGAGACAGAAGAAGGCAGAGAGAAGATGTTGGACTGCCTGAGAGACAGAAGAAGGCAGAGAGAAGATGTTGGACTGCCTGAGAGACAGAAGAAGGCAGAGAGAAGATGTTGGACTGCCTGAGAGACAGAAGAAGGCAGAGAGAAGATGTTGAACAGTCTGAGAGACAGAAGAAGGCAGAGAGAAGATGTTGGACTACCTGAGAGACAGAAGAAGGCAGAGAGAAGATATTGGACAGTCTGAGAGACAGAAGAAGGCTGAGAGACAGAAGAAGGCAGAGAGAAGATGTTTTACAGTCTGGGAGAATGGCACGGACAACAATCAACAACAGAGTTGGTAAACGACACACGTGATAATAGTGGATGGAGGTCCACGATCGCCAACACCAACCAGCAAGGCACCTGATGATGATAATGAACACTTGGT
Source organism: Ariolimax columbianus (assembly GCA_036924085.1). Classification (NCBI taxonomy): domain Eukaryota; kingdom Metazoa; phylum Mollusca; class Gastropoda; order Stylommatophora; family Arionidae; genus Ariolimax; species Ariolimax columbianus. Next base: position 21,287,155 of record JAVGWX010000021.1, read on the forward strand.
GACATCTGGTGAATACGAAAACATGAGAGGTAGGAGAAGACAAAGAGGAGATATCTCAGTAGGCCAGAACAGATGGTTGTGAAACCAAAGAACAAATTTAAAAACAAAATTATTGAATGACAAATCATGGGGGGGAAGAGAGAAAGAAAAGGGGAGAGATTTACTGTCAGCGTCAAGATGATGATGGATCAAAGGGAATTCGGAAAACATATCCCATAAACGATTCGCTGCGCGGAAAAGTCAGATTATAAAATTATAAAACAACGATTATCATCATCATGTGCTCTGCGGTCGGCGTTGGCGGTCATGTATCTGCCCCTCCTTTAATCACGTGAGTCGTTTATCAGGTCCGGCGTTGATCGTCCATGTCATTACTTTGAGCTGTTCAATATTTATTCTCCTTGTTCCCCCCCCCTCCCTCCCCACCCCAATGTCCCTCTTCCCTGCGATACTGCCCATTGTCACCGTGTGTTACCAGTCTCATCTCGTGACTGTCCCTTGTCCTGATCTTTGCCATAATCTGTCATTTTGTTTGTGCCTCTTCAATTACTACGCTATTAGCCTTCTTTGCAGTCCATGGGTTTCTCAATATTCTTCTGTAAAACTGCATGTCAGTTGCCTCCAATGTACACAACGATATCACAACCCAAAAAAAAACCTAATACAATAATTCTTCCGTTGAACGAGACCATAGCACAAACACAACACAAAAGATGTGTCACACACACGCACGCACGCACGCACGCACGCACGCACGCACACACACACACACACACACACACACACACATACATACATACACACAAATAAGCAAGACAATATTTCTCGTGATCAAAGAGACTATAAAATACAACAACCATAAAACCAAAGTCACGATGTTGTCGTTGTTTGTCAACTAGTTTCTCTGGCCGACTTGTTCTCTGGCACTAGATAATAAATATGAGGTATCTGTAGATTCCCTTCCAACCCCGTTCATGAAACTTAAAATTATTGGCCATTTTCCGATTACAGAGGAAGCATTTAATGATACGAAAACAAGTACCTTTGAAAGCGACAAAATTAAATCAGTAAAACATAAAATCAGTACATATAAAACTAACCAAATGAAATTATTATGAAAGTAAGTACATATTAAACTAACCAAATGAAATTATTATGAAAGTAAGTACATATGAAACTAACCAAATGAAATTATTATGAAAGTAAGTATATATGAAACTAACCAAATGAAATTATTATGAAAGTAAGTACATATGAAACTAACCAAATGAAATTATTATGAAAGTAAGTACATATGAAACTAGACACAATGAAATTAATATGAAAGTAAGTACATATGAAACTAGACACAATGAAATTAATATGAAAGTAAGTACATATGAAACTAACCAAATGAAATTAATATGAAAATAAGTACATATGAAACTAACCAAATGAAATTAATATGAAAGTAAGTACATATTAAACTAACTAAATGAAATTAATATGAAAGTAAGTACATATAAAACTAACCAAATGAAATTATTATGAAAGTAAGTACATATGAAACTAACCAAATGAAATTATTATGAAAGTAAGTACATATGAAACTAGACACAATGAAATTAATATGAAAGTAAGTACATATGAAACTAGACACAATGAAATTAATATGAAAGTAAGTACATATGAAACTAACCAAATGAAATTAATATGAAAATAAGTACATATGAAACTAACCAAATGAAATTAATATGAAAGTAAGTACATATTAAACTAACCAAATGAAATTATTATGAAAGTAAGTACATATGAAACTAACCAAATGAAATTATTATGAAAGTAAGTACATATGAAACTAACCAAATGAAATTATTATGAAAGTAAGTACATATGAAACTAGACATAATGAAATTAAATACGAAAATAAGTGTAAATGAAAAAGACTCAATACAATGAATTCACTTAATCAGGTACAATGAAAGCAGCGTGTTTCAGAAGAAGAAAAAACCATAAAACGAGAGTGAAACAAAGATGGAATGGCAAATAATGATGGGAAATATTGACCCTTCTAGCCTGACAGAATTAGATACGGTTTGGTGAGCATTAGGACGTGTATGTGGAATGTCTCTACATGAACAATTAACACGCTCAACAAACAAAACAGTTCATCACGTGGTTTGGAATACTACTACGATAACTGTATCAGGTGTCTGCCATGATTTCTCTCCAAGCCAAATACAGCGGGGAAGAGTGAGATGATAAAATCATACGGCACATCAACATGCGCCTTGCTTATCATGGATATTCCGCTTCTTTTTTCTCGTGTGTCGTTTATCAGTTCCTGCCTTTCCGAAAGCGTGAATGCTTCGAAAGCATTGACACAGGAAATAGTGGAAGCAGGGTCAATTAATGCATTCAATAATAAGTTGGGTGTGCATAGTTTTTAGATCAAGTGAATGTAAAAGAAATTGGTTGTATACGGACGGAGAGTTTTCGAAATCAGTTATAAAAACGTTGTTATACACATTCATAGCTGATAGACTAGAGCGTTCTGGTACCAGGTTGTGAACCCTGTCCCGCTGCGGTAAGAGAAAATGCTCTAATCATATTTCTCTGCCGCAACAATAAGATAAGATTGCTTCGAGATTGCTGGAAGAGAAACGGATGCATCTGCCCAGTTATTTATATTATCTAATAATGTCGCTAAGTGAAATCAGGCGTGGCTGAGCATATGAAAAGGAATAAGAACGCAACTGCTAGCATCAAATCTACGTTGTTATTCCTGCGCTCTCACTAAGGCTGGGATTCCAAACGCTAGCAATTATACTGGCGGTTCTCATAAATTGATCCTCGTAGCCGTTGACTTTGGCACACGTTTGAAAGGTTAAAAGGTGAAGGTAGAGCTATATGGCAGAATCTGATGGGGGGAAAGTCTCGGAGACAATGTACTGCGTCTTAGAAATGTATATATCATTATTTAATCTACTAAACTTAGTGTAAACTTTTAAAGTGGCAGAGATATTAATCTTCTAAACTTAGTTTAAACTTCTATGAGATAGAATGACGTTTCCTTTTTGCTGTCTTACCTTTCTTAAATGTAAGTCATGAACCTATTTACAGCTGGGTAGACTGAAGCGTGTCAGGACAGAAGATCGGATGCCCAACCATATCCTCGTCAGTCACTTTAAAACATGGTCTGGGCATAATTTCGCTGGTAATTAAAATGAAACAGTTTGCACGACATCAACGTTTCCATACTTTGTTTATCCTTCATACCCCCCCCCCCTCCTCCATTTGCTTTTCCTCTCCCTGTCTTAATATTTATGCATTTTGTTTGCACCTATCATCATCTGGTAATTTCGCATTTGGCCTATATCGGCTTATCCGGCCTTTACCTTCTACCACCACTCCTGACCAAACTTGTTCACTCCTGCTCGTAAAGGTCGAACCCGCTGCACGTAATTCCTGAGCTAGACACTTTTTTTTTATGTTTTCATGTCTCTTCTTCCATGACATGTAAGTTATACGTATTGTGTCTTGGGTACTTGCGTCTCAATTCACCCCAAAGAATAAATATATATTATATCGAATATATTTATTTTAGCACTTGATTCTCCAGGGGGAGTGACATCACAGAAAAGTCCACTTTTTATCTGTGGTGGTGTCAAACACCGCGCCTATAAAGGGATTTCCAATAAAACTAGATTTAATCATCAAACAGTAAATGAGTCAGTCAACTTTGTTGACCTTACCACAGGTGCACCTACTCAATATATCGAACGTTCTTGGAAGACGGCAGAGGAGATACACAAGCCCCACAAAGGCACTCACATGCATATGCTTGGTTCATTCATGTGCGAGTTCGGATGTTTTCACTGCCATTCTTGTCGACATTGTGTAACAGTTCCCGCCGGAGCAAGGGGAGTTTAGGATGCCTGAACATGTTAAAGCTACCTGAATGCATATCAAGGTCACTCACCGTCTCAGCAAAGGAGAACAGAGTTGGGTTAAGGAATGTGGACAGGTAGAAACTGACCACTGGCCTTCCGATTCTGGTAGGGGGAGATTGATTGACAGACGAAATTGGCAGCAGGGCTTGCTGCGAGAGAATGAGTGACAGGTGTGCAAAGTGTTTCGTTCCAATTGGGATTGAAGATGACCATCACCTGAAATCGATTGGTCAAGCTCTGGCCTTGCTTGAGGATATATAACTCGAGACAAAGTTTCGCTCGAGAGGCTGGATAGAGGGATGGCGAGAGGCTGGAGAGAGAAGAGTGAGAGAGAGAGAGAGACTGAATGTAGATCGTATGTTTAACTCACCGACTTAGGTAGAGGAGCGATTGATAGACGGTTGGACGAATGTTTAGTGATAGAGAACAGGATCGCTCAAATAGTTGTGTGAGTTTTGCATTAATAGATAATCTGAAAGTGTGTTTGTAAGCAAGGACACATTGTGAACGAGTTATGTCGAGATCGCCCGCCTGAGGGGATTTCAGTGAGGAAGAGTATTTGATAAGGTGTGTTGAGAACGCAGTTAAGGCGATGTGTGTGTGATGCAATAGAACTGGGTTTTAGATAGTTGGGAATTCCATCAATAGCTAATGCTTACAATTCCCGTTTTAGTAGAATGTTTAGTTAAGATATGTATTATATTGTGTTTGTAATTTCTCTACTCATTCTATGATATGAGTATGATATAATAAATATGCCACCTGCTGTGTGATATGTCATTTACTAAGGATGGTCATGATGATGTGGATGAGTGTGAGAATGTTCTAAGTTAGAATAACGGCCAGGGCAAACAGTGGGGTCTGCAACTATTGTTCCATTTTTGCCACCTCAATAATTAAAGTGGTGGTGTTTTGTCGTCCAATTATTTCAATCTGCCAGCCAGAAAACTTCCTTCTGCTCCCTTTTAGGGCCCTACATTCTTCCAGAAGATTGGTCGAACAACCTGAATATAACCATCTTTTCTACTCATCTATCTTTATCTATATTTTGACTTATTTATCTAAAATAAAACTATATCAACAAGGCATCCCCTTAACCCGAAATGGAATGGTCTGCTACAGTCAACAGCTGGCAAATACGTAGGATGAAAACCCATTGAAATCTGTTTGGGGTGAATTAAGACGCAAGTACTGTGTCTTGTCCCTTGTCCATGATGAAGGTGTGTTGGTTGTAATGTAGGTTTCGTTTATCTTTCTGTTCGAGCGCGGTATCCGAATCATAAATATCCACGTTCCATTCTCTATGGCACAATCCACAGAATCGTCTTAATTGTAAAAATATATTTTTCACATAACCATTAATACTGTAGACTTTCAATCCTGAGTTGCATCTAGTCGTCTTGACTAATATCTTGCCACTGGTTCAATGTAGCTCGGGACCAGAAAGTGAGGTCGATGACCAGCGCAGTTGCTTCCTCACTATAATCCAAATACAGCGCGCTACATTGCCAAGACAAGTCCGTCTATTGATGTGGCCATCATCACTTGCGATGGGCAACTAATAATAATAATAATAATAATAAAATACTGTGGCCTTTTAGTTACTAAAAATATGAACTTTACGACGACTTCCTTACAACGATCAGAAAGCTAAAGTTTACTTGGTATGGACAGGTCTTTAGGTCCAAGGGCTATATAATACAATACTGCAGGTCACTGTACAAGGCAAGCGAAGGGGAACTTCCAAGACAACGATCGGGGGACAAGATCCATGAGTAGACAAGCCTACGACCAGATCAGGGACAAAATGCTAACGCAGGAAGTGATGGCGCAGGTTTGTGGAGGTGTTTGCAGGAGTGCCCCATAGATCTCAAGAATTCACGTGATGAACTAAAGCGAACTTATTAATCCTAAATCACAGTCACAACCATCATCATCATGTGCCCTGCCGGTTGGCAATCATGGACCTCCATCCCTTTCTATCACGTGTGTTGTTTTACCAACTCTGTTCTTGATTGTCGCCCATGCCATTCTCTCAGGCTGCCCAGTATCTTCTCTCTAGCCTTCCTCTGTCTCTTTTTCCTGATATCTTTCCTTTCCCGTTGTCAGGACGTGCTCCAAGCCGCCTCTTCTACAAACACGATGCCATAAAAAGCTATCAATACTAGTTTATATTTTTATTGCTGCTATAATTGAATTTTAAGATTCTAGCTGTTAAACTGCCTTTTCTTAAACGCATTTTCTCTTGAGCCTAATGTGCAATGTTGCAATGCAAAGCTGTAGTTGAAGTCTTCGAGATAAGAGCGAAGACCAGAGCGTTGTCTTTTTTTTTTGTGGCAATGTGAAGCTGAAAAGCTGTGGCTTTTTGCAATAAAGGCGCTAACACTTCGGCCTCGACGGCACTACCTTTGCCTGTTTTTTAAACATATAAAGGATAAAGAAATATACTTAGATAGCAAATAAAATGGCTTCGGTCATCCTTACTTGACTGCCCGCCAAACCCCAGAAAGCAATTGGACGAGCGGAAGTGACTTTAAATGGGCTGCCACGTGGATAACATTAAGGGCACAGGGAACGACATCCACTTTAAAATCAAGAAATCACGGGGAGTCCATTTTATGTTGGATAAACTCGGGAATCTCCGAAAATCGAGCCCACGACGAAGATTAGAATGTCCAACTCAAATGTCCAACTCAAATGCCGAACTCAAATACCGAACTCAAATTCCCAATTCAAATGTCCAAATGAAATGTCCAACTCAAATGTCCAACAACTCAAATGTCCAACTCAAATGTCGAATGAAAAGAAGAGACATGGTGAGAAATGAAAACATCAGGATACTGGTGACAACAACACCAGTATTAGAGCACATCAAAAGACAACAACTACAATGTTTTGGCGACGTAACAAGACAAGGATACTACAAAGACAACAGTCCGTTTCTAGGATGACCAACGAGGAGGTCAGAAGAGGGTCTTGGCCACTATGCTTCTCCTGACCCTGGCTAACATTGTCTGATCAGTGTGTTTTGCCTGACCAGACGTTAGCCTCATCGTGCCGTGGATTACAGATAGGTCTTAGGCGGTGAATGCCATTGTGCATGAGGCACACAGTAGGGCTCGTTCTAGAGATCTCTTCATAATCTGACGCTGCAAGGCATAACAGGATAATCGAGAAAAATAAGAAGAATGTGAAAGTAATTTTGCTCTACGGTTCAGCGACATGGCGGACAAGAAAGGGGTTAACAAGCAGTGTAAAAGCGTTCGTGAATGGCTGCCTGCGCAGACGTTCAGGTTTGAAGTGGTATGATAAGGTCAAAAATGTCGATCAGTGGTGCATGTCGAACCAGTTGTCGGGGACGCAGGGGGTGAAGAGGAAACGATGCGGATTAATAGGTCACACATTGAGGAGGAATATTGGTAGCATTATAGTGCATGTACTGGAACCCGGGGGGAAAGGGGATGAGAAGTAGACCTCGTCCTATCTGGAGGCTGAAAGTGAAGGCAAATAGATGGAACACTGATCGTTCGTGGGTAGAGTTGAAGAGGATGGTTGTTGATCGAAGCTCGTTGTGATTATCTGTTGAGGACGGTGTTGATGGATTTTGTTTCATTGATTTATTGAATCGTCTGTCTTTTTAAATCCGAGGCGTGTTCAAATGAAACTGGACCAAACTGCACCAAGTGAACATACGTACGATGCGCATGATGGCGTCACTTCTGGCGTAAACAACACATACCAACCGTCACGTTTGCCAAATTTCATTATCCTCCTATTCCATTTCCTCAGCAGATTGTTGAAAACTTGGCAGGTGTGATACGGAATCCGCCCAGAGTTATCAGTGAGCGGATATTCGGTTTTTAACAGCTGGAGGATGTTGACCAGTTGACATTCATCGCAGAATGCAGGCAGTGTATGGTTACAAAAGTGTGTGAAAGACAACAGTGAAGAACTGAAGAACGATGTTTAAAGAAGGACATGAGTTAACGCAACAATATGCGCCTGACCTGGTCTCGGAAGATCTTTCATTAACTCAGGTCTTTCGTTAAACATCGTTGTATAGTTCTTCACTGTTGTCTTCTACACACTTTTGTCACCATACACTGCCTGCATTCTGCGATGAATGTCAACTGGTCAACATCCTCCAGCTGTTAGAAGCCGAATCACCGCTCATTGATCAACTGGTCAACATCCTCCAGCTGTTAGAAACCGAATCACCGCTCGCTGATCAACTGGTCAACATCCTCCAGCTGTTAGAAGCCGAATCACCGCTCGCTGATCAACTGGTCAACATCCTCCAGCTGTTAGAAACCGAATCACCGCTCGCTGATCAACTGGTCAACATCCTCCAGCTGTTAAAGCCGAATCACCGCTCGCTGATCAACTCTGGATTCCGTATCACACTAGCAATGTCTTCAACGGTTTGCTGAGAAAACTATAAGTCGGAAGATAATGAAATTTTGCAAACTTGACGATTGGTATTTGCTGTTTACACTAGAAGTGACGTCATCATGTGCATCTTCATATGTTCACTTGTTGCAGTTTGGTCTGGTTTCATTTGATCACGCCTCGTATGTCATGAATGACGCTATTTCGATGTTCTGTCGGATGTATTCGTTTCTCGCTGCCTCTACTAAGACACTGCCCGGTTTCCAGAAGCATGTAATGAACACAGCAGAAACATAAGTAAATATTAAATAGACCACATGTGGAATAATCATTACATTTGGCATTAATGCGAGTCACATGTCAATTACTGCTCAGCGGGAATGGAATTCTCTGCGTGGTTGCGTGGTAACGTAAGGAATGTTGTTGTTGATGTTGTTTATATTGCCAGTTGCTGGTGTTATAAAAATGCCTATTCAACATATTACACGCTTAGCTTTCTGTAAAACACGTGAGAATATTTTTTATTTGGCCAGCCTTGAAAAAGTCAACAGAACCAGAACCAGCCAGCGCTGTTGAATAAAGTGCATATACGCTATATAGATCGAAGTGTCAATCGATAACCATCGTGGGATAGAAGGATTCAGGCCGGGGGAGACTCATTGAAATGGGAGTGTAATTGTGACATGTACAACAGTGGGTTAATATCATTATAAATGGAATTTAAACGAGGCAGCAGATAGATTGTCAAAGGAAAGTTGAGATGTACATTAGCAGCGTTGGTGTATAGCCTATTAAAAGGCTAAATTGTTCATCGGACAGGATAGACGAGCAAGTTGGGAGTGATACATCCAAGCCACGAACACATACGTAATGCGTATTATTAGTGAGAGACTCGCAGAAAAAGCCAAGCATTGCAGAACCCCCCGGAGAACCCAGCACGTACTGGATGTGAGGAAAGCTATCCACCCCTTCACACCCTTTTTATGAAGCACAAAATAGTAATTGAACTCACTGTGGGCATTCAAAAACACAATAACAACAACCAGTTCACCAGTTCAGAAAAGAAAATATTGCCCGTCAGCCTTTTTATTATTTTCGCCAACTTCTGTAACGTTCGTTAGCGTAAATTGTCCTTACCATCATCTAAAATCTACATTGAATACAAGTTCGCGATCGTCTACTGAGTCTGTATATTGTGTATGTTTTTAATGCATCATCATCATGTGGCATATCCTGTACAGAACGTCGCTCCTATCACATCCCGTCTGAAAGAAACTCATTTTTTCCCCAAGTCTCCAGCCTGCTCCAGAATCATGCCCAAATGATCCTTGACATCTTGGTCCTATCGCCCATCGCCACCAGACCTTCCATTATCGCTCTCTCGAGACAGTTGTGTTTTTTTCATGTGGACAAAGTATTTCCATTTTTTGCTCATTGATAGAATATATGAACCAGTTCTCATTCATTATAGAATTTATGAACCAGTTCTCATTCATTTTGGAATTTATGAACCAGTTGTCTATGTCCAATTCTTGTAGAATGTCTGCATTCTTCTTTTTTTGTTCCATGGTATTTTTAGAACCTTTCTATAACATTCCGACTCGGACTCGATTCTCGTCCTTGAGTTTTGGGTAACTGTCCGTGTTTCACAGCCGTATGCTGCCATGGAAAAAAACATAGGTTCTCAAAAGATTCACTTTTATTGGTTTGCTGGTATTCTGTCATAGTTTCTTCAGGTTGCGTGTCCACTGCATTGCCATAATAATAAAATATTATGTTTTTACTACATCTTGTCATTATTCTGATACCGCCCACCTGAAAGCTACAATCGCCCACTAGTGGGAGCTACCGCCCACCTGAAAGCTAAAATCGCCCACTAGTGTCAGCTACCGCCCACCTGAAAGCTGCAATCGCCCACTAATGGGAGCTACCGCCCACCTGAAAGCTCAAATCGCCCACTAGTGGGAGCTACCGCCCACCTGAAAGCTCAAATCGCCCACTAGTAGCAGCTACCGCCCACCTGAAAGCTACAATCGCCCACTAGTGTCAGCTACCGCCCACCTGAAAGCTACAATCGCCCACTAGTGGAAGCTACCGCCCACCTGAAAGCTACAATCGCCCACTAGTCGGAGCTACCGCCCACCTGAAAGCTCAAATCGCCAACTAGTGGGAGCTACCGCCCACCTGAAAGCTAAAATCGCCCACTAGTGTCAGCTACCGCCCACCTGAAAGCTGCAATCGCCCACTAATGGGAGCTACCGCCCACCTGAAAGCTCAAATCGCCCACTAGTGGGAGCTACCGCCCACCTGAAAGCTCAAATCGCCCACTAGTAGCAGCTACCGCCCACCTGAAAGCTACAATCGCCCACTAGTGTCAGCTACCGCCCACCTGAAAGCTACAATCGCCCACTAGAGGAAGCTACCGCCCACCTGAAAGCTACAATCGCCTACTAGTCGGAGCTACCGCCCACCTGAAAGCTCAAATCGCCCACTAGTGGCAGCTACCACCCACCTGAAAGCTCAAATCTGGACTAACCAATACTCCCACCTTCCTTCCGCCCATAAACACGCTGACTAACGAGCGGGTGATCGATGTAATCCCTGTAGTAGTGAGCAGCACACAGATGAAGTCAACAACAGCACAACCGACTGGAGAACACAGGTCCACCTTCATCAGCACGCTCGGGATAGGAGGAAAGCTATTGCACCCCTTCCTCCACCCCCGCCACTTAACGCCCTTTTCAGGGCGCACAAAAGAGTCAACTTTGCTTACTGTGGGCATTCAGCAAAAACAAGAACCAGTTCACCAACAATGAACAAATGGCAATCATTAGACTCCGCACAGGACACGCCATGTTGAGAATTCCAAGTGACGATTGTTAAGACTCCGGAAAAGAAATCTGGACAAAACTACTGCAAGAGTTGTTACAACTATTCGTTTCTCTCATCTCGCGGACTATTTCCTAGTGATACAGAACAATTCTCAAAAACTTGTCAACCAACTGCCCTGGAATACTTGAATTATTTGTAGAAAGTTATCCTTGTTTTAGTTACGGTGTATCAGACATTGGCAATAATCGATGAGTTTTGGAAACTTTTGTAGAAGAAATCCTAAAAATCAAACTCTTTTCTCTAAGCGTTGATTGAATTTCTTAACTGTTTTCACACTGATCAGCTGCCTGTTGTTATTCGATATGTTGGAATAACAGATTATAAGGTTATTGAGAGTTTACCCACTTGAATCCCTCCTGCAGGTCACACTCGGGTAACTCTTACCAACATTATCTAGAAATTATTGGAATAAAGACTAAAGTCAAGGCGAAGTTTCTTACAGTCAACCAGCCCCTACAGACTAAAGTCAAGGCGAAGTTTCTTACAGTCAACCAGCCCCTACAGACTAAAGTCAAGACGAAGTTTCTTACAGTCAACCAGCCCCTACAGACTAAAGTCAAGACGAAGTTTCTTACAGTCAACCAGCCCCTACAGACTAAAGTCAAGACGAAGTTTCTTACAGTCAACCAGCCCCTACAGACTAAAGTCAAGACGAAGTTTCTTACAGTCAACCAGCCCCTACAGACTAAAGTCAAGACGAAGTTTCTTACAGTCAACCAGCCCCTACAGACTAATGTCAAGACGAAGTTTCTTACAGTCAACCAGCCCTACAGACTAATGTCAAGACGACGTTTCTTACAGTCAACCAGCCCCTACAGACTAATGTCAAGATGAAGTTTCTTACAGTCAACCAGCCCCTACAGACTAATGTCAAGGCGAAGTTTCTTACAGTCAACCAGCCCCTACAGACTAATGTCAAGACGAAGTTTCTTACAGTCAACCAGCCCTACAGACTAATGTCAAGACGACGTTTCTTACAGTCAACCAGCCCCTACAGACTAATGTCAAGATGAAGTTTCTTACAGTCAACCAGCCCCTACAGACTAATGTCAAGGCGAAGTTTCTTACAGTCAACCAGCCCCTACAGACAAATGTAAAGACTAAGTTTCTTACAGTCAACCAGCCCCTACAAACTAATGTCAAGACGAAGTTTCGTACAGTCAACCAGCCCTTACAGACTAATGTCAAGGCGAACTTTCTTACAGTCAACCAGCCCCTACAGACTAATATCAAGGTGAAGTTTCTTACAGTCAACAAGCCCCCAAAGACTAATGTCAAGACGAAGTTTCTTAGTCAACCAGTCCCTACAAACTAATGTCAAGACGAAGTTTCTTACAGTCAACCAGCCCCTACAGACTAATGTTAAGACGACGTTTCTTACAGTCAACTAGCCCTTACAGACTAATGTCAATGCGAAGTTTCTTACAGTCAACCAGCCCCTACAGACTAATGTCAAGACGAAGTTTCTTACAGTCAACCAGCCCCTTCAAACTAATGTCAAGACGAAGTTTCTTACAGTCAACCAGCCCCTACAGACTAATGTCAAGACGACGTTTCTTACAGTCAACCTGCCCCTACAGACTAAAGTCAAGACGAAGTTTCTTACAGTCAACCAGCCCCTACAAACCAATGTCAAGACGAAGTTTCTTACAGTCAACCAGCCCCTACAGACTAATGTCAAGGCGAAGTTTCTTACAGTCAACCAGCCCCTACAGACTAATGTCAAGGCGAAGTTTCTTACAGTCAACAAGCCCCTACAGACTAATGTCAAGACGAAGTTTCTTAGTCAATCAGCCCCTACAAACTAATGTCAAGACGAAGTTTCTTACAGTCAACCAGCCCCTACAGACTAATGTTAAGATGAAGTTTCTTACAGTCAACCAGCCCCTACAGACTAATGTTAAGACGAAGTTTCTTACAGTCAACTAGCCCCTACAGACCTTACAGATCCTACGAGGATCAGAGAGAGCACATGTGGCCATCACCCGTGGCAACACTAGGCAAGCTCTATGGCAGTGTCGACAGCCTCAGGATGACCGCTGCTTTTTTCGAAAAAATTAAGGTTGACATCTGACTGCAGTTTCCGTTCATCGCTTTGAGGGGCGAGTGCCGTACCTTTCAGCACAGCGACACCCTGGGTAACTGCTATTACATCGACCGCCAGGGTTGGCAATGCCTGCACTCAGTTTCTATAACAGCGACTAAGTAGGGGCTGACCATGGCTGCACCTAATTTATGTAACTGCGACTAACGTTACTAAGGTTGTTCTTAGCTGCAGTCAATTTCAATAACAGTGACTAACTGTACTAAAGAGTGTCGTCTATGTCTGAACCAAAAGAATTCGACTAAAGACATGTGTGCATAGCTGCACCCAACTGTTGTAACATCGACTAAAGATAGTTGCCCATGGCTTAACCAAACTGAATTAACTTCCACTAAAGATTGTTTTCTATGTCTGAACCCAACTGATGTAACTTCGACTAAAGAGAGTTGTGCATAGCTGCACCTAACTGTTGTAACATCGACTAAATATAATTGTATATGGCTGCACCTAAATGTAACATCGACTAAATATAATCGCCATGCTAAAGTCAACTGTAGTAATATATACTTAAGAGAGTTGTGCATAGATGAACCCAACTGTAATAACATCGACTAAAGAGAGATCTACATGGATGGCAACACCTAATTTAGATAACTGCAACTAATTTCGTTAATTTAAGGAAGGTTGTTCTTAGCTGCTGTAAATGTATGTTGAAGATATATGGGGGGGGGGGGGGGGGAGATAGAGAGAGAGAGAGAGAGAAAGAGAGAGAGAAAGAGAGAGATATTAAGTGTTTGTAATCCGGGGTGGGGAATACATAAGCTTAATCAGATACTGACCACAACAATAACAATGATTCACTAAAGTCTTTGCCATCGCAGAAACACAGCGGTGAGTACCATTTATATAGGAACATCTAAAGAAAACAATTAATACTTACCATTATTTGCGCATTAACAATCCGAGCTTAGATGTGCAAGAAAACTAGTGAGGCCACACAGCTTCTCCTCACAAATGCCTTGAGTTATTTCTTTAACTACGCGCTGTTCGAAGCTTTGTCTGAGCGCGTGTCGAGCACAGACCAGGCCGGAATTTGAGAGTTCTCGATTAGATCCCATCAGCCGACCTACATTTCTCGATTCGTGACATTTCGCTGGCTAGACCGCACGGAACACATTCGGGGGGAAAACATCTCCTGTCCTGGAATTGTTCCCCGCCAAAAAAATAAATAAAAAACTAACTCAGTGGTTCTAAATGTACAATCATTTTTCGTCCCAGAAGTCGCCTGGGACAACCACGTCAGTTACGAGCAGTTAGATCCAGCACGCCGGGGACAGCGTAGGCTAGTGGCTAAGTGACACGGCTCACAAACCGAAGGTGCTGGGCTCGATCCCCAATCACAGCACCGGCCCTGCTACGGGAAAGCAAGCCCTTAGAAAATGCAGGAGGAAGAAGACCCTTACATAAAATGCATGCCGAAGTCGGATCCGACAACTGGGCCGACAAACGCAAAATAAAAACCGTAGTGCAACGCACACCGCCTTGGGGGAATATAGAAATAAGGCGAACGGACACCAACAACAACAACAACAAAAATACAGCTCATTGCGGTGCTTCTGGAGTCCGGCATTCTCCATATGAATTTTGGTTGTACGATAATGTTATGCTTCTTCTTCTTCTTCTTCTTCTTCTTCTTCTTCTTCGTTCTTAATCTCCCAACACCAAGCCCTTAAAAAAGGTTTGCATGTACTCTGGCTGTTGTTCGGAGAACGGAATGTTTCGCATTGTAGTTTACTGCGATATTTGCACCTTTCGGTCCGACACATCCGTCTTCGGCAGCAGGCAATTTTTGAGTACCGGGTTAGCCTTCCCTCCTCGATCCCTTCTCCTTAGCCAGTCTGCTCTGTTACAGCCTGTTATCAAGGGTCACCGCGTGGAGGTGTAGAAGGGTCTTTGCAGCTCTGGATTGCTGGCCATGACGCTAGCAGTCAGCAATGGGTCGCTGACCACTGCAGTCACGCACTGCCCAGCATCTTGATCTATTTTGTTATGCCACTCCACCACTGCTGTCGCCGCATCGTGTGCAGGCTATGTTTGTTTATCTCACCCTCAAAAACTACAAATGCTACGGGTATTCCATCTGCTGCCCTTCTTGTTGACATCGAAACCATTCGACAACACGCTCCTCTCCACCATTTTGGTTAAGCACACGAAATAATTTTGACTGGCTTTTTAAGTTTGTTTCATATTTTATGCTGACAATCCGTTGAACTTACTTCACTGTTTTCGTGTGAGCTAATCTCGTTTGTCTGGTTATAGATAAAGACAGATTTAGGTCGAAACGTTTGCTGCTGCCCTAATATAAAATATACTTTTTTTACATTATTCGTATTCCAGCCCTATCCTCAACTTACTATAAACAGTGTCGTAAAGAAGTGAATTGTAATTTATTGAATCAATTTTACGACTTGAAAAAATTACTTTGAATTCTCCGCATCGTTGAACATATTGAACGTTGACATTTTACGTATATACATTAGTCGCTAACGTATAGTGTGCCACAATCTGTTAGTTCTGTCTACTCGTTGGTTGCTGCAATAGGAGTTGTAGTTGATATATTCGGCTTTGGGCTTATTGAACGGGCTGGAGCATATCGGAACTTGTCATCTTGGGAGCTCCACACAAAAATAAATTTATTTAATAAAACCAAAAAAGATAATATAAATTTTATAAACAAGATATTAAAATTAAAAAATGGAAGAAACAAGTACTTTAAATTTGAATTACAGAATGTATTTTTAAAACATCAGATTTTCATTTGGCGCCAAGATTAGTTTAGTTTGAAATTGACTCACACAACAGTAAACGTTTTCATTGCTTAAAAATAATATAAAAAATGCAATGGCTTTTGAATTGATTCCCTTTTTTCATTTGTGTCAAAAAACGTGATGGGGCTTATGTTGAAATCTTGTATAAACTGCAATAAAACTGAAAATCAATAAATGCTTAAAAGTTCGATTTATTTATACTTATAGTGTTGTGCGTCGTTGGAAGATTAAGTCGTATGTCCTGCACCAAGTGCGTTGCGTCGGTCCTTGTGAACCTGTGTCATCTATCCACATACCTCCCACCGCCCTCTTACACTGTATCCAGATCTACCAGAGTTATAAACCATCAATGGAAATAACAAGACGTTTTACAGAAGAACAGTTGACATTTTCAAATGGCCAAGATGACATACTTTAATCTGGTCCACACTTTATAAGGTCCATATTGGTTTACAAGACACCAGTTGTGGAAATACACATGATTCAGGCATTCAACTGTTTATATTTTAAGAACCTCTGGATTTGGTCATTGAAAATCAAAAGTTGATATTTTAAAGAGAAATTAGCTGAAAAATTGATGATGAAAAATGTAACATTTAAATTAAGATTTGCATGAATTTTAAAAATATTATCTCCCTAAAATACGAAATATTGACCACCGCATACTTCTTCTTCTTCTTCGTACGCAGTCAGACAGTAACCATTATTTTTTCGAAAAAAGCGGCGATCATCATGAGGCTGTCGACGCTGCCATAGAGCTTGTCTTGCAGTTCCACTGGTGATGGCCACATCTGCTCTCTCTGATCCTCGTATGTCGGGCAGTTCTGCAGCAGATGTTCAGCGGTCATTTTACCAGTACCGCACGGGCATTCGTCGGTACCACCTATCTTCAATTTGTTGAATAGGTGGTACCTCAGTCTATTGTGGCCAGTGCGAAGTCTGAAGACAACGACCTGCTCTCTTCGGTTCAACTGGTAATAGGCATCGTTTTTGGTGTAACCAGTATGTTCGGTTTCCCATTTGTTCATGTATCTGGCTTTGATAAGCCGTTTTGACTCTTCGTACGTCATACTAGTATCTGTTTGGACCACCGCATACAAACGTGACTTCCTGTCCAAAATATTGTTATTCAATTCTGAAAGCGACCGGTTTCCATGCCTTCTCCCTTTTTTCTTTTTTAGTCGTCTCATTTTTTACCGGATTGTAGCCCCAGTGTCGTCTCACTTTTTACCAGGTTGTAGCCCAATGTCGTCTCACTTTTTACCAGGTTGTAGCCCAATGTCGTGGTATGTATTTGTCTTTCGCCTCTCTAGAGCCCGTGTAACATTTTTTCATATTTTACGGCAGGCCTCCTTTACACTGTCTTTCCACGTGTTCCTCGAACTACCTCTCTCTGTCCTTGCTGATGTTCTCCTGTAGAAGTTTGCAGGAACAATGTGGCCTGGTTGTATTCTCACAATGTGGCCGAACCAATTCATTCTCTATTGATCTACGTACTGTAGGCAGGGAATTGTTCCAATCTTCTTTCGAATACTCATATGTGTGATGTTGTCTCTTCTGGTGTTGTTAGTGCCTTTTCGTAAGCCCCGCATTTCGTAGGTGGCTAACTTTCGTTCTCTATTTCTCATCCTCATATTCTTACCCCCATCTATCGTGCCCGTTGTTTCAGTGCTTTTCCACCTTGTTCATCCGATATAATAATAAAAATAATAGTAATAATAAATATAGTAATAACAATAATAGTAATAATACTAATAGTAACAATAGTAATAATAGTAACAATAGTAATAATAATGTTCGCTTGGGCGTCTGAGTCACGTTGCATCGGTCGGCCACATCCATGACCCACAGCTATGGCGTAGCTCCAAGCCTCGTCCAGGGCACAGGTAGAGGTTGATATTTGCTGGAGTCAAACTGTGCGAGGACCTTATCTTCTGCGCCTCCGCCAAGCAAAGACACAACAGGCTAATCACCCGTTTGTCTTAGCCAATGACAAGTCAACCTCTACACATCACGGTAGAAGAGGAGCGACTAAGTAAGTATTTCATATTTCAGCTCTACACGCATGCAATCTATTTCTTAGTAGAAAGGTGAAGAAGGTCTAGTGTCTCCTAACGTTATTGTGGAGGTCTGGGGTTAATCCTTGTTATTGTGTTTCTGAATTTAAACGTTACAACGAGGTTACTCTACCGCTGAAAATCTGGATCCTACTGTAAAGAATTATTTTCTTCTTATTTTTTGTTCATGCATTTCTTCTTCTTCGTGTACTTGTTAATCTATTTCTCCTTCTTCTTCGTGTACTTGTTAATCTATTTCTCCTTCTTCTTCGTGTACTTCTTAATCTATTTCTCCTTCTACTTCTCCCCTTTCTTTTTAAAATCTGTTTTATTCTTCTTCTTCAGGTTTCCTTCTTCTCTTTTTGTTCCTTTTTCTTCTTTCTTTTCTTTGTCATCTTTTTCATCTTTCTCTTCATCTTTTTCTTCCCTTCTTCTTTTTTCTTTTTCTTCTTCTTCTTCTTCTTTTTCTTCTCTTCTTGTTTGTTTTCTTCTTCTTTATCTTCTTCTTTTTTCTGCTTTTTCTTCTTCTTCTTCTTTGTTTTGCCATCTTTTTTTCTTCTGTTTCTCGTTCTTGTTTTTATTTCCCTTCTTCTTCCTTTACGTAATATAATGATTTTCTTCTCTCAATGCTTAATCTTCTTTCTCTTCTAATCCCACTTTTGAATTTCTGCATCGTATAAAATGTTCTCTTCCCAGACCTTTCATTCAAGCGCCGAAGGACAATCAAGATTCAACAGTTTCTTAATTGCGGGAATATAATGGTTTGCAATAGTAGAAGTTGGAGAAGCTTCAACCCTATACGAGAGAGTTGATCTTGCTGTGACAGAGGGCCTTTTCTCGTCAGTGGTGTACACACGCACACATAACCAAACACACACACGCACACATAACCAAACACACACACATAACCAAGCACACACAAACGCACACATAACCAAGCACACACACACACACACAGATCTTCTGGAAACTGTTTTTGTTAAGCAGTTTGGAAAATCTGTTCCTGTTGCTCTGTTTGCTGAAATGGGTGAAATAATGAAATCGATGAAAGAGTGACTTGTGCGGTTGCTGCTGCTGTTGTTTAATGTTTAAAATCATTTGTTCGCACACTTGCAGTAGTGGCTTCTGTAACCATTTGTTTAACATGCTAATGTTGCAAGCCCCACGCACAACCCTTTGAGTCGACTTTTACGGCATGTTGATTGGCATCCTGTCAGTCTCGAGAGACAATGGATTTAAAGCCTAGACAAGGGACTTAGTTGTTGCTCTTACTTTCGCCGCACACGTTTGGAGTCTGCATCTTGACGCATCTTGTCTTTCCCTGCCTGCAGAACAATACACAAAGCCTGCCTCTAGCCAGGTCTGTCTTTGACAAATTCCTCCCAGTTGCAGGTAATCATATCCAACGCTTTCAGGTCAACGCTTGCAAACATCTTTGTAGCGGAGGAATGTTCTGCCTTTGGTTCGCTTGCCCGTGGTCAGCTCTTCGTATAGGATATCTTTTGGTATTCGCCCATCTTCCATTCTGCACACGTGACCAGGCAGCGCTGGCGGATGATCGCAAATAAACTGGCACTCTCTGCACAGTTCAACACATCGATGTTTGTCATTCAATGAAATTTCAAGTACGCACATCAGGCAAGTATATGACAAGCATTTATCTTTTCTCATGTGCGGCATACGGAGGCCATGTTTCGCTGACATAGAGCGTACTAATCACACAGGATCTGTACACAGCAACCTTTGTGGAGATGGTCAGCATGTTGTCATCCCACACTCTCTGTGACAAGTGCTGATTAGGTCATTCCTAATCACTTTTGGAGCTCTGCGTCCATCTTGGAAGTGATGCTATTCTTTCTTTGCCAATAGACCGTCAGCCCGTTTTCAGGGAGAACTGCGATGAAGGTGGGGGCTCTTGTCAGTCAATTTTAGCTGACCCTGGCTAACATGTAAGTTCAGTATGTTTTGCATGACAAAACGTTAAGTCTTTTCCACCCAACAGGAGAATATAGTTAAATACTTCGTCTTCTGCGATCGTTGCTCATTTAGACTGGGACTACACATTCTTTAACAAAGTGTGCTGTATTTTTCATGGTCTCAATACTGTCGTAAAGTTTCTCCTTCAGGGGAGTGTGTGTGGGGGGGTGGGGGGGGGGGGCTACATCATCCTCCTCAAATCTGCGTGCTGGGGGCGGTACTGAAGCACATAGCACATGTTCTGCTGTAGTGTTTGTCAGTAACATTGGCTAGTTGTTTAAAAAAAAAAGGAAATGGCGTGTCATTTGCAGAACGTCGCTCTTAAACTGCCAACCCCTTCTCCACGGGGGATATTCACCACAAAATAGATCGTCAGGTGCTCGACCAATTGGCAGGTAGCGACCGTAGGCCAAATAGGCTAGATATTGATATGGAAGTAGGCCCCCAGGAAATAAAACCGCTCCCACGTTGGAACTACAGACGAGCCGACTGGGACAGATTTGCAATGCTGACAGATTTACTGTGTGAAACTATCAACACACGAAATAACAATATGAAAACTATGGTGGAAAGCCTAACAATAAGCAATACTGCAAGCAGCCACCGAGACCATCCCAAGAGGGGCAAGGAAAAACTACAAGCCTTATTTGAACCATGAACTGCCGAAAGCTGAGGATGAAGTCTCAAATGCCAGGAACATGGCAGAGAGAGAGAGAGAGCAATCTATGGAAGCAAATATCGCCCTCAAGGCCATCATGCGAAAAACAAAAGAACACTGAACCAAATAACAAGAGACAGTTGGTAAAAACAACCAGAAAGCCTCAATCTCGATAAAGAAGGGAACAAACTATGGAATTTAGTCAGAGCCATGAATGTCGAAACTCCATCAAATAAACAAATTACCATCAAGCAGGGTGACAACATGCTTACCAGAAAAAAGTAGCAAACGCCTTTATAGAACATTATGCCAGAGCAAACCACATTGATGTCCGTACAGACAGGCATACAGACATTAGTGAAGAACAAAAGAGCCACGACAACATCAAGATTGCACCACAGGAGCACATGATGGAAAAACTAACAATGAATTAAATGAATGAGGCCATGAGAACTTTAAAGAAAAAGAAATCGCCCGGAAAAGATGGGGTAACAAATGAAATGCTGATGGGATTGTGCCAATCAGCAAAGAGGAAGTTACTGTCAGTCCTGAACCCCGCTGGAAAAGGGGAATTGTACCGTAGGCATGGAAAGATGCTGTACTTATACCCGTACCAAAGAAAGAAAAAGATAGAACAGATCCAAATGGATACAGGCCTATCAGTCTACTGAGCTGTGTATGTAAACTGATGGAGCGTATGATAAACACCAGACTGATGTTGCACATGGAAGAAAAACACATATTAATTCCACAGCAAGGAGGATTTAGACAGCACAGATCCACTGAGGACCAGATCACTCTCATAGCGCAGGCAATAGAGCATGCTTACCAACAGAAAAAGCATACAGTAGCGGTTGTGTGGATCTAGAGAAGGCATTCGACAAGGTGTGGAAAGAGGGACTTAAAGTCAAGCTACGAAGAAGTGAAGTATCTGGAAAAATGAACAGATGGATCAGCCACTACCTCGAAAACAGAACAGCCAGAGTTCAAATACAAGAGCAGATGAGCAAAAAGGTGACACTGGAGCAAGGAGTATCCCAAGGGGGGAGTACTGTCACCCACACTTATTCTTGTGTATATAAACAACATCATAGAGAATATACCAAGACGACTCAACAGCTCCATGTTTGCAGACGATCTGGCCATGTGGACATCTGAAAAAATCTCACGGTAGGAAACAATCGGATGCAGCAGGCTCTAACATCGTTGGAGGAGTGGGCGAACTCATGGCTGGTCAAAATAAATGAAGAAAAAACAACATGTATGATATCCTCGCTTTCAAATAAACCACAGAACACCAAAATAAGCCTTAACGGCAAATATCTGCGGCCAAATGACAACCCAAACTACCTGGTAGTCACATTTTATCGGCGCATGACATGGAAAAGTCAGATCGAGAGAAACTGAATGAGAGCCAGACAAAGAATGGCAATCATGAGGAAACTTGCTGGCACAATCTGGCGAGCAGACGATAGAATACTAAAGAAACTGTACACTGGAAGAGTGAGACCAGTTCTCGAGTATGGCATTGCGGCATGGACAACAGCAGTAAAGGCGAACTTTGATAAAATTAGCAAACTTCAAAACCTCCACAGGAGGCATGAAGTCAACGCCAATTGTAGAACTGGAAAAGATTACAAATCTGCAATACATGACCGACAGAAGAGACTGCAGAGCCCAGCAGCAAGCAGAAAAACTAAGAAGACTGACAGACCACCCAATGCATCAGAGACTAAATATATTTGGAAAAGGGAAACTAAAGCGGAGAAACTTTGCAGAAATAGCCAAACCAAAGATGAGCGAAGACCCTATGAACACCATAACAACACCAAAGCTCATCCCTTCTGTACGCAAACCCACATGGAAGCAGTATATCATTCCGGAGGTGGCAGAAAATATACCAGGTATTGGAAACAAGAGCAGCCAGACGGAAAAAAGAAAGAAGAGACATAACCCTGAGGTACATAGCGGAAAACTACCCAAGCATGGACTGGACCCATGCATACACCGACGGCTCTGTAACAAACACAACACAGAATGGAGGGTGAGGGGTATTCCTGAGCCTACCAAATGGTAGAAAAATAACACTGTCAGTGGCAACTGGAAAATACACAAGCAATTTCAGAGCGGAGGCAAGGGCACTGAGGGATGCAGTAGAAGCAATGCTGACAGGCGAAAGCAATGAAAGCCAGATAGTCCTATTTACAGAGCCCTGTCCGTGGTTACAGCACTAAAATGCCAGAAAAAAACTGAACTTAATAATTTAAGAGCAGTACTCTGTCAACTATTCCAGCAGTCCGCACCAAAAAGAGTGGTGGTACAGTGGGTTCCATCCCACTGTAACATTCAAGGCATCGAGGAGGCAGACAGACTCGCAAAAGAAGGTGCAAGGTTACCACAACCAGATTCAAGTGTTACCTACAAAGAGTCCAAAAGATTTATTAGAGCCAGATCCATGGCCAAATGGAAAACAGAACATACTGGCTACACAAAAAAATTATGCCTATTACCAGTTGAACAAAAGAGAGCAGGTCGTTGTCTTCAGACTTCCCACTGGCCACAATAGACTGAGGTACCACCTATTCAACAAATTGAAGATAGGTGGTACCGACGAATGCCCGTGTGGTACCGAGAAAATGACCGCTGAGCATCTTCTGCAGAACTGCCCGACATACGAGGATCAGAGAGAGCAGATGTGGCCATCACCAGTGGAACCACAAGACAAGCTCTATGGCAGTGTCGACAGCCTCAGGATGACCACCGCTTTTTTCGAAATAATAATGGTTACTGTCTGACTTCGTACGATGAAGAAGAAGAAGAAGAAGAAGAAGAAGACTCCGCACAATCTGGGGTAGTTGTCTCGCCGCCGCGATTCAATCTCAACCAGTGTTCGTAAAGCGATCTCAGTCCCGGCAGACGGAGCGATACCGCGGGCTTGCCGAAAACGCTCGCTCGCCTTTCCCCGTAGAGGTATCGGGATGCGGTTTTTTGTGTCGTCTTCTTCGCTGAGGTGCGCTGCTCTCGAGAAACGTTGTCAGTCGGTTGTGATTTTTCGAAGGCTTATAGTAGAGCTCGACAGTTCGTCTCGCTGGTAGTCAGACTCTCGCAAAGAGCTTGTGACCGGCAAATGGAAAGCAGCAATACAGCCTAAAGCCCTGTCCCAGCCCGACTAACCCTCGGGAGAAGGGCAGGCCGGCAGGCGAAATTTGTCTCCAGTCCCAGTGAAATTCATCGCCGGGGCCGCTGGGATCCGTTCTGCACAGAGCGCTGCCATCCCTCCCCGAGCGAGCCCGGTCAGTCGGTCGTCTGGTGTGTCAGGCGGTCCTAGGTCGACGGATTGAGGCACGGGGGAACAACCGTCCGCCCGTCCGTCAGTCGGTCCCTGCGGCCGTCCCAGTGAGGCTTTTTATACAACCGTCCTCCGCCGACCGGTGTGTGCGGTACGTACGTCTCCGACAGATATCTGGTTCATCCTGCCAGTAGTCATATGCTTGTCTCAAAGATTAGGCCATGCATGTCTAAGTTCACACTGTCTCACGGTGAAACCGCGAATGGCTCATTAAATCAGTCGAGGTTCCTTAGATGACACGATCCTACTTTGATAATTGTGGCAATTCTAGAGCTAATACATGCTTACCAAGCTCCGACCCTCGCGGAAAGAGCGCTTTTATAAGTTCAAAACCAATAGTCGTTTCCCCTCGCGGGGTTGCGGCGTCCCCACTGGTGACTCTGGATAACTTTGTGCTGATCGCATGGCCTCATGTGCCGGCGACGCATCTTTCAAATGTCTGCCCTATCAAATGTCGATGGTACGTGACATGCCTACCATGTTTGTAACGGGTAACGGGGAATCAGGGTTCGATTCCGGAGAGGGAGCATGAGACATCCAAGGAGGGCAGCAGGCGCGCAACTTACCCACTCTCGGCACGGGGAGGTAGTGACGAAAAATAACAATACGGGACTCTTTCGAGGCCCCGTAATTGGAATGAGTACACTTTAAACCCTTTAACGAGGATCTATTGGAGGGCAAGTCTGGTGCCAGCAGCCGCGGTAATTCCAGCTCCAATAGCGTATATTAAAGTTGTTGTAGTTAAAAATCTCGTAGTTGGATCTCAGGCGCAGGCGGGCGGTCCCGCTCGCGCCGGTTCACTGTCCGTTGTCTCCTGCCCTACCGTCTGCCGGCTCTCTCCCACGGGTGCTCTTCGCTGAGCGTCCTGGGTGGCCGGTGCGTTTACTTTGAAAATATTAGAGTGTTTAAAGCAGGCCTCGGCTGCCTGAATAATGGTGCATGGAATAATGGAATAGGACCTCGGTTCTATTTTGTTGTTTTTTCGGAACTGGAGGTAATGATTAGCATGGACAAACGTGGACATTCGTATTGCGGCGTTAGAGGTGAAATTCTTGGATCGCCGCAAGACGAGCTACTGCGAAAGCATTTGTCAAGAATGTTTTCATTAATCAAGAACGAAAGTCAGAGGCGCGAAGACGATCAGATACCGTCGTAGTTCTGACCATAAACGATGCCGACTAGCGATCCGCAGGAGTTGCTTCGATGACTCTGCGGGCAGCTTCCGGGAAACGAACGTGTTTGGGTTCCGGGGGAAGTATGGTTGCAAACCTGAAACTTAAAGGAATTGACGGAAGGGCACCACCAGGAGTGGAGCCTGCGGCTTAATTTGACTCAACACGGCCAACACTGAAATGACTGACATGCCGAGACCACTTTCCTTTGGTCTAATATGGAACCGGTGCTGGATTTAGACCCTCGGAAATCTGGGGTTATGCCCTCTGTGGCTCGGTTGGTCTGCATTCAGTGTTTGATAAAGGAATTGACAGAAGGGCACTACCAGGAGTGGAGCCCGCGGCTTAAATTGACTTAACACGCCAATACTGTAGAATGACTGTCAAATCGAGAGCACCTTCGTGGGGTCTAATAGTGAACATGTGCTGGTATTAGACCCACGGAAGACAGGTCAGTCTCTTAACCCCCTAATGAAAGAGCGTCTGCTATGGTAATCTGGTCTTAACCCTGCAGAAATCGCAGGTTCCAGAAACTTGGCCATTGACAAACTAAAAAGCCCTCTATTGATACGTCCGGTCTAATATTGAACGGGTGCTGGAAATAGACCCTTGGAAGAGGTCAGTTTTAACCTACTAATGACAGGGCGGTGCTACGGTAATCCTGCTCAACTCGAGAAGAGCCGCAGACATTTGGCTCACGTACTAGGCTGATAAGCCAACGGCGCGAGGCTACAAGGTGAGGGATTACGCCGAACGCCTCTAAGCCAAAATCCCGCCCAAATGCTCAGAACGATTGCAAAGGGAGGCTTCGACATGGTGGGGACCTGAGGCTCCCGCTCCAGCCCCGCCCGGTCGAGCCGCAGAATGAGGTCTTTGCCGTCCGCCGATCAAAGCGGGCGGGAAGCTGCTCGATATTCACCCCATACGGCGATGAGGTATGAAACCATTTGTAGAAGATTTAGTTCTCGGTCGGGGTGCCCTAAGCAGTAGATCAGCTACCTTACTGCGAACTGCTGAGACTCAACCCTTGACCATGAGATATTTCCGCACACCAGGCGAACACCATCTCCTTGCCGGGACCAGGCTTGTCCCCTGGTCAAATGCACTCCTTCGAGAGAAACCACAGGTCGCTGACATTTGGTCCACGTGCTTGGCTGATAAGCCAATGGTGCGAAGCTACCATCTGAGGGACTATGGCCGAACGCCTCTAAGCCAGAACCCCTTCCTAAATCTCAGCACCGCTGTGATGGGAGGCTACGACATGGCTGGGACCTGGGGCTTGCGTCTCAGCCCGGCCCGGTCTAGCCGGAGAAATGCACCTGGATAAATGCACTCCTGCCTTGCTCTTTACCTCTGTTTGCTATCAGTCATCCCAATGGACGAAGAAGAGATGCAGTCCAGCGGACATTGCACCTCCTGCCCTATTGTGACAACCTCCCAGGTGGCGGGGAATGCTAGGCGTACCATCACTGCAGATGAGCCGAGAAATTACAAGGAGCAAAGAGATACCTCACTCACATGCATATGCTACGTTTCTGGCAGGACGTGACGATCCTGAGACACAGTCACACTGGACTGCCTCTCTTCCGGGATAGTACAAACTAGTACATAGTCCATTATATCATATCATTGCCACACCCTATAGACACGAGTGGGGAAGACTCGATAGTTCTGCAAGATAACTTACCAAAGAGAGACAACTCTGACCAAAAACAACTGCTGCCTTGCAGATAGGCTGGGGACAGCCAAAGGCTAAGGAGGGCAACCCTACAGAAACGCCTGTTGAAATCGGATGCACTGAGCCACAGGCTTAACAAAATAAAACAGTGCAACGTAAATATCGCTGTAAACAGCGTACGATGAAGAAGAAGACTTCACACAGGCCACAACAGACTGAGGTACCATCTATTCAATAAACTGAGGATAGGTGGCACTGACGAATGCACCTGTGGTACAGGGGAAATGACCTCTAAACATCTGCTGCAGAATTGCACGACATACGAGGACCAGAGAAAGCACATGTGGCCATCACCAGTGCCAACACTAGACAAGCTCTATGGCAGTGTCGACAGCCTCTGGATGACAGCTGCTTTTTTTGAACAAATTCAAGTTGACGTCTGACAGCGTACGAAGAAGAAGAAGAAGAAACTGCCAACTTATTTGGCTGTAATGCATTTCTTGGCAAGTGTGTAATACGGTAGGTTCCCATTACTTTCTGTTCGTCCTTTAAAGTATGTAATTACATTATAGGACAAGAACTCCATTTAAATGTATACGAAGCATTACAAATAAGATATCGGTATTCCGGCAATCCTGGTAGATCTACAGGAGTCTTTCTCTATCGACGAATGCTCAAGGTAAAGGATAATGATGGTTCCCATAGCTTGCTGGTTGTACACACTCCAGCTCCTTAACTCCAAAACGCGTCCAAAACGAAGGAGCCCAACTACATTTGATTTTAAAATTCTGCAGATTATCTGTATTTCGACTATAGTGTCATCGTCTAATAGGTGATTATTGGGCTGCTGCAGAATCTGACTCATATCTACGTCCGAAAATTCCCCTCTGCGGATGCCATCAAGGTCAGCACGACAGCTGTTTCATTGATGCACACATTAGCCGGCTACGTGCCTAAAATTCATCCCTTACGTGCACTAACAAGTAAACATCTTTGGTTGCCGGAATTGTGTCGTCTATGCATGGACTAAATTAAAATAAAGGCTTATAATAAAGACCATGTCTGTTTAGACTCATATGTTTAAGCTCTCAACTAAATACGTCCCAGTCTACCAGACTATACCATGCTAATATTTAGTAAAAGCAAGACAGAGTCAATGTCAGCTGATTCCCAGAATGCACCGATGGTTGCGCAGTTGGAGAACAAAATAGAGGCCATTGAAATGTGAATCTACAGAAGAATGGGTCGTAATACAGAAAACAAACAACGAACCACTGTTATCGGAAATCAGAGTAGAACTATAACAACTCAAGAGATTCTCAATAATAGTGATCCAAAGGTTACTATTCAACTGCAGAATCACATGCAACAAGGGAGATGACTCTCTAACAAAAGATGGTGGTAACAATGCACTTTAATTATCCAGTACCATACAGAAAGATCACGAACATTCATGATAAATCCGTATATACACTAATGGAGAGAAGACAGAAACATAAGCAGTATACCAGACCCAATTCATCAACTTAAAAGAAGCCATCAAACTACCTTATTTCCCCTGAAACATGGTCACTGCAGACTACTAGAATATCTATACCGACCAAAGAAGCCAGAATCAAGAACATACTCTACAGGAATGCCCACTCTATAGGGGCATGAGATCATGTACCTGGCCAGAGGGTGCGGAGCTGAAACAAAAGCTGTTGGGCAGCCTCTCCGACCTGGTAAAGACTACAGACTTCATCATCTGGCCTGCAGATACAGCATGACCAAAAGATCATGAACGTAAAGAAATAAAGAAAAACTGAAAGACTGTTGAAATATCGTCATAAGTCCTTACGGCTACTATATCTGTTTTCCTTTCTGTGTCTTCCGATGTAAATCAGTGAGAAGCAGACACGATAACTACCATCGGTACTGAGATTGACGGGCAGACAAGGATAACGGCATGAGAGCTGAATAAGTCGCTTCCATCTCCATTCTTATTATGTGTCGTTAACGTTTATTTATCGTGACGAGGTACCCCTGTTGCAGCGAGTAACACACTATCAATTTCCGTGTGTCCCTCATTGAACCAGAGTAATTTGATTGGTTGATCGAATCACATGATTCTCACTGAATCTCACCCGATTATTATTAATATTATTTTTAGTATATTATTGTTGTTATGCAGAATGTCAACAAGTTCCCTCAACTGGTTTGTTGAGTTTTAGCATTTGAAAGATTGGCACGAGGTACGTGTACTTTCACCTAGAACAGTAGCAAGATGACTCGGCGTTCATTCACGTTAAACCTAATCTTTGTCAGAGGAAATATGTGAAAGCAAGGGTTCACACCTTCAACAAACTGGGAGGAAAGTTGTGGAGAGAAGAGTGTTTTGTTATGTTGTTGTTGTGAATGTCCAAATAGAGTAAGTTTACTCTGTTGCGCGCCCTGAAAAGGGCGTTGAGTGGCGGGTTGCTGTAGCTTTCCTCACATCCCGACCATGATGATAAAGGTGGACGAGTATTCTCCAGGCGGTTGTGCTATGCTTGACTTCATATGTGTGTCGTTCACCATTACGGGGATCACATCGAACCACATCTCGTCAGCCAGGCTGCCTCGAAAACAGTTTGTTTGAAGGCAACGCTACACGGAAGAGAGATTGTGGTCCTGGTCAGTATGTTGTACCTGACTCTGACATGACATCCTGGTCAGTATGGTGTACCTGAATCTGACATGACATCCTGGTCAGTATGTTGTACCTGACTCTGACATGACATCCTGGTTAGTATGTTGTAACTGACCCTGACACGACATCCTGGTCAGTATGTTGTACCTGACTCTGACATGACATCTTGGTCAGTATGTTGTGCCTGATTCTGACATGACATCCTGGTCAGTATGTTGTAACTGACCCCGACACGACACCCTGGTCAGCATATTGTGCCTGACCCTGACACGACATCCTGGTCAGCATTTGTACCTGACCCTGACAAGACATCCTGGTCAGCATGTTGTGCCTGATTCTGACATGACATCCTGGTCAGTATATTGTGCCTGACTCTGACATGACATCCTGGTCAGTATGTTGTAATTGACCCTGACACGACATCCTGGTCAGTATATCGTGCCTGACTCTGACATGACATCCTGGTCAGTATGTTGTGCCTGATTCTGACATGACATCCTGGTCAGTATATTGTGCCTGACTCTGACATGGCATCCTGGTCCGTATGTTGTAATTGACCCTGACACGACATCCTGGTCAGTATATTGTGCCTGACCCTGACACGACATCCTGGTCAGTATGTTCTGCCTGACCCTGACACGACATCCTGGTCAGCATGTTGTGCCTGACAAGACTAGCGTCTAAGTTCCCCAACAACCACAGTAAAATGACTGCAGGGTAAAATGGCGTTAAATTGTACCACAACAGGAGAACACATGTATTTCATGAACACAAAAAGGTGTCTAGGAAACACGTGTTACCTTGGAACAAATCGAGTTTTTCTCGTCAGTGAAGACAAACGTGATTGTATTAATTAATGTCAAAACACACAGATGATCATTTAGCAGCTATACTTAGCCTAGCATCGTCTCAGAATATTAAGTCTAATATGGATGTACTGGTTGAAAGAAAACGTTAGCTAAGTACCCAAACATGACTTCAAATAATAAGGCATTTAAAAAAAACAAAAGCTTAATATTTCCAAACGCACTAAAAAGCAAATTTGCAGAAGAAATGAAGTATAATCCTTTATGCGGTATGAATCGATTTCACGTGGAAATCGGGAAGTGTCTGAATTTACAAAATACAAGATCCGTGCTACACGTTTTGCGTGTCGTTTATGCTCGGGATTTGGTCTGAATCGCGTGATATCTTCACCAGGCTACGATTTTGTGAAAGACCTTCAAAACAATGCACATCCGGGGATTTTTATGAAGGTCTTTTACAACATTTTTTCAATGATGTATCATTCAATTACACAACATCGGAGTTGTACGTGTCCTTGAAGTCACCTCTCTAGTGTATCAGTAAGTGTTGGGATATCCAGATACTTCTTCTTCTTCTTCTTCTTCTTCTTCTTCATCGTACGCAGTCAGACAGTAACCATTATTTTTTCGAAAAAAGCGGCGGTCATCCTGAGGCTCTCGCCACTGCCATAGAGCTTGTCTTGCAGTTCCACTGGCAATGGCCACATCTGCTCTCTCTGATCCTCGTATGTCGGGCAGTTCTGCAGCAGATGTTCAGTGGTCATTTTACCAGTACCGCACGGGCATTCGTCGGTACACCCTATCTTCAATTTGTTGAATAGGTGGTACCTCAGTCTGTTGTGGCCAGTGCGAAGTCTGAAGACAACGACCTGCTCTCTTCGGTTCAACTGGTAATAGGCATCGTTTTTGGTGTAACCAGTATGTTCGGTTTCCCATTTGGTCATGTATCTGGCTTTGATAAGCCGTTTTGACTCTTCGTACGCCATACTGGTATCTGTTTGTGGTAGTCTTGCACCTTCTTTTGCCAGTCTGTCTGCCTCCTCGTTGCCTTGGATGTTGCAGTGTGACGGGACCCACTGTACCACTACCCTTTTTGGCCCAGTTTGCAGAGTGCTGCTCTTAAGTCATTAAGCAGTGTTTTTCTGGCTTTTTAGCGCTGTGACTACGGCGAGAGCATCTGTCAGCAGGACTATATGGCTCTCATTTTCACTGTGTGTCACCATTTCTTCCACTGCCGCCCTCAGTGCCTCTGCCTCCGCTCTGAAATTGCTTGTGTACTTACCAGTAGCGAATGACAGTGTTATTTTTCTGTATCCAGATACAAGATTTGATCATAAGTTTCAAGTGGAGTTAAATCAAAGCTTTTAAAGAGCACGTACATTTGCAAGCATTGAGCAACGTTCTGTATTTAACTGCATTATATGGTTTTGTCTGTAAATATAATATATAATATAATACTGGAAAGAATTACAAAAGAAAATCGATATATAAGTAGGTGTTCAACAGTTTGGTTTAGGCAGAACTCTGGAAACTACGGGAGCAATACTTTGTCTTCGGATGATGGCAGAAATGCTCATAGATGTACAAAAGAGTGTCTGTGGTATGTGTGTTTCATAGACTAGTGAAGCATTTGACAGTCCACCATGAAAAGTTAATTGAGTGCCTACGCGAAATTAATCTGGATGGTAAAGACATTAGGCTAGTCGATAATCTGTAATCTGGATGGTAAAGACATTATGCTAGTCGATAATCTGTAATCTGGATGGTAAAGACATTAGGCTAGTCGATAATCTGTAATCTGGATGGTAAAGACATTAGGCTAGTCGATAATCTGTAATCTGGATGGTAAAAACTTTAGGCTAGTCGATAACCTGGAATCTGGATGGTAAAAACATTAGGCTAGTCGATAACCTGGAATCTGGATGGTAAAAAGATTAGGCTAATCGATAACCTCTAATCTGGATGGTAAAACATTAGGTTAGTCGATAACTTGGAATTTGGATGGTAAAGACATTAGGCTAGTCGATAACCTGTACTGAGAGCAGGTTGCAACAGTACGATCAAACAAGATTTGCTCACCGTCTATTGATATCCAAAGAGGTGTGAGACAGGTATGCTGTCACCTTGTCTCTAACCTTTACGCAGAGAAAATCTTCAGACAGAAAGATAGATAAGGAATGGGACCTAGGGGTTATAATAGATCATACAGGTAAGGCGAGTGAGCAAGTTCAGGTAGCAGTGAAAACGGCAAATGCAATGTTAGGTATGATAAAAAGAAATATTAAACATAGTAGCAAGAAAGTGATAGTCAAACTGTATAAAGCTTTAGTTAGACCTAGATTGGAGTACTGAGTACAGGTGTGGAGTCCTTATCATAGAGGGGATATAAACATGCTGGAAAGAGTACAAAAATAGCGACAGAGCTGATAGTGGGATTCCAGAATTATAGTTATGAGGAAAGACTCAGAAAAACCGGCCTACAGTGTCTAGAAGAGAGAAGAATTCGAGGTGACTTAATACAGGTTTATAAGATGATCAGAGTAATGGATAAATTAGACTATAAGACGTTTTTTAAAAAAAATACAGCCACCCACAATAACAAGAGGGCATAGCTACAAGTTGACTATATATTTTTGTTTAGTCAGAGAGGGGTGAATGCTTGGAATGCATTGCCACGGGAGTAGAGGCAGGGACAGTTAATGCATTGAAGAATAAATTGGATGCGCATAGCTTTTAGAGCGAGGTAATGTAAATGAAACTGGTTGTATACAGACTCTGCAGAGTCTTCTAAACCAGTATAAAGATGTTAAGTAAGTTTAAGGTTGAAGGAGTGCCTGGACTAAAAATCAATGGAAGAACAATCAAGACATGCCAATGTATAAAGGAGAGAAAGACACGAACTTGTGGAGATACCAGAGTTATAGATAATGGTTTTTACATGAACATTCAAATAACAAAGATTATGTTATTTACCAAAACAAATCTGCAGCTCAAAACCAATATCCGAGTGAAGCACGTGATACTAGAACAGGTCGACAGGTACTTGTATCTGGGACAGGTAATTAAATGCGGTGGTAGATATGAGAGGGCAGTGACGAAGCGAATTGAAATTGTCAAAAAAAAATGTTTCATTTGATGAGGAATATATTGTTGTCCAGGCAAATCACATATACATAAAAAATGGGACTCGGGTCAGGTCAGGTCATTCAGTAACCGGTGAGGTCGTTATGGCACACGTGAAGACACCCCCACAATTCTACGTCATCCTTCTCAGTCAGCGGTGGCTACCTGTGCCTCCTCTGGTCGGAGAATGGTCCATTCTTTTATGTTGTCCTCCCACATCTTTTTTGGGACGACCTCTTCGTCGTCTGCTTTACACCTTTCCGTGCAATATCGTATTTGCAAGACCATTTGATCTTGATATGTGACCGTACCAAGCGAGGTTCCTTCTTTTGGCAGTTGCCAAGACTAACTCTTAAAGACCCCAAGAACGATGTCAGTGTTCTTCTGGGCGTCCGCTTGATGCCAGAAACACGCTCAAATCGTTAACAGCACAATGAACGAAATTTGTTTCGTGTTTTCAGTGTTTCTAAACTTTAATTGACATTTCATGGTAAGGGAAGTAACCATTATATTTACATTTCAATTGTGAAAGCTTCGACGTGCATTATGAGGACAATCAAAGTTGGAAAACATTTGTCAAGCTCTATGGCAGTGTCGACAAACTCAGGATGACAGCTGCTTTCTTCGAACAAATTCAAGTTGACGTCTGACAGCGTACGAAGAAGAAGAAGAAGAAGAAGGAAAACATTTGTCATCTTTCAAGTCTGTGGATCACAAAAATGTGTAGCGAACCTAGCACTTCAAAATTGTATAGTAGGTTGTTTTTATTTGTAGAAACGGATAGGATGTTTTGTACTCTAGATGAATTTAGTGACGAGGATTCGCATTTTTCTGATGTTGAATCGGAGTTCAGTTAGACAACGAATATAATATTATTCAACCTACTGAGCCTACTGAATCTGATGCTGAAGATGAGGGGTCGTTGCCACATTCCCGACCTAGTGCTGCTAAAAGGCAAAAAGTTTGACTGCACCATTAACAGAAAAACGAAGATGCAATATCTCTAAAGCAAATTCTAGAAAACATAATAGCAAATGGGTTTCTGTACCAAATTCCATCACCTCTACTGACTGAGACCCAGAACTCATTCAGATTGCTGCCAAATTGTGGTCGACCATATGGAGTGAATGGAGACCTGCAACTCAGTAACACATCAACTCCATTTGACAGCTACAAAAAAGTATTTTCTGATAGATATTCATTTGGGGATTACTGTTATTCTGAGGTACACTAGACCAACCTGTATATTACGTTTCAGTGGTTATTCGTGGATTGGTGACATTTTTGTGTGGGAAAAATAGTTTTTATTACAAAAAATGACAATATAATTATTAATAATTACTTGTAATATTTTATGAAATTCTACAAGACCGTCATATTCTTACTGCGTATTCATCATCATTATTTTTAGTTTGATATATAACATGTGTATCTTCCTTGTGACATAATTGAGAAAAGTCAAGTTTAATGAAGAGATTGCTTTTATAGTAAAAATAATTCTGGCAAAACTAGTTACAAAATGATGGCCATTAAGAGGTGTTACATATATTCAGCATGCGGTGCAGAAACATGGACAATGAACAAACAGCTGGAGAACAGAATAGAGGCCCTCGAAATGTGGTTACACAGAAGAATGTGTCGCATTTGGTGGAACGAGAAAGAAACAAATAGCGATGTATTGACTAGAGTAGGCATGGATAGACAACTTTTGACTAGCATTACAATTAGGCAAGTCAAATTTTTTGATCATATAAAAAGGCATTTTTGAAAACAATACTGGAGGTTGAAGGTAGTCGGACGAGAGGCGGTCAGCGATATAAGTGAGGAGGGCAACATTACAAGAGAAACTAATGTAAGTCTGGCAGAGTGTCCCGTTACGACAAAAGACAGAGGATATTTGAGGTCCATTACAGCAAATTTTCATTTGCGGAGAGGGCACTTGAATTAAATTGAGATATACGTTGTGTTTCAATATATTGTTAAAAATCTACCCAATCTATTAAGGCATCATCGAGAGTATTACGGAGTTCGTGCATTGTGCTCACGATTGCCCAAAATATGGAGAAGAACAGAGGACTTATGGGTTAAACCGCGTGCAATTACGTTGATTCGTCGACTAAACTAAACTAACCTAAGCTATACGTTGCGTTTAAATGTATTCTATTCTACATAATTATTTTGAAAACAAGGATGTTTTACTACGGTTGGCACACGGACTATTAGCCATGTTCTCCTTATTTGCCCATCGTGTTGTTTTTGTTTGAGACACACTATTTGGTTCTGCTGTTTGGCATGTTTCGCTAGGGTTACGAATGTACATCATGTCTTTCCGTTTGTTTGTGCTACTCTTGTTACAAGATTCTTTTTTACCTACTGACTTGATGCTTCCGCTGATACCATGGAGCTGCAGGTCTCGCTCTTGTATCAGATGTAGTGCTGTGGTTGCTGTGAGCTCATGTTGGCACATGATGTCCTGTTGTCTATCTATTTACTTAACTTTCTTCCCTTGGCTCTACAACCCTCATCTCCTACTATTGTAGCTTTTTTAATGCCATTCAATCTGTTTTCATTCTCATGAAACGACCAACCTAATTGTTACATCCCCTATCTTTAACGATGTCAACCGTACAAGTATATCACTCATAATGTGTTCTAGGAATACGTCAACCTGATCTTTAAGTACATTACTCATAATGTGTTCTAGGAATACGTCAAGCTGATCTTTAAGTACATCACTCATAATGTGTTCTAGGAATAGGTCAACCTGATCTTTAAGTACATCACTCATAATGTGTTCTAGGAATACGTCAACCTGATCTTTAAGTACATCACTCATAATGTGTTCTAGGAATAGGTCAACCTGATCTTTAAGTACATCACTCATAATGTGTTCTAGGAATACGTCAACCTGATCTTTAAGTACATCACTCATAATGTATTCTAGGAATACGTCAACCTGATCTTTAAGTACATCACTCATAATGTGTTCTAGGAATACGTCAACCTGATCTTTAAGTACATCACTCATAATGTGTTCTAGGAATACGTCAACCTGATCTTTAAGTACATCACTCATAATTTGTTCTAGAAATACGTCAACCTGATCTTTAAGAACATCACTCATAATTTGTTCTAGAAATACGTCAACCTGATCTTTTAGTACATCATCCATAATTCGTTCTAGGAATACGTCAATCTGATCTTCAAGTACATCATCCATAATTCGTTCCAGGAATACGTCAATCTGATCTTCAAGTACATCATACATAATTCGTTCTAGGAATACGTCAATCTGATCTTCAAGTACATCATCCATAATTCGTTCTAGGAATACGTCAATCTGATCTTCAAGTACATCATCCATAATTCGTTCTAGGAATACGTCAATCTGATCTTCAAGTACATCATCCATAATTCATTCTAGGAATACGTCAATCTGATCTTCAAGTACATCATCCATAATTCGTTCTAGGAATACGTCAATCTGATCTTCAAGTACATCATCCATAATTCGTTCTAGGAATACGTCAATCTGATCTTCAAGTACATCATCCATAATTCGTTCTAGGAATTCATCAAACTGATCTTCAAGTACATCATCCATAATTCGTTCTAGGAATACGTCAACCTCATCATCAAGTACATCATCCATAATTCGTTCTAGGAATACGTCAATCTGATCTTCAAGTACATCATCCATAATTCGTTCTAGGAATACGTCAACCTGATCTTCAAGTACATCATCCATAATTCGTTCTAGGAATACGTCAATCTGATCTTTAAGTACATCATCCATAATTCGTTCTAGGAATACGTCAATCTGATCTTCAAGTACATCATCCATAATTCGTTCTAGGAATACGTCAATCTGATCTTCAAGTACATCATCCATAATTCGTTCTAGGAATACGTCAATCTGATCTTCAAGTACATCATCCATAATTCGTTCTAGGAATACGTCAATCTGATCTTCAAGTACATCATCCATAATTCGTTCTAGGAATACGTCAATCTGATCTTCAAGTACATCATCCATAATTCGTTCTAGGAATACGTCAACCTGATCTTCAAGTACATCATCCATAATTCGTTCTAGGAATACGTCAACCTGATCTTCAAGTACATCATCCATAATTCGTTCTAGGAATACGTCAATCTGATCTTTAAGTACATCATCCATAATTCGTTCTAGGAATACGTCAATCTGATCTTCAAGTACATCATCCATAATTCGTTCTAGGAATACGTCAATCTGATCTTCAAGTACATCATCCATAATTCGTTCTAGGAATACGTCAATCTGATCTTCAAGTACATCATCCATAATTCGTTCTAGGAATACGTCAATCTGATCTTCAAGTACATCATCCATAATTCGTTTTAGGAATACGTCAATCTGATCTTCAAGTACATCATCCATAATTCGTTCTAGGAATACGTCAATCTGATCTTCAAGTACATCATCCATAATTCGTTCTAGAAATACGTCAACCTGATCTTCAAGTACATCATCCATAATTCGTTCTAGGAATACGTCAATCTGATCTTCAAGTACATCATCCATAATTCGTTCTAGGAATACGTCAATCTGATCATCAAGTACATCATCCATAATTCGTTCTAGGAATACGTCAATCTGATCTTCAAGTACATCATCCATAATTCGTTCTAGAAATACGTCAACCTGATCTTCAAGTACATCATCCATAATTCGTTCTAGGAATACGTCAATCTGATCTTCAAGTACATCATCCATAATTCGTTCTAGGAATACGTCAATCTGATCATCAAGTACATCATCCATAATTCGTTCTAGGAATACGTCAATCTGATCTTCAAGTACATCATCCATAATTCGTTCTAGGAATACGTCAACCTGATCTTCAAGTACATCATCCATAATTCGTTCTAGGAATACGTCAATCTGATCTTCAAGTACATCATCCATAATTCGTTCTAGGAATACGTCAACCTCATCATCAAGTACATCATCCATAATTCGTTCTAGGAATACGTCAATCTGATCTTCAAGTACATCATCCACAATTCGTTCTAGGAATACGTCAATCTGATCTTCAAGTACATCATCCATAATTCGTTCTAGGAATACGTCAAACTCATCATCAAGTACATCATCCATAATTCGTTCTAGGAATACGTCAACCTCATCATCAAGTACATCATCCATAATTCGTTCTAGGAATACGTCAATCTGATCTTCAAGTACATCATCCATAATTCGTTCTAGGAATACGTCAATCTGATCTTCAAGTACATCATCCATAATTCGTTCTAGGAATACGTCAACCTGATCTTCAAGTACATCATCCATAATTCGTTCTAGGAATACGTCAACCTGATCTTCAAGTACATCATCCATAATTCGTTCTAGGAATACGTCAATCTGATCTTTAAGTACATCATCCATAATTCGTTCTAGGAATACGTCAATCTGATCTTCAAGTACATCATCCATAATTCGTTCTAGGAATACGTCAATCTGATCATCAAGTACATCATCCATAATTCGTTCTAGGAATACGTCAATCTGATCTTCAAGTACATCATCCATAATTCGTTCTAGGAATACGTCAATCTGATCTTCAAGTACATCATCCATAATTCGTTCTAGGAATACGTCAATCTGATCTTCAAGTACATCATCCATAATTCGTTCTAGGAATACGTCAATCTGATCTTCAAGTACATCATCCATAATTCGTTTTAGGAATACGTCAATCTGATCTTCAAGTACATCATCCATAATTCGTTCTAGGAATACGTCAATCTGATCTTCAAGTACATCATCCATAATTCGTTCTAGGAATACGTCAATCTGATCATCAAGTACATCATCCATAATTCGTTCTAGGAATACGTCAATCTGATCTTCAAGTACATCATCCATAATTCGTTCTAGGAATACGTCAATCTGATCATCAAGTACATCATCCATAATTCGTTCTAGGAATACGTCAATCTGATCTTCAAGTACATCATCCATAATTCGTTCTAGGAATACGTCAACCTGATCTTCAAGTACATCATCCATAATTCGTTCTAGGAATACGTCAATCTGATCTTCAAGTACATCATCCACAATTCGTTCTAGGAATACGTCAATCTGATCTTCAAGTACATCATCCATAATTCGTTCTAGGAATACGTCAATCTGATCTTCAAGTACATCATCCATAATTCGTTCTAGGAATACGTCAACCTCATCATCAAGTACATCATCCATAATTCGTTCTAGGAGTATGTCAATCTGATCTTCAAGTACATCATCCATAATTCGTTCTAGGAATACGTCAATCTGATCTTTAAGTACATCATCCATAATTCGTTCTAGGAATACGTCAAACTCATCATCAAGTACATCATCCATAATTCGTTCTAGGAATACGTCAATCTGATCTTCAAGTACATCATCCATAATTCGTTCTAGGAATACGTCAATCTGATCTTCAAGTACATCATCCATAATTCGTTCTAATGATGTGCTGAAAATGTTTCCTATGCGCCGCATGACTTGACGATATCCTTTTTGTTTTCTTTTAATATGTTGAAGAATATCGGCGAGAGTATACATCCTCTATCGGCGAGAGTATACATCCTCTATAAATATATTTGATTAATACACGCTAATTCCCAATTGGTTTGCCGGTGACAAGGATAAGAATAGCACCACAGAGAGCATTTCGTAAGAGGTGACTAACTGTGACATAGCATAACACCGGCCATGGTTAGGCGGTTTGTTTAGAGCAGCATAGATGGCGCCTAACAGGCTGCGGGTCTACTTTGCTCTAGTGTTTGAGTCTATTAAGATGGACTCGCACATCAGTTAACCACCCTCCGTAGTGGAGTTATAAGCTGCTTGAGGCTAGCTACATCTAGATGGAGCCTGCACATGGGATTATGCTCCTGTAGAAGTACAGGACGACCAAGTCTAAGACATGAATCGCAGATGGACGATACGCTTGCAAAAAGCAGTCAATATTACTGTAAGAGAGATAGACACAAGGAAACAGGGGAAAAAGTAGAAGCAACGTCATACATGACATGTATTCACATAGTGAAGGCTAAATAAAACATAATAGTTGCCAAACGCAAGCGAAGTTGGCGACAGCGTGAGATCTCTGTATTCAGATTTGACCACAAATATACAGTCTGGTCTGCGCGCTACAAACTACCTCACGTGTGACACTCGTGGACAGCGTGAGATCTCTGTATTCAGATTTGACCACAAATATACAGTCTGGTCTGCGCGCGACAAACTACCTCACGTGTGACACTCGAGGACAGCGTCAGTAATTGAACCGTCTCGCATTTGTCCTTTCGTGCAGCTCGCAGAAAAGAACAGCTCATTCAATCTAGTGTGCATGTCCTGGTCTGATCTCGCCACAGATCAGCACAAATTAGATTTAAAATCAATGCTTCTTGCACCTTTGTGATGGTAATTAAGCGTCTCAGATTGAACAGCTGCACATCCGTCCAGTACTCTATATTCTTCCCTGGGCAAATAACACAATGCTAAATACGTCATACACCGCACGTATCACATACTTAGGGTTAACTAACATAATGCTAACAACGTCAGACATTGCACGTACTCGCATGTTGAGGGTTAACTAACACAATGCTAACGTCATGCATAACGGCACTCACAGAGTTAAAGCTAACTAAGCCATTGCTAACAACGCCATACATGGCACCTACTCACAGAGTTAAAGTTAATTATCACAATGCTAACGTCATACATGACACGCACTAACATAGTTAAAATTAACTAACACAATGCTAACGTCGTAGATGACACGTACTTACAGAGATAACATTAACTAACACAATGCTAACAACGTCAGATATGGCCCGTACTTTTATGTTGAGGGTTAACTAACACAGTTCGGACGTCATAACGTGGCAAGTGGTCACAGAGTTAGAATTAAATACTACATTACATTTCCGACCACTTCTGAAACACATCGCCGCCAACGACATTAACTAGCATGTGACTTGCTTAAGCTTGACACTTATTTCTTCTTCTTCTTCTTCGTCTTCTTCTTCTTCTTCTTCTTCTTCTTCTTCTTCTTCTTCTTCGTCTTCTTCTGTTTCTTCTTCTTCGTCTTCTTCTGTTTCTTCTTCTTCTTCTTCTTCTTCTTCTTCTTCTTCTTCTGCTTCTGTTTCTTCTTCTGCTGCTGAGTTCGTTCTCAATCTATCGCTACCAAGCGAGTAACATGTTGTAGTCATGAGAATAGAATGAGTTGTGTCGCTAGTTTACAGCTTGACTGCAATATTTGCACATTTCGGTTCGACAATCATCTTCGGCAGCATTCTTTCCTCTAATATGACGTTACGTATGGGGTCATTGGGTCACTGAATGAAGAGGTGTATGTCCAGTTATGTCCAGTTATGTCCATCTCTCGCTAGTTTTATGACTGTTTATGCCCCTCATTTCTGAAAATAATGAATAAATACCATTAAAGATCTTTCTATCTCTATCTATTTCTTGTTCCTGGAGCTGTTCGATTGAGTATAATGATCGACAAGCATCTTAACCTTGATTCGTGAAGCTATAATCAAAACAAATGGACAGGAGTTTGAAACAGTGAACCGCTTCAAGTACGTTACGATCAGTAATATTGATAAAAACCAGAGGTCGTGGCTAGAATATCACAGACAACAGCAGCGCTTGCACGACTGAAACCAAATGAACAGATAAGCGACTCTCTCTTGCCATAAAGGTAAGGATATTGCGCTTACTTCTATAAATACTTATCTACGCCTGCATAACATGGACTATTGCAGCAGACCTCCAGATCAGAATCCAGCCCATGGAGATGGGAAGAGCTTTGCAAGTACAAGGCAAGCGTAGGCGGGGAGGTCTGAGGCAACGATGGGAAGACAACATCCATGGATGGACTAACCTACGACTCAAGGAGGCACAAAAAGCAACCTGCAGAAAGAGAGTGATGGCGCAGTATTGTGGAGGTGTCAGCAGGGGTGTCCCAGCGATCTCAAGCGGTCAGGAGATTAACTGAACTCAGCGTGACAATACAATTACAGTTTGTATGGGTGTTTTTTTATTGCTTCTTTCCTATACTAAAAAAAAGGCAAAGGCCGCCGTCCATCGTAGACAATGATGATACGGTATAATTTACTTGCTAGCGCTATTTTTAGTAAGCATTAACTGCGCTACTTTTTATCTTCGCTCTCTAGTCTCGAGCCACCCTTAAGAAAGTCAAGTACAAGACGATTAGGGGGCTACTACGAGACGCATCGGACTCCTCATCAAGCACCCGTGAAAAAGACGGCGGAGTCCGGAGTCGAACCCACACCACCTAATCACGAGGCCGACGGCTTAACCACTTCGCCACGGAATCCTCTTGATTATACTAAGCATTGCATAACTTTGCTGTAAAAAATTATAAAAAAACTGTCGTACGACTTTATTCCCATTGTTGGGTAGTCAAGAGATTTATAAGTTGAGAGCCGCAGGCCACTTCGCCATTGATGTCATCACCTTTATTTACTTCACCCCCAACAACAAAAAAACAAACAACATATGCCTCAGCAGGGATTCGTTTCAAATTCACCTGTGGTACAGGGAAAAGGACGCCCTGAACATCTGCTGCAAAATTGCCCCACAAACGAGGACCAGAGAAAGCACATGTGGTCATCACCAGTGGCAACACTAGACAAGCTCTATGGCAGTGTCGACAGCCTCAGGATGACAGCTGCTTTCTTTGAACAAATTCATATTCACGTCTGACAGCGTACGAGGGGAGGAAGACTAACGTATGGTCAGGCAAAATATACTGGCCAAGACCCTCACCTAGGCTTCTTGGTAGCCATCCCTGGAAACGGGCTGCTTTCATGGCAGTCTGGCTAACGAGGTGAGGGATCGACGTGATCCCCGTAGTAGTGAGTGACACTCAGATGAAGCCAATCATAGCACAATCACCTGGAGGACCCCGGTCCACCTTCATCAACAAGGTCGGAAAGCTACATCAAATCGCACTCATTGTGGGCATTCGCAAACAACAACAACGACAGCGTACGAAGAAGAAGAAGAAGAACAAGAAGAGGAAGGAAGAAGGGAAACAGGAGGAGAAGGAAGGGAGAAAGGAAGGGAGATAGGGAGGGAGGAATAAAGGAAGGGAGGCAGGAAGGAATGAAGTAAGGAAGGAAAGAAGGAAGGAAGGGAGGGAAGGAAGGAGAGAGGGAGGAAGGAAAGGAGGGGGGAGAGAAGAAAGGAAGGAAAGAAGGAAGGGAGGGAAGGAAGAGGGAGGGAGGGAAGGAAGGAAGGGAAGGGATGGAAATGGATCGATGGATGGAGATGGATGGATGGATGGAGTGATGGAGATGGATTGATGAATGGAGATGGATGGATGGATTGAAATGGATGGATGGAGATAGATGAATATTGATGGATGGATTCATTCACCGGACACTAGTGGATGATTATTATGTAATTAATGGTGGACACGAGAAAAGCTTACAAGTAGATTGTAATTAACACAGAAATCAGACGTCCCCTGGAAACGACTTCTCAGTTGGTTAAACGTTTCACTACCGAAGCATCATGGACCATAAAACAGCCATTCTCTTGCCAATCAACACCGAAGGAATCTCAACACAAGCCCCAGACCACCTGATGATCTGCACACATATTCTGGAAACATGTAATAGTGATACCGTGTCGAAGGTGAAGGACAAGGAATCCACGAGGCCGGATATGGTTGCCAGGACACGAAAATAATAATAATGTTATTCATGTTGTTCTTGTTCTTGTTGTTTGTGAGTGCCCACAATCAGTAGGTTTCTCTTTTGACCGCCCTGAAAAGGACCTTAAGTGACAGGTTGCAGTAGCTTTCCTCACATCACGATCGTGCTGATGAAGGTAGACCGGGGACTTCCAGGCGGTTGTGCTATGCTTGGTTTCATCTGCGTGTCACTCTAGACTATGGGGATAACGTCGGTCCTTCACCCCGTTAGCCAGGCTGACATAACAACAGCTCCAGGGAGGGCTACTAGGAAGCCGAGATGAGATTCTTGGCCAGAATGTATTGATGCACTTTAAATGACTTGCTATTAAAAGATACACCG
Source organism: Ariolimax columbianus (assembly GCA_036924085.1). Classification (NCBI taxonomy): domain Eukaryota; kingdom Metazoa; phylum Mollusca; class Gastropoda; order Stylommatophora; family Arionidae; genus Ariolimax; species Ariolimax columbianus. The sequence continues at coordinate 21,331,840 of JAVGWX010000021.1, forward strand.
CATGTCAGTATACGTTTTCAAGTGTTGTTTAAGCTTCTGCAATGATTTTTTAAACAGAGGGTCTCAAAGCTTCAAATAGCTTTACCAGCTTAGGGCCTCACCAAGTCCAAATCCTAGCCTGGTCCGTGTCGGCATGCAGGCCCCGAAACGAAACCATTCCGGCACACTTATTGTTTTTATAAGCACAACAAAAGAGAGCGAAGATTTGTTATTATCTGCCGACGTTCACATCGGATAGGAACGCTACAATGTTTTTGTTGGGCGTGGCCCTTGTTCGTTATTTCCAATCCTCATTTCACACCTGCTCTCTCTCTCTCTCTCTCTCTCTCTCTCTCTCTTGAGCCCACTCTCCCAAGCCCTCTCTCTCTCTCTATTGAACCCACTCTATCAAACCACCCCCCTCCCTCTCTCTCTCCCTCTCTCTCTCCATCTGTCTCCCTCCCTCTCTCTCTCTCTCGCCTCTCTCTGTAACAATGTCGACATAACTCATATTTTCAACTCAACCCACGCTACACTACTTTCTCAAGTCCAGAAATAAGTACAGCGCGTCACTGCTGCTGTGTATAAATCTTCTTCGCTCATTTTATGATGCATTTTGTTTGCGTGATTAAAAGTGTGTCTTTCTGGATCTACTTTCCGCTGCAGACCGCAGCCCTTCGGGCGATTTCAGGACGTATGGGCCAATGTATAGATGCGCATGTGTATCTGTTTTGTAATGTGTTTCACCATAGCAGGTTTGCAGTGCGGTAGTTTTGCTAAAAGTTAATGTACGCAGAGAAGTGGTACTACTGTGACCAATCCCCGACATGCCCAGTCAAACTGGAAACGAAATTATTTCGAACCCTGTATGGCGATCAAGATGCTGAGCTGTGGATGAGATGTAACCGTCAGCGACCCAAAGCTGACTGCAAGCGTTCAGGGTCAATGACCGAGAGCTGACTGCAAGCGTCAGTGTCAGCGACCCAAAGCTGACTGCAAGCGTCAGGGTCAGCGACCGAGAGCTGACTGCAAGTGTCAGGGTCAGCGACCCAGAGCTCACTGCAAGCGTCAGGGTCAGCGACCCAGAGCATCCAAGTCCCTTCTCCACCTCTACATACTGATCCTGGATAACAGGCTGCAGCAGGGTAGACTGGCTAAGCAGAAAGGATCGAAGAGGGAAGGCTAACTCGGTACCCAAAAATTGCACGCTGAATCCGGATGTGTCGGACCAAAAGGTACAAATTTCGTAGTCAAGCTGTAAACTACGACACAGCACACTCCGTTCTCTATCCTGCTATTTTCAAAGTCCTTTTCATGGTTTTGAAGCGAGAGTTTGAAAACGAACGAAGAAGGAGAAACGGATGAAGAAGAAGAAGAAGAAGAAGAAGAAGAAGAACAACAACAACAACAACAACAACAACAACAACCCGGTATGTTGGCAAAGCAAACCAAGTTTTCGCTCGATTTACACCCCTCCACCAAGCATTCCCCTATGATGTATTTCAAGACTGTAATCTCTTCCATATACTTCAACCAGCATTGCCAGATATTTTAAAGAAAATAGTCACAAAACTTATTTAGTTAATTTTTTAATTCTAAATAGCCCAATCATTGTGAAACTGTGTATTTATGTACAAGATGTATTTTTCCATCTGGATTATTCATCCTAATTGGTGAATAGAGCACACGTTTTCAACCATATTCTTTGCCATTTACGAGACCTCTAGCTATATCGTCCGTCTCCGATATGACTAGGCGCGTGTCCCACCTTCTTCGAGAACTTGAGACGGGTGAACTAGCAAGGTTCCACATATAAATTCGTAAAAGGCTAGCGACTGCCTTTCAGATAAAGCGACCACCTATTTCATTTCTCCTCATGCACAATGTGGCAAGCTTCTGTTGATATTTTGGGTATGTAACAGTTCACAGAAATGATGAATGCGCACATCCATGCCGCACTCCTATGATTAGTTCAAAAGCACATGTAATCATTTTATTTGTTCTCATTGCATTTGTAAGTTTTACAATGCTTTCTCGCTATTCAATAATTGTCTTTGTATTCAGTATTCTTTAAGTGTTGAGAAAACAATCGCTATTTAAAAAAATGTTGCAAGTTGTCAGGTAATTTACTTTTAATTCAGGACGCGAAATAGCCAAATCATTAAATGCAGTTGCTCGTAACCATTTACGCCAGCCCATATGGCAACCCTAAATTCAACGACTGTTTATTCCTCAAAGATTGTATTTTCAAAGGTAGACCACGTGATTTGTAACGCACACTCACATAGTCCTTACCGCACACTCACATAATCCTTACCCCACTCACATAATCCTTACCCCACTCACATAATCCTTACCCCACTCACATAATCCTTACTCCACTCACATAATCCTTACCCCACTCACATATTCCTTACTCCACTCACATAATCCTTACCACACTCACATAATCCTTACCACACACTAACATAATCCTTACACCACTCACATAATCCTTACCACACTCACATAATCCTTACCACACTCACATAGTCCTTACCACACTCACATAATCCTTACCACACTCACATAATCCTTACCCCACTCACACAATCCTTACCCCACTCACATAATCCTTACCCCACTCACATAGTCCTTACCACACTCACATAATCCTTACCCCACTCACATAGTCCTTTCCCCACTCTCACATAATCCTTACCCCACTCACATAATCCCTACCCCACTCACATAGTCCTTACCCTACTCACATAATCCTTACCACACTCACATAATCCTTACCACACTCACATAATCCTTACCACACAAACATAATCCTTACCACACTCACATAATCCTTACCACACTCACATAATCCTTACCACACACTCATATTCCTTACCCCACACATAATCCTTACCACACTCACATAATCCTTACCACACTCACATAATCCTTACCACACAAACATAATCCTTACCACACTCACATAATCCTTACCACACTCACATAATCCTTACCACACACTCACATAGTCCTTACCCCACACACATATTCCTTACCCCACACATAGTCCTTACCACAAATCCACGTACTTTCTACAAGTTAGCAATGCTGCAGCAATTGGTTGAAAGTTTTCTTCTGCGTTTTCTTGTTTTGCTGCATGATTACTAAGTGTACCGTGCTGTGTACAGGGCTTACATTTGGAAGTTACTGGAAGATTATGGTGTACAAGGCCAGCTACTTGATAATGTCAGAACGCAGTATCGTTCGAGTACAAACGTCGTCAGAACGACGGATGGTGTCACAGATGCTCTTGAAATCACTACCAAAGTGAGACAAGGGTGTGTGCCTTTTCCTCTACCTTTTAACATCTACATGGACAAAAATCACACCACAGACCAAAATAAGTAAGACATCTGAAGCAGAACTCAATCGACGAGTTGCTCTTTGCCGACGATCAGTGCTTGCTGTGCGACAATGACAACAAACTGCATAATCCCATGAACGCGCTTGCTAAATACAATATGCGAATTATCGAGATGAAAACTGAAACTATGACGATCATTAGAACTCCTGGGCCAGTCAACATAACTGTAAATGATATTGCTCTTCAAAAGGCTCATGAGTTAAAGTATTCTGGCAATATTTTTTCGACAGACAGGGATATGGACAGAGATTTTGAGACTGTGTCAGAAAACATCTGCGGTGATTTATCAGCTGTCACCACTGCTTAGGCATCAGTTTGGCAACACATCACCAGCAAATGAATAATACATTTATGTCGACTCTGTGTTACCAGTGCCAAACAAGCCCTCTGTCCAGGGCGTAAGAGCAGAATTTCGACGTATGAAATGAAGTGTTGGAGAAAGGTCATCGGATTTACCAGGAAATACAGAGTACGAAACGGTGACATGCACAGTATGGTCAACACTATGCCTTGTGCAGAATACAGTTCCAGATACAAAATATTTTGGTTCGGTCATTTAGATAGACCGTCTAAGTCACCGGGAAGATCCGTTGACGTCACAATCGACCGTCGATTAAATAAAAATACCTCAAAATGTGCTAAGGTTTATATTCAATCCATGCTAAGCATAGGGAATTGAACAAATTCACCGTACAAAACAGAACAAATCACTGTTTCATAGAATCCTGCCCAAAAACCAACTGCATAACCACCCATGTTTCCCAAACACACTATTATAGCTGCACTGATAGTTGAAACATGCGTTTCATTATTTAGTCAGCCGTGAAATGTGACGTTTCAACGGAATTTCTCCCTAAGTCAGAAGGTCTGTATCTACATTAGGCTGTGCTTCGGTTATCCCATGAGAATGCACTCTCAAACCCACCGATGGCTTACATCGTGTCTAGATCTGGCTGGAGTCTAAGAGGCAGGTGGATAAATGACATTAGAGTGATTGTGTAACGACATAGGCTCACATTGACGGACTCAACGCACTTGGTGCAGGATAGACGACTTAAGCTTGCCACGCTGTTTAACGGCAACAGTGGAAAGAAAACTAACGCTAATCCTGCTGCCTTCTTTTTATTTTTCTTCGTTGAAACCCCTTGGCTACTCCAGCAATTGGAATACAGTCGTGCGACCCTGTTAATTTTTCTTTTTTAGCTACACATTTGTTATCGTGTTCTGATGAGTTTTCTTTTTTGATTGTGAATTTGTTCTGGTTAATCTGCTGCACATTCTTGTTTATGCACAAATAACAAATTCAGGGCATTAATATATGTGCGTATATATATATATATATATATATATATATATATATATATATATATATATATATATATATATATATATATATTTGAATGACTTCATTGCCTTCGACTGTAAATAAGCGTTCTAACCCATCGGTACATTATTTTTGTCATTCTCCTATCCTGGTCAGTTACTAGACCAGGTGTGTGGATTTCATCAATGTCTTTGTTTTGTACTGGAACAGTGCGATCCTAGTTTTGAATCACAATGGATAGTTTCCACAAGAAACATTGAAATCCTAGTTTCGAATCGGCCCTCAGATTGAGGCCCTTCCATTGCCCTTTAGTTGGGCTAGCTTCTGAGGGCGCACAAACCTAGCATAGGTACATACAGACACACACATGCATCCAAGCACTGGTTTATGCGTCCTGATATCGCCCAAAGAACTTCGGTCTGGGGTGGAATGGTCGCGTCTCCTCCAGTAAAAAATAGTGAGGCAAACATCTAAGCAACAACATGTTAACATCTGCCTAATGGCATGTTGCCAAAAGCTACCCTTTCATTCTACGTTGCGTTGGATCAGCTTTCAGAATTTATGTCGTGTTTATACTTTGTTCTGTCTAACATTCTCTCATTTGACCATTCCAAGTAGGTCTAATACTCTGTGTGTCGTTAATATTATCAATCCTTTGTTCCTAAAGTGCTACATTGACACTATCAATCAATCTTTGGCCACGTCTTACCTCATTTCCTGCTGTTTGTTGTGTGTCTGATTGGTATAGTGGTAGAGCACTGACTTTTCCCCGACATAGGTGAGTGGTTTAACCCCCACGACCACCGCGCTTCAGTCTACTCACATTGTAATTGGGTTCCCGGCATATCAGATAGGTAACATGCAACGAATAAAGGAACTGACCACGCTACCTGGTACAAGCTGTGACTTGGTATACTGGTCTCTAACAACTTCATTCCCCGATAGTAGTGTAACTACTATGGGACAAACCTTGACTTAGTATACTGAAGTCTCTAACAACCTATTCCCCAATAGTAGTGTAACTACTATGGGACAAACCTTGACTTAGTATACTGAAGTATCTAACAACCTCATTCCCCGACAGTAGTGTAACTACTATGGGACAAACCTTGACTTAGTATACTGAAGTCTCTAACAACCTCATTCCCCGACAGTAGTGTAACTACTATGGGACAAACCTTGACTTAGTATACTGAAGTCTCTAGCAACCTCATTTCACGACAGTAGTGTAACTACTATGGATCAAACCGTGACTTAGTATACTGAGGTCTCTAACAACCTCATTCCCCGACAGTAGTGTAACTACTATGGGACAAACCTTGACTTAGTATACTGAAGTCTCTAACAACCTCATTCCCCGACAGTAGTGTAACTACTATGGCACAAACCTTGACTTAGTATACTGAAGTCTCTAACAACCTCATTCCCCGACAGTAGTGTAACTACTATGGGACAAACCTTGACTTAGTATACTGAAGCCTCTAACAACCTCATTCCCCGACAATAGTATTACTACTATAGGACAAACCTTGACTTAGTATACTGAAGTCTCTAACAACCTCATTCCCCGACAATAGTGTTACTACTATGGGACAAACCTTGACTTATTATACTAAAGTCTCTAACAACTTCATTCCCCGATAGTAGTGTAACTACTATGGGACAAACCTTGACTTAGTATACTGAAGTCTCTAACAACATCATTCCCCAATAGTAGTGTAGCTACTATGGGACAAACCTTGACTTAGTATACTAAAGTCTCTAACAACTTCATTCCCCGATAGTAGTGTAACTACTATGGGACAAACCTTGACTTAGTATACTGAAGTCTCTAACAACAACATTCCCCGATAGTAGTGTAGCAGACAGTAAATAGCAAAGCGTGGTGATAATTTTAGTTTACGCTGAGTCCTGGACATAAAGGGGTACACTGAACGATGTGAAATATCTGTAGAAAAGTACTCCGTGTGTGCGCTGAATGAAATATTTGAAACTCGTGATGTCGACGCGCACAGTTGTTGCTGCGTCCTATTGCAAATCAGTTCTAAGCGTCTTTGTTTTATTTCTAAGAAAAAAATATCTCACCCTCACCTTTAACACGTGACCTTGAGCGCGCTTACAAGGAAGTTCCTTTTCTGCTGAAATAGAAGCTCAAGTAGATAGTCTATTATTGGTCAGAGAATGACGAAGATGTGTTTTAGTTCTGTACGCATTGAATGTTTTGAAGCAGCCGAGCTCATTGGGATACTGATAATGATTTTCAGCAACATGTCTATCTTTTCATAGACTGTTTGAAGATGGTTATCTGTAATGACGCCCAACAATTCAATGCAAGGTTTGGCTTTGTCTTCTGAGCTGTAAATATTTTGCAGTGCTATAAAGTAAAACACGTTAGGGTATGTGTTTTTAAGGTTTTGAAATTGTTTCTCATGAAAAGATATTTTGAACTGCGTAAATTGTACACGGTTTAAGAGTTCAACAAATGCAACTTCGCCAAAGTTGAAGAATCGTACCTCAAACTCAGTGATATTTAATCTTGTTATACCTGGCACCCACTTTTATAACTCTAGTGAGGGTGAAAGCTCACTACCACCAACTCAAATCTTGTTATACCTGGCACCCACTTTTAAAACTCTAGTGAGGGTGAAAGCTCCCTTGCCCCAACTCAAATCTTGTTATACCTGGCACCCACTTTTATAACTCTAGTGAGAGTGAAAGCTCTCTACCGACAACTCAAATCTTGTTATACCTGGCACCCACTTTTATAACTCTAGTGGGAGTGAAAGCTCTCTACAGACATCTCAAATCTTGTTATACCTGGCACCCAATTTTAAAACTCTAGTGAGAGTGAAAGCTCTCTACCGCCAACTCAAATCTGAATTGAAGAAAATTCCGCCATCGTCCACCGACTGTGTATTTTTGATATTCTTTTTAATGCAGCAAATGATTATTCTGTTACCGTCCACCTGAAAACTAAAATCGCTCCCTAGTTGACGATACCTCATAAGATGAAGAGCATTGCTATAAATGAACTATAATGAAGACATGAATTTCACATGCAACGAGTTTGTGAGTTTGAACGAAACGCTGGCGTTAAAAGTCTGGCTGATAGTTTTTGTTTTCTTTCTTCTTCTTTATCCTTAGATCAAAGTACCGGTTTCTCTTGCAAAGGACACTGTTGTTTGAAAGGCTGTTTTATCTCCGTGCAGCTTTTGTGTGATCTGTCTCTCGAGGGAAGTGTTCTTCTCTCTTGTCCTGCTTGAGCATGCAACTTTGTAGGATCTCTCTTGGAGCTACTCTTGTCAAAACTTATCTGAAGGCAGAGACGAAATGTTTCATTTGACAATCATTATTTCACTGATGCATATGTTTACATCACTTCACACAAACTCAATCATGTAATAAAAATTAAAAAGCATTCGCAAAATTACACACAACTGCGCAGAAATAACTTTTGAAACACACTTTGAGAGCTTGTAATTTAACACTTTCCGTAAGGCGGGACTGATTTGGGGCTAGCTGGCTGTGAGAAAAAATTACGCCCAAATGACCTTCTACTAGCTGCCAATTGACCTGATTCTACGCGCTGTTAGACTGGACGCCATCAGCTTACTTTTCCAATAGTAAATGATAAATTTGTGTTTCCGCTTCTCACGTCTGCTAACATATCACTACGCTTAAACAAATATAGCCATTACATTTTCAATTTCTAATTGATTTCACATGTTCTGTGCAAAGGGAGGTCTACTCTAGTTCTTCACAAAAGTTTGAGAGAGCTCAGTCTATTTTAACTATTCTAACGTATCGCTAATGTTAGTTCGTGGATGTTTTTCTTCTAACGGCTGAATAAACCCGAGGAAAGTGCAGCTCTCCACGCCTGCACTATTCATTGTTAACATTTACTTTACCCAGCATTCTGCTTTTGGTGGAATATATTTAACCGTAAAGCTTACAACGTGTGAGGTATTGCTACTGGGCGTTTCCCACCGTCACCTTGGAGATACGCCAATAATGACGGTTTCGTTATGTCGATTTTGCACTGTGTAACTGGGTATGCTGTTGTGCCTACAGTGCTGACTTTCATTGTAAATATAAACGCCTTTGCATGCAAATGTTTCCCCAGTTTCGGGTGTGTTTCATTTTCACTCTCGAATGTGCCTGGCTCCTCCCAGTTGGACTGCATAAATGAGTTCGACTAGGGACATTGAATGGAATGCATTGCTTGGCCAAATGTGCACGCTAAGCACACCTTTAGCAGGCGTTGTAAGCAGAATCTCTACAATATCATAACGATTCAAGTTGTTAATAATGGATGATTCGATCAGAGCAGGCAGTGGTGCAAAACATGTTTGTGCCTGTACCCTACTGAAGTTCGATGACCTCATGGATCATTCGGAGCGTCAATTGGCAGCACGCTCGCTTGTCCCGACAAAGATACTGAGTTCGATTCCTGTTATCGATTCGCTTCAGTCGACCTAGCTGTAAACAGGCACTAAGCTCACGTTAGGCAGATAAGAACGAACCTGGTATGACCGCCTAATAAAACGAGACGGCCTAACAGATTGAAGTTTCTAACACTTAGTCCATGGGGAGCCAAAGATCCAGCAGTAAATGAAATGGCAGCTATAATAGACTCATAGCTGGCTGCTTGTATCAGGATCAGCGACCCATAACTTACTAAGACCCAATTCCACCTCCAAGTTAGCGGACTTGGAAACAAACCATGCAGCCTAGCTAAGAAATTAGAGATCAAAGAGGAGAGGCATACCCGATCCCAAAAATTCCATGCTGAAATCGGATGAATTGGGCCGAAAGATGCAAATAGCGCATCCTCGCTGTAAAGTACGACACAACGTCACATCCGCCCTTTTCTGTGAGAACTCAGAATACGAAGAAGACTTCCTCCTGGACAAATGTGCCTGCTATGGAACTTCCATGATCGTTACCTAAACCACCACGTTAACAAAATAATAATTATAAAAAAAGAAACATCGCATATCTCCACTGTATTACTTGTGTAACTAATATCGTGGAGAGGTGTACCTTTCTCTGTTTTTGTTTGTTTTTGTGTGCACTCTGTGGGGGGGGGGGGGGGGGGGGGTTGATAATTTCAATCCTTTGCTTCTGTAGTGGAGCTTTAAGACGCATAAATCAGTGTTTGGATGTATGTGTGCGTCTGTATGTACCTATGGTAGGTTTGTGCGCTCTCAGAAACCAGCCCAACCAAAGTGCAATGGTAGGGCGAGTGTGAAAGTTGTGCAAGAGTGTGATTGTAGGACAGAGTCAAATGAAACGAAGAGAGAGGAATGAGAGTGACGAGACACAATTTGATAAAAGCATCGTCCGTGTTCAGGGATAGACCTCTACCACATAGTATACACACAGTTAGATACTGATTACCTGCACTTTCGGTTAATCGAGAATATGGTTTTTGGGGTTAGGTCTTTCAGAATAAACATGCTGAAACATACTGTCGTCTGTTTTATAAATTCCCGCAAATTTGAAAAATTTGGAAATCAAAAGCTGTCGCACAAAATTAGATGTAAATTTATATTTGTATATGTGTTTAATAAACGTTAACTGCCAATTGTTAACACTCATGCCATTAATGGGAACAAATATTGCTTATGTTTTAAATGAAAAACCATAGTCTTCAATAAACAGCACTTTCATTAATATCGCCCAATTGACTACAGTCTGGGGTGGAATAGGCGCGCCTCCGTCAGTAGAAACTAGTGAGGCAAACACGTTAGACACATGTAACAAACAAGAGCTACGATTCTATTATTCATAGCCGTCCCCACACAACCACCCTCTCCCCCAACTCTGGCTATGTTGAACTTCAGTTTGACCTCTGCATCTTCTATGGCCTACTTCTCCTCGCATCTCTCTCCCCTGCTAGCATTGTGCCAAGAGTCGCTACACAATCTTATTGGTTACTGAGGCTTATTGCGCAATAAAAACAATAAAATAGGTCAAGGCCAGGATGTTGAGTACACCAGACATGGATTTTGCCTCAAGCAGCTGAAACTTTATCAGCGACCTCACTTCCATTGTCTGACTTTCCTCAGATTGCTGTAATAAGAGGCCCTGGAGAATCGTGCCAGTAGAGTATTAATTGTAGTTTTGTGACCATATTTTACAGTTTCTGTAATGATACATTTTTACGTCTGTAGGTTTGCTGTTGCTACGGCTAACCAAACCCCTGGACCTGGGAAATGGACTTGTACCTATTGATTGATCTCTCCCGTAGTGACTTGGTCGGCTTTGTTGCCTTATCAGGAACACGACTTTCCCGCCAATATAACTCCGGGGATCATCAAGGTACGCACGCTGTCCCACCATATCACGGTAGAGCACGCACAGGACATAAGACCTTTATGTTTGTCATTGCATCTGATACGAAACTTTCATTTGATGAAGATCTTAGCTTTTCTTATTCATCTTACGCTTTCATGTTCGTTCAATCAACCCATCAATCAATCAATCAAAACTGATTGTTCCTCTAGGTGCATAAACCATTGCCAACATCTTGTCAGCGCACACGGGCCTGGGCCACTCAATCTCGTCAGTGCACACGGTCCTGGTCTACTCAGTCTCGTCAGCCCACACGGTCCTGGGCCACTCAATCTTGTCAGCCCACACGGTCCTGGACCACTCAGTCTCGTCAGCCCACACGGTCCTGGTCCACTCAGTCTCGTCAGCCCACACGGTCCTGGGCCACGCAATCTCGTCAGCGCACACGGGCCTGGGCCACTCAGTCTCGTCAGCCCACACGGGCCTGGGCCACTCAGTCTCGTCAGCCCACACGGTCCTGGGCCACTCAATCTCGTCAGCGCACACGGGCCTGGGCCACTCAGTCTCGTCAGCGCACACGGGCCTGGGCCACTCAGTCTCGTCAGCCCACACGGTCCTGGGCCACTCAATCTCGTCAGCCCACACGGTCCTGGGCCACTCAGTCTCGTCAGCGCACACGGTCCTGGGCCACTCAGTCTCGTCAGCCCACACGGTCCTGGTCCACTCAGTCTCGTCAGCGCACACGCTCCTGGGCCACTCAGTCCTCCGTCTTCAAGGTGCAATCAATTTACCTTTTGTTTTTTTTCTCACATTCTCTTGTCCATGTATTGTTGGATGTCTCCACCCCTCCCCCCTCACCCCACCCTCTCTCCCTCCCTCTTTCTCACTCCACCCTCTGTCTCTCTCTCTCTCTCTCTCTCTCTCTCTCTCTCTCTCTCTCTGGCATTTATTGACAATCCCATTTAAGAGCAGGTCTGGATATATTCGGTGGTGCCTTCTGTAGCAGATATTCTATCCAGCCCCATTTTCTTTGCATAATTTGTTGTTCCAGTGGATGTTGTTGGCTCATGTCCCACAGATCTTCATCCCTCACCATGTCCTGCCACTTTATGAACACAAGTCTTCATTCCTCACCATGTCCTGCCACTTTATGAACACAAGTCTTCATTCCTCGCCATGTCCTGCCACTTTATGAACACAAGTCCTCATCCCTCACCATGTCCTGCCACTTTATGAACACAAGTCTTTATTCCTCACCATGTCCTGCCACTTTATGAACACGAGTCCTCATCCCTCACCATGTCCTGCCACTTTATGAACACAAGTCCTCATCTTTCACCATGTCCTGCCACTTTATGCCCATCGATCTGTTAACGAAGACCTGGAGTCCTTGTTGTATGGATTTTTTTAGTCTAATTTGGTCGTTCTCCGCTCCGTGCAGCGACACTGACTTGACACTGGCGTTGAATATTCTAACTGTGGTGTGAATTTGTATTTCTGTGGATCTCCATGGGCTGTTCAGTGTCAGGAATGCACTTTTTCCATTCTAATTCTCATCCTTACGTATGCATATGTACCTCCTGATGTGTCAACCGTGCTGACCCAAATACGTAAAGGTATCCACTTCTTCCAACTGCTCCAGAATGATTGGTTGTTGACTGTTAGTGTTGAGTTTAAGGAGCTTGCTTTTTTTCATGTTGAATTCAGTCACAATTTGACTGATTGTTCGGAAGATGAACCCTATCAAGTTTCTGTTGCGTTTGGCTGTGACTGTAACAAACTCCCAGACAACATGCGTGATGCAGGTTATCCAATTGTGACAATAGTGTCCACTGAACACCAGTTCTTGTTTCCTTCTACTGATGTCTTCAGTATAAAATCTATAGTCAACAAGAACATGAAAGGGGAGAGCAAGAATACTTATCTCATCCCTGTTTGCACCCCAAAGCTTTAGTTCAGTTCTCTACGATATCGTCGTACATATTCTGTACGAGGGTTAAGTACTTCTCTGGTATCCCATTGACGGTAACAAAACGCCTTTTCATAGTATATACTATCTATGAATAGGGATGCCACACCCACTAGAAAGTTGTTCTCGAGACTTCAACGTCCGTATTGGACACGGCAAGAACGTGGAAAGACACACCGGACGACACTCAACAGAAAGACCAAACTGGCAACCTTATGTGAGGCACATCACGTCTTCCATGGTAATAGTTTCTTTAAACATCCGCCTCAGAAACGATGGACATATGTCAGCTCAATAGGTCAGCACCGCCAGGAACTAGGGCACATAATTACCAACTGTCGAATATTCATGGATGTTGAGGTAGTCGCACTCTTTGTCACAGATAGCAGCCACCGCCTGGTGCGTGCACGTCTCAGCTTCCACCTAAACGAGGAACGAAAGAACCAACATCGGTACATAAGACCTTGGGAAAAAAACATGAAAACAATGTAAAAGTTGATTAATTTAACGTGTAATCGAAATTTAAACATTTGTATGGTCAGATACTGCACACAGACAAGAATACAAACAAAACATACGTTACAACCAATAGGCCTTCATTAGGGACAACAAATAACAACAATACTGAACTAATAAATCAACATATAAGGAAAAAATGGTTTACATATCTGAAAGTAGACCCAGTCTGTCTAAGCTACTGGTTGGGTCGTATGCTTGACTAAGAATGACGGAGAGCGATAACATCTGCTAGAACGCTATCAGCACAAGACACATTAAGGACAACGGAGCACCTTGATGAGGACTATGAACTCATCAGCACCATCAACTTACCCAAAAAAAACAGTAAAACAAGCAGCATATCCCCAACCACCAAGAACCCCCTGGACCAGTGCTGCAAAATGGACAGAACACCAGCCAACAGCAAGGTGTTCAATACGCTCAACAAACTGTGGACCAAGGATACAGAACACCAGCCAACATAAAAGTGTTCAATACGCTCAACAAACAATAGACCAAAGATACAGAACACCAGCCAACACAAAGGTATTCAATACACTCAACAAACTGGACCAAAGATACAGAACACCAGCCAACACCAAAGTGTTCAATACGCTCAACAAACAGTGGACCAAAGATACAGAACACCAGCCAACACCAAGGTGTTCAATACGCTCAACAAACTGCGGACCAAATATACAGAACACCAGCCAACACCAAGGTGTTCAATACACTCAACAAACTGTTGACCAAATATACAGAACACCAGCCAACACCAAGGTGTTCAATACGCTCAACAAACTGGACCAAAGATACAGAACACCAGCCAACACCAAGGTGTTCAATACGCTCAAGAAACTGTGGACCAAAGATATAGAACACCCGCCAACACCAAGGTGTTCAATACGCTCAACAAACTGTAGACCAAAAATACAGAACACCAGCCAACACCAAGGTGTTCAATACGCTCAACAAACTGTGGACCAAAGATCGAGGAAGACCACACCAGTTTCTCCAGACGAACACTCATTGCATTCGCAGAGTCACACAGAAACATGCAAACCCCTGGCACTAATTCAGAGCACCACCACGTCATCCAAGAGTGACCTCATATTTGCAGATAGAAAGAGTCATCTGCGGCTTCTACATTCAAGTCATCTGTTTCTCTACCCACCCCACCCCCGATCACAGAGTTATCTTAATTCAACTGAAAAATGTTGACTTCCTGTGTTTCTGGAGTCGCTGTGTGAAATCCAATCGGAAAGATATTTTCTTTTCGATTCAGCAACTACATAACAAGTCACGCGATACAATTATCTCTTTTATATCACTTAAGAGACCTAGCAAAGATATTTGATTTGGTTAGCAGGAATGAACTCTAAAAATTAAAATCATCTTCAAAATAGATTATCCTAACAAATTGCGTTCGCCTTATTTCACTATTCCCTAAGGCGGTGTGCGTTGCACAACTGTTTTTATTTTGCTCCTGTCGACCCAGTGCGTCCGAATTCGGTTTGCATTTTATGGAACAGTCTGTTTCTTCCTGCATTTTCTAAGGGTTTGCTTCCATGGGGTAACGGAGCGAACCCAGCACCTTCGGAGTTGTGAGCCGTGTCACTTAACCCCTAGGCCACGCCGTCCCCTTGCTGCTGCTCATAGACCCATGAGGTCATGATAGGAACAACTCAGTTTAATGGTGGTACATGTCAATCATTTTGGTATTCATATTGATGCTAAATAAAGCAGAGTTCTGGACCAGCACTATTTTGAATATTATTTCCTCTGTTACTGAAACATTATGCATCTGGTAACACAACTGACGTGAATTGCTTTCGTACTAGGATCGATGGCCGGCTATTGTGTGGATCAAAGTAATAAACGAATATTTTTAAAATCACCATTAGGGACTTGCTATTCCCAGATGCTACTGCAATTGTCACTCACATTAAGCCGAAACCCACGAGCGTGACAATTCGCTTCTCCCATGCACGCATAGTATTTGGTCTCACGATAAGTATAAACAAATAAGTGTGCCGGAATAGGAAGTTATTGTCACACCAATTGTCACCATTGATAATTCATCATCATCATAATCAGTTCGTAACTTGAAAAGGCATTAGGGCACCGATACTGCAGATTGTTGACCAGTTCCCGCCACTCCACTGGGGACCAGTACTGCAGATTGTTGACCAGTTCCCGCCACTCCATTGGGGAACCAGTACTGCAGATTGTTGGACCAGTTCCCGCCACTCCATTGGGGAACCAGTACTGCAGATTGTTGACCAGTTCCCACCACTCCATTGGGGAACCAGTACTGCAGATTGTTGGACCAGTTCCCGCCACTCCGTTGGGGAACCAGTACTGCAGATTGTTGACCAGTTCCCACTACTCCATTGGGGAACCAGTACTGCAGATTGTTGACCAGTTCCAAAATCTCTATTGGGGAACCAGTACTGCAGATTGTTGACCAGTTCCCGCAACTCCATTGGGGAACCAGTACTGCAGATTGTTGACCAGTTCCCGCCACTCCATTGGGGAACCAGTACTGCAGATTGTTGGACCAGTTCCCGCCACTCCATTGAGGAACCAGTACTGCAGATTGTTGGACCAGTTCCCGCCACTCCATTGGCGAACCAGTACTGCAGATTGTTGGACCAGTTCCCGCCACTCCATTGGGGAACCAGTACTGCAGATTGTTGACCAGTTTCCGCCACTCCATTGGAGAACCAGTACTGCAGATTGTTGGACCAGTTCCCGCCACTCCATTGGGGAACCAGTACTGCAGATTGTTCGACCAGTTCCCGCTACTCCATTGGGGAACCAGTACTGCAGATTGTTGGACCAGTTCCCGCCACTCCATTTAGGAACCAGTACTGCAGATTGTTGACCAGTTCCCGCCACTCCATTGGGGAACTAGTACTGCAGATTGTTGGACCAGTTCCCTCCCCCCCCCCCCACTCCATTGGGGAACCAGTACTGCAAATTGTTGACCAGTTCCCGCCACTCCATTGGGGAACCAGTACTGCAGATTGTTGACCAGTTCCCGCCACTCCATTGGGGACGCAGTACTGCAGATTGTTGACCAGTTCCCGCCACTGCATTGGGGAACCAGTACTGCAGATTGTTGACCAGTTCACGCCACTCCATTGGGGAACCAGTACTGCAGATTGTTGACCAGTTCCCGCCACTCCATTGGGGAACCAGTACTACAGATTGTTGGACCAGTTCCCGCCACTCCATAGGGGAATCAGTACTGCAGATTGTTGACCAGTTCCCGACACGCCATTGGGGAACCAGTACTGCAGATTGTTGACCAGTTCCCGCCACTCCATTGGGGAACCAGTACTGCAGATTGTTGACCAGTTCCCGGCACTCCATTAGGGAATCAGTACTGCAGATTGTTGACCAGTTCCCGCCACTCCATTGGGGAACCAGTACTGCAGATTGTTGGACCAGTTCCCGCCACTCCATTGGGGAACCAGTACTGCAGATTGTTGATCAGTTCCCGCCACTCCATTGGGGAACCAGTACTGCTGATTGTTGGACCAGTTCCCGACACTCCATTGGGGATCCACTACTGCAGATTGTTGACCAGTTCCCGCCACTTTATTGGGGAACCAGTACTGCAGATTGTTGGACCAGTTCCCGCCACTCCATTGGAGAACCAGTACTGCAGATTGTTGGACCAGTTCCCGCCACTCCAATGGAGAACCAGTACCGCAGATTGTTGGACCAGTTCCCGCCATTCCATTGGGGAACCAGTACTGCAGATTGTTGGACCAGTTCCCGCCATTCCATTGGGGAACCAGTACTGCAGATTGTTCGACCAGTTCCCGCTACTCCATTGGGGAACCAGTACTGCAGATTGTTGGACCAGTTCCCGCCACTCCATTGGGGAACCAGTACTGCAGATTGTTGACCAGTTCCCGCCACTCCATTGGGGAACTAGTACTGCAGATTGTTGGACCAGTTCCCTCCCCCCCCCCCCACTCCATTGGGGAACCAGTACTGCAAATTGTTGACCAGTTCCCGCAACTCCATTGGGGAACCAGTACTGCAGATTGTTGACCAGTTCCCGCCACTTCATTGGGGAAGCAGTACTGCAGATTGTTGACCAGTTCCCGCCACTCCATTGGGGAACCAGTACTGCAGATTGTTGACCAGTTCCCGCCACTCCATTGGCGAACCAGTACTGCAGATTGTTGGACCAGTTCCCGCCACTCCATTGGGGAACCAGTACTGCAGATTGTTGACCAGTTTCCGCCACTCCATTGGAGAACCAGTACTGCAGATTGTTGGACCAGTTCCCGCCACTCCATTGGGGAACCAGTACTGCAGATTGTTCGACCAGTTCCCGCTACTCCATTGGGGAACCAGTACTGCAGATTGTTGGACCAGTTCCCGCCACTCCATTTAGGAACCAGTACTGCAGATTGTTGACCAGTTCCCGCCACTCCATTGGGGAACTAGTACTGCAGATTGTTGGACCAGTTCCCTCCCCCCCCCCACTCCATTGGGGAACCAGTACTGCAAATTGTTGACCAGTTCCCGCCACTCCATTGGGGAACCAGTACTGCAGATTGTTGACCAGTTCCCGCCACTCCATTGGGGACGCAGTACTGCAGATTGTTGACCAGTTCCCGCCACTGCATTGGGGAACCAGTACTGCAGATTGTTGACCAGTTCACGCCACTCCATTGGGGAACCAGTACTGCAGATTGTTGACCAGTTCCCGCCACTCCATTGGGGAACCAGTACTACAGATTGTTGGACCAGTTCCCGCCACTCCATAGGGGAATCAGTACTGCAGATTGTTGACCAGTTCCCGACACGCCATTGGGGAACCAGTACTGCAGATTGTTGACCAGTTCCCGCCACTCCATTGGGGAACCAGTACTGCAGATTGTTGACCAGTTCCCGGCACTCCATTAGGGAATCAGTACTGCAGATTGTTGACCAGTTCCCGCCACTCCATTGGGGAACCAGTACTGCAGATTGTTGGACCAGTTCCCGCCACTCCATTGGGGAACCAGTACTGCAGATTGTTGATCAGTTCCCGCCACTCCATTGGGGAACCAGTACTGCTGATTGTTGGACCAGTTCCCGACACTCCATTGGGGATCCACTACTGCAGATTGTTGACCAGTTCCCGCCACTTTATTGGGGAACCAGTACTGCAGATTGTTGGACCAGTTCCCGCCACTCCATTGGAGAACCAGTACTGCAGATTGTTGGACCAGTTCCCGCCACTTAAATGGAGAACCAGTACCGCAGATTGTTGGACCAGTTCCCGCCATTCCATTGGGGAACCAGTACTGCAGATTGTTGGACCAGTTCCCGCCATTCCATTGGGGAACCAGTACTGCAGATTGTTCGACCAGTTCCCGCTACTCCATTGGGGAACCAGTACTGCAGATTGTTGGACCAGTTCCCGCCACTCCATTGGGGAACCAGTACTGCAGATTGTTGACCAGTTCCCGCCACTCCATTGGGGAACTAGTACTGCAGATTGTTGGACCAGTTCCCTCCCCCCCCCCCCCCCCACTCCATTGGGGAACCAGTACTGCAAATTGTTGACCAGTTCCCGCAACTCCATTGGGGAACCAGTACTGCAGATTGTTGACCAGTTCCCGCCACTTCATTGGGGAAGCAGTACTGCAGATTGTTGACCAGTTCCCGCCACTCCATTGGGGAACCAGTACTGCAGATTGTTGACCAGTTCACGCCACTCCATTGGGGAACCAGTACTGCAGATTGTTGACCAGTTCCCGCCACTACATTGGGGAACCAGTACTACAGATTGTTGGACCAGTTCCCGCTACTCCATAGGGAAATCAGTACTGCAGATTGTTGACCAGTTCCCGCCACTCCATTGGGGAACCAGTACTGCAGATTGTTGACCAGTTCCCGCCACTCCATTGGGGAACCAGTACTGCAGATTGTTGACCAGTTCCCTCCACTCCATTGGGGAACCAGTACTGCAGATAGTTCACCAGTTCCCGCTACTCCATTGTGGAACAAGTACTGCAGATTGTTGGACCAGTTCCCGCCAATCCATTGGGGAACCAGTACTGCAGATTGTTGATCAGTTCCCGCCACTGCATTGGGGAACCAGTACTGCAGATTGTTGATCAGTTCCCGCCACTCCATTGGGGAACCAGTACTGCTGATTGTTGGACCAGTTCCCGCCACTCCATTGGGGAACCAGTACTGCAGATTGTTGACCAGTTCCCGCCACTTTATTGGAAAACCAGGACTGCAGATTGTTGGACCAGTTCCCGCCACTCCATTGGAGAACCAGTACTGCAGATTGTTGACCAGTTCCTGCCACTCCATTGGGGAACCAGTACTGCAGATTGTTGGACCAGTTCCCGCCACTCCATTGGGGAACCAGTACTGCAGATTGTTCGACCAGTTCCCGCTACTCCATTGGGGAACCAGTACTGCAGATTGTTGGACCAGTTCCCGCCACTCCATTTAGGAACCAGTACTGCAGATTGTTGACCAGTTCCCGCCACTCCATTGGGGAACTAGTACTGCAGATTGTTGGACCAGTTCCCTCCCCCCCCCCCCACTCCATTGGGGAACCAGTACTGCAAATTGTTGACCAGTTCCCGCCACTCCATTGGGGAACCAGTACTGCAGATTGTTGACCAGTTCCCGCCACTCCTATTGGGGACGCAGTACTGCAGATTGTTGACCAGTTCCCGCCACTGCATTGGGGAACCAGTACTGCAGATTGTTGACCAGTTCACGCCACTCCATTGGGGAACCAGTACTGCAGATTGTTGACCAGTTCCCGCCACTCCATTGGGGAACCAGTACTGCAGATTGTTGACCAGTTCCCGACACGCCATTGGGGAACCAGTACTGCAGATTGTTGACCAGTTCCCGCCACTCCATTGGGGAACCAGTACTGCAGATTGTTGACCAGTTCCTGGCACTCCATTAGGGAATCAGTACTGCAGATTGTTGACCAGTTCCCGCCACTCCATTGGGGAACCAGTACTGCAGATTGTTGGACCAGTTCCCGCCACTCCATTGGGGAACCAGTACTGCAGATTGTTGATCAGTTCCCGCCACTCCATTGGGGAACCAGTACTGCTGATTGTTGGACCAGTTCCCGACACTCCATTGGGGATCCACTACTGCAGATTGTTGACCAGTTCCCGCCACTTTATTGGGGAACCAGTACTGCAGATTGTTGGACCAGTTCCCGCCACTCCATTGGAGAACCAGTACTGCAGATTGTTGGACCAGTTCCCGCCACTCCAATGGAGAACCAATACCGCAGATTGTTGGACCAGTTCCCGCCATTCCATTGGGGAACCAGTACTGCAGATTGTTGGACCAGTTCCCGCCATTCCATTGGGGAACCAGTACTGCAGATTGTTCGACCAGTTCCCGCTACTCCATTGGGGAACCAGTACTGCAGATTGTTGGACCAGTTCCCGCCACTCCATTGGGGAACCAGTACTGCAGATTGTTGACCAGTTCCCGCCACTCCATTGGGGAACTAGTACTGCAGATTGTTGGACCAGTTCCCTCCCCCCCCCCCCACTCCATTGGGGAACCAGTACTGCAAATTGTTGACCAGTTCCCGCAACTCCATTGGGGAACCAGTACTGCAGATTGTTGACCAGTTCCCGCCACTTCATTGGGGAAGCAGTACTGCAGATTGTTGACCAGTTCCCGCCACTCCATTGGGGAACCAGTACTGCAGATTGTTGACCAGTTCACGCCACTCCATTGGGGAACCAGTACTGCAGATTGTTGACCAGTTCCCGCCACTACATTGGGGAACCAGTACTACAGATTGTTGGACCAGTTCCCGCCACTCCATAGGGAAATCAGTACTGCAGATTGTTGACCAGTTCCCGCCACTTTATTGGAAAACCAGGACTGCAGATTGTTGGACCAGTTCCCGCCACTCCATTGGAGAACCAGTACTGCAGATTGTTGGACCAGTTCCCGCCACTCCAATGGAGAACCAGTACTGCAGATTGTTGGACCAGTTCCCGCCATTCCAAAGGGGAACCAGTACTGTAGATTGTTGACCAGTCAGTTCCCGCAAATCCATTGGTGAACCAGTACTGCAGATTGCGACCAGTTCCCGCCACTCCATTGGGGAACCAGTACTGCAGATTGTTGGACCAGTTCACGCCACTCCATTGGGGAACCAGTACTGCAGATTGTTGACCAGTTCCCGCCACTCCATTGGGGAACCAGTACTGCAGATAGTTGACCAGTTCCCGACACTCCATTGGGGAACCAGTACTGCAGATTGTTGACCAGATCCCGCCACTCCATTGGGGGAACAGTACTGCAGATTGTTGACCAGTTCCCGCCACTCCATTGGGGAACCAGTACTGCAGATTGTTGACCAGTTCCCGCCACTTCATTGGGGAACCAGTATTGCAGATTGTTGACCAGTTCACGCCACTCCATTGGGGAATCAGTACTGCAGATTGTTGACCAGTTCCCGCCACTCCATTGGGAACCAGTACTGCAGATTGTTGACCAGTTCCCGGCACTCCATTAGGGAATCAGTACTGCAGATTGTTGACCAGTTCCCCCCACTCCATTGGGGAACCAGTACTGCAGATTGTTGGACCAGTTCCCGCCACTCCATTGGGGAACCAGTACTGCAGATTGTTGATCAGTTCCCGCCACTCCATTGGGGAACCAGTACTGCTGATTGTTGGACCAGTTCCCGACACTCCATTGGGGATCCACTACTGCAGATTGTTGACCAGTTCCCGCCAGTTTATTGGGGAACCAGTACTGCAGATTGTTGGACCAGTTCCCGCCACTCCATTGGAGAACCAGTACTGCAGATTGTTGGACCAGTTCCCGTCACTCCAATGGAGAACCAGTACCGCAGATTGTTGGACCAGTTCCCGCCATTCCATTGGGGAACCAGTACTGCAGATTGTTGGACCAGTTCCCGCCATTCCATAGGGGAACCAGTACTGCAGATTGTTCGACCAGTTCCCGCTACTCCATTGGGGAACCAGTACTGCAGATTGTTGGACCAGTTCCCGCCACTCCATTGGGGAACCAGTACTGCAGATTGTTGACCAGTTCCCGCCACTCCATTGGGGAACTAGTACTGCAGATTGTTGGACCAGTTCCCTCCCCCCCCCCCCCACTCCATTGGGGAACCAGTACTGCAAATTGTTGACCAGTTCCCGCAACTCCATTGGGGAACCAGTACTGCAGATTGTTGACCAGTTCCCGCCACTTCATTGGAGAAGCAGTACTGCAGATTGTTGACCAGTTCCCGCCACTCCATTGGGGAACCAGTACTGCAGATTGTTGACCAGTTCACGCCACTCCATTGGAGAACCAGTACTGCAGATTGTTGACCAGTTCCCGCCACTACATTGGGGAACCAGTACTACAGATTGTTGGACCAGTTCCCGCCACTCCATAGGGGAATCAGTACTGCAGATTGTTGACCAGTTCCCGCCACTCCATTGGGGAACCAGTACTGCAGATTGTTGACCAGTTCCCGCCACTCCATTGGGGAACCAGTACTTCAGATTGTTGACCAGTTCCCTCCACTCCATTGGGGAACCAGTACTGCAGATTGTTCACCAGTTCCCGCCACTCCATTGTGGAACAAGTACTGCAGATTGTTGGACCAGTTCCCGCCAATCCATTGGGGAACCAGTACTGCAGATTGTTGATCAGTTCCCGCCACTCCATTGGGGAACCAGTACTGCAGATTGTTGATCAGTTCCCGCCACTCCATTGGGGAACCAGTACTGCTGATTGTTGGACCAGTTCCCGCCACTCCATCGGGGAACCAGTACTGCAGATTGTTGACCAGTTCCCGCCACTTTATTGGAAAACCAGGACTGCAGATTGTTGGACCAGTTCCCGCCACTCCATTGGAGAACCAGTACTGCAGATTGTTGTATCAGTTCCCGCCACTCCAATGGAGAACCAGTACTGCAGATTGTTGGACCAGTTCCCGCCATTCCAAAGGGGAACCAGTACTGTAGATTGTTGACCAGTCAGTTCCCGCAAATCCATTGGTGAACCAGTACTGCAGATTGCTACCAGTTCCCGCCACTCCATTGGGGAACCAGTACTGCAGATTGTTGGACCAGTTCACGCCACTCCATTGGGGAACCAGTACTGCAGATTGTTGACCAGTTCCCGCCACTCCATTGGGGAACCAGTACTGCAGATAGTTGACCAGTTCCTGACACTCCATTGGGAAACCAGTACTGCAGATTGTTGACCAGATCCCGCCACTCCATTGGGGGAACAGTACTGCAGATTGTTGACCAGTTCCCGCCACTCCATTGGGGAACCAGTACTGCAGATTGTTGACCAGTTCCCGCCACTCCATTGGAGAACCAGTACTGCAGATTGTTGACCAGTTCACGCCACTCCATTGGGGAACCAGTACTGCAGATTGTTGATCAGTTCCCGCCACTCCATTGGGGAACCAGTACTGCAGATTGTTGATCAGTTCCCGCCACTCCATTGGGGAACCAGTACTGCTGATTGTTGGACCAGTTCCCGCCACTCCATTGGGGATCCACTACTGCAGATTGTTGACCAGTTCCCGCCACTTTATTGGGGAACCAGTACTGCAGATTGTTGGACCAGTTCCCGCCACTCCATTGGAGAACCAGTACTGCAGATTGTTGGACCAGTTCCCGCCACTCCATTGGGGAACCAGTACTGCAGATTGTTGACCAGTTCCCGCCACTTTATTGGAAAACCAGTACTGCAGATTGTTGGACCAGTTCCCGCAACTCCATTGGGGAACCAGTACTGCAGATTGTTGACCAGTTCCTGCCACTCTATTGGGGAACCAGTACTGCATATTGTTGGACCAGTTCCCGCCACTCCATTGGGGAACCAGTACTGCAGATTGTTCGACCAGTTCCCGCTACTCCATTGGGGAACCAGTACTGCAGATTGTTGGATCAGTTCCCGCCACTCCATTGGGGAACCAGTACTGCAGATTGTTGACCAGTTCCCGCCACTCCATTTGGGAACTAGTACTGCAGATTGTTGGACCAGTTTCCTCCCCCCCCCCACTCCATTGGGGAACCAGTACTGCAAATTGTTGACCAGTTCCCGCCACTCCATTGGGGACGCAGTACTGCAGATTGTTGACCAGTTCCCGCCACTCCATTGGGGAACCAGTACTGCAGATTGTTGACCAGTTCACGCCACTCCATTGGGGAACCAGTACTGCAGATTGTTGACCAGTTCCCGCCACTCCATTGGGGAACCAGTACTACAGATTGTTGGACCAGTTCCCGCCACTCCATAGGGGAATCAGTACTGCAGATTGTTGACCAGTTCCCGACACGCCATTGGGGAACCAGTACTGCAGATTGCGACCAGTTCCCGCCACTCCATTGGGGAACCAGTACTGCAGATTGTTGGACCAGTTCACGCCACTCCATTGGGGAACCAGTACTGCAGATTGTTGACCAGTTCCCGCCACTCCATTGGGGAACCAGTACTGCAGATAGTTGACCAGTTCCTGACACTCCATTGGGAAACCAGTACTGCAGATTGTTGACCAGATCCCGCCACTCCATTGGGGGAACAGTACTGCAGATTGTTGACCAGTTCCCGCCACTCCATTGGGGAACCAGTACTGCAGATTGTTGACCAGTTCCCGCCACTCCATTGGAGAACCAGTACTGCAGATTGTTGACCAGTTCACGCCACTCCATTGGGGAACCAGTACTGCAGATTGTTGATCAGTTCCCGCCACTCCATTGGGGAACCAGTACTGCAGATTGTTGATCAGTTCCCGCCACTCCATTGGGGAACCAGTACTGCTGATTGTTGGACCAGTTCCCGCCACTCCATTGGGGATCCACTACTGCAGATTGTTGACCAGTTCCCGCCACTTTATTGGGGAACCAGTACTGCAGATTGTTGGACCAGTTCCCGCCACTCCATTGGAGAACCAGTACTGCAGATTGTTGGACCAGTTCCCGCCACTCCATTGGGGAACCAGTACTGCAGATTGTTGACCAGTTCCCGCCACTTTATTGGAAAACCAGTACTGCAGATTGTTGGACCAGTTCCCGCAACTCCATTGGGGAACCAGTACTGCAGATTGTTGACCAGTTCCTGCCACTCTATTGGGGAACCAGTACTGCATATTGTTGGACCAGTTCCCGCCACTCCATTGGGGAACCAGTACTGCAGATTGTTCGACCAGTTCCCGCTACTCCATTGGGGAACCAGTACTGCAGATTGTTGGATCAGTTCCCGCCACTCCATTGGGGAACCAGTACTGCAGATTGTTGACCAGTTCCCGCCACTCCATTTGGGAACTAGTACTGCAGATTGTTGGACCAGTTCCCTCCCCCCCCCCCCCCACTCCATTGGGGAACCAGTACTGCAAATTGTTGACCAGTTCCCGCCACTCCATTGGGGACGCAGTACTGCAGATTGTTGACCAGTTCCCGCCACTCCATTGGGGAACCAGTACTGCAGATTGTTGACCAGTTCACGCCACTCCATTGGGGAACCAGTACTGCAGATTGTTGACCAGTTCCCGCCACTCCATTGGGGAACCAGTACTACAGATTGTTGGACCAGTTCCCGCCACTCCATAGGGGAATCAGTACTGCAGATTGTTGACCAGTTCCCGACACGCCATTGGGGAACCAGTACTGCAGATTGCGACCAGTTCCCGCCACTCCATTGGGGATCCAGTACTGCAGATTGTTGGACCAGTTCACGCCACTCCATTGGGGAACCAGTACTGCAGATTGTTGACCAGTTCCCGCCACTCCATTGGGGAACCAGTACTGCAGATAGTTGACCAGTTCCTGACACTCCATTGGGGAACCAGTACTGCAGATTGTTGACCAGATCCCGCCACTCCATTGGGGGAACAGTACTGCAGATTGTTGACCAGTTCCCGCCACTCCATTGGGGAACCAGTACTGCAGATTTTTGACCAGTTCCCGCCACTCCATTGGAGAACCAGTACTGCAGATTGTTGACCAGTTCACGCCACTCCATTGGGGAACCAGTACTGCAGATTGTTGATCAGTTCCCGCCACTCCATTGGGGAACCAGTACTGCAGATTGTTGATCAGTTCCCGCCACTTCATTGGGGAACCAGTACTGCTGATTGTTGGACCAGTTCCCGCCACTCCATTGGGGATCCACTACTGCAGATTGTTGACCAGTTCCCGCCACTTTATTGGGGAACCAGTACTGCAGATTGTTGGACCAGTTCCCGCCACTCCATTGGAGAACCAGTACTGCAGATTGTTGGACCAGTTCCCGCCACTCCATTGGGGAACCAGTACTGCAGATTGTTGACCAGTTCCCGCCACTTTATTGGAAAACCAGTACTGCAGATTGTTGGACCAGTTCCCGCAACTCCATTGGGGAACCAGTACTGCAGATTGTTGACCAGTTCCTGCCACTCTATTGGGGAACCAGTACTGCATATTGTTGGACCAGTTCCCGCCACTCCATTGGGGAACCAGTACTGCAGATTGTTCGACCAGTTCCCGCTACTCCATTGGGGAACCAGTACTGCAGATTGTTGGACCAGTTCCCGCCACTCCATTGGGGAACCAGTACTGCAGATTGTTGACCAGTTCCCGCCACTCCATTTGGGAACTAGTACTGCAGATTGTTGGACCAGTTCCCTCCCCCCCCCCCCCCCACTCCATTGGGGAACCAGTACTGCAAATTGTTGACCAGTTCCCGCCACTCCATTGGGGAACCAGTACTGCAGATTGTTGACCAGTTCCCGCCACTCCATTGGGGACGCAGTACTGCAGATTGTTGACCAGTTCCCGCCACTCCATTGGGGAACCAGTACTGCAGATTGTTGACCAGTTCCCGCCACTTCATTGGGGAAGCAGTACTGCAGATTGTTGACCAGTTCCCGCCACTCCATTGGGGAACCAGTACTGCAGATTGTTGACCAGTTCACGCCACTCCATTGGGGAACCAGTACTGCAGATTGTTGACCAGTTCCCGCCACTACATTGGGGAACCAGTACTACAGATTGTTGGACCAGTTCCCGCCACTCCATAGGGAAATCAGTACTGCAGATTGTTGACCAGTTCCCGCCACTCCATTGGGGAACCAGTACTGCAGATTGTTGACCAGTTCCCGCCACTCCATTGGGGAACCAGTACTGCAGATTGTTCGACCAGTTCCCGCTACTCCATTGGGGAACCAGTACTGCAGATTGTTGGACCAGTTCCCGCCACTCCATTGGGGAACCAGTACTGCAGATTGTTGACCAGTTCCCGCCACTCCATTTGGGAACTAGTACTGCAGATTGTTGGACCAGTTCCCTCCCCCCCCCCCCCACTCCATTGGGGAACCAGTACTGCAAATTGTTGACCAGTTCCCGCCACTCCATTGGGGAACCAGTACTGCAGATTGTTGACCAGTTCCCGCCACTCCATTGGGGACGCAGTACTGCAGATTGTTGACCAGTTCCCGCCACTCCATTGGGGAACCAGTACTGCAGATTGTTGACCAGTTCACGCCACTCCATTGGGGAACCAGTACTGCAGATTGTTGACCAGTTCCCGCCACTCCATTGGGGAACCAGTACTACAGATTGTTGGACCAGTTCCCGCCACTCCATAGGGGAATCAGTACTGCAGATTGTTGACCAGTTCCCGACACGCCATTGGGGAACCAGTACTGCAGATTGTTGACCAGTTCCCGCCACTCCATTGGGGAACCAGTACTGCAGATTGTTGACCAGTTCCCGGCACTCCATTGGGGAACCAGTACTGCAGATTGTTGACCAGTTCCCGCCACTCCATTGGGGAACCAGTACTGCAGATTGTTGGACCAGTTCCCGCCACTCCATTGGGGAACCAGTACTGCAGATTGTTGATCAGTTCCCGCCACTCCATTGGAGAACCAGTACTGCTGATTGTTGGACCAGTTCCCGCCACTCCATTGGGGATCCACTACTGCAGATTGTTGACCAGTTCCCGCCACTTTATTGGGGAACCAGTACTGCAGATTGTTGGACCAGTTCCCGCCACTCCATTGGAGAACCAGTACTGCAGATTGTTGGACCAGTTCCCGCCACTCCAATGGAGAACCAGTACCGCAGATTGTTGGACCAGTTCCCGCCATTCCATTGGGGAACCAGTACTGCAGATTGTTGGACCAGTTCCCGCCATTCCATTGGGGAACCAGTACTGCAGATTGTTGACCAGTTCCCGCCACTCCATTGGAGAACCAGTACTGCAGATTGTTGACCAGTTCACGCCACTCCATTGGGGAACCAGTACTGCAGATTGTTGATCAGTTCCCGCCACTCCATTGGGGAACCAGTACTGCAGATTGTTGATCAGTTCCCGCCACTCCATTGGGGAACCAGTACTGCTGATTGTTGGACCAGTTCCCGCCACTCCATTGGGGATCCACTACTGCAGATTGTTGACCAGTTCCCGCCACTTTATTGGGGAACCAGTACTGCAGATTGTTGGACCAGTTCCCGCCACTCCATTGGAGAACCAGTACTGCAGATTGTTGGACCAGTTCCCGCCACTCCATTGGGGAACCAGTACTGCAGATTGTTGACCAGTTCCCGCCACTTTATTGGAAAACCAGTACTGCAGATTGTTGGACCAGTTCCCGCAACTCCATTGGGGAACCAGTACTGCAGATTGTTGACCAGTTCCTGCCACTCTATTGGGGAACCAGTACTGCATATTGTTGGACCAGTTCCCGCCACTCCATTGGGGAACCAGTACTGCAGATTGTTCGACCAGTTCCCGCTACTCCATTGGGGAACCAGTACTGCAGATTGTTGGATCAGTTCCCGCCACTCCATTGGGGAACCAGTACTGCAGATTGTTGACCAGTTCCCGCCACTCCATTTGGGAACTAGTACTGCAGATTGTTGGACCAGTTCCCTCCCCCCCCCCACTCCATTGGGGAACCAGTACTGCAAATTGTTGACCAGTTCCCGCCACTCCATTGGGGACGCAGTACTGCAGATTGTTGACCAGTTCCCGCCACTCCATTGGGGAACCAGTACTGCAGATTGTTGACCAGTTCACGCCACTCCATTGGGGAACCAGTACTGCAGATTGTTGACCAGTTCCCGCCACTCCATTGGGGAACCAGTACTACAGATTGTTGGACCAGTTCCCGCCACTCCATAGGGGAATCAGTACTGCAGATTGTTGACCAGTTCCCGACACGCCATTGGGGAACCAGTACTGCAGATTGCGACCAGTTCCCGCCACTCCATTGGGGAACCAGTACTGCAGATTGTTGGACCAGTTCACGCCACTCCATTGGGGAACCAGTACTGCAGATTGTTGACCAGTTCCCGCCACTCCATTGGGGAACCAGTACTGCAGATAGTTGACCAGTTCCTGACACTCCATTGGGGAACCAGTACTGCAGATTGTTGACCAGATCCCGCCACTCCATTGGGGGAACAGTACTGCAGATTGTTGACCAGTTCCCGCCACTCCATTGGGGAACCAGTACTGCAGATTGTTGACCAGTTCCCGCCACTCCATTGGAGAACCAGTACTGCAGATTGTTGACCAGTTCACGCCACTCCATTGGGGAACCAGTACTGCAGATTGTTGATCAGTTCCCGCCACTCCATTGGGGAACCAGTACTGCAGATTGTTGATCAGTTCCCGCCACTTCATTGGGGAACCAGTACTGCTGATTGTTGGACCAGTTCCCGCCACTCCATTGGGGATCCACTACTGCAGATTGTTGACCAGTTCCCGCCACTTTATTGGGGAACCAGTACTGCAGATTGTTAGACCAGTTCCCGCCACTCCATTGGAGAACCAGTACTGCAGATTGTTGGACCAGTTCCCGCCACTCCATTGGGGAACCAGTACTGCAGATTGTTGACCAGTTCCCGCCACTTTATTGGAAAACCAGTACTGCAGATTGTTGGACCAGTTCCCGCAACTCCATTGGGGAACCAGTACTGCAGATTGTTGACCAGTTCCTGCCACTCTATTGGGGAACCAGTACTGCATATTGTTGGACCAGTTCCCGCCACTCCATTGGGGAACCAGTACTGCAGATTGTTCGACCAGTTCCCGCTACTCCATTGGGGAACCAGTACTGCAGATTGTTGGACCAGTTCCCGCCACTCCATTGGGGAACCAGTACTGCAGATTGTTGACCAGTTCCCGCCACTCCATTTGGGAACTAGTACTGCAGATTGTTGGACCAGTTCCCTCCCCCCCCCCACTCCATTGGGGAACCAGTACTGCAAATTGTTGACCAGTTCCCGCCACTCCATTGGGGAACCAGTACTGCAGATTGTTGACCAGTTCCCGCCACTCCATTGGGGACGCAGTACTGCAGATTGTTGACCAGTTCCCGCCACTCCATTGGGGAACCAGTACTGCAGATTGTTGACCAGTTCCCGCCACTTCATTGGGGAAGCAGTACTGCAGATTGTTGACCAGTTCCCGCCACTCCATTGGGGAACCAGTACTGCAGATTGTTGACCAGTTCACGCCACTCCATTGGGGAACCAGTACTGCAGATTGTTGACCAGTTCCCGCCACTACATTGGGGAACCAGTACTACAGATTGTTGGACCAGTTCCCGCCACTCCATAGGGAAATCAGTACTGCAGATTGTTGACCAGTTCCCGCCACTCCATTGGGGAACCAGTACTGCAGATTGTTGACCAGTTCCCGCCACTCCATTGGGGAACCAGTACTGCAGATTGTTCGACCAGTTCCCGCTACTCCATTGGGGAACCAGTACTGCAGATTGTTGGACCAGTTCCCGCCACTCCATTGGGGAACCAGTACTGCAGATTGTTGACCAGTTCCCGCCACTCCATTTGGGAACTAGTACTGCAGATTGTTGGACCAGTTCCCTCCCCCCCCCCCCACTCCATTGGGGAACCAGTACTGCAAATTGTTGACCAGTTCCCGCCACTCCATTGGGGAACCAGTACTGCAGATTGTTGACCAGTTCCCGCCACTCCATTGGGGACGCAGTACTGCAGATTGTTGACCAGTTCCCGCCACTCCATTGGGGAACCAGTACTGCAGATTGTTGACCAGTTCACGCCACTCCATTGGGGAACCAGTACTGCAGATTGTTGACCAGTTCCCGCCACTCCATTGGGGATCCAGTACTACAGATTGTTGGACCAGTTCCCGCCACTCCATAGGGGAATCAGTACTGCAGATTGTTGACCAGTTCCCGACACGCCATTGGGGAACCAGTACTGCAGATTGTTGACCAGTTCCCGCCACTCCATTGGGGAACCAGTACTGCAGATTGTTGACCAGTTCCCGGCACTCCATTGGGGAACCAGTACTGCAGATTGTTGACCAGTTCCCGCCACTCCATTGGGGAACCAGTACTGCAGATTGTTGGACCAGTTCCCGCCACTCCATTGGGGAACCAGTACTGCAGATTGTTGATCAGTTCCCGCCACTCCATTGGAGAACCAGTACTGCTGATTGTTGGACCAGTTCCCGCCACTCCATTGGGGATCCACTACTGCAGATTGTTGACCAGTTCCCGCCACTTTATTGGGGAACCAGTACTGCAGATTGTTGGACCAGTTCCCGCCACTCCATTGGAGAACCAGTACTGCAGATTGTTGGACCAGTTCCCGCCACTCCAATGGAGAACCAGTACCGCAGATTGTTGGACCAGTTCCCGCCATTCCATTGGGGAACCAGTACTGCAGATTGTTGGACCAGTTCCCGCCATTCCATTGGGGAACCAGTACTGCAGATTGTTTGACCAGTTCCCGCTACTCCATTGGGGAACCAGTACTGCAGATTGTTGGACCAGTTCCCGCCACTCCATTGGGGAACCAGTACTGCAGATTGTTGACCAATTCCCGCCACTCCATTGGGGAACTAGTACTGCAGATTGTTGGACCAGTTCCCTCCCCCCGCTACTCCATTGGGGAACCAGTACTGCAGATTGTTGACCAGTTCCCGCCACTCCATTGGGGAACCAGTACCACAGATTGTTGGACCAGTTCCCGCCACTCCATAGGGGAATCAGTACTGCAGATTGTTGACCAGTTCCCGCCACTCCATTGGGGAACCAGTACTGCAGATTGTTGACCAGTTCCCGCCTCTCCATTGGGGAACCAGTACTGCAGATTGTTGACCAGTTCACGCCACTCCATTGGGGAACCAGTACTGCAGATTGTTCACCAGTTCCCGCCACTCCATTGTGGAACCAGTACTGCAGATTGTTGGACCAGTTCCCGCAAATCCATTGGGGAACCAGTACTGCAGATTGTTGATCAGTTCCCGCCACTCCATTGGGGAACCAGTACTGCAGATTGTTGATCAGTTCCCGCCACTCCATTGGGGAACGAGTACTGCTGAGTGTTGGACCAGTTCCCGCCACTCCATTGGGGAACCAGTACTGCAGATTGTTGACCAGTTCCCGCCACTCCATTGGAGAACCAGTACTGCAGATTGTTGGACCAGTTCCCGCCACTCCAATGGAGAACCAGTACTGCAGATTGTTGGACCAGTTCCCGCCATTCCAAAGGGGAACCAGTACTGTAGATTGTTGACCAGTCAGTTCCCGCCAATCCATTGGTGAACCAGTACTGCAGATTGCGACCAGTTCCCGCCACTCCATTGGGGAACCAGTACTGCAGATTGTTGGACCAGTTCACGCCACTCCATTGGGGAACCATTACTGCAGATTGTTGACCAGTTCCCGCCACTCCATTGGGGAACCAGTACTGCAGATAGTTGACCAGTTCCCGACACTCCATTGGGGAACCAGTACTGCAGATTGTTGACCAGATCCCGCCACTCCATTGGGGGAATAGTACTGCAGATTGTTGACCAGTTCCCGCCACTCCATTGGGGAACCAGTACTGCAGATTGTTGACCAGTTCCCGCCACTCCATTGGGGAACCAGTACTGCAGATTGTTGACCAGTTCACGCCACTCCATTGGAGAACCAGTACTGCAGATTGTTGGACCAGTTCCCGCCATTCCATTGGGGAACCAGTACTGCAGATTGTTGACCAGTCAGTTCCCGCCACTCCACTGGTGAACCAGTACTGCAGATTGCGACCAGTTCCCACCACTCCATTGGGGAACCAGTACTGCAGATTGTTGACCAGTTTCCGCCACTCCATTGGGGAACCAGTACTGCAGATTGTTGACCAGTTCCCGCCACTCCATTGGGGAACCAGTACTGCAGGTTGTTGACCAGTTCCCGCCACTCCATTGGGGAACTAGTACTGCAGATTGTTGACCAGTTCCCGCCACTCCATTGGGGAACCAGTACTGCAGATTGTTGACCAGTTCCCGCCACTCCATTGGGGAACCAGTACTGCAGATTGTTGACCAGTTTCCGCCACTCCATTGGGGAACCAGTACTGCAGATTGTTGACCAATTCCCACCACTCCATTGGGGAACCAGTACTGCAGATTGTTGACCAGTTTCCGCCACTCCATTGGGGAACCAGTACTGCAGATTGTTGACCAGTTCCCGCCACTCTATTGGGGAACCAGTACTGTAGATTGTTGACCAGTTCCCGCTACTCCACTCGGTTTTGTGACAGGAAATTGATTCTAGATATGGACCTTTCCGTCCAGTCTCTGATGTTGTCTTCCGATCTCTTTTTTTTCTGCGTTCACACCTCCCCCCACCCTCCCCCACACCCCCCCCCCCTCTCTCTCTCTCTCTTACGCTTTCCAGGCACAGTACCTTGCAGGACCATCTTGGTCAACCCAGACGATCTTGAAGCATGCCCATACCATATGAGCTAGCGTGCTTTTACAATTGAGGCCTGTTTGTGTGTGTCTGTATGTCTGTCTGTGTCTGTGTCTGTCTGTGTGTGTCTGTCTGTCTGTGTATGTCTATATGTGTGTGTGTATGTGTGTGTGTGTGTGTCTGTTTGTGTGTCTGTCTGTGTATGTCTGTATGTGTGTGTATGTGTGTGTGTGTCTGTTTATGTGTCTGTATGTGTGTATCTGTGTGTGTGAGAAAGAGAGAGAGAGAGAGAGAGAGAGAGAGAGAGAGAGGGGTGGGGGAGGGGGGAAGGTGTGAACGCAGAAAAGTCACAAAGTCACAAGTGCTGAACATTTCTTAAGGCAACTTGTCAGCTAAGCTTAACTTGTTTTAATTTTTTGGCTGGAGTCAATTGAAAATATTTATGTTTTTCTGTAACATTGATCATTCACACAGATTCATGGGGTGCACAATATAAAGGTTTGCTTTCAGCTGAATTGAAGGCCAGGTTTAAAAAACAATTTTACTGCCACGCAATTTACTTTTACGCTTAACCTCGTCGCGGTCTATTCATGGTGATCGTTGATCCGAAGGTCGGCCAAGGTTTGACAGAGCATAACCATTTTAGTGGAACATGGACATGCTAATTTGTTTAAAAAGTGGCATTTATGTTTACGGATAAAAGGTTCGCAGTGGATTAATAAAGAATACGTCGGTCAAGTTCTTTCATTGAAAACCGATTTTAACCAAAAGTTAAAAAGATGACGTCGAGTGAGCTCCAATTTCGTCCATGAAGTATGTACTGGATAACATCCATCCATAGAATCTGCACACCTCTTTCTTAAACTCCACAGTACTACCTGGAATATGCTGCGGCATTGTCACCCAAGAAAGAGACGGAGTCCAAAACCAGAGTGACTTAATCCTTCCTCGAGAGATGCATGGTTGACCTCATGTTTCGTAGCCTTCGCACAAAAGATCTACATAACTCTGACATACGTCAATTGCCCTGGTGGAAGATGTTCGTTTTGCTAATGACTTCCACCAGCAGCAACAGATCACCAGAATAGACTGGCCAGTTTACTCACCTGTTCTCATCCCTACTGGGCATCTCTGGGACAACTCAGCAAGAGCTAGCTCTCCACCAGGAGGTGCCCTGAATCAATTGTTTCAAAAGCTTCTGCACGAGTGGCAGTCGATCCCCTAGCACACTATGGGAATGTTCATTCTATCCAGAAGACATCACGACTTAGCCTATGGAAGTCACACACGTTACTGACCCCTGACCAGCAAACGTCTCGTGAGATCGTTAAACTCATGTTCAAACAACTGAAGAACAACGTAAGCAGAAGTTCAGGAAGAACGGCGTGTCTAATTAAACGGCACTTTGACTCAGACAGGATCCTTCTTCTTCATGAAACTGCGACACTCTGATATTCAAATGAATAACCTTTTTCTTATTTTGCCCAACTATTATTGCATTACAGCGTCTTAGAAAGGGAGTATGTGTAGACTTTTGGTTTGCGTTAAGTGGGGAGGTTTGTGTAGTTGACATGTTGAACTTTTGGAGTGTTTCCTTGATCACCTCTATCCAATGTTGCCGGGGTCGACCTCTTGCTCGAGAACCTGATAGCTTCATGTGGTATGGTTTAGCTGCAGGTTGTTCTTAGCGCATTCTTGTGATACCTTCATGTGGTATGGTTTAACGGTAGGTTGTTCATAGTGCATTCTTGTGATACCTTCATGTGGTATGGTTTAGCTGAAGGTTGTTCTTAGCGCATTCTTGTGATACCTTCATGTGGTATGGTTTAGCTGAAGGTTGTTCTTAGCGCATTCTTGTGATACCTTCATGTGGTATGGTTTAACTGTAGGTTGTTCATAGTGCATTCTTGTGATACCTTCATGTGGTATGGTTTAGCTGCAGGTTGTTCTTAGCGCATTCTTGTGATACCTTCATGTGGTATGGTTTAACTGTAGGTTGTTCATAGTGCATTCTTGTGATACCTTCATGTGGTATGGTTTAGCTGCAGGTTGTTCAATAGTGCATTCTTGTGATACCTTCATGTGGTATGGTTTAACTGTAGATTGTTCATAGTGCATTCTTGTGATACCTTCATGTGGTATGGTTTAGCTGCAGGTTGTTCATAGTGCATTCTTGTGATACCTTCATGTGATATGGTTTAACTGCAGGTTGTTCTTAGCGCATTCTTGTAAAATGACCAAACCACTTTACTCTCTGTGTAATAGTAGTCAACCGGTGTGGCCCCCATCATATTCCTAAGCGTACTGTTACAAATTTAGTTTGGAAATGTTTTGCCTGTTACATTTCTTACACATTGCATCTCACAGGTCTCGATCTTACGTTTGTGATTCTCTAGTAGTGTATATGTTTGACACTGATAACATAACA
Source organism: Ariolimax columbianus (assembly GCA_036924085.1). Classification (NCBI taxonomy): domain Eukaryota; kingdom Metazoa; phylum Mollusca; class Gastropoda; order Stylommatophora; family Arionidae; genus Ariolimax; species Ariolimax columbianus. The sequence continues at coordinate 21,368,460 of JAVGWX010000021.1, forward strand.
TAGGGATGAAGACACTTCCCAGATACCTAAATTCCTGGACCTGCTTTAAGATTTTGCCGCAGGTGTGGTAACTGCACTGAAATGGTAGGCAGTTTATTGTTATAGTTTCTGTCTTATCTCAGTTGATCTTCATGTTATAACCTAAGTAGGCTAAGTTGAGACATGTCAGGTGATGTCGTAAATCATTCTGACCTTTACAGAAGAGGCTCTGATCGTCTGCAAAAAACAATTCGTGTAAAGATTCTTCACAGTGATTGGACAGTCGAGTGATTGTATCTATATATATAAGATGAATATAAGAGAGGACACATCCTTGACACACCCACTTCTTATTTGGGACCAGTTTTTTCTCTCCGACAGTTGTCCAAACAGCCCCTTCAGCTATTCGCGTACATGACTATTGCCCAATATATTTTCCAAGTATTGTCCAATAGCTATCCCCAAACATCGTACTTCTCCAGAACACTCCATAGTTTATGCCTGTTGTCTATCAAAGAATGCCACATTCAGTTCTTTGTTTTACTTTATGGACTTTTCACTTAGCTGTCTTAGAGCAATCCGTGCACCCCCTACCTTTTGGAAAGCCACATTGAATAAACAACAATTTGAATAAATATAATTGACTTCATTTTATGATTTTTTTGGACGATGAGATTGTGTTAAGTGACTTATTTTGAGAAGTAAAGTTAAGCCAAGCTAACGAAGCGCAGAATTAGACCCAGCAAGACTGACCAGTAGGACTGATTCGCGGCAGTGCCAAGTTTGATCATCCGACAATATCCGCTCAGCTTGAGCTCGTGCACAAAGTGGCCTTAGTTGACGATAAGATTCATCTGTCGTGGTGCTCCAACTGCGACACCACTCTCTCTCTCTCTCTCTCTCTCTCTCTCTCTCTCTCTCTCTCTTTTTCTCTGTATTACACATTGAGTCTCTCCTTGTCTCTCAGTCACTCTCTCTCTCTCTCTTTCTCTCTCTCTCTCTCTCTTTCTCTCTTTCTCTCTTTCTCTGTATTACACATTGAGTCTCTCCTTGTCTCTCAGTCACTCGCCCTCTTGCTCCCTCTGCCATTCACTGGCAAGTAATCAATATTTCGTAATTCTACGATAACTGCTAACGAAGTACAATTACATCATGTCAGACAGACTGGTTCGCACACTGACAGACAGATTAGCCCACGCACTGACAGATAGACTGGCCCAGGCACTGACTGACAGACTGACCCAGGCACTGACTGACAGACTGGCCTAGACACTGACTGACAGACTGGCCAACGCACTGACTGGCACACATAGAAAAAAACTAAGATTAGATTTGGTTAGATTAGTACTGTTAGAGAGATAGATAAATAAATAGACCAATATGCAGATAGAGGCAGATAGACAGACAGACATACAGATAAGAAAGATAAGATATATTAAACAGAGAGACAGGCATGCCGACCGACCGACACACCGATAGGGTTCCCGGCCGGCCGGCCGGCATGCAGGCAGATATATAGATATATAGACAGACAGACAGACAGACAGAGACAGACAGATTGATAGATAGATAGATAGATAGATAGATAGATAGATAGATAGATAGATAGATAGATAGATAGATAGAAAAGATAACAAAATAGATAACAAAAGATAAGAAGAGATAAGATGAGATGAGATGCGGATAAGAAGATGAGATAAGATAAGAAGATAAGATACTTCTTCTTTTCTTCTTCTTTGTATGCTGTCAGACGTCAACCTTTAAGAAGATAAGATACAATAATAAGATACGATAATAAGATAAGAAGATAATAAGATAAGATAAGAATATAATAAGACAAGAAAAGAATATAATAAGATAATATAATAAGATACGATAAGAAGATTAGATAAGAAGATAAGATAAGAAGATAATAGGAAAATAAGAAAAGAAAATAAGAACATAATAAGATAAGAAGATAAGATAAGACAGACGGGCATTGTGCTGTAGATGCTGATGTAATATTCTGACGTTAGAGGTCGTGGGGAGGTGTGACCTTCTTTGTTTCATATTTGTTAGCAGGCGAAAATCTGCTGGTGATTTGCCAGGTCAATTCCTGTATCTGTTCCAACTGTTAGGTTGGTAGCTCCTGGAATATACAACCGCCTATATTTTGGGACTGGTGGTGGTGGAAGCGTAAATTAGAGCAAGGTAGGCTTGCCGATTATCAGGCGTCATCTATGCCGCTCCGCTAACCACATAACCAAGATCTGATGTTATAGTCACACAGTCCCCTTTTTGCGACATATTCTCTGTGGGGCAAGAATCCCAATTTGAGTAGAATCTCAACTTGAATTGTGCCCTGAAAGCCGCTGTTAAACCTACTCTTTTAGATTTCCAACTGGCAAGGAGTTTTTGACGTGCGCGCCACTGAATGCGGGTGTCTGATCTACTACTCAGAGATCAGAAGAAATTTTTACCGGATGATCCACGTGAAAAAATCCCATCTCCACCAGAATTGTAACCCATGTCTTCCAGCACCCGAGGCGAACACCTTACCTCGACACCACTGGGTCCCTCGCCTTCTACTGTACGATTTAAAAAACGCCCATTAACATTTTCCTTTGCAAATAACATATCGTCTTAAAGCGCGTTTAGATTCAATTTATTGTTTTCATATAGAAATGGCTGTGGAATGTGGATTAGACTTTCCATTTGAATGAATTATTTCATTTAGTGGTGTTTTCCCCTCCTATTATCATGGCATCGTCATCAGCTATTTGAAATAAAATATCGGCTTCCTTGTGGCGCATTTCCACGGCCCAGTGCACACGGCTAAACTCATGAGATTGGCGCACAATGCCATGTTCTCGAACAGTGTCAGTTTATGGTGTGTGTAAGAAATTACTCGTGGACCAATAATGTACTAACATGTCGCCCTGGATAGATTAAGCTCTGCCTGATTAGCAACATATCCACGCTACATCGCTCACACGCTGAGTTATGTATTACATCCTAGCGGCCCCCGTTCCAAGGCAGAGTAGTACTCGCCAAACCTCAACCAGTGCACAGGGACCTCGGTCGACAGTTACCACGAAACTACAAGTCGCCAGGGATTCATGCCCTGATTTTGGAAGTTCAAAAAGAAATGCAACTTGAAATGTCCTTTTTTCTGCAGCACCTGGCCATGTCAGTGGTCGGTCGACGCAACAGGTCACATATGCTTAAGCGAACATTAATGCTATTTTAAAAATGAGAATTGATTGCGCGTCTTTTGCTCATTATTCGGTTTTTATCTTCTTCTTCTTTTTGTTATTCTTCGGAGTTCGTCTTGAAAAGGCCGTAGTGTCGCTTACCGCGATGTAGAATATCTGCTCCTTCGGCCCGACATCTTCCGATTTCAGCTTGCGTTTGTAGGGGTCACGGGATAGCCTTCCCCCACTGCGATCCCTATTCTCTTAGCCAGATTGCACTACTGCAGCCTGTTTACAAAGCCGTTGCTAGAAGGTAGAATTGGGTCTTTCGGAAGATCCGATTCGGTTGAAAGCAGCCAGCTATGAGACATGGCTGCTGTCAGTTCATTCTGTGTTTCATCTTACGCCGCAGAAATAAAAATAAAAAAATCCAGATATCCAATTTTATGCTAGAGAAATGCTCAACATCATACTTTATTATTAAAGGCCCGATGTTTTATTTGGGTGAACTACAAGTGACGTTCAAGTCAAACCGAGATTTTCTTTTGTAATGAAAAACAAAACATGTTTTTCAAAAAGTAAAAATGTCATTTATTTTTCGATATAATCTACTGCAACATTTATGAACGTATCCCAGCGTTTAAGTAATGCTTTAAATGTTTCAGCGCAGAAAGATTTGTTAGTATGTCTGAACCAATCCAGAACAGCGTGTTTCACTTCGTCAGTGCTGAAATACTGACCTGCCAGAAACTCTTTTAGGGATCCAAACAGGTGGAAATCTCTTGGAGCGAGGTCTGGGCTGTAAGGTGTGTGGGGCAATACCTCCCAGCCGATGTTCTGCAGATGGCACATGGTGCAGTGAGCGGTGTGAGGTCGAGAGTTATCTACCAGGTGCAGGACGGGATTATCTATATCGGATGTACGGCCTTCACTAACACGTTTACACCGTTCAAATGTCTTACTGCGGCTGAGTGTCTCATCACCGCATTGTGATTGCAGTTTTCTGTAAAATTCCGCAGGTTTCACGCCTTCTTTCACAAGAAACATCATCACAACACGCTGTTCTTGCAAGCATTAACCGTGTTGTCCACCATTTTTATTTAGGTAATGGGACTGACCCATGGCAAGTGGGCCACCTAGCAGTAATAGGACACAAGTGCCCCTAACTAATGAAAATAGTTCCATCACGCTATAACCCATTCACGTAGAACTAGAACAAAAAGTCCTGGTTTGATTTGAACGCCTTTCGTAGTACTTTATTACTAGAGGGCCGACGCTCTGTTTGGGTGAACTAGTACTTTAGTACTAGACGGCCGATGTTCTGTGTGGGCCATTTAGTACTAGAGGATAGATGTTCTATGTGGGCCATTTAGTACTAGATGGTAGATATTCTATGTGGGCCATTTAGTACCAGAGGTTAGATGTTCTGTGTGGGCCATTTAGTACTAGAGGTTAGATGTTATGTGTGGACCATTTGTTACTTAATTTCTCAAGGGCAGTTGTTCTGTGTGGACCATTTGTTACTTAATTACCCAAGGGCAGATGTTCTGTGTGGGCCAATTAGTACTTAATTACTCAAGGGCAGATGTTCTGTGTGGGCCATTTAGTAATTAATTACTCAAGGGCAATTGTTCTGTGTAGGGCGTTGTACGAACAGACGTTAAACGGCGCATAACTGTATAAGTGACGTAAAATGAGTAAGATGGCAGCCGTTAGATGAAGTAAGTAATCTGCAGACTGTACTGGCGAACACACAAACAATGATGCAAAGAAAAAAGACAGAAACTAAAAGTGCTAGACATGGGGTCTGTGAACTGTAATAATGAGAGAGAAGCAATACTCAGCCCTCCCTGGCGTTTATTATCTGACATATATTTCATGGTATATCTTCAATCAATCATCAATTTAAGACAGTTCAACTCCCTGTAAAGAATAGGTCTTCAGCAAATACACGACAATTCATCAAATGTTGGACTGTCCATATCTATTGAAGTTTTGTGGTTTATAGTTTCTACAGGACGGGGTAGCAAGGCCCATTCACAGCCCTCCTTAGTTACTTCTACCGAAATGCCCGGAGAGTTAAAGTGTTACTATTATGGGCTCTCCGTTCGGGCATCGGGAAATTTGGGCGGAAGTGTGGTTTGATTGGTTACAACTCTAGCGCTATTGTGATCTCAGTATGTTGGTTACGAATCTAGCGCCATTGTGACATCAGTATATGGTACAACTCTAGCACTATTGAGATCTCAGTATATGTTACAACTCTAGCACTAAAGAGACTTCAGTATATGTTACAACTCTAGCACTATTGAGATCTCAGTATATGTTACAACTCTAGCACTATTGAGATCTCAGTATATGTTACAACTCTAGCACTATTGAGATCTCAGTATATGTTACAAATCTAGCACTAAAGAGACCTCAGTATATGTTACAAATTTAGCACTATTGAGATCTCAGTATATGTTACAACTCTAGCACTATTGGGATCTCAGCATATGTTACAACTCTAGCACTATTGGGATCTCAGCATATGTTACAACTCTAGCACTATTGGGATCTCAGCATATCTTACAACTCTAGCACTATTGAGATCTCAGTATATGTTACAACTCTAGCACTATTGAGATCTCAGTATATGTTACAACTCTAGCACTATTGGGATCTCAGCATATGTTACAACTCTAGCACTATTGGGATCTCAGCATATGTTACAACTCTAGCACTATTGGGATCTCAGCATATCTTACAACTCTAGCACTATTGAGATCTCAGTATATGTTACAACTCTAGCACTATTGAGATCTCAGTATATCTTACAAATCTAGCACTATTGGGATCTCAGTATGTTACAACTCTAGCATTATTGGGATCTCAGTATATGTTACAACCCTAGCACTATTGGGATCTCAGTATATGTTTCAACTCTAGCACGATTGGGATCTCAGCATATGTTACAACTCTAGCACTATTGGGATCTCAGTATATGTTACAACTCTAGCACTATCGAGCCCGTATTATTACTGTCAATCAAAAATTGTTTCTTGTCCGTGCTGTGCACTGTTCTCAGCGAAAGACTGATTGACACTTCGCGTGCACACTCTCCCTCCCCAATATTGTACAACGATCGCTATTGACCAAATGTGTATGTAATGTCAAACTGAGCATTCAAACAATAAATAACAATAAAATAGCACAGACAAAAATCAAAAAAATTATTATCAATAATGATTAAAATATTAATTATAGGACTTTATGACCTGGATAGAGAGAAAGTTTGAATTGTACATTTTTCTACGATGTCAAAAGATGGGAATGCATTCGACACTCATGTCGGTTTCCCAGTATCCTTAATAATGTATCATTCAAGCGATTGAAATGATTTACTTGACATGTGGTGAATGACATATTGAAAGTATCCTAAGTTAAACTCAGGCAGGACAGACTTTCACAACTGCAACAGTACAAGGATGGCATAACAAATAATATAAGGACAATAAGGACAACCTCATCATTGTCCCCATCATTCTCCACCTCATTATTGTCCACCCCATCATTCTCCACACCATCATTGTCCCCATCATTGTCCACCCCATCATTGTCCTCATCATTGTCCACCCCATCATTGTCCCCATCATTGTCCACCCCATCATTGTCCACCTCATCATTGTCCACCTCATCATTGTCCACCTCATCATTCTCCACCTCATCATTGTCCCCATCATTATCCACCCCATCATTGTCCACCTCATCATTGTCCGTCTCATTGTATAAAACAAGTTGATACAGAAAACAGCCATGAAAGACCTCACATAAGTTCTCCGATTCTCTTCGCCTTGGGATCTCATCTTTGATGTTCACACCATCAGAAGAGTTCCTGTGATGAGCTTGATCTATGCATTGAGCTCCTCTGGCTACTAGAGTTTTGAGTAGTTTAGTGTTGAATTGTTTGACTAGTGTATCTTTTTTATCTGATCATATAGTGGACAGTCCTGTAACACATTCTCAGCAGTTTTGTTCGTTCAGTCCTCATATGCGAGTGGGAAAGCGACAGTTGAAGCCTATCTTGTGTCTGTTCAGTCTATTATGCCTCTCCTAACATAAAGTATGGTGATTTGTCCCTGTCAGTAAAGTGGGTGATTGACTTTGTTTCGTAGGTTCCGTTCTCTTCTGACAGCCTCAAATCCCTTTATTTTCTCAAAGTATATGATTTCAGTGTCTTCTTTTTCACTATCTCCTGCCCATTTTGCAAGCTTGTCTGTCTTCTCGTTCTCAGAACTCCACAGAGGGATGGCGGCAAACATTGATGTCGTGTTTGTTGTCTGGAAGCTGCCCCCACTAAGCACATTCCTCAGGTGCAACAGAGTTTCGCTAATGCCAGCTTGAAGCACAGATAGTACATCTGTGGAAATGAATACCTGTCTTCAAGCAGTTTCTCCCCCCACCCTCCCTAAATTGAGGCAGGGATTAGTCCATTCTCCTAGTGAAGAGGTGGCAAAGTCGGCGATATTGGGACAGAAGGCACACCGTAACCCACAGTACCACACACCTCCCGCATTCTATTGATACAGGCCATCTGTAAAGTGAACAGCGCCTGTGATCCCCCCTGTGTCAAGTCAGTCAATTAGTATGGTATTCTCTACATTTTCTGTATTTCGATGATGTATTTTTAGTGCTTCATTTTTGTACGGTTATTTTGCATTTATTTGGGAATTTCCACTAATTTCTGATTATTTAGTGGTGAACCACGACTATGAAATGACCCAGTTGAAAACGGGAAATCAAACATCAAGAAATTACAACTTTTCACCTTTTCCCCCGAAAACAATTGCGAGATTCCACGTTATGATAGCAGCAGCTGGGTTCAGCTGCTTCAATCGTACCAAACTCAAACTTCAACAGATGAGAGGTAACAAGGCCACAGCCCATACCTTTAACAGAATGGTTATTCCTGCCATTATATATACATACACACACACACACCCGAAAAACAGCCGCAGAGACGCTCTGAGTTGCTCAAAGAATAATGAAGCGAAGAACGTTGACATCCTCTCAACATAATTGAATTCGCAACATAGAAATAAGGCACCGAACTGCCTCCAACCACGCCTTATATGCTGCATTGTTTACAAAAAATGCAGATGGAAGGGCATGTAGTGTGTATGCTGGGCAACAGATGGTCACAAAAGGTGACGTCAGTGGTGGCCCTATAGCTTCAAGCTCCCACACGAATGTCTACCAATAAGATGGAGAGATGACCCAAGTAAAACCATTGGTCCAACATGGTACTCTAGACCAAAAGACCAGCAATGAGTTTAAACAACATTTGGCACCTGGCATCAAGCACTTCCTATCCCTGGATGAATGACACGATATCAGATACTAGTATCTGTACTATTAATAATGAAGTATCTATGCTAAAAGGTGAATTCAGTTTGATTCTTTATCTGGACCTCTTGTCTACCAGAATTTACTTTTGAATCAACTTAGTATGGTCATAGACTGAAGTACAATCAAAAGTGGGAATACTAAGTTACACTTACAGCCTGCTACTGGGACGCTGTACAACATCACCGTTCAAAATTAACGCCTTTGAGCAGTAGATAGCTTCCCTTATCTAGACAGTATCCTCATCAGAGAAATGAATATGAACTCTGAGGTCAACAACAGGATGGCAAAGACAATCTCTGCATTTTGGAGATTACGCGTGGATGTCTAGAACTGACAAGGCTTCCCTCACCACCAAGTTAAAAGTGTATTGTTCTGTAATGCTAACCACTCTTCTGCATGACCACGAAACATGGACAATATAGAGATGTGCCAGAAAGCATCTTCACATGAGCTCTATCCATAGGCTGATCAAGATTATGTGGCAGGACAAAGTACCTAACTCTGAAACTCTTAACAATTCCAACATGTTCAGCTTCCATACACCACTTCTACAAAAAGTTCAGATAAGATCAATGACATGTTGTTTCCATGTGATGGAAGAGTTATTTTCCTTCATAACAATGAGATTGTGGAAGTTCTTTTCATGATGAAAAAGAAACACACTGAATGCAGACAATTCCTCATTGGAAATGTAATCATTTCTTTTAGGCAGTGCAAAATTAACTCAAGACTCTTGCTACACTGAATTTATAACTTCTCAGAGCATTTTAAAGTGTTTAAGTTTGTATATGATTCGTAAATTAACTTCTAGTATCCGAGACTGGCCCTGGAAAACCATTTATGTGGTCTCTGTTATCTGACACTACCCCTGAGAAACCAGACAACCATTGCTGCTTTAGCACTGTTTTTTTATACGGAGTTTCAGACAAATCTGCAGTATTTTCGTCCAATCAAATAAACACTAGACATCTGAGTCAGTTTCTGTTTCTAAGAATTGACGTCACTGCACTCCGGGCATTCCCATAGGTGCTGAATCTCTCTCTAAGCAAATGGCGTAAGGTATGGATGCTGATGGTCCCTATAGCTCTCTCGTACACTCTCTTGCTCCGTCCTCTCATGCGCCCCACTCTGCTCGAACCTCGTTTAATGAGGAAACTTTGCAGTCTGTAGATTTCTGCTTCATCTATTGCGATGTCCTCGTCTAGCAGGTGGTCATTGATTGATTTCAAAATGTCACTTCTATCCATCACTAATGTGCCCATGATGGGAGCTTGTGAAGCAATGATGTCAGCTCTTTCATTGCCCTGAACTCCGGCATGAGCAGGACAGTAGATCCAGGTCAACGCCTGGAGGTTTGAGGCCTCACCGGCTGCTATCCACTCGTACCTAAGCCATCCCTTCTGTACTTTCTGAAGTACGGCTTGCGCGTCTGTCACGATGACTGCCCTTTGTTATAGAAGTCTCAGATATCTATTTCAGTTATGAGGTCACTGGAACTCCATTCTCATACTGGAGGTTGTTGACATGTATGCCCTACTGCGCTCACCAACGACTTCACCTCTCACTCTAGCCAAGAAACCCCAGCCTGCGCAGCACTGATCCGTCAGTGTATATGACGGCATCACTATCATGTGTGTTCTCAGTTATCAGCTGATTTACCTCGTGCTCTGCTCTCCCGCTGCTCTGTTCTCTGCATTCCTTGCCTAAGGTTATGATGACTCTCTGGTACTCTATCATTCTATTACCAGTGTGGACCCATTCTTCCTCCTTGGCTATCGTCTCAGCTGGAGTGACGTGTTCGATTGTTTGTCTCTGCCTGTGCTATCCTTGACGCCCCTCTCTTGATTCTTGATATCTAAGATACTACTGTACAGAGGGTGCCGCGGGTCTGTGGTGACACGCATATAGGCTTTGACTTGTGCCAGTTTATGTCTGGACGTCACCGATAACAATCCAAACATGTACCGCAGCCCAGAACCAGTCACATACCTTCATTCTGGATACGTTTTAACCTTTCACACTATATTTTGACAGTGCGAGGATGCCTAGTCCGTAATCGATGACAGCCAACACGACCTGATGCAATAGGATGAATAGGCGGCTTTCTAAGTCGGCAGCAGCCGAAATGTCCCTCCGAGGTAGTTCAACCTGTCACTGGTGCAACCATCAAAAGTGATGCCAGTGAGTTCATCCTTTACTATGGAATTATTCAAAGATCTGCATCACTATTTCTTGTGTACTTCAATTGAGACCACGTATTCATTGTTTTTAAATGGATTTGCCGATTTGTTCTATAGAAATAATTAGCAGGTGATTTTGGTAAACATTCGATTTTTTTTCACAATGATTGCTAGCAAAGATTTTCAGCCAAGCAAGCATCGGCACTCATTCATTCATAGATTCTATTCGAAGATGATGATTTAATGAGTGATGATGGTTCTGATAGTTCGAATTAAAACAAATTGAAGTAGTTTGTCAAATTCTAAAAACACGTGGGTGTCTTCCTCGGCTGGACCTAGTTCTAGGTGTAGTAGAGAAGCTACTAGAGGAACAAATAGCTTTCCAATAACGTGTAGAAGATGGAGAAAGATCCAAACTTAGACACGTAAGATCAAGTACATCTGATAATTCCATCAAGCAATATATATAGCTTAAACAAAATGAAATTAAAATACGAGGCGTGTTCAAATAAAACTGGACCTAACTGCACCAAGTGAACATGCGTACGATGCACATTATGACATCACTTCTGATGTAAACAACACATACCAACCGTCAAGTTTGCAAAATTTCATTATTCTCCGACTCATTGTTTCCTTAGCACACCGTTGAAAATATGACAGGTGTGATGCAGAATCCGTGCAGAGTTGATCAGCGAGTGGTGATTTGGTTTCTAACAGCTGAAGGATGTCAACCAGTTGGCATTCAACTTAGAATCCAGGCAGTGTATGGTGACAAAAGTGTGGCAAACATAAGCTAGGGCAACGATCTACTCGAATTGCTACATTAATTTTGGCAATGGCATCTTTGGACGCAACAATATGCGCCTGACCTGGTCTCGGAAGATCTTTCGTTAACTCACGTCCTTGTTTAAACATTGTTGGCCAGTTCTTCACTAGTGTCTGTCATTGATTTTTCATTTCTGCATATTTTGACATATAACATTTTTGTTTATCCTTATAAATAAATATGCTAATCTAAAATTAGTTACAGCAACCAAGTATAAAAATAAATTTAAAAGGAGTTCGTAAAAACGAGGTTTTTGAGAACGAATACTAAGAGTTAATTAAAGCACTTTGTAATACAAATTAACCATGTCAGTTTTCTAACTTTTTTTGTTTGTTTTGTATGTTAAACTTTCTAATCTGTTTCAATAACTTTCATCTCAGCATGTCGACAGTATACTATACACCTTATGAGATGAAAAGAAGAAGATAAATAAAAAAAATCCTGGGCTGAGAATAGTTTTCTGTTGTGGTTTAACTACATTACAGCTTAAAGAGAACATTGCTAAGCTAATGTGTGCATTAACAATTTGTTGACTAACTTACAAAATGATGTACCAACAAATGAAGCAGACTTTTACTACTGAGTCATTTCTTTAATGAAAGTATATGCTGCAAACAAAGCTGCCTTTCCAGTCGTCGAACCTGAAAGCCTATACATTACTAAATCTCCATGGAAACCTCCCTTCCCAAAATGTACCTTGACCTTGACCCCCGCGTCTTGAAGCCGTCTTGCATACAAGAAAGCATCATCACGAAGAACATCAAACTCACAGATTTGAATGAATGCTGAAGGCAGCCCTGTTAAATCTGGAGACATCAGAGGAGAAAACAAAGGATTTGTCACAATATCCTTGATTTTTGAATAGACCTTACTGTCATGTTCGACAGCTGGAATGGATGCCCTACGTGTTTGGTACTGGGGAGGTAGGAGCTTCACGTCCACAAATTCTGCATATTTGGACTTCCGCAGATGGGCTGGTATATGTCTGTTCTCCCTGATCACAGCTGTATAGTGGTCTATGTTATCTTTATCTGTTGATATAAATATGTTTGAGATGATAACTATATGTGTCAGATGTGAGATGAATCAAAGGTACAAGTTAACTAGATGTGTTTGATATAATAACGATGTGTGTCAGTGTCAAATGTAACAAAGGTACAATAGTGAAAGATAACAAGATATGTTTGAGATGATAACTATATGTGTCAGCGCAAGATGTGGGATGTATCAAAGACGCACGTTAACTAGATGTGTTTGAGGTGATAACTATATGTGTTAGTGCCAGATGTGGGCTGTATCAAAGACACAAGTTAACTAGATGTATTTGTGATGATAACTATATGTGACATATGTCAGTCACGTAGTATAGAAAGTCGTTGAGGCACCGTTATTGCAGTTTGTTGAACCAGTTCACGCCATTCTTTTTGATTTTTCGCCAGGGTATTAGACTATTAGGCTATAGACCTTCCCATCTCTCTCCCAGGTACAGTGCCTTTCAGGACAGTCTAAGTCAGCCCCACCGATCGTGATTTTTGTCCATACCATGTTAATTTTCGTGTTTTTACTATAGTCAATAGGTTTTTATACTGGCCTAACTCCTTCCTAACTTCCTCCAGGCCTAGTAGGTTTCCGGTACGTTTAAAATACCTACTATAGAAAGCATTTAGCTACCTGGCAAACATGTCTGTTTGAATACCAGGATACCAATTTGGCAGTTTCATGCCAGAAAAGAAACAGAAGTATAACAAGTCAAGTCATCCTGTACCCGGTGAGGTCATTGGGGCACACATGAAGACAACCCCACAATGCCACGCCACTCCTCACTGTCAGCAACTGCTGTCTATGCCTTCTCTGTTCAGAGATGGGACCAGTCTTTTGTGTTGTTATCCCATCTCTTGTTCGGATGACCTCTATGCTGTGCAGGATCATATTTGCAAAACCATTTGATCTCGATATGTGACCATACCAAGTGAGTTTTCTGTCCTTTGACCATTTCCAGGAGGTCTTCAAAAGGCCCTATTGCTGTTTCAATTCTTTCTCATATGCAGGAACTAGTAAAACCATTGTCCATGTTCAGTACTGGCCCTCTGATCAGGAAAGAGCTGGCTTATGACAACCCCAGATCTTCTGCTTCTTCTTCGTTCATCCTCAGATCTAGGTTCCGTTTTCTCTTACAAAGGACACCGTTGTTTGTAAGGCTGTTTCATCTCCATACAGCTTTTGTCTCATATATGTCTCACGAGGCCAGATTTGTTCTCTCTTTTCCTGTGTGAGCGTGCAGCTTTGTAAGATGTGTTCCACGGTCATGGTATGCTCCTCACATGGACACCTGCCATCTGTCCAAATCCTCATTTTGTTGTAAAGATGACCCTAGAGTCTGTTATGCCCAGTTCTCAGTCTGAAGATGATGACTTGCTCTTCTCTAGTTCAGTTAAAGTAGCTGTCTTCTTTACGGAAGTCAGGGTGTTGATTAGCCCATTTTACCCTGAAGTTGACTTTAATTATGGTCTTGGCCTCATTATATGAGCTCCAGATCCATCAGCACTAGCGTGACTGCATGAGGGTGACTTCGGGGAACATGAATTGTGTGCTGGTCACTTTGTGACAAAACTACATGACTGAAATGTAAGACTGGTTATCTAAAGACTCTGCAGAGTCTTCTGTGGTCGAGAGGTCAGGCACTCGCCTCCAAAAGCGGTGATCAGATACGGAGGACTATCGAATCCCACAAGTTTGAAAATGACCCCTGGTCTCACGGGAGGTGTGACCAGAGTGCCTGCATCCTGAGTTTCGTCCAGTCGTCTTGACTAATGTCTTGCCACTGATTCAAGGTAGCTCGGGACCATAGAGTGAGGTCGATGACAAGCGCAGTTTTTCCTCACTACAATCAAAAATACAGCGCAAGTTACATCATCAAGACCAAACTGTCTGTCGATGTGGCAATCATCACTTGCGATGGGCAAATATTAATAATAATGTCCTTCTATATATTGTTTACTCAAATTGATTAAGCTTACCAGCACCCAAGTAGTAAGCCCAGTAAGCACTCATCATATCTTGGCTCAATATGGGCATTGTCTGGTTAAGTTCTATCAGTGAAGGCAGATGCATGTCAAAGGCTTGTATGGCTGGGTAATGGAGAACTTGAAACAATAGAGAAGGCAGATCAGACTTCTCCCTGGACAATGTAAGGGCCACAGCAGCTGCAAGATTTCCACCCGCACTATCACCTGTAAGAGAGATGATGAACATAGTTATTACAGCATAAGGTAGAGATTGGTTAGTTGAATGGTAGGGAAGCTGAGCTGTTGATCCTGGAGACAAAGGTTTGATCCCTAAGATTTCTGTTATATTGAGATGTAATTCAAACTTTACCTGCACAATATGCTTTTTAGGAAGAATGTTCTTTATTTTCAAATCACCATAAGTTGTTTATTCTCACATCACCAAACGTTGTTTGTTCTCACATCACCATAAATTGTTTATTCTCACATCACCATAAGTTGTTTATTCTCACATCATCATAAATTGTTTATTCTCACATCACCATAAGTTGTTTATTCTCACATCACCATAAATTGTTTATTCTCACATCACCATAAGTTGTTTATTCTCACATCATCATAAATTGTTTATTCTCACATCACCATAAGTTGTTTATTCTCACATCACCATAAATTGTTTATTCTCACATCACCAAACGTTGTTTGTTCTCACATCACCATAAATTGTTTATTCTCACATCACCATAAGTTGTTTATTCTCACATCACCATAAGTTGTTTATTCTCACATCACCATAAGTTGTTTATTCTCACATCACCATAAGTTGTTTATTCTCACATCACCATTAATTGTTTATTCTCACATCACCATAAGTTGTTTATTCTCACATCACCATAAATTGTTTATTCTCACATCACCATAAGTTGTTTATTCTCACATCACCATAAGTTGTTTATTCTCACATCACCATAAGTTGTTTATTCTCACATCACCATTAATTGTTTATTCTCAAATCACCATAAGTTGTTTATTCCCACTTCACCAAACATTGTTTATTCTCACATCACATCACCATAAGTTGTTTATTCTCACATCACCATAAGTTGTTTATTCTCACATCACCATAAGTTGTTTATTCTCACATCACCATAAGTTGTTTATTCTCACATCACCATTAATTGTTTATTCTCAAATCACCATAAGTTGTTTATTCCCACTTCACCAAACATTGTTTATTCTCACATCACATCACCATAAGTTGTTTATTCTCACATCACCATAAGTTGTTTATTCTCACATCACCCTAAGTTGTTTATTCTCACATCACCATAAGTTGTTTATTCTCACATCACCATTAATTGTTTATTCTCAAATCACCATAAGTTGTTTATTCCCACTTCACCAAACATTGTTTATTCTCACATCACATCACCATAAGTTGTTTATTCTCACATCACCATAAGTTGTTTATTCTCACATCACCATAAGTTGTTTATTCTCACATCACCATAAGTTGTTTATTCTCACATCACCATTAATTGTTTATTCTCAAATCACCATAAGTTGTTTATTCCCACTTCACCAAACATTGTTTATTCTCACATCACATCACCATAAGTTGTTTATTCTCACATCACCATAAGTTGTTTATTCCCACTTCACCAAACATTGTTTATTCTCACATCACATCACCATAAGTTGTTTATTCTCACATCACCATAAGTTGTTTATTCCCACATCACCATAAGTTGTTTATTCTCACATCACCATAAGTTGTTTATTCTCACATCACCATAAGTTGTTTATTCCCACATCACCATAAGTTGTTTATTCTCACATCACCATAAGTTGTTTATTCCCACATCACCATAAGTTGTTTATTCCCACATCACCATAAGTTGTTTATTCCCACATCACCATAAGTTGTTTATTCCCACATCACCATAAGTTGTTTATTTTGAGAAGTTTTGACTATCTTAACTTTCCTCTTAACTTTTTATTGATATTTTAGGTTCTTGATTCTGTTGAACAAAAGAATGCTGTGGATCCCATGAACTGCAAAGAAGATTAATGATGCAGAACTCAAGGAGGCACAAAGGCGACTTATTGCAAGGATCAGAACAAGACAATCATCCTTTTTTGGGCATGTTATTTTTTTATTGTTTATTTTTGTTTTTGTTTGTTTTTGCGTTCGCCTTATTTCTGTAATCCCCAAGGCGGTGTGCGTTGCACTGTGGTTTTTATTTTGCGCCTGTCGACCCAGTGCATCCAACTTCAGCATGCATTTTGTGTAAGGGTCTGCTTCCTCCTGCATTTTTTAAGGGTTTGCTTCCCCGGGGTAACGGCCGGTGCTGTGATGGGGATCAAACCCAGCACCTTCTGGTTGTGAGCCGTGTCACTTAACCACTAGCCCACGCCGTCCCCGGGCATGTTATGAAAAGATGCGGCTTGGAGCTCGTTGTGACAACAGGAAAGATAGAAGGAAAGAGAAGCAGAGGAAGGCAGAGAGAGAAGAAACTGGGCAGCCTGAGAGAATGGCATCGGCAACATTCAACAGCAGAGTTGGTAAACGACACACATGATAGAAATGGATGGAGACCGATGATCGCCAACGCCAACCGGCAGGGCACCTGATGATGATGAAGTGAATTTTCCCATGAACAATAAAAAAAACAGTTATCATTAAATAAGTTTCCCATAGTTGAAGTCCGTCGAGGAGATTTATAATGTTGAGGAATAAAGGCTAATTGCCTTTATGTCCCAGCACAGTGTGTTTGCCAGGTTCCTATTTACTACAATTAGAAAAAAAACAACCTGGCCCTCACTGGGATACAAACCCATGCTTCAGACTAAGTGACCAGTATTCTAACCAATTGAGCACTGCCTCATGGATGTAGACACTTTAAGGAGTGCTGCTGCAAATTTACCTTTCCCTGGTGCTTTACTACTTCACAGGACACTAATAGTTTTTATCATTTATTATTTGTCTGGTTGTTGTTGTTGTTGTTGTTTGCGAAAGCCCTCAATAAGAAGGTTACTCTTTTGTGTTCTCTAAAAAGGATGTTAAGTGGCTGGTTGCAGTAGTTCTCCTCACATCCTGAGTGTGCTGATGAAGGAGGACTGGGGTCCTCCAGACAGTTGTGCTTTGCTTGGTTTCATCTGCATGTCGTTCACTACTACGAGGATCACATCGATCCCTCACCTCGTTAGCCAGGCTGCCTCGAAAACAGCCCATTTCCTGGAAGAGCTACAAGGAAGCCATGGTGAGGGTCTTGTCCAGTATGTTTTGCCAGAATCTGACTAACAATGTCCGATCATTATATTCTGCCTGACCCTGACTAACAATGTCCGATCAGTATATTCTGCCTGACCAGACATTAGTCTTCCTCTCCATTTTTTGTCTGGTGGTTTTAGGTCTACTACAATTTATTGGGTAGATGTTGTATATCTGGAGCATGCTCAGGGTTGGGTCCGTTTAGGACATTTGAAAAATGAGTTACATATCTTAGATCTTGTTCATGCTCTAGGGTTAGTAGTTGATCTTGGTTGTCTCTGAGTGGTTGGAATGTTGTTGTTCCTCTGTCTCTTGCTTCCTCATATTGTTTGGGATTTCATGTTTATAATTCGTGAAATTGGACAACTTCTTCTTCTTGTGCGTTCGTTCTCAATCTCTCGCTTTCAAGCCCTGAAAATAGCTTTGCAAGTACCAGGATGTAGTCCAGAGAACAGCATGTGTTGTATGGCTAGTAATCAGCTCGACTGCAATATTTGTACCTTTCGTTTTGACACATCTACCTTTGGCAGGAATGGACAACCATTTCTGCTAGTTCTGCCATGTTTTATGTAATTTTCCTTTTCGTCTGTTCTGGCGACTGTCATCACTTTTTTGTTTAAATCTGCATATTCTCTTCTTAAATGTATCTTTTTTCATTCTGATTTGATGTGATTTATGAGGCTTTTCCCTTATTTCAACTTCTTAATATAGTTTGACTGCCTATTCCCCCATTTATGTTGTCCGCTGCTAATTCTCAAGATGTCAATGCTCACTGCTCTGTGTTAATTCTTAATCAAGTTCCATTTTTTTTAAATATTGATTGCTGATGTTGTCTGAATATTCTGGCAGGGTTTGAAATGTTTCAAGACAAAATTTCTGCTGTAAATTTGGTAGGAATAGATTTTTGTCCTTTAAAAGGACGACATTGAAGTGTGATAGTTCTTTCTTTGCCGGCATATTTGCCATCTTGAGCTTGGATTGCAGCTGGGATATTACAAGAAAGTGATTGCTGTCCGTATCTGCCCCTCTTTAAATTTTACATTTTGCAAAAAACTTTTTGCCATTTTTATTTAACTAAAGTGGTTGATTTGGTTTTTGTCTCTTCCATTTGGGGATAACCATTTGAGTTTGTATATTGTTTTGTATGGAAAGAATCTGTCTTTCATGACAAGTCAATTTTCTAAGCTGAAATAATTAATATTTTACCATTGTCATTTATAATGTCACATTCTACTTTTCCAATTGCTAATTCTCTGTCGTTGTTGTTGTTATCCACTCTTACACATTTACCCTACATGATCTATTCATGCTGATAACATCATTCTGAGTTTGCTTGTTGGTTGGTGTATGATGGTTCTTATAAATGCATGCTACTAAACAGGATGAGACTGCTCACAGAGATGGTGTATCCAGAATAGCAGTGTGGCTTTAGAGAAGGAGTGTATATTACTTGGGGTCCTGGAAGCATATTACCTGGGATCCTGGTAGCATATTACTTGGGGTCCTGGTAGCATATTACTTGGGGTCCTGGTAGCATATTACTTGGGGTCCTTGTACCATATTACTTGGGGTCCTGGTAGCATATTACTTGGGGTCCTGGTAGCATATTACTTGGGGTCCTGGTAGCATATTACTTGGGGTCCTGGTAGCATATCACTCGGGGTCTTGGTAGCATATCACTTGGAGTCCTGGTAGCATATTACTTGGGGTCCTGATAGCATATTACTTGGGGTCCTGGTAGCATATTACTTTGGGTCCTGGTAGCATACTTGTCACTGCTCTTCACATGTGTGGAAGAGGAGCGTGGGCCTTGGTAACAGAGGCGATGTCCGATCTCGTATAAAGTCTGTTGACCCTGCCAGGAGTAAAACTCCAGCCGACATAGCTCCTTGGATCATTGGGGTGCGCAAGCTCTCCAACCTCGGCCAGGTTGGCTTACTTCTGGAGAGACCCTCTTTGATGGTTGGGGCATTTTTATTGCATGGAAGATGAGAGGCTGCCAAAGCATATCCTTTATGGACAGCTAGCCATTAGAGTTAGAACAATCGGCCGTCCCACACTGCGATTCAAGGACTTATGCAAGATGGACATAAAGTCATCGGACATCCCATCAAAGGGCTGGAAAAAAATTGCTCAGGATCGAGCTATCTGGAGACAGTCTTTTGGAGGGGGCATAGTGACTTCTGATGCTGGTAGAGGCCTTTTGGCTGCTGAGAAAAGAGAAAAACTGAAGAGATCAAGGAACAGGCCAGGCAAGCCAGTCTCCTCAGTATGGTTGTACGATCTGTGGCAGGGACTGTCACTCGTGGATCGGCATTTACAGCCATAGCAGACAGTGTCGAATTACAGGAGACAGAGCTGGACTTACTTTTTCTGCATTCAAGCTTTTTGATCATTCTAGATCTGTAGTCCAGCCATTAGGACACAAAGTCCACAGTCATCTCCAGATCCAGGTGGCAGTCCCACAACTTCTGTGTCACCTTGGCTTTCTCTGGCCAGATTTGGTATCGTAAGTCTCTATATTTGGCAGTCCTGTCGATGTGTTCAGGGGTCTGGACTGGTTCCACACCGGCTGTAACTTGTGTGTGATATTTTGAGTCGATGTAGGTGGCTCAATAATCTGCAGTGTCCAGTTTTCAAATGAAAGATGGTGGTTTGTTGATGTCTGTGGAGCTGATGGATTGGGTCAAAGTCTATTGCTCATGTCAGTCTTTCTTCCATTTTGAGTTGTACTGATTGTGGATGATCGTTTTTGTCTCTCGTTCCGCGTGATTCCACAATGGGAGGGTAGCTACTGATGATTAACTGTTGAGATTTAAAATTTTTTTGCTGAGTTCTAATCTTATTTCCTGCAGCATCTGTTCACCTCTGATGTTTTGTATTGCTTCTAGTAGCGATCTGCAACTTGTAAAGAATAGAATCTGAGTTATAATGAAAATAATAACTGCCAAGACAAATAATAAATGCTACAATTGATTTTCACTTGTTCGTGTATTCTTGAAATGATTACTCACCACTCACGCCTACTCTCTCAACATCAACATTGTAATTGGCACCATGTCTTAAGACAAACCGGGTCACATCTAGGCAGTCCTGGACAGGAACTGGAAATGGATGTTCTGGGGCCAGACGGTAGCTGATAAAGTGAATGATTGAATTTTTTAATTTAGCAGTACCACAGGGCAAAACATGCAAAGTAAGGAATAATTCATTTAGTGTGTTGTATGATCTTTAGTTTTACCCATCAATGGTGTGTAATGATAGATTATATATTGTCATATGTTTAGTTACAATATGTTGTGTTGTGCAGAAGTGACATCACAGCACTTTGGGCAGACCCGAATGTGTTCAATCTCTTTCAGAAAATAGCTCTCTGGTTGTGCATACTCCAGCTTTCTCCTCCCTGTTAGGTCCATATTTAATTTTGTTTCCTATATCTTTGTTCAGTGACTGCTAATGTAGTCAGAAACCATCATACCAAGGTTGGTGTCTTTATGGGCAGCAATGAACTACATCCACTTCATCAATCCATCTGAAGCCATCTGGCACACCTGCTCTAGGTTCATGCCTTTTTTCAGCTTCTATGGTTTTACCAAGTTGTCTAAGGTCGGTTTTAACAAGTTGTCCTAGGTTAGTTTCATCAAGTTGTCCTAGGTTAGTTTCATAAAGTTGTCCTAGGTTAGTTTCATCAAGTTGTCCTAGGTTAGTTTCATCAAGTTGTCCTAGGTTAGTTTCATCAAGTTGTCCTAGGTTAGTTTCATCAAGTTGTCCTAGCTTAGATTCATCAAGTTACCTAGGTTAGTTTCATCAAGTTGTCCTAGCCTAGATTCATCGTGCCCTAGGTTAGTTTCATCAAGTTGTCCTAGCTTAGATTCATCAAGTGTCCTAGGTTAGTTTCTTCAAGTTATCCTAGGTTAGTTTCATCAAGTTGTCCTAGGTTAGTTTCTTCAAGTTATCCTAGGTTAGTTTCATCAAGTTGTCCTAGCTTAGATTCGTTATTAAGTTGTCCTAGGTTAGTTTCTTCAAGTTATCCTAGGCTAGTTTCATCAAGTTGTCCTAGGTTAGTTTCATCAAGTGCCCTAGGTTAGTTTCTTCAAGTTGTCCTAGCCTTGATTCATCGTGCCCTAGGTTAGTTTCATCAAGTTGTCCTAGCTTAGATTCATCAAGTCTCCTAGGTTAGTGTCTTCACGTTATCCTAGGTTAGTTTCATCAAGTTGTCCTAGCCTAGATTCATCAAGTTACCTAGGTTAGTTTCATCAAGTTGTCCTAGCTTAGATTCATCAAGTGTCCTAGGTTAGTTTCTTCAAGTTATCCTAGGTTAGTTTCATCAAGTTGTCCTAGCCTAGATTCATCGTGCCCTAGCTTAGATTCATCAAGTGTCCTAGGTTAGTTTCATCAAGTTGTCCTAGGTTAGTTTCATCAAGTTGTCCTAGGTTAGTTTCATCAAGTTGTCCTAGGTTAGTTGCATCAAGTTGTCCTAGGTTAGTTTCATCAAGTTGTCCTAGGCTAGTTTCATCAAGTTGTCCTAGGTTAGTTTCATCAAGTTGTCCTAGGCTAGTTTCATCAAGTTGTCCTAGGTTAGTTTCATCAAGTTGTCCTAGGTTAGTTTCATCAAGTTGTCCTAGGTTAGTTTCATCAAGTTGTCCTAGGTTAGTTTCATCAAGTTGTCCTAGGTTAGTTTCATCAAGTTGTCCTAGGTTAGTTTCATCAAGTTGTCCTAGGTTAGTTTCATCAAGTTGTCCTAGGTTAGTTTCATCAAGTTGTCCTAGGTTAGTTTCATCAAGTTGTCCTAGGTTAGTTTCATCAAGTTGTCCTAGGTTAGTTTCATCAAGTTGTCCTAGCTTAGATTCATCAAGTTACCTAGGTTAGTTTCATCAAGTTGTCCTAGCCTAGATTCATCGTGCCCTAGGTTAGTTTCATCAAGTTGTCCTAGCTTAGATTCATCAAGTGTCCTAGGTTAGTTTCTTCAAGTTATCCTAGGTTAGTTTCATCAAGTTGTCCTAGGTTAGTTTCTTCAAGTTATCCTAGGTTAGTTTCATCAAGTTGTCCTAGCTTAGATTCATTATTAAGTTGTCCTAGGTTAGTTTCTTCAAGTTATCCTAGGCTAGTTTCATCAAGTTGTCCTAGGTTAGTTTCATCAAGTGCCCTAGGTTAGTTTCTTCAAGTTGTCCTAGCCTAGATTCATCGTGCCCTAGGTTAGTTTCATCAAGTTGTCCTAGCTTAGATTCATCAAGTGTCCTAGGTTAGTGTCTTCACGTTATCCTAGGTTAGTTTCATCAAGTTGTCCTAGCCTAGATTCATCAAGTTACCTAGGTTAGTTTCATCAAGTTGTCCTAGCTTAGATTCATCAAGTGTCCTAGGTTAGTTTCTTCAAGTTATCCTAGGTTAGTGTCATCAAGTTGTCCTAGCCTAGATTCATCGTGCCCTAGCTTAGATTCATCAAGTGTCCTAGGTTAGTTTCATCAAGTTGTCCTAGGTTAGTTTCATCAAGTTGTCCTAGGTTAGTTTCATCAAGTTGTCCTAGGTTAGTTTCATCAAGTTGTCCTAGGTTAGTTTCATCAAGTTGTCCTAGGCTAGTTTCATCAAGTTGTCCTAGGTTAGTTTCATCAAGTTGTCCTAGGCTAGTTTCATCAAGTTGTCCTAGGTTAGTTTCATCAAGTTGTCCTAGGTTAGTTTCATCAAGTTGTCCTAGGTTAGTTTCATCAAGTTGTCCTAGGTTAGTTTCATCAAGTTGTCCTAGGTTAGTTTCATCAAGTTGTCCTAGCCTAGATTCATCGTGCCCTAGCTTAGATTCATCAAGTGTCCTAGGTTAGTTTCATCAAGTTGTCCTAGGTTAGTTTCATCAAGTTGTCCTAGGTTAGTTTCATCAAGTTGTCCTAGGTTAGTTTCATCAAGTTGTCCTAGGTTAGTTTCATCAAGTTGTCCTAGGTTAGTTTCATCAAGTTGTCCTAGGTTAGTTTCATCAAGTTGTCCTAGGTTAGTTTCATCAAGTTGTCCTAGGTTAGTTTCATCAAGTTGTCCTAGGTTAGTTTCATCAAGTTGTCCTAGGTTAGTTTCATCAAGTGCCCTAGGTTAGTTTCATCAAGTTGTCTTAGGTTAGTTTCATCAAGTGTCCTAGGTTAGTTTCATCAAGTTGTTCTAGAGCATCTTCTTTCATTATGAAAACATGGCCAAACCAAAGAAGAGATTTCTCCACTTGGGCCTGCAAGGGCTTGGTTTTGTGATCAAGTTGTATTGTCTGATTGTGGACCTCTTTCACTTTATATTATTTGTACCATCTTTCTTACATATCTCAGTTCAGAGACTTGAAGCTTGCTTTCCTGTGTTGTGATAATTGTCCATGATTCACATCCATAAGTCAAGACTTGTACATAGGTGGAGGACCTAATCACACCATCCCATTTAGAATGATCATTTCCATCTCTGACAACGAAATCTCCAAAGAGGACAATTTTGCCAAGACAAATGTTCAGTCTTTTCAAGAAGCTCAAACAATTTCTCTTTCACCTCTCTCATTCGGTACATACAAAATGACGATGCCTATTACCTTGTCGCACTGGTCCGAGGTGCAGCATCATAATGAATGTAGAGATCAATTTCTATCACATTATTGTCCCTCTGATTTCTGGCCTCAATACAGCAAACTTCCTCTTTGGTTATTGATAGTGTAAACTCTGCTGTAGAGAAGCATTTTACTCTCAAGATCCTTTGCACCCTGTCCTTGTTTCTTAGTTTCAATGAGAGCTGGATATCTAATTTTGATTTCGTCATTTCTTCCATTAGTTCATCCTCCTTTCCGCTCATACTTCTAATTTTTCATAATCCAAAAATTGTGGTCCATAATGTATGCACCTTTGGTGTCTTTAAAGTCTGTCTGGTTGTTATTTTTATTATATACTTGTATAATGAAGTGTGTAGGTAAAGTTAAAGGTCAGTCCCATGGCAACAACTGCCGTCGGGGATGAAGATAACTCTTCATGTAGTAAGCTGCAGACTATGTGATATGGGTAGCCAGTTCAATTCCTTGTTGTTCTTACCTTCTCCAGCTCCTACGTCACATATCAATTTGAAGCTGGATCGACTGGAGTAGTGGTCGTACCAGGCACAAACCACAGCATGGTTTCTTTTCTGTCCGTCTGTGATCTCGAACCCTGGCAGGCTGTAATCCCAGTCTCGCAAGCCAGCTCACTTTCGACGAGCCAACACATTCCAGGAAGTGTAAACACTCATATGATTGACCTGTTGTGTCTTTACATGGTCAAGGAGCTGTCTCATTTTTGCTTCCATAAAGGTCATCTTTTCTGGTTCATCGCTGTTTATTGGATATGGACAGCTAACCCTCAATATGGGGATCTCTGTGGCAAAACCATTAGCCTCGTGTTCAGACGGTCAAGGTTCGATTATGAGCTGTGGCAGGCGGTTCATGGTGCCAATTTTTCTGGTGATACCTGGGTTGATCGCTGGAGCTACGGAGTTTGTGCTTTGTGCGATGCTCTCAGCAGGCGGCAAACCATTCTACGGAGAGAGATCGGGCCATATGAGAAGACTCACGGTATTGTCGCGCCGTCGCTTTTAACCTTTAACCTAACCTTCAATTATTGTGATCATTCAGCTATCCACCACCCAGATAATGCATATAGTAGGATTGGTCCCTTCCCCAGATCCCTTAGTCTTTGTTTTAGTTGATCTGTACTTCTACGGGGGCAGTTACTTCTGTGCAAGTTCCAGCTCTGACGTGAGCTGGATGTAGCTGGGAGGAGGGTTTCCTGCTTAGCAGGCTAGGCTCGAGCAGCTTATTACTCTACTGCATTGAGGCAAGTGTCGTGATGTGCGAGTCTATCTTAATAAACTTAAACACTAGAGCAAAGTAGACCCGCAGCTTGTGAGGCGCCATCTACGCTGCTCTTAATAAACTACCTAACCATGGCTGGTGTTATGCAATGTCACACAGTTAGACACCTCTTACAACAAGCTCTCTGTGGGGCAGTGGTGCCATTCCTGTCCTTATACTCGTAATCTGATACTGTTTCTGAGCAGAAACTTTCAAAATTTGTTTTGTTCAAGTTCTTCACATCAAAAATCAGCTGCAATTCGATCACCAATGTTATTTTTCTCATCCATTTATGATGCAATCTGCCCCACTTTTCCCTATTCGTATGTTAATGTTATCTTCTCTAGCTGTCTAGTGATGTTTACACCTGACACATTATTCATCCACCTTTCCTTAAAGCATTGTTGTCAGCTTCTTCTTCAACAGCATCGTTTGTTCTCAATCTCCTGCTACCAAACCCTGAAAAAATCTTTACAAGTATGTATTCACTAAAGTATTACATTACAAGTATATACTCACTCAACACTAAAAATAACAGCCCCCGTCTGCTTTGCATATTCATACATTATCGCATCGTACATATCTAGAACGAAAAAAGAGAATTACCAGCTGACATGATTGTTTGCATCAAATAGCTTGCACTTATTTCAGGAATTTCTTGGTTTTTTTAACTTTCTTGTCTAGTGTAATTGCTTGAATACCTTTCATACCATTTGTTTTTTTCTTTGCTCACATCTACCATCTTGTGCAACAAAACCTTGTCGCTGGAACTGAGAAAGAGAGTCATTGGATTCTACATGGAACCAATACTGACATACGGCAGTGAATCATAGACAATCAGCAAGTAAGCGCATAGACCTTTGTATTATTGGAGATGTGGTTTTACAGAAGAATCCTGCGGATTCTGTGAACTGCAAGAATACTAATGATACAGCACTCAAAGAGTCACAAACACAAATTCAACTTATTGAAAAGATCAGAACAAGGCAGTCGTCCTTATTTGGGACATATTGTGATAAGAGGCGGTTTGGAGCACGATGTGACAACGGGAAAGATTGCAAAAGAGAGAGAGAGAGAGAAGATGTTTGACAGCCTGGGAGAATGGCACATGAGACAACCATCAACAGGAATGGTAAACAACAAACGTGATAGAAGCTGAAGGAAGTCCACGATCGCCAACGCCAACCAGCTGGGCTCCTGATGATGATCATTACATCTACCTCACTGTACCTTACTTCTAAGAAACGTTTTCCACTGCATTTATTTAAATGATTTTATTCCTTTGATTGGTTGTAAATGTTGTTATAGCCGGGGGTGGGGTTGAGGATGAACTCTCAACACCAACTAAATGCTTCCATGGCATGCATCTCATATAGCCTCTGCAACAAAGTCCATCTTTTGGCCTTCGCTCGGGAGAACTGTTTTGACTAACAGGAGAAGGGGTGGAAGGTGAGTCACTGACGCCTTCAAATTAGTAGTTTCGGGCAGATAGGGCTCGAAAGTCAAGGAAGGCAGATCATCTAAGAGAAGGAAAATTTTGATTTCAAACCATCTGAAGCTTTGCAGATAAGATACTGGCATATCTTGTCGGGTTTTGTCCGATATGGCTGTGCAATCTGTTTTCTGATAACTCTTTAAGTTGGTCAGCGTCTACCAAACCTGACATCCGACGATGTGCGAAGGAGCACACGCAAGAGAATACAATGACATCCTAGAGGGGGGAAAGGCAACCTCAGCTGAGTGTTGTGGCAGGGCAGACCAGGCCCTTAGCCTTGGTTGGCAGCTGGTGTAAGAGTGAAGCCCAGGTGAACAGATAGAGCATTGCTCTGATGATCTGACAGCTTCCGCAGCTTGCCTTGTTCCAAATGTATTGGTATCACCTTTCCCTTGGAGCAAACAAGGCAGACAGAGAGAGGAACCATACTAAATGGGCAACATATTGCCTCTATATTTCTGCCCGGGCTTTGTGCTAAAAGCACAATTACTATCGTCTGACAAGACGAAAAGAGCCAATGATGAATGATTCCTTTGTTATTTATACTGTAGCCTTTTTTCTGTTCCAGCATCTGGTCATTTTATCCATCTAAGGCTGGCTCACATTCATGAACTGGTTACTAATCATGTTTGTTTATGAAACGATCACAAGACAAGTATGTATCTACCATTGAGCAGCATACATAAACGACCAACAGAAAAGAATGAAAGAAATTTTAATGCTGGACCATTCAGATGACTATATAACGCATACAAATGTGTACAACACCTAAATGAGAATACTAGCAAAGGAAGTAAGGGAGATTTGAGTGAGGAAACAGCTCACAGGGCAGAGAGATTTGGAGAGAAGTATGCACATATAGGTGAGGGGTCAGTATTGGTAGTAGGAGATTCAATGGTGAGAGAGGTTGGCAGACATTTGTCTAAACAACACAACATGTTTGAAAGAATGGATATTGGGGGAGCAAAAATAGAGGATATAGAGGGGAGAATAAAGAGGTTAGATGACAAAGGAAACAGTCATGTGGTAGTATTGGTAGGTACAAATAATGTAAAGAGAGATGGTACAGAAATAATTATGGATAAATATAAAAGTCTAATGAGAACACTTAAGGAAAAAAAGTTTAGAAAGGTCACAATGATGGGCATTTTAGACAGAGCAGATCGGTCAGACTATCTAGATAGCAAAATAATAGGTATCAACCTTAGGTTACAGGTGATGTGTGCGGACCTGGGAATGGAATTTATTGATGT
Source organism: Ariolimax columbianus (assembly GCA_036924085.1). Taxonomy (NCBI): domain Eukaryota; kingdom Metazoa; phylum Mollusca; class Gastropoda; order Stylommatophora; family Arionidae; genus Ariolimax; species Ariolimax columbianus. The sequence continues at coordinate 21,396,870 of JAVGWX010000021.1, forward strand.
TAAAGTAGACAAAAGTAAAATGTAAGATAGGGAAGGTTTACATCTAAATGAGATAGGACAGCATGTTGTAGCAAAGTATATGTTTAATCATTGTGTTAGAAATTTAAACTAGTAAGGCCTATGAAGTATGAGACTAAAGATAGGCCTACAATAGGGTGCTATACAGGATGTAGTCAAAGGGGTAAGTTGGTGTCAGGGAAGTGTGAAATACATAGTGGAAAAGCAAACACTAAAATGATAAAGCAGAAGAAAAAGAGGAAAACGAACAACATTACAAACTAAAATGTTTTTATGCAAATGTGAGAAGCATAGTAAATAAAAGAGAAGAATTGGAACTGTATGTAGAAGAAGAAAAACCAGATATAATAGGATTAACAGAATCATGGGCATATGAGGAGATTGCAGATAGTGAACTTGAAATTGAGAGATATACAATGTTAAGGAAAGATAGGATAGTTTGAGACAAGACTAAGGGAGGTGGCGTTTTATTATACTGTATAAATTCTGTTAATATGACGATCAAAGATTATTTATCATGTGGTAACAAAAATGAAAGTGTATGGGGAGAAATAGAAAGTGGGGGTGAAAAAACAGTGATTGGAGTGTGCTATAGATTTCCATCAAGTCAAAAAGAGGAAGATGAGGAGCTGATTAGTAGCATAGCAAAGGCAAGTGAAGGGACATTATTATTAATGGGAGATTTCAACTATCCAGAAATAAAATGGGATATGGCAGAAGCACTTGTAGAGTCAAAACCTTTTGTTAAGCGCATAACTGACAATTTTTTAATTCAACATGTAGAAGCAGCCACCAGAGGCAAAAACATACTCGACCTAGTTTTTACTACAGAGGAAAATATGATTGAAAAAGTTACCGTTGGGGAACTGTTTGGCACAAGTGACCATCAAATCATCCGTTGGGATCTTATTGCAGGGAAAGAAGTAAACATAAACACGCGAACATACGACTACTCTAAGGCAGATGTTAAGAGGATGAAAGAGGCAGCGAACCACATAATCTGGAAAGATATTGTCGTAGGAACAGATGTTGAACAGGAGTGGGAAAGTTTTAAAACAGTTCTAGAAACGCTAAAAGAGGAATGTGTTCCATGTAGGGAGGTAAACCCCAAGCGTAAAAAGTGGATAACTAGATTTGTAGTGAAATGTAAAAGAGCAAAAAATAAGGCATGGAAAAAATATATAGAGGCAGGTAAATCAAAAGAAACATATGTAAAATAATTGGACAAGCAGAACATATCTCAGAAAGCGAATAAAACAGAAAAAATAGACTTTGAAAAAAACTTGCTCAGAGGATCAAGACTGACAGTAAAAGCTTCTTCTCTTATGTTAGAAATAAACAAAGAACGAAAGACAAAGTAGGTCCTCTCATACACAGTACAGGGAAAATAATAAGTGAGAATAGGGAGGCAGCTAATCTGCTCAATCAGTACTTTGGCACAGTCTTCACAAAGGAGGACTGCTCCGAGATCCCAGAGCCTATAGATATTTTTCAAAGAGACATGGATACAGCGGGATTAAGATCAATCTGTATTACAGAGGAAATGGTTTTTAAAAAATTGGAGGGGTTGAAAGTGAATAAATGTCCAGGTCAAGATGGTATTCATCCAAAATTGCTGTATGAAATTAGAGACCAACTAGCAAAACCATTGGCTATATTATGTTCTCAATCACTTACAAAAGGGATTGTTCCACGGGATTGGAAAGATGCAGGAGTGATCCCCTTATTCAAAAAAGGCAAAAAATCAGATCCAGCAAATTATAGACCGGTGAGTTTACGAGCATAGTCTGTAAATTGTTAGAGTCAATAATCAAAGAAAACATTGTAATGCATTTAGACAAATTTAATCTAATTAGAAATAGTGAGCATGGGTTTACTAGAGGGAATCATGCTTAACAAATCTATTAGAATTCATGGAGGAGGTTACTAAAATCATAGATAAGGGAAGCCAGTGGATGTTATTTATCTAGACTTTGCAAAGGCCTTTGATAGAGTACCTCATCAAAGATTATTTCGAAAGTTAAAATCACATGGAATAGGTGGGGAAGTTGCCAAATGGATTGAAAATTGGTTAACGGGAAGAAGGCAGAGGGTGGGCATAAATAAGGAGTACTCTGAGTGGAGTGAAGTGAAAAGTGGTGTGCCACAGGGCTCAGTTTTGGGACCAATTTTGTTCTTGATATATATAAATGATTTGGACATTGATATCTTCTTCTTCTTCATCGTACGCAGTCAGACAGTAACCATTATTCTTTTGAAAAAAGCGGATGTCATCCTGAGGCTGTCGACACTGCCATAGAGCTTGTCTTGTGGTTCCACTGGTGATGGCCACATCTGCTCTCTCTGATCCTCGAATGTCGGGCAGTTCTGCAGCAGATGCTCAGAGGTCATTTTCCCGGTACCACACGGGCATTCGTCGGTACCACCTATCTTCAATTTGTTGAATGGGTGGTACCTCAGTCTATTGTGGCCAGTGCGAAGTCTGAAGACAACGACCTGCTCTCTTCTGTTCAACTGGTAATAGGCATCCTTTTTGGTGTAGCCGGTATGTTCAGTTTCCCATTTGGTCATGTATCTGGCTTTAATAAGCCATTTTGACTCTTCGTACGTCCTACTAGTATCTGTTTGTGGTAGTCTTGCACCTTCTTTTGCCAGTCTGTCTCCCACCTCATTGCCATGGATGTTGCAGTGTGATGGGACCCACTGTACCACTACCCTTTTTGGTGCGGACTGCTGGCATAGTTGACAGAGTACTGCTCTTAAGTCATTAAGCTCAGTGTTTTTCTGGCTTTTTAGCACTGTGACTACGGCCAGAGCATCTGTAAGCAGGAATGTATGGCTTTCATTTTCTTTATGTGTCACCATTTCTTCCACTGCCACCCTCAGTGCCTCTGCCTCCGCTCTGAAATTGCTTGAGAATTTTCCAGTTGCCACTGATAGTGTTGTTTTCCTACCATTTGGTAGGCTCAGGAATACTCCTGCCCCTCCGTTCTGTGTAGTGTTTGCTACAGAGCCGTCGGTGTATGCATGGGTCCAGTCCATACTTGGGTAGTTTTTCGATATGTACCTTAGGGATAGAGCAGTGTGGCGTTCTCTTTGGCAAACCTCTACACCTCACTGTAGAAGAGGAGCGACTAAGTAAGTAAGTACCTTAGGGTTATGTCTCTTCTTTCTTTTTCAGTCTGGCTGTTCTTTTTTCCAATACCTGGTATATTTTCAACCACCTCTGGAAATATATCCTGCCTCCAGGTAGGTTTGCGTACAGTAGGGATGGGCTTTGGTGTTGTTAATGCGTTCATAGGGTCTTTGTTCATCTTTGCTTTGGCTATTTCTGCAAAGTTTCTCCACTTTAGTTTACCATTTCCAAAATTATTTAGTCTCTTATGCATTAAATGGTCAGTCAGTCTTCTGAGTTTTTCTGCTTGCTGCTGGGCTTTGCAGTCTCTTCTGTCGGTTATGGATTGCAGATTTGTAATCTTTTCCAGCTCTACAATTGACCTTGACTTCATGCCTCCTGTTATAACTCTCATGGCTTGGTTTTGGAGTTTGCTAATTTTGTCAAAGTTCGCCTTTTCTGCTGTTGTCCATGCCGCAATGCCATACTCGAGAACTGGTCTCACTCTTCCAGTGTACAGTTTCTTTAGTATACTTTCGTCTGCTCCCCAGCTTGTGCCAGCAAGTTTCATCATGATTGCCATTCTTTCTCTGGCTCTCATTCGGTTTCTCTCGATCTGACTTTTCCATGTCATGCGCCGATCAAATGTGACTCCCAGGTAGTTTGAGTTGTCGTTTGGCCGCAGATATTTGCCGTTAAGACTTATTTTGGTGTTTTTGGGTTTGTTTGAAAGCGAGGATATCGTACATGTTGTTTTTTCCTCATTTATTTTGACCAGCATGAGTTCGCCCACTCCTCCAATGATGTTAGGGCCTGCTACATCCGATTATTTGCTATGGTGAGATTCTTTTCAGAGGTCCACATAGCCAAATCGTTTGCAAACATGGAGCTATGGACTCTTCTTGGTATATTCTATGTAATGTCATTTATATACACCAGGACGAGTGTGGGTGACAGTACTCCCCCTTGGGGTACTCCCTGCTCAAGTGTCACCTTTTTGCTCACATGCCCTTGTACTTAAACTCTGGCTGTTCCGTTTTTGAGGTAGTGGCTGATTCATCTGTACAATTTCCCACAAACTTCATTTCTTCGTAGCTTGACTTCAAGTCCATCTTTCCAGACCTTGTCAAATGCCTTTTCTAGATCCACCCACACCGCTACTGTATGCTTTTTCTCCCGGTAAGCATCCTCTATTTCCTGTGCTATGAGAGTGATCTGATCCTCAGTGGATCTGTGCTGTCTAAAGCCTGCTTGCTGTGGAATTGGTTCAGGACTGAAAGTAACTTTCTCTTTGCTGTTTGGCCCAGCCCCATCAGCATTTCATTTGTTACGCCATCTTTTCCGGGCGATTTCTTTTTCTTTAGAGTTCTCATGGCCTCTTCCATTTCATTCATTGTTAGTTTTGCCATCATGTGCTCCTCTGGTGCCATATTAATATTGTCGAGCCTCTTTTGTTCTTGAATAATGTCTGTGTGCCTATTTGTAGGAACATCAATGTGGTTTGCTCTGGCATAATGTTCTATAAAGGCGTTTGCTGCCTTTTTTCCAGTGAGCATGTTGTCGCCCTGCTTGATGGTAATTTGTTTGTTTGATGGAGTTTCGTCGTTCATGGCTCTGACTAACTTCCATAGTTTTTTCCCATCTTTATCTAAATTGAGGCTTTCTGTTTTATTTTTCCAGCTGTCTCTTGTTATTTAGTTTAGAGTGTATTTGTATTTCGCCGTGGTGGCTTTGAGGGCGATATTTGCCTCCATAGATTGGTCTCTCTCTGCTATGTTCCTAGCATTTGAGACTTCGTCTTTCGCTTTCTGCAATTTCATCATTCCAATACGGCTTGTAGTTTTTCCTTGCCCCTTTTGGGATGGTTTCATGGCTGCCTGCATTATTGCTTAGCTTAGGCTTTCCGCCATGGATTTCATGTTGTTATTCCGTGTGTTGATGGTTTCGCACAGCCCATCTGTCAGGATTGCAAATCTGTCCCAGTCGGCTCGTTTATAGTTCCAACGTGGGAGCGGTTTTGTTTCCTGTGGGCCTACTTCCATATCAACTTCTAGCCTAATTGGCTTGTGGTCGCTACCTGCCAATTGGTTGAGCACCTGGCGGTCTATTTTGTGGTGAATATCCACCACGGAAAAGGCAAAGTCTGGAGTAGAGGTGGTATGCCATGTTCTAGAATAAAAGCTAGGGCTATCCTCCGGCTTATTGATAAGATGGAGATTTGTGTCTATCTCCCAGTCTTCCACTTCATCCCCTCTGTTGTCTGTGTCCGAGTATCCCCATCTCTCCGAGTGGCTGTTGAAGTCTCCAACTACTATGCAGCTGGAGTCCTTGACTTCCATACTCGAGAGCGACAGGTCTTTGTTTGGTGGGCCATACAGGTTGAAGATGCGGATCTTTCTTGTGTCATTATGTCGACTCCTACAATTTCTGCTTGTCCGGTGTGATTGACAGCTACTGCGCTACTCGGTATGCAGTTACGAGTCAGTATCAGAACCCCTGCTTTGTGACCTTCTCTATCAAGACGGAAGGTCTGGTATCCTCTGATTGAGAATCTGTGGTTGTTGTAGGTGCGTTTCTTGGATACATGCCACGTCAATCTTACCTTCATGCAAATGATGTGTTAGGAAAAGCTTTTTTTTAATGATCCCTCCATATTCCACTGTAGTATTCTGAGGGTCTTGTGTTTTTGGTCAATAGTTTTTGCCCCAACACCTTGTGCCTTGACTTCACATGGGTGGGTGACCACCAGTAGCATTGGGTGGGCCCCTTCGAGGCGTGAGGCCCGGCACTCTCGCTGCCTGGCGGGACTCCTCAGGATGAGCGCCACACTTTTTTCTGATAGGTTGTACCGTCATCATTCAGCGATATACGTTGCACTGTTTCGTTAAGCCTGTGGCCCAGTGCATCCGATTTCTGTAGGGATGCCCTCCTTAGCCTTTGGCTGTCCCCAGCCTATTTGCAAGGCAGCAGTTTTTTTGGGTCAGAGTTGTCTCACTTAGGGAAGTTGTCCTTCAGGACTATCGAGTCTTCCCCACTCGTGTCTATAGGGTGTGGCAATGATATGATATGATGGACTATGTACTAGTTTGTACTATCCCGGAAGAGAGGCAGTCCAGTGTGTCTGTGTCCCAGGATCGTCACGTCCTGCCAGAAACGTAGCATATGCATGTGAGTGAGGTATCTCTTTGATCCCTTTATTTTCTCAGCTTATCTTCAGTGATGGCACGCCTAACATTCCCCGCCACATGGGAGGTTGTCACAATAGGGCAGAGGTGCAATGTCCACTGAACTGCATCTCTTCTGCGTCCATTGGGATGACTGATAGCAGACAGAGGTAAAGAGCAAGGCAGGAGTGCCTTTAACCAGGGGACAAGTCTGGCCATGGCACGGAGATGTTGTTCGCCTGGTGTGCGGACATATTTCATGATCAATGTTTGGGTCTCAACAGTTTGCAGTGAGGTGGCTGCTCTACTGCTTACGACCCCCCGACCGAGAAGTCTTCTACTAGTGGTTTCACACCTCATCGCTATATAGGGTGAATATCGAGCAGCTTCCCGCCCGCTTTGATCAGCGGACGGCATATACCTCTTTCTGCGGCTCGACCGGGTCGGGCTGAGACGCAAGCCCCAGGTCCCAACTATATCGAAGCCTCCCATTGCAGTGGTACTGAGAATTTGGGCGGCATTCCGGCTAACAGGCGTCCGGCCGTAATCCCTCACATGGTAGCCTCGCGCCATTGGCTTATCAGCCTGGTACGTGAACCAAATGTCTGCGGCTCCTCTCGATTTGAGCAGGATTTCCGTAGCAACGCCCTGTCATTTGTAGGGTAAAACTGACCTGTCTTCCGATGGTCTATTTCCAGCACCTGTTCATTTTTTTTTGGCCAGGACGAATTAATCGAGGGCTTTTGTTTGTCCATGACCAGGTATCTGGAGCCTGCGGTTTCTGCGGTGTTAAGACACGGTTTCCGTAGCGATCCTTTATTAGAAGGTTAGAGAGCTGACCTGTCTTCCGTGGGACTAATACCAGCACACATTCACTATTAGTCCCAACTAAGGTGCTCTCGATTTGATAGTCATTCTACAGTATTGGCGTGTTAAGTCAATTTAAGCCGTAGGATCCACTCCTGATAGTGCTCTTCCGTCAATTCCTTTATCAAACACTGAATGCAGACCAACCGAGCCACAGAGGGCATAACCCCAGATTTCTGAGGGTCTAAATCCAGCACCAATTCCATATTAGACCCAAGAAAGTGGTCTCGGCATGTCAGTCATTTCAGTGTTGGCCGTGTTGAGTCAAATTAAGCCGCAGGCTCCACTCCTGGTGGTGCCCTTCCGTCAATTCCCAAACACTTTGGTTTCCCGGAAGCTGCCCGCAGAGTCATCGAAGCAACTCCTGCGGATCGCTAGTCGGCATCGTTTATGGTCAGAACTACGACGGTATCTGATCGTCTTCGCGCCTCTGACTTTCGTTCTTGATTAATGAAAACATTCTTGACAAATGCTTTCGCAGTAGCTCGTCTTGCGGTGATCCAAGAATTTCACCTCTAACGCCGCAATACGAATGCCCCCGTTTGTCCCTGTTAATCATTACCTCCAGTTCCGAAAACCAACAAAATAGAACCGAGGTCCTATTCCATTATTCCATGCACCATTATTCAGGCAGCCGAGGCCTGCTTTGAACACTCTAATTTTTTCAAAGTAAACGCGCCGGCCACCCAGGACGCTCAGCGAAGAGCACCCGCAGGAGAGAGCCGGCAGACGGTAGGGAAGGAGACAACGGGCAGTGAACCGGCGTGAGCCGGACCGCCCGACTGCGCCTGAGATCCAACTACGAGCTTTTTAACTGCAACAACTTGAATATTCGCTATTGGAGCTGGAATTACCGCGGCTGCTGGCACCAGACTTGCCTTCCAATAGATCCTCGTTAAAGGGTTTAAAGTGTACTCATTCCAATTACGGGGCCTCGAAAGAGTCCCGTATTGTTTTTTTTCGTCACTACCTCCCCGTGCCGGGAGTGGGTAAGTTGCGCGCCTGCTGCCTTCCTTGGATGTGGTAGCCGTTTCTCATGCTCCCTCTCCAGAATTGAACCCTGATTCCCCGTTACCCGTTACAAACATGGTAGGCATGTCACGTACCTTCGACATTTGATAGGGCAGACATTTGAAAGATGCGTCGCCGGCACATGAGGCCATGCGATCAGCACAAAGTTATCCAGAATCACCAGTGGGGACGCCGCAACCCCGCGATTGGTTTTGATCTAATAAAAGCGCTCTTTCCGCGAGGGTCGGAGCTTGCTAAGCATGTATTAGCTCTAGAATTGCCACAGTTATCTAAGTAGGATCGTGTCATCTAAGGAACCTCGACTGATTTAATGAGCCATTCGCGGTTTCACCGTGAGACAGTGTGAACTTAGACATGCATGGCTTAATCTTTGAGACAAGCAAATGATTACTGGCAGGATCAACCAGATATCTGTCGGAGACGTACGTACAGCACACACCGGTCGGCGCAGGACGGGTGTGTAAAAAGCCTCACTGGGACAGCCGCAGGGACCGACTGACGGGACGGACGGACGGTTGTTCCACCCGTCCCTCACTCCGTCGACCTAGGACCGCCTGACAGGGGCCCCCCACATGCACCAGACGACCGACCGACCGGGCTCGCTCGAGGAGGGATGGCAGCGCTCTGTGCAGAACGGATCCCAACGACCGCTGCGATGAATTTCACTGGGACTAGAGACAATTTGGCCTGCCGTCCTGCCCTTCTCCCGAGGGTTGGTCCTCGGGAGAACACAGGGCCTTCATGCACGATTCCTGCTTTCCATTTGTCGGTCACAAGCTCTTTGCGAGAGTCTGGCCACTAGCGAGACGAACTGTCGAGCTCTGCTATAAGTCTTAGATAAATCACCACCGACTGACAACGTTTCTTGATACGGTCCAGAGCAGCGCACCTCGGGGGAGGAGACGCCAAAAAAAACCGCATTCCAATAGCTCAACGGGGAAAGGCGGGCAAGCATTTTCCGCAAGCCCGCGCTATCGCTCCGCCTGGCGGGACAGATCGCTTTACGAACACTGGTTGAAATTGAATCGCGGCGGCGAGACAACTACCCCAGATGGTGCTGGGTTCAATCCCCATCACAGCAGTGACCGTTACCCCGGGGAAGCAAACCCTTATAAATTCAGGAGGAAGCAGACCCTTACATAAAATGCATGCTGAAGTCGGATGCACTGGGCCGACAGGAGCAAAATAAAAACCACAGTGCAACGCACACCGCCTTGGGTATCAGGGAATAGATAATTAGGGCGAATGAAAAAAATGAAAGAAGGGCATTGTGCATGTTTATCTTAAAAATGAGTGTTCAAAGTTTCAGTACATATGTGCAGATCTTGGTGGTAATAGTAGCAAATGCATCTGCATCTAAAAGTCTATATGAGCTGTATGTCGGACTTAGAAACAATTTGATAATGATCTGTGAGCTGGCAAATGGAGTTTAATGTATATAAATGTACAGTCATCCAGATGGGTAAATCCAATATGAAATATAATTACATAATGGTTGAGAACGATATTAAAATAATAGAAAAAGAAAGAGACCTAGGGTTTATTATAGATCATACAGGTAAAGTGAGTCAGCAAGTCCAGGTAGTTGTGAAAAAGGCAAATGAAATGTTAACTTTGATATAAAGAAATATTAAACAAAGGAGCAAGGAAGTGATAGTCAAACTATATAATGCATTAGTTAGACCTAGATTGGTGTAATGTGTACAAGTGTGGAGTCCTTATCATAGAAGAGATATAAACGTGCTGGAAAGGATGCAAAAAAGAGTGACAAATTTGATAGTGGGATTCCAGAATTACATTAATGAGGAAAGACTACAAAAACTGGCCAACAGTGCCTAGAAAAGAGAAGAGTTTTAAGTGAGAAAACTGGTTTATAAGATAATCAACAGAAAGGATACATTAGACTATAACAAGTTTTCTAAAATACAACCACCTACAAGAACAAATTATCTAAAGAAAGGTCAAGATTAGATATTAGTAAATATGTTTTAGTCAGAGAGTGGTGAATGCCTGGAATGCATTGTCACAGGAAGTAGTGGAGGCATTTAAGAATAGATTGAATGCTCATAGCTTTTAGAGCAAGGAAATGAAAATGAATCTGGTTGTATACAGACTCTGCAGAGTCTTCCAAACAATTAAAAGACGTTCAATTAAGTTAACAAACTTAATTTAAGATCAGTTAAGTTAGTTGAGACTCAGCCTTGACTATGAGATCTGTTCACACAGCAGACAATCAACAACTCTGAGGTCCTCACTCATTGTTGATTGTGTCTCTGAATAGATAAGCCTCAACTTCCAACAAGTGGTTTCTTATACAAGCATAACAGTGCCACTGTTTCCTACTTGGCATGTTGTGAGAGACAACTAGGGAAGGCTTTGCACAAGACTAACAACATCATCATGTAAAAAGCATTGCTACTGAAACCAGACTTAAAAACAACTGTATTCAGGATTCCCTCAGAGTTGGTCAGGGTAAACCCATGAGTGGTCTGTTGGGGTCTTTGTGTATGACAAAGAAAAGAATAGCACCACTACCCCATAAAAAGCATGTTGTAAGAGACGACTAACTGTGTGACATTGCATAACACAGACTATGGTTAGGTGGTTTGTTAAGAGCAGCATGGATGGTACCTAAAAGCCTGTGGGTCTACATTACTCCAGTGTTTGAGTCTATTAAGATGGACTTGAATATCAGTTAACCACCCTCCAAGAAGCTGGTTGTATATAAACTCTGCAGTCTTCTAAACCAGTATAAAGAAGTTTAGTTAAACAAAATGAAATTCTGGACCTATACTTCACCCTCTGGAGTAACAGGTCAATGACAGGGATGAAGTAGACAATGACAATTAACAGCATATACAGTTTTGAATATTGGTGATTTGGGAGGGGGGGGGGGGGGAGGAGGAGGATCTACATTTAGAAAATCAGACAGAGAAACTTTGGGAGGCCCAACTTCAGAACTGGTGAAACAATCAAAATCTTTAAGGAGAAGGAGGCTTCGAAGAGATATTTAAGGAGAAGGAGGCTTTTAGGAAATCTAAAAGGGGTTGGGGCTGATGTTGATGGAGCGGAATCCGAGGGGTAAGGGGGAGGGCTTACATGTACTTGTTGTGGTGGTTGCTTCTTGAAAAAGAGAAAAAGGATGTTTCCTTAAGTGTATTCTTTCTTCACTGTATTTTTCCTTTAATGTATTCTTCCTTTATTAGATTCTTCCTTCACTGTATTCTTCCTTTATTCTATTCTTCCTTTATTAGATTCTTCCTTCACTGTATTCTTCCTTTATTTCATTCTTCCTTCACTGAATTCTTCCTTTATTCTATTCTTCCTTTATTAGATTCTTCCTTCACTGTATTCTTCCTTTATTACATTCTTCCTTCACTGTATTCTTCCTTTATTACATTCTTCCTTCACTGTATTTTTCCTTTATTGTATTCATCCTTTATTACATTCCTCTTTCACTGTATTCTTCCTTTTTTGTTTTCTTCCTTTGTCATTACACTTAGGGCCCAATCAATCAATGGGACATAGGCCTTTGACAACCTTCTTCCAGCATATCCAATCTTGAGATGTCCTTTCTGCCTCTGTCCAATTGAGGTTCAAAAACTGAAGTTCCATTTTCCTAGTCTCCTCTCCAGGTGTTTCTTGTTCTACCTCTCTTCCTCTTCCCCTGTTCATTTCATGCCAGAGCCTGTCTAGCCATATTTTAAAGTGCTTTCCATAGCAACCCAATTTCCTAAATTTGATCAACTACTGTTCTTGTTGGCTCCTTTCTCATAATAGGTCTTCATTCATCACCCTGTCTTGCCAACCTATACCCATTGTCCTTCGTTGAAATGTATTGACGAATGACTGGAGTTTTCTCTTTACTGTCGTTGTCATTCTCCAAGTATCTTCTTTGTACTGGAGTACTGACTGAAATTGGACCCATTATAAATATATTAAAAAACAAAAAATAAATAGTATCACCAAAAATTGCAGGGTAAATATAATATAATCATCATTTGAACACTGTAATTATATTATTATAATAAAAATAACTGAACTGTTTACAGTTTAATAACTACTAAAAGAGTTGTATACAACACAATTTTCATCTCGACACTTTGCTATCAATGTCAAAACTGGACACTAACATCAAATGAAAAACGCTACAGCGTAATAACGGAAATTAAATGCCAGCAAAAAATATTGGGTGTAATAAGAAGAGACATGATCAGAAACAAATACAACAGGAAACTAGTGGGAGCAACACCAGTATTAGAATACATCAAAAGACAGCAACTAAAATGGTTTGGCCAAGTAACAAGCCTACCACCACACAACATGCAATGCTATTTAGATACAACAGATTCAAAGCTAAAGGCAGACCACGAATGCGGTGGCTTATAGAAATATCTGAGGCTGTGAATGCCACTGTGCATGAAGCACACAGTCGGACTTGTGCTAGATATCCCTTCATAACTTGATGGTGAAAGGCATAACAGGACAATCAAAAAGAAAGAAAGATGAAAAAAAAAGAAAAAGAAAAGAAAAGGACAGTTTAATCAAGTATGAATAGTTTGGTTATTTTAATTACAAAACAATTTGTAAAATTAATATTTTTAAATACAGATATAAGAGATGTGGACAATTTAAGAAAGAAAACAATTCACACAGCATATTTCTATACAAAAACACTTCTATACAAATACTGAGCGATAAAAGAAACAATGTAGTATAAGCTGATGATGAAATGCAAGGAATTAGTGAAGCAAGCAACACAATTTAGATATATGGTTATTATTGAAAACCGACAATATGTGAAGCGATGTAATTCAAAGTGGCGAAACAGGAAATGGCAACACTTGAAATTATGAACCTTGAAGTGGCAAAAGTCACGATATGGTTGTACGTATTTCTGTTTACATCTGCATTAGACATTTCAGTTTTACTAAAACAAATATTTTTATTATATTCATTTTATATTCACTTTAATCTGAGTTGCCTAATATTGCCCATGTCTATGCTAGATCCTTTGTAACCATCTGCATATTCCCCCAAGAAGTTTACCTGCACTGCCCAGCACCCATCCTCCTCCATGGAAGAAAACGAGCCCAGGGCGAAATTTTGAGACCTCTCTGTGTTGGTAGATTATTACAGGCACACCAGCAAGCACATCCCTTGTAACCTTACGGGGAAATGGACAATTATAACAATCCATTAATTTATTATAATGGTAGAGACAAGTGTCACTCAAAGTCCAATGAGAAAGAACAGGACAAAATGTGTGCCATTCCAGTGTACCCAGCTGTATATAGGTACATTTGTTCCAGTTCAAAAATGTAAGACAGAGAGGATGTAAATTGGCGGTCTGACTTCACAACATCTGCGACTACGCCCAATGAAGTCTCAAATATTTCATTATCAGATGGCACTGCCTGCTATGGGATTTCCTTTATCTGTTTCTTGTAAATTACCAGCAAGAACAATAACATTCAGATGTAGATTACATGTGCTCAAGGCAACAAACAAGAGATGTAGATTACAGGCACTTGATACAACAACCTATAGATGTAGATTACATGTGCTCAAGTCAACAAACAATAGATTTAGATTATAGGCACTTGATACAACAACCAATAGATGTAGATTACAGACAGTTGATACAACAACCAATAGATGTAGATTACATGCAGTTGATACAACAACCGAGGGATGTAGATTATAGGCACTTGATACAACAACCTAGAGATATAGATTACAGGCACTTGATTCAACAACCAATAAATGTAGATTACAGACAGTTGATACAACAACCATTAGACGTAGATTACAGGCACTTGATACAACAACCAATAGATGTAGATTAGAGGTACTTGATACAACAACCAACAGATGAGGATTACAGGCAGTTGATACAACAACATATAGATGTAGATTACAGGCAGTTGATACAACAACCAATAGATGTAGATTACATGTGCTCAAGGCAACAAACAAGAGATGTAGATTAAGGACACTTGATACAACAACCAATAGATGTAGATTACAGACAGTTGATACAACAACCAATAGATGTAAATTACAGGCACTTGATACAACAACAAATAGATGTAGATTACAGACAGTTGATACAACAACCAATAGATGTAGATTACAGGCAGTTGATAGATACAACAACCAATAGATGTAGATTACAGGCAGTGGATACAACAACCAAGTGATGTAGATTATAGGCACTTGATACAACAACCTAGAGATGTAGATTACTGGCACTTGATACAACAACCAATAGATGTAGATTACAGGCAGTTGATACAACAACCAAATAGATGTAGATTACAGGCAGTTGATACAACAACAAATAGATGTAGATTACAGGCAGTTGATACAACAACCAATAGATGTAGATTACATGTGCTCAAGGCAACAAACAAGAGATGTAGATTAAGGACACTTGATATCCCAACCAATAGATGTAGATTACAGACAGTTGATACAACAACCAATAGATGTAGATTACAGACAGTTGATACAACAACCAATAGATGTAGATTACAGACAGTTGATACAACAACCAATAGATGTAGATTACAGGCAGTTGATACAACAACCGAGGGATGTAGATTATAGGCATTTGATACAACAACCTAGAGATGTAGATTACAGGCACTTGATACAACAATTAATATATGTAGATTACAGACAGTTGATACAACAACCAATAGATGTAGATTACAGACGGTTGATGCAACAACCGATAGATGTCGATTACAGACAGTTGATACAACAATTGAGGGATGTAGATTATGGGCACTTCATAGAACAACCAATAGATGTAGATTACAGGCACTTGATACAACAACCAATATATGTAGATTACAGACGGTTGATGCAACAACCGATAGATGTCGATTACAGACAGTTGATACAACAATTGAGAGATGTAGATTATGGGCACTTCATAGAACAACCAATAGATGTAGATTACAGGCACTTGATACAACAACCTAAAGATGTAAATTACAGGCACTTAATATAACAACCAATAGATGTAGATTACAGGCACTTAATATAATAACCAATAGATGTAGATTACAGGCACTTAATATAACAACCAATAGATGTAGATTACAGGCACTTAATATAACAACCAATAGATGTAGATTACAGGCACTTAATATAACAACCAATAGATGTAGATTACAGGCACTTAATATAACAACCAATAGATGTAGATTACAGGCACTTAATATAACAACCAATAGATGTAGATTACAGGCAGTTAAAGTTGCGACCAAAGGAACTATCACAATTTAAGTATAGAGATCATGCAAATGCAGGTTTGCTGCCCAAATTAGAGATAGAAACACTGTCATACGGTAAACTAATTAGAAAAAATCTCAAAAGCATCACCTGCAATATAGAAGTGCTCCAAATGAAATGCCTCAAAACATAATGAGGAGAATAATTGATCTATGCTATACAATAACCGACTCCTAATAGACGGAAAGAAATAATTTGATCGCTTTAAGGAACGATTACGTGGAGACGTAATATCAATTCAGTTTAGTTGATCCCGTAACCCATCAGGTCGTTGGGGCACACTTGAAGACAATCCCACGCCATCTCTCTCTGTCCGCTGCGGCCAGTCGTGCCTCACCGGGACGAAGGTTTGACCACTCGGTGATGTTGTCTGTCTATCTCTTTCTTGGACGACTCCTCCCTCTCTTTCCTAGGTACGGAACCATACAGTATCGAATTTGTAATTCCGTTAGCTCTCGTGACGTGCCTATACCAAGCCTTCCAAGCCATCTTTCGCCTTTTAATAGCCGTGAACAGATGATCAAAAGGCCCAATTGCGTTTTCCACTCTTCGTTGCATGTTCGTGACACGATTCTTGTATGTAACATTTAAGAATCTTCTAAAGCACCTCATTTATTTGCATGTATTCTGCACTGGATATCCATAGTAACGGTTCGAGTCTCACAGGCATACACAAATATTGAGAGCACCAATGAGCCCATCAGTCTAACTGTTATGCTGAGGGCGAGCTGCTTATCCTGCTATATGGGTTTCAAACGCGCAAGCGCCGCTGTTGTCTGTCCTATTCTGGCAACTATCTCAGACTGTGAGCCCTCGTCACTGATCAGTGATCCCAGATACTTGAACTGGTGTACAACTTTGAGTTCCTGACAATTTGCTTTTATCACAGATGTAAAAACGTATGTGTTATCAGCTTTGTTTTTCTCTGCACTTATCTCCATACCATAACGTTACACATGACGTAATCTAGAGATTTACAAACACTACATGTACTCTTCGCTAAGTAAAAAAAGATTAAGCAGGACAGCCATAAATAACTCGAATATGCAATCATATCTAATTAGTTGAGGGTTAATGAGTATTCTGTTGCTATGAGATCCAGATAACTGCTGTCACAGGCTGTTGATAAAATATTCGCATTTTTATACCTACAATTGAGTTGACTGAATCACCTTGTGTGATATATTTCTGCTTATTTATTTTCCTAGGGATGATATCCTATGCTGACAATTATTTAGACGTACCAATTTACAATCTGGTTAATTGAAAAACCACATGACTGATTGAAACTGTGTAATAAACCATCTGACTGACTAATAGGCAAACATTATGTCTCAGCCTGACTAGGCACTGATACACAAATACTCAGACTTAGTGTTATTCAAACAATTGAGTTTGCTGGCAGACAAACGATTTCACTGATTGATAGACAAACAATCTGATGACAAATAAATTTACCTGCACGCACTCTGATTAATTGAAATACAAGCACTTTTTCATAGACAGACAATTTGACTGACTAATATACAAATAATTGTTACTGATAGACAGACAATTTGACTGACTAATATACATATAATTGTTACTGATAGACATACAATTTGACTGATTAATATACAAATAATTCTTACTGATAGACAGACAATTTGACTGACTAATATACACATAATTGTTACTGATAGACAGACAATTTGACTCACTAATATATAAATAATTGTTACTGATAGACAGACAATTTGACTGACTAATATACAAATAATTGTTACTGATTGATAGACAAGCCATCTAATTAACAGTCGATATGACTATAACAAATTAGACTATAAAACGTTTTTCAATATACAACTATCTACAAGAAAAAGAATGCATAGTTACAAATTAACTAAAGAAAAGTCCAGATCAGATATTAGGAAATGTTCTATAGTCAGAGAGTGGTGAATGCTTGGAATGCACTGCTTCAGGAAGTAGTGGAGGCAGGGACAATTAATGTATTAAAAAATAGATTTGATGCGCATAGCTTTCAGAGCAAGAAAATGTAAATGAAACTGGTTGTATACAGAATCTGCAGTCTTCTAAACTAGTATAAAAACGTTAAATTAAGTTAGTAATAAGCTAAAAAATTGATTATCTGAAAGACAAGCAGTGTGCTATTCTTTTTATTTATGCTGATAGTTTAGATGTTCAGGAAACCAAATCTACATTTGCAAATAAAAACAGTTACATATAATAATGTGGAATTGAGATGCTAGTCAGGTTAGGCACAACATACTGACCAGGACTTCGCGTCAGGGCCAGGCACAATATACTGACCAGGACATTGCGTCAGGGTCAGGCAGAACTTGCTGACCAGGGCGTCGCGTCAGGGTCAGGCACAATATACTGACCAGGATATAGCGTCAGGGTCAGGCACAATATACTTACTAGGACATCGCGTCAGAGTCAGGCACAATATACTGACCAGGATGTCACGTCAGGATCAGGCACAATATACTGACCAGGACGTCGCGCCAGGGTAAGGCACAATATACTGACCAGGATATCGCGCCAGGGTCAGGCAAAATATACTCAGCAAGAACCACTATCTCATGTAGCGTTCCCTGGAAACATGCTGTTTTCAAGGCAGTCTGATTGAAGACATGTGGAGCGACGTGATCCCCGTAGTAGTGAGTGTCACACATTTAAACCTAGCATAGCACAACCGCCTGGAGGATCGTGATCCACCTTCATCAGCACGCTCGGGATGTGAGGAAACACTACTCCATCCGCCACTTAAAGCCCTTTTCAGGGTGCGCAAAACAGTAACCTTACTGATTGTGGCCTTTAAACAACAACAACAACAACAATAACAACAACAACAACATACAATTAACAAGATCAACCTTCAGATCTCCAAACGCCGCCGATGCAGGATCTCCCACCGGTGTGGTCATCTTACCAATAAACCTGATGTCTTGATACTTGCTTCCATAACCAAGCAGCTCTCTCACTGATTTCTGAAATGTACAGAGGTAATCAAGATTCGCTACTTGCGTTGAGTGTACTCACTACAATCTGCTATTGACTACTTTCTCGGAGTGTGTCCGAGGGTGCTTTACTTGGATGTTGTTTCGAATGCCCACAATGAGTAGATCTACTCTTTTGCGCGCCCTGAAAAAGACGTTAAGTGACGTCTACCCTCACCTCTATGTCTACCCTTGCCCCCATGTCTACCTTCGCGCTATGTCTATCATCGCCCCCATGTCTACCTTCACCCTTATGTCTACTCTCGCACCATGTCTACTATCGCCAGTATGGCTACCCTCACCCCCATGTCTACTATCGCCCCCATGTCTACCTTCGCGCTATGTCTATCATCGCCCCGATGTCTACCCTCGCCCCCATGTCTACCTTCGCGCTATGTCTATCATCGCCCCCATGTCTACCCTCGCCCCCATGTCTACCTTCGCGCTACGTCTATCATCGCCCCCATGTCTACCCTCGCCCCATGTCTACATTCGCGCGCTATGTCTATCTTCGCCCCATGTCTACCCTAACCCCTATGTCTACCCTCGCCACATGTCTACCCTCTCCTCCATGTCTACCCTCGCCTCCATGTCTACCCTCGCCCCCATATCTACCTTCGCCTATATGTCTACTCTCGTCCCCATGTCCACCATCCAGCCATTTCAACACTCGCGCCATATCTTCCCTCGCTCTAATGGCTATCATCTTCTGCATGTCCACCCTAGTCCCCATGTCTACCCTCGCCTACATGTCTACCCTGGCCCCAATATCTACCCTCGCCCCCATGTCTACCATCGCCCAATGTCTACCCTCGCCCAATGTCTACCCTCGCCGAATGTCTACCCTTGCGCCATGACTACCTTTGACCCCATGTCTACCCTCGTCCCATTGTCACCCTCGCCCAAAATAAATACATTAATATTAACTTCAAAAATGTGAACCAATTAACATTATTTCTGGACAACAAATGGTTAGACATTTTAAACTTTAATAAATTAAACATTTATTGATACGGTACGTGTCCCGAAATATGGTCAATACTACCCCTCCTCAACCTCTCCTCACAATATGTGTTATGTATTATGGGATTCCATTATCCGTTTTGCACGAGAATGTCACAGTAGCAAACAAAATCACGAGAACCACTGCAGTCGCAGCTATGGCGTCAGTCTGTGACCTTGACCTTGACTTCAGCACAATCCCGAAAGAAACCCTGACATGCTGCCACGCGCGCCGAGGTTATTTATACAGGTTTGCTTGTCTAGTTCTTGTGTGTCTTAGCCTGAAGGTTTGCGTCTTCAGTTAACAGCACCACCTCTTCACGTGGACAACGGCCTTTTGTACGTATATGAGCGACAACGCAATCCGTTCTCCGGACTACATCCTGCTACTTGCAAAGCCCTATTTAGAGTTTGGTAGCGGGATATTGAGAACGAACAACAAAGAAGAAGGAGAAGAAGGAGAAATGGGATCAAGAAGCTGAGCAGGACATGAGCTGCAGCGGTCAGCGACCCATAGCTGACTGCTAGCGTCAGGGCTAGCGAACCAGAGCTGAGCAGTACATGAGCTGCAGCGGTCAGCGACCCATAGCTGACTGCTAGCGTCAGGGATAGCGAACCAGAGCTGTCAAGGCCCTTCTACACCTCCACGCGGTGATCCTGGATAACAGGCTGCAACAGGGCAGGCTGGCTACGGTGAAGGGGATCGAGGAGGGAAGGATAACCTGGTACTAAAAAAAATGCAGGCTGAAGTCGGATGTGTCGGACCAAAATGTACACATAACACGGTCAAGCTGTAAACTAGGAAAACAGCGCATTCCGTTCTCCGGACTACATCCTGCTACTTGCAAAGTCCTTTCCATCGCTTAGTAGTGAGAGACTGAGAACGAACGAAGAAGAAGTAGTATATCAGAGATCCGGTACTTGTCACTTAATTCACCCTAAACAGAGTTTCCTGAGTTTCCATCAATCGTATTTGACAGCTGATGACTGTAATGGGACATTCCATTTCGGGTTACGGGGAGGACAGGTTAATGTCATTTTATTTAAATAAGTAGTTACAAATTGAGATAAAGATAGATGTGTAGAAAAGATGGCTATATTCAGGTTTATGACCAATCTTTTGGAAAAATGACGGACCCTAAACAGGAGCAGAAGAAAGTTTCCTTGCAGACAGATTTAAATAATTAGACGAGCAAACACCACAATTGTAATAGAATAGAACAATGACAGCAGCAAGTGTGTCGGTGAAAGCGTCCAGCCATGACTTTGATGGGTCGAATGCCACATGAACTCGCACCTGCATGAATCAGGCATATCCCTGTGCCATTTTTGTGCTTGCCATTTCCTGTTTGATGATCAAATCTAGGTTTATAGGCAATCCCGTTATAGGCGCCATGTTTGACACCCCAACCATGACCTACTCTGAACTACAGTTGGCCATGCCCCAACCATGACCTACTTTAAACCACAGTTGGCCATGCCCCAACCATGACCTACTTTAAACTACAGTTGGCCATGCCCAACTATGACCTACTTTAAACCACAGTTGGCCATGCCCCAACCATGACCTACTTTAAACTACAGTTGGCCATGCCCCAACAGTTAAAAAGTTTACTACTCTGTGACGTCACTTCCTCAAATCCGGTGTTAAAAATTGCTATCATGTGCTAACAATAGATTCCAATTCGTTTTTGAGGTGAATTAAGTGACACGTGGGGACGGAGAGGGCTAGTGGTTAGGTGACATGGCTCACAACTCAAACCGGCCGTTACCCCGGGGAAGCAAACCCTTAGAAAATGCAGAAGGAAGCAGAACCTTACATAAAATGCATACTGAAGTCGGATGCAATTGGCCGACAGGCGCAAAAATAAAAACCACAGTGCAACGCACATGACCTTTGAGAATAGAGAAATAAGGTGAACGCAAGGGAACAAACAAATAAAGTCACAAGTACCGAGAGATGTTTCTTGACGACTAGTGTCTCAGTGAGGTCACTAGCTCTTGAATTAATTTTCAAAGTAAACTGACCATCAGACGAAAGATAAAAGAAGCCTTGTTGAACTTACCACAACCTGTATTAGCTTGAACATGCCCATGACCAATTGAGTTGCATAGGGATCTGCTATTCCTTCTGGAAGTGGGTGGTACCCTAAAATAGCAGCTACCACTACTAGGCCGGTCACTGATATGAGAAGTCCTTTCAGTATCATAATTGGCTGAAATATATTTTTTACAAATTATCAATACAGCATTTAATCAATTTTCAATTTTACTTCGGTATAAGGATGAAGGCAAGGGGAAATGAATAATTTCGATTTGGGTTTCGATTTGGAATCATAGGAACAGGGCGTCATAGATAGGGTTACTTAGGGGGGGGGGGGTAGGATAAAGCATGGGATACAGATAAAGGAGATACTGAATGAGAAACGCCTAAGAACTCAGCGGTTGAGAACACACGCCACACAATGCCTCAAACGGTCCAGAATTTCCTTGCACACACTGTGGAAGACGCTTCTCTACTCAGGTTGGTCTCACGAGTCACATTCGTTATCGTCATGGACTGTAGCTACATTCCTTTTTTAAAAACACAACTACTATTGTCTGACAAGACGGAAAGAGCCAATGATGGTTTATTCAATTTCTGGGATTTAGAAGGCTGAAGCACAGCCTACAGTATCTAAAGTAGGCCATGACTGAAGCACGGCCTACCGTATCTAAAATAGGTCATGACTGAAGCAAATATACCACTTGAGGTACTTGCATCTTAATTCACCCCAGAGTTCCTTGTGTTCCTATCAAATTATTTTGACAGCTGATGCATTGTCTTGTATCTACAGTAGGCTGTGACTGAAGACTGTAACGGGACATTCCATTTAGGGTTAAGGGGGTGATAGGTCGATTTTATTTTATTTTAAATAAATAAGAAACAACTTAGATAAAGATTTAAGTATAGAAAATAAAACTAACCCTAACACAGACCAGAATCCTAGCCCTAATCCGAACCCTAACCCTATCAACTAAAAAAAGAAATGCATTGCTAAGACGCAGGAAGAAGCAGACCATCTCATCTATTCTCGCAGAACGTTTGACTTCCCTAACAGTCAAAAAGTCCACTAGTCCATAACTCACCGCAAATTCGGTGCTTAAAATATATATTTATTTTTGTTTGGGATGAATTAAGATGCAAGTAATCCCCACTTGCTCCTACAGTCGCCGTGCAGTGTGCGAGATCTATTGAAATGTTACATCTAAAATATATAGCTGTAAAAGTCAGGACTGGATTTAAAGCAGAGGAAGCATTAAGCAAAGGAAAGCTGTAAAGATCCTGTTTGGCATCTGTCAACAGAGAGTAACTGTGTAACAATTGAGATTGACAGGAATACTAGCAAGAGACC
This sequence comes from Ariolimax columbianus, assembly GCA_036924085.1. Taxonomy (NCBI): domain Eukaryota; kingdom Metazoa; phylum Mollusca; class Gastropoda; order Stylommatophora; family Arionidae; genus Ariolimax; species Ariolimax columbianus. The sequence goes on from JAVGWX010000021.1 coordinate 21,419,770, forward strand.
CATTCATCCTGTAAGGCTCTAGTGTGTAACTTCTTTAGCTGACTCCTAAATCCAGTCCTACGTTAATCACAAACGATGCATTTATTGTTAGTATGTGCTTAACGAAATAAAGATATTACATTACACTATCCTCGCCGACAGTCTGGCAAATATGCGAGTAAGCCAACAATATTATGTATGTGTCCCTATGTTTTGCAGTGCTGTACCAATGCGGGTCTAGGTCTTACATAGGAAGGCGACATCATGGACGTGTGCAGAGGGCCACCAAAACGTTGTTCTACGTATCCATCTGTTGTCAGACAAGCCTACCACATGTCCATCTGTTGTCAGACAAGCCTACCACATGTCCATCTGTTGTCAGGCAAGCGTACCACATGTCCATCTGTTGTCAGGCAAGCGTACCACATGTCCATCTGTTGTCAGACAAGCCTATCACATATCCATCTGTTGTCAGACAAGCCTACCACATGTCCATCTGTTGCCAGACAAGCGTACCACATGTCCATCTGTTGTCAGGCAAGCGTACCACATGTCCATCTGTTGTCAGACAAGCCTACCACATGTCCATCTGTTGTCAGACAAGCCTACCACATGTCCATCTGTTGCCAGACAAGCGTACCACATGTCCATCTGTTGTCAGGCAAGCGTACCACATGTCCATCTGTTGTCAGACAAGCCTACCACATGTCCATCTGTTGTCAGACAAGCCTATCACATATCCATCTGTTGTCAGACAAGCCTATCACATGTCCATCTATTGTCAGACAAGCCTATCACATATCCATCTGTTGTCAGACAAGCATATCCCATGTCCATCTGTTGTCAGACAAGCCTATCACATATCCATCTGTTGTCAGACAAGCATATCCCATGTCCATCTGTTGTCAGACAAGCCTATCACATATCCATCTGTTGTCAGACAAGCGGTGCAAGCAGCCAGGTATGACTCGCTGACCCTGGTGCCCGCAGCCAGGTATGACTCGCTGACCCTGGTGCAAGCAGCCAGGTATGACTCGCTGACCCTGGTGCAAGCAGCCAGGTATGACTCGCTGACCCTGGTGCAAGCAGCCAGGTATGACTCGCTGACCCTGGTTCAAGCAGCCTGGTATGAGTCGCTGACCCTGGTGCCCCAGCCAGATATGACTCACTGACCCTGGTGCAAGCAGCCAGCTGAGTCGCCGGTTACTGTCAGCTCATGCACTGCTGCATTTTCACCCTAATGAGCACAATGTGCTCTGCAAATCGTAAATTGATGAGCCACTCTCCATCTATATTTACACCTTTGTGGATCCAATTTCGTCGTTGAAAAATCTATTCGAGAGCCGCTGTAAATAGTTTTGGGAAGATGATATCTTGCTTCTCTTAACATATACTGGAGGGTAGCTCAATATTTGTTGCTTTTCTCGATGAATTTGATATATGTGACGTATTTAACGTATATGAGTGCGTAGGTGCACTGAAGTTGGTTCCATAAGCCATTTCCCATTAAGAGAAAAATATATAAAGCAGGAAGTTTAATTAATGACAGGTAGGCAAATTGGTAGGTGGTTGTTGTTGTTTAATTCCCACAATGAGTATGTTTACGCTTTTGTGCGCCCTGAAAATGGCGTTAAGTGACAATTTGTAATAGCTTTCCTGATATTCCGAGCGGACTGATGGAGGCGGAAGGCGGTCGTCCCGGCGGTTGTGCTATCCTTGGTTTAATTTGTGTGATGCTCACCACTGCAAGAATAACGTCACTCTATAACTGACGACCACTATATGGAAGAGAGACAGTGGTCGTGGTCAGTATATTGGGACTGACCCTGACGCGACCTACTGGTCAGTATGTTGTGCCTGAACGGACTTGCATCTCTAATGCCTCAAGGACATAGACGAACGATCGGGTGAGCAGATAAACAAAATAACTGACAGAAATACTGACCGACCGACAGACATACCAACCGATCGACAGACAGACAAAAGATACACTAATCATGTCAGACCCATTCCTGTGCTAGACACGTACATCCAATAAGAACGTGTGGTAATTGTTTGTGCTGCATTATAAAACTTACCTGTTTTCGTTACTTCAATTTCGCAATCTCCACAAGCCTTGCGCTGGCCGTGCCTCGTCTCGAAATACACGCATCTAATTGTGTGAATATATCCGCTCAGATCAAATTCTTACAAATTTGAAAACAAAATTATAGGATGACTGTGCTCAAGAAAAAGTGAACCCTTCTCAGCTTTACAACTGGGTCACACAAAGATAAATATAGATTGGAAATTTACTTTCATGATTTATCAACAGATTGCTTGCGCAACATTACTCGCTCACGAGAGAAGGCCTGTGTATGTGCATTAACGGAAGAACGGTGACCTTCGCAAAGAGAACTTCTACTGTGTATGGGAGGAAAACGGTAAAGCGTAAGTAGTATTTATGTGGGGTAAGGCAGGAGAGAAGGTTGTGTGAGCTGTTGGTGAATGTGTGAAGGGCGGGGTTATGTGTGTGTGTGTGTGAGTGAGTATGTGTATGAGGGAGTGAGTGAGAGTGAGTGCGCGTGTATCTGCGTCTTTGTTGTAAGTGTGACAGTTCCAGCTGGAGAGTGGGCGTTTAAGGCAGGGTAGCTTGGGCTGGCAACTCTAAGAAACAAAGGTTGACTGAATGCGTTGGACAAACGCAGGTTAGGCTGGTCAAGCACCGTTTCGACACTAGGTCGGCAAGGAAACGAGGAGTTAGGTAGAAGACTTTGTCTGGTACAGGGGTGGGTGTCAGAAGTTGCCACTCTAAGGTCGGACGACGGGGGTAGGGTTTGTTGACAATATGATACTTACACGACCGGCTACCACATTCAGAATGACAGGGACTCGTGGATAGACAATCAATAACATTTTATCTGGGGGTAGTTCCAAACTGGAGTGATGGCTAAAATCAGACTACCCACAGAAGACCATTGAACAGACATGTTGTTCATTGACACTATAAAATACAATGCAGAGATAAAATTCATAGCGACTGGCAGGAAGACTGGGTTTGGTGTTGTATGGGCAGGACACCATGGAAACGATGTATGTTCTGAATTGTTACACGAGTGTACAGATCGTCTAAGGAGGAGATCTGAATGTGTGTTGCATGTGCAGGACACTTTGTGAACGATGTATTCTCTGATTATGTATGATCGTACATATTCGTCTGAGTACGTAATCTGATCGTATGGCGAGTTTGTTGATTATGTTTTGAGTGTGCAGATAGATGAGTGCAGTGGTAAGAATTATGGGTAAATATAATTTTTGATGAAACATCAAAAGCTAGTATTTACAACCTCCCATGATTGTAAAATATATATATAATGATTATTTAGTTTAGATGTTCTAGACTTTTTTGTTGATACTGTGCAACGATTATTCTTGTAATAAATGATGTTTTGTTTTATGATCAGGCAAGTGTGTACTGTGTTTACTGTGTTGAAGTTGCGTCATGGTGCAGATACACGTTGTAACTCTTTAGTTCAGCTAACTACTTAACGAAACCTAGACTCTACCACACAGGTAGCCGAATGTATCGGCTATATCTAGTAAGTATTTTACAACTTCCTGCGGCTTACTGGGCCTGGGGAAGGGTACAATAAATTTGGGTAGATTTTTAACTTAGAATTTTTGTCCGGGAATCTTTTTGATTTTCCACTGCCAGGGTATTCTTAACTTGCTCGACACTGAACACTGGAGTCCGATCTTACTACGCACAGATCAGGGGAATTTTCAACAAAATCACCGTGATTCGAACCCACGACCTCTGGCACTCGAGACGAACACCTTACCTTGAGACCACTGAACCGCCAGCACATGATACTATATATTCACATTTTAATAAGTTTTCTTCGTGTGTATTTTTCACTCCTTAAACAGAATATATAAATCATAGCAGTTGGTTTGGTTCATCGAGTCGTTATCCATGTACTTTCTTCCGCATTTCTATGTCGATCCTTTGACATGATGAAGTTACTATCCCCATCTACAACCTTCTTTTCTTGCACTTTACTGTCTTTTCTTGCACTTTACTGTTGTTATAGGTGGGTATATTTTTTCCTAACCAGACGCCGCTTATGTGAAATGGCAGAACAGTATTAATAAATAGCTTACCCCGTCTAAATAACACTACGTGATCAACAATGACCCACATTCTAGTTCACGGTTTGGGCACAGAACAGACATTTAACGTGTCAGATTAATATGTACAACACAGCCAGGTGGTGCCCCCAAGTTGTATTTGGCTGTTAAACTGTTGCAGAAGTAGTGTGCGTATGTATGCATGACACTTAATCATGTCACGACTCTATCGTGCAAACACGTTTTGACAATATAAAGAAACATTACACTCCGCTGGCCACTATCCGGGAACAAAGTATTGTAGACAATCTTGTGAGAGGAAAACAGCGCTTGTTAAGAGAACAACACCGAGAGATGGACAAGAACATGCGTATGAATACACCATGAAAATAAGGTGTAGAAGACACGGCCATCCATTAAAGACGACGTACGACTAAGAACTTTTCTGAATGTTGGTTATATGATTTGTTAACACTCTATGGAGTAGACGTATTGAATATGAACTGACATATCCATAAAGAGGGAGGTAGCGAGTCCTGGGATGAACGTTCCGGTCGTTAAAGGAAAATGAAGCGTCTGATATGCCTCTCCTTTCCATGTGTAGATCGCCGCTGGGTTCACTGTCCGGCTTGCCGTTCAGGAGTTTCCATGTCAATGGCCTCTTGAGACGATGAGAGTATCATCGGATGTCTTGAGTAACTAGCATCTGCGGGCAAAGACTCCACTGCCTTGTGAAAACCTTGGAGAGTGTTGGACTTCCAGAGTAAACTCAGACGGAAAATCCGTAGTGCCAAATTGTCATACTTTGCATTCCTTTGTATTATACGCCAGCGAGGCCGAGAGGGGGATCCTGCAGTTTGGGCAGCCAAGGGTCTCCATATTCAGCGCCCAGGCATGCGCCTGGAGGCTACTCACAGGGTGCCATGCGCATGGTCTGCAAAGACTGAGACGCCTATGGATGATCCATAAAGAGAACACAAAAATGAGGAAAAATCAAGGTCTAACCTGAGTCGACTGGACATATTCAGTTCTTGCGATCTGGTCCGATCCCTACGGCACGGACATGGCAACAAAGAAACAAAATGTCTAAATTCACTTCCTTCAGAATACTTTCCTCTGAGCTTTTTAAAGTCATTCCTTTTAGAATACTTTCAACCTCAGAACTTTTTAAAGTCATTCCCTTCAGAATACTTTCAACCACTGAACATTTTAACGTTATTCCCTTCAGAATACTTTCAACCACTGAACATTTTAAAGTCATTCCCTTCAGAATACTTTCAACCACGGAACACATTTTTTCTTGCACTGTAAAACAGTTATTGGGAAGTACATTAATATTTACAAATTTCGGAATATTTGGTAGATAGAAACGTTTTGTATAAGTAGGACAACTGTTCGAGCCAATATATCACCTCTGCGGCATTGTAAGAAATCGTGTGAACCAATAGATCGACTGAACGGAGTTAATCAGCTAAGCTCTAAGGGGTTAATATTGAATGTTTCGAGAATTCAAACCAATATGCTTCTTTCGTTGATTTAAAAGTTTATCTTTTTGGATTCTACTGGCAAAGGCACGTTAATTAACACCGAAGACCGTAGTAGCTTCCCTACATCGTAAGCCAAGCTGCCATTAAAACAGCCCGTTACCAGGGAGACCTGAGAAGGTTGAGGTCTTGGTCAGTATTTTTCAATTGATCCCGACTAACATTGTCCAATCAGTATGTGTTGCCCGACTAGACGATAGTCACCTCTCCCCAAAAGTCAAAGAGAAAAGTGATGGAGAAATGAATTAATAAAATAAAAAAGACAAATGAAGAACGTCAGAGATATAAGGAATGAGATAATAAGAAAGTCAGAACATAACAGAGGAATGCATTTAAAGTAGAACAATAAGGCAGGTAGAAAAGAATAGAAGAATCTAACTATAAGCAGATGGTATAGTAAAATTGTGACTAGAGAAGATTTTAACAACTTTTAACAATGTTTACATTTTTAGCAGCTCAACAGTGTCAGCTATGAAATATGTGGGATGCAATTAAAACAATATGAAACGTACTCGCGGTGAGTGAGGAAGTAATCTGTCTGACTTTCTGACTGTCTGTCTATCTGTCTGACTGTCTGTCTTGTCTGTCTGACTGTTCGTCAGTCTGTCCTATCTAACCATCCATCCATTCATCCGTCCGTCCGACTATCTATCTATCTATCTATCTATCTATCTATCTATCTATCTATCTATCTATCTATCTATCTATCTATCTATCTATCTATCTATCTATCTATCTATCTATCTATCTATCTATCTATCTATCTATCTATCTATCTATCTATCTATCTATCTATCTATCTATCTATCTATCTATCTATCTATCTGTCCGTCCGTCTGTCTGTCTGTCTGTCTGTCTATCTGTCTATCTATCTATCTATCTATCTATCTATCTATCTATCTATCTATCTATCTATCTATCTATCTATCTATCTATCTATCTATCTATCTATCTATCTATCTATCTATCTATCTATCTATCTATCTATCTATCTATCTATCTATCTATCTATCTATCTATCTAGTATGGTCTTTTTGTGGGATAGACAGGAGCATTTACAATCATCATCATCATCAGGTTTCCTGCCGGTTGACATTGGCGAAATTGGACCTCCATCCATTTCTGTCACGTGTATGGTCTCTGTTGTTGATTGTCGCCAATGCCATTCTCTAAGGCTGCCCAGCATCTTCTCTCGTGGCTTTCCTCTGTCTCTCTTTCATGATATTTTCTCCGTTGTCACGACGTGCTCTAAGCCTTCCCTTCTAATACCATGTGTGACACATCCCCAATATTTGCCCTAGGGTTATTCTTACACAGAACATTATCACACTCATCTACTCCATCATGACCACACACAACAAATAATATAGCACACAACAGATGGCATATTTATTAAATAATACTCATATCAGAAAAATGAGTAGTGAAATTACAAACACAATACATATGATCTTAACTAAGTATTTCTATATTATATATATATATTAAAATACATATTAACTAAAACTGAAATTTTAAGCATTAGCTATTGATGGAATTCCCAACTATCTAAAACCCGGTTCTATTGCCTTACTCCCATCACACACACACACACACACACACACACACACATCTATTTAACTGCATCCTCAACACACCTTATCAAAAACTCTTCCTCACTCAAATCCCCTCAGGCGGGCGATCTGGACATACCTCGTTCACAATGTGTCCTGCTTACAACACACGTTCAGATTATCTATTAATACAAAACTCGCACACCTATTTGAGTGATCCTGTTCTATCACTAACATTCCTACAACAGTTTATCAATCGCTCCTCTGTCTAAGTCGGTGAGCTAAACCTACTTTCTAAATTCAGTCTCTCGCTCTCCTCTCCTGTCTCATCCAGCCTCCTGAGCTAAAATTTGTCTCGTGTTTTATACACTAAAGCAGTATCAAAGCTGACCAATGGATCTGGGGTATGGCTCTACTCAATCGCCATTGGAACGAAATACTTTGCACACCTGTCACTCATCTATAGCAGCAAGCTATGCTACCATCTCGTCTGTCACTCATTCTTCCCCTACCCAAATCGGAAGGCCAGTGGTCAGCTCCTACCTGTCCACATGCCTTGCCCCAACTCTGTTTTCCTTTGTTGAGACGGTGAGTGACCTTTACACGCATTCCTAAACTCTCTGCTCCGGCGGGAACTGTTACACATGCTCGAAATAAGAAAACTGCCTTATTCTGATCCTTGCAATAAGTTGTATTTTTGTTTGTGCCTCTTCGAGTACTGTATCATTAGTCTTTTTTCAGTCCATGTGTTCCGCAGCATTCTTTTGTAAAACTTCATCTCCGTTGCTTTTAAAGATCTAAGCACTTGATTGCTAATTGTTCATGATCTACTGCCATATGTCAGTACTGGTTTCCGGTACCATCCAATGACTGTCTTTCTCAGTTCCAGCGATAAGGTTTTGTTGCACAATATTCCTTTCATGACGGATTTCCTTGGGCTATTCTGCATTTTACTTATTAATTGCATCTTCCATCTGATGTCGTGTATGTGCCTATGAATTTAAACGTGTTAACGTGTCTTAATTCGGTCCCCTTCGTTTTGACGCACCATTTCAGAGAGTCCGGTTTTTTCGTCACTTCCATCACTTTTGATTTCCTGTTATTTAAGCTGAGGCCTCTGTTTTCACTATGCTGGACTACCACGTTTACCATTTTCTACAAGTCAGTTTCATTCTGGGCTATCAATACAATATCATCAGCATATCGTAGATTATCTATGTTCTATCCTTCAATTGATATTCCTCGCATTATATGTATGTCTCTCAAGATAAACTTCCTGTATAGAGATATCAGGTCAGAGGACAGATCACAACCTTGCCTTTTTGGTGTCGAGGAAAATATGCAGCTTGCTTCGGTAGTCGTCACCTATCGCGCTTGCTAAGTGTGTAATCGATAAAGAAATGATAACAGTTGTATGGTAAGACTAAGTGACAGGTATCCTATCCGGTGCGTGATTAGGACAAGGGCTTTGAGGGCTACAACAACATAAAGGCCGCTATCCGCTAGGGGACCTAAACAATGTGGGACAGTCTTTCTATCGTGCAAATTGAGAATGATATTCATAATCATTTTACATTTACTGACATTCTGGGAAAAAATAGTTTTCAAGAAAGTTATATTTTCTACATGTCACGTCACGCAAATTTTAGTCTTTTAAAATAATCACGACCAACTCCATTTTTCCCTCGACCTCGTGCACATAAACTCTCGAACCCCAGCTCAACGTGAGTTCACACATTCCTCCCCCACATCTGCTCGATCCACGATTGATTTTTACAAATATGCAGTCTGGTTTGCAGTATCAACATCAAAGAGACGGTCATTGATCGACCACAGAATACACCCCCCCCCCCCCTTCCGCCAACGTTATGACGTCAGATTGTTCATTGTCGTGAACCCCATCATGACAAACTCACTAGAGTCACACAGGCTCATGAAAGTTTGACGGCAAGAGACAACTAACCTCTGATGAGACTGAACATACTGATCGGACATGTTAGTTAGCGTCAGGCAAAATATATTTGTCCAATACCCCAACCTAACTTCCACTCAGGTCTGCCTGAATACTGACTAATTTTATTATGATCGCCGTAGTAGTTAGCGGCACGCAGATAAAGTAAATCATAGCACAACCGCCTGAATAACCCCGATCCACCTTCATCAGGACGCTCGCGATATGAGGAAAAAACCTGCATGCCTCCACTTATCATCATCCTTTTCAGGGCGTACAATAGATTAATCTTACTCCTTGTGAACATTCCACAACAGCAAGTGAAGGCTTGCCGCGTTAACGTCTGTTATCCACCCATGCTGCAGCCTGCTCCTGCACACATTCAAAACCAAGGATTGCGAGTTCAATACGATTACTACCTTTGTTAAAGAGATTTCAGATTATCATATCAGAGCTGACATCAGGATCTTGATACTTGGTATAGTACACTCTGCCCTCGCCAAAGTCGCCCACTTCCACCGCCGTCCCCAGAGCAGAAGAAGTGTTGCAGCAGAAGTTGAAGGATAAGCATGCGAACTATCCAAGACATCTAGTGTTCGGACATCAACTACAGCAAGGTCTAGATGAAGGATAAGCATGCGAACTATCCAAGACATCTAGTGTTCGGACATCAACTACAGCAAGGTCTAGATGAAGGATAAGAATGCGAACTATCCAAGACATCTAGTGTTCGGACATCAACTACAGCAAGGTCTAGATGAAGGATAAGCATGCGAACTATCCAAGACATCTAGTGTTCGGACATCAACTACAGCAAGGTCTAGATGAAGGATAAGAATGCGAACTATCCAAGACATCTAGTGTTCGGACATCAACTACAGCAAGGTCTAGATGAAGGATAAGCATGCGAACTATCCAAGACATCTAGTGTTCGGACATCAACTACAGCAAGGTCTAGATGAAGGATAAGCATGCGAACTATCCAAGACATCTAGTGTTCGGACATCAACTACAGCAAGGTCTAGATGAAGGATAAGCATGCGAACTATCCAAGACATCTAGTGTTCGGACATCAACTACAGCAAGGTCTAGATGAAGGATAAGAATGCGAACTATCCAAGACATCTAGTGTTCGGACATCAACTACAGCAAGGTCTAGATGAAGGATAAGCATGCGAACTATCCAAGACATCTAGTGTTCGGACATCAACTACAGCAAGGTCTAGATGAAGGATAAGCATGCGAACTATCCAAGACATCTAGTGTTCGGACATCAACTACAGCAAGGTCTAGATGAAGGATAAGCATGCGAACTATCCAAGACATCTAGTGTTCGGACATCAACTACAGCAAGGTCTAGATGAAGGATAAGAATGCGAACTATCCAAGACATCTAGTGTTCGGACATCAACTACAGCAAGGTCTAGATGAAGGATAAGCATGCGAACTATCCAAGACATCTAGTGTTCGGACATCAACTACAGCAAGGTCTAGATGAAGGATAAGCATGCGAACTATCCAAGACATCTAGTGTTCGGACATCAACTACAGCAAGGTCTAGATGAAGGATAAGCATGCGAACTATCCAAGACATCTAGTGTTCGGACATCAACTACAGCAAGGTCTAGATGAAGGATAAGAATGCGAACTATCCAAGACATCTAGTGTTCGGACATCAACTACAGCAAGGTCTAGATGAAGGATAAGCATGCGAACTATCCAAGACATCTAGTGTTCGGACATCAACTACAGCAAGGTCTAGATGAAGGATAAGCATGCGAACTATCCAAGACATCTAGTGTTCGGACATCAACTACAGCAAGGTCTAGATGAAGGATAAGCATGCGAACTATCCAAGACATCTAGTGTTCGGACATCAACTACAGCAAGGTCTAGATGAAGGATAAGCATGCGAACTATCCAAGACATCTAGTGTTCGGACATCAACTACAGCAAGGTCTAGATGGAGCTTCATACAAACAAAAACAATCCCCAAGACGGTTACAGCACTAAAAAAAACAGAAAAATGCAGAACTAAATGATTTAATACTAGTACTCTGTCAACTATGTCAGCAGTCCACATCCAAACGAGTCATGGTACAGTGGGTTCCATTCCACTGTAACATTCAAGACAACTAGAAGGCAGACAGACTGGCGAAAGAAAGGGGGAGGTTACCAAAACCAGATTCTAGTCTGACCTTCGAAGAGTCAAAAAGGTTTATTAGGGCCAGATTCATGAACAAATGGGAAACAGAGCATACTGGCTACACAAGAAATGATGCTTATTACCAGTTGAACAGAAGAGAGCAGGTGGTGGTCTTCAGACTCCGCACAGGCCACAACAGACTGATGTTCCATCTATTCAATAAACTTAAGATAGGTGCTACTAACGAATGTACCGATGGTACTGGGAAAATTACCTCTGAACATCTGCTGCAAAATTCTCCGACTTGCGAAGACCAAAAGTAGCACATGTGGCCATCACCAGTGCCAACACTAGACAAGCTCTATGGCAGTGTCGACAGTCTCAGGATGGCGGCCCATTTTCTTTGAACAAATTCAAGTCCACGTGTGACAACGCACTAATAAGAAGAAGAAGCTTTTCAAAGGCTCTCCGAAAAACGTCGCATCGAGAAATGGCTTGACAAACAACAGTCTCAATGGCTGAACCTGCAGGGGCAGGTTGCATCCGGAGCACACCTTCCATATCCAATATGGAAAACCTTAAATGGGCTTCGGTCTGGGGTGAGCAATGCAGAAACAACCTGATAAGCATGTGATGCTGTACGGGACCAATGACCAGTGAGGATCAATGACCAGTGTGAATCCATGAAATCAAAAAATGTATCCCTTTTTCACATTAAAGGGCTATGCATAGTCACATAGGACCAGTCACATCTTTTCACTGTGGATGAGATCTAACCTTTCACACAGTGATAGGATTGAGTTATAACCTGTCACACAGTGCTAGGATTGAGTTATAACCTTTAACACAGTGCTAGGATTAAGTTCTAACCTTTCACACAGTGCTAAGATTGAGTTATAACCTTTCACACAGTGATACGATTGAGTTATAACCTTTCACACAGTGCTAGGATTGGGTTCTAACCTTTCACACGGTGCTAGGATTAAGTTCAAACCTTTAACACAGTGCTTGGACTGAGTTATAACCTTTCACACAGTGCTAGGATTGAGTTTTAACCTTTCACACAGTGTTATGATTGAGTTATAACCTTTGACACAGTGTCAGGATTGAGTTATAACCTTTCACACAGTGTTAGGATTGAGTTATAACCTTTCACACAGTGCTACGATTGAGTTATAACCTTTCACACAGTGCTAGGATTGGGTTCTAACCTTTCACACGGTTCTAGGATTGAGTTATAACCTTTCACACAGTGTTATGATTGAGTTATAACCTTTCACACAGTGTTAGGATTGATTATAACCTTTCACACAGTGTTAGGATTGAGTTATAATCTTTCACACAGTGCTAGGAGTGGGTTATAACCTTTCCCACAGTGCAAGGATTGAGCTATAACCTTTCACACAGTGCTAGGATTGAGCTATAACCTTTCACACAGTGCTAGGATTGAGTTATAACCTTTTACACAGTGCTAGGATTAAGTTCTAACCTTTCACACTGTGCTAGGATTGGGTTCTAACCTTTCACACAGTGCTAGGATTGAGTTATAACCTTTCACACAGTGCTAGGATTAAGTTCTAACCTTTCACACAGTGCTAAGATTGAGTTATAACCTTTCACACAGTGTTATGATTGAGTTATAACCTTTGACACAGTGTTAGGATTGAGTTATAACCTTTCACACAGTGTTAGGATTGAGTTATAACCTTTCACACAGTGCTACGATTGAGTTATAACCTTTCACACAGTGCTAGGATTGGGTTCTAACCTTTCATACGGTTCTAGGATTGAGTTATAACCTTTCACACAGTGTTAGGATTGAGTTATAACCTTTCACACAGTGTTAGGATTAAGTTATAATCTTTCACACAGTGCTAGGAGTGGGTTCTAACCTTTCCCACAGTGCAAGGATTGAGCTATAACCTTTCACACGGTGCTAGGATTGAGCTATAACCTTTCACACAGTGCTAGGATTGAGTTATAACCTTTTACACAGTGCTAGGATTAAGTTCTAACCTTTCACACAGTGCTAGGATTGGGTTCTAACCTTTCACACAGTGCTAGGATTGAGTTATAACCTTTTACACAGTGCTAGGATTAAGTTCTAACCTTTCACACAGTGCTTGGATTGGGTTCTAACCTTTCACACAGTGCTAGGATTGAGTTATAACCTTTCACACAGTGCTAGGATTAAGTTCTAACCTTTCACACAGTGCTAAGATTGAGTTATAACCTTTCACGCAGTGCTAGGATGCATAGCCCATACATGGCTGTCATAGTTGACTATGGTAGTAAATAGCAGATACAATGTTAGATCTGGTAAACTAACAATACCTTCATATATAATACCACAATAATATTCGTCACAGAATTGCGGATTCCACTCCTCTTCCTCTCTCTGGTCTCTTTCTCTCTCTCTCTCTCTCTCTCTCTCTCTCTCTCTCTCCTACACACACACACACACACACATACACACACACACACACACACACATACACATACACTAAGTGTTATATTTTATATGAACGATTCCTGTTTTACTTTTAAATTTAAACTGAAGACATTACTCGCAGAAAGACTAACGGTGAAATGAATTTTTTGAAATCATTACCAATGTGAGGTAGAGCTGTGTGATTTCCAAACTGATATTTAACATAGTTATGGACAAAATCGCGAGAGGCCAGCCATATTAAGACATTTGATGCAAAACTTAATTGAATACATGAAATACTACTTTGCAGATTACCAGTGTTTGTTGTACGATTATTAAAATAAATGGACAAATCACAATAAAAGCGCTTGTGACAACAAAGTTCCAAATACAACATGTTGATTAGCTCGAGTCGAAATGTTATAGAAAGGTCCTCAGAATATCATGGATCGAAAAAAGAAGAATGCTGCCATTTGTCAAGAGTTGGGCATAGAGGAGAACTGATTCATAAACTCCATAATGAATAGAAAATTAAAATACTTATGCCACATCAAAAGACACAACGTTAGTGGAAGGTATGGTGCCAGGCAAGAGAGGCAGACCAAGAAGGTGATGGCACCATGATGTCAAGGAATGTTTGTTTCATGACTGTGGGATAGACTGGAGATTTGGCAAGAGATCTAGTTTCGTCGTTTAAACGGACTGCAGTGAAAGCTACGTTCTGTGAAGGACATGCCCCATGATGTATTTAAAACATTCGAAATACACAAACTCAGTGGGTGATCGCTGAATGTGCTTGAATTTAGATTGTAGTGGGCGTTTAGACAAATTTCCCCTCATGAAAGTGGACGGTAAGGAAAGTTTCCCCTCATGAAAGTGGGCGGTAAGGAAAGTTTCCGCTCATAAATGTGGGCGGTAAGGAAAGTTTCCCCTCATAAAAGTGGGCGGCAAGGAAAGTTTCCCCTCATGAAAGTAGGCGGTAAGGAAAGTTTGCACAAATGAAAGCTAGGTATAATAAAGGTTGAAGAGCCCTGATTTAGTATCCATCTCGTGCTCAGTCTTCCGCGGTTGCAAAATCCGATCGCCTTCTGTTATAGGGGCACAGCTGTAGTTGATCAGGTTCCATTCTGATTAGGTAGCCGAGCCACTTGATTATCTCCTCATAAATATATTCAACACGGGGTCTTGCTACAACGATGTTTCGCACGCCTCATTGCGCGTTGTCTCTTCTAGTTGATGGTTTTCTGGAGGCATCTTAAAGTCCACGTTTGGCACTTGTAACAGAGCATTGGCATTAATATAATGTTGATTAGTAACAAAGTAACAGCTGATAAGTAATATATTTATGCCGAGACTCTGTACTACCAGTGCCAAACATGGTCGCTCTCCAATCGCGTGAGAGCAGAATTTCGACGTGTGGAATGAAGTATTTGACGCAGGCCGTCGCCGTGTTACCGGATTGCGAAATGAGGACAGTCAAAGTATGGCGACACTATCTTTTGTGCAGAGTATATTTCCTGGCAAAAAAAATGGGATGGTTCAATCATCTCAGCAGAATGCATCGTAATCAACTTCCACTGATGGCTTAGCCCGTTGGTATATTTGGATCCATGCAAGAGGGCGGCCTCAAGGTAGATGGATAAATGATAGAGTGATTATGCAAAGACACGGGCTCACAACGAACAACATAAGGCACTTGGACAGGGACAGACGAGATATGTTTTCCGCGTCTCTCTACGGCTTTCACGGAATGACTAAGTGCGTTTCGCAATGTTTGCCTTGGTTTAAAATTGAATTTCTCAGCTACTATTGGGCTACTATCGAGACGTTATTGGGTGGTATTTATCTGGCAACCCTGTATTAGACGGAAATTGACGGCAACCATTGTGAAATTGACTATAGTTAAATAACTAACTAACTAACTAAGTAAGTAAGTAACTCACAATATCTCTGGCCCTAATGCCTGTAAAGTCGTAATCCCCTACAGGTTCGAGTCGCACCACATAAAAAGTATCGCTTCTCCAAAAGGGCCAAACTGTAAATAAGTCAAAGTTCTCCAGAGGAATATCACAGTGTAGACCAATAATTGATGCTGCCAGTCTACAGTATATCCGGACCCCACACTGCACGGCTAGGCAACGACACAGACTGACAATTTAAAGGCACACTAACCGTTTCTGCCTGACATATGCTGTGCAATGGAACAAACGACTGCGTGTAATTCGTCCCTATACGCCAATTTTATTGACAATGATAAGGCGTTTGACAATACTGCACGAAGCATTTTATGGCTTCAGCTGAGACACTACGAGATACCGGAGAAGTTAACTTTATTCTTACATAATTTGTGAAAAAGCACAGTTGTAGAGGAGTACATCAAAGGGTAGAGACCCGTAGTTTTGAAATTCAAACGGTAGTGAGTACAAAATGTCTATTGTCACCATTTGTGTTCCTGACGGCGATATACTTCATTTTGAAGATGTCACCGTCACGGTAGAGAACCAGTACATAATGTTGATTGTGGTTTCATATTGAGGATCTGAATCATACAGACGACTTGGTACTGGTGTCACACAACCATCACTAGATGCAAGAACAACTAAATTAGATGAAGACTAAACTAAGACTAAATAAGACTATGGTTTTAAAACGACAGATACTCGCCCATTGCCTTGTCTCCTATTAGTATCAGCAGGTGTGCCATGGGAAGGCCAGGAGTTTTACATTTACTTGCAGAGGCTATTTGAGACACAGGCCTTGGAAGTATTCGATTGAAGTTAGAGAGATTATCTTCCACTCGATGCAGGGTATTTACGACCCTATCGCTCTAGTATCAATTAATATCACATCAACATCTCATCCATTAACATATTACCAACATCTCATCCATCAACATCTCATCCACCAACATCTCATCCATCAACATCACACACCAACATCTCATCCATCAACATCTAATCCCTCAACATCACACACCAACATCTCATCAATCAACATCACACTAACATCTCATCCACCAGCATCTCATCCTCAACATCACACCAACATCTCATCCACCAACATCTCATCCTCAACATCATTAACATCTCATCCACCAACATCTCATCCTCAACATCACACCAACATGTCATCCACCAACATCACACACCAACATCTGATCCATCAACATCTCATCCATCAACATCACACACCAACATCTCATCCATCAACATCTCATCCATCAACATCACACCAACATCTCATCCACCAACATCTCATCCATTAACATCTTACCAACATCTCATCCACCAACATCTCATCCACCAACATCTCATCCACCAACATCTCATCCCCCAACATCATACCAACATCTCATCCATCAACATCTCATCCATCAACATCTCATTCATTAACATCACACCAACATCTCATCCATCAACATCTCATCCATCAACATCACACCAACATCTCATCCATCAACATCTCATCCATGAACATCACACCAATATCTCATCCATTAATATCTTACCAACATCTCATCCACCAACATCTCATCCATCAACATATCATCCATCAACATATCATCCATGAACATCACACCAATATATAATCCACCAACATCTCATCAATCAACATCTCATCTACCAACATCACACCAACATCTCAGCCATCAACATCTCATCCACCAAAATCACACCAACATCTCATCAATCAACATCTCATCCACCAACATCACACCAACATCTCATCAATCAACATCTCATCCACCAACATCACACCAACATCTCAGCCATCAACATCTAATCCCTCAACATCACACCAACATCTCATCAATCAACATCTCATCCATAAACATCTCATCCACCAACATCACACCAACATCTCATCAATCAACATCTCATCCATCAACATCTCATCAATCAACATCTCATCCACCAACATCTCAGCCATCAACATCTCATCCACCAACATCTCATCAATCAACATATCATCCACCAACATGACACCAACATCTCATCAATCAACATCTCATCCACCAACATCACACCAACATCTCAGCCATCAACATCAAATCCCTCAACATCACACCAACATCTCATCATTCAACATCTCATCCATAAACATATCATCCATCTACATCTCATTCATCAACATCACACCAACATCTCATCCATTTCGAGTGAAGATTAATTGACATAAGTTTTGCATTAATCGTAAACAACTTCCATCATAACTGTATCACTTTCAGCATTTATCACACCGATATCTTTACATCGTACATCTGATAACATTATTTTCAAACAGCGCAATATGGAAACTGTAAATAGATAACATTGTCCCCTTTCTAAATGTCAGGGCATCAGAGAGGAATTATTTTCTCCAGGAGGATAGTTTCTGTGTGAACCCTCTTTCCTTCTCCATTATTCATCACGAGAGAGGAGTGGAATAGAGGGCTAGCCTCGTTTTCTGCAATGCTGATACATTTTGATTCTATACTCTTCTGTCAGCACAATCCCCATCCCCACCTCACCTTCCTTTCCTCCAAATGATGATAAATATCAACAAAATAAAAGCTAAAGACTACTTGTGAGCATTGTTCTAATTTTGAGCCATTGTATGTTCTCGCCACGTTTGCCCCATACGCCGTTGTATGTTCTCGCCATGTTTGCCCCATACGCCGTTGTATGTTCTCGCCATGTTTACCCCATTTCCCGTTGTATGTTCTCGCGATGTTTGCCACATTTCCCGTTGTATGTTCTCGCGATGTTTGCCCCATTTACCGTTGTATGTTCTCGTCATGTTTGCCCCATACGCCGTTGTATGTTCTCGCCATGTTTGCCCCATACGCCGTTGTATGTTCTCGTCATGTTTGCCCTATACGCCGTTGTATGTTCTCGTCATGTTTGCCCCATACGCCGTTGTATGTTCTCGCCATGTTTGCCCCATACGCCGTTGTATGTTCTCGCCATGTTTGCCCTATACGCCGTTGTATGTTCTCGTCATGTTTGCCCCATACGCCGTTGTATGTTCTCGTCATGTTTGCCCCATACGCCGTTGTATGTTCTCGCCATGTTTACGCCATACGCCGTTGTATGTTCTCGGCATGTTTGCTGCGTGAGTGTCCGTTTTAGCTCTACAATGAAAGGGAAAAATTATCATTTTCTTACAATGTATTAATTTTCAATTTAGAAATGTCTTCCCTTCTTTTGTTTCTACAATCTGCGAATTTCATAAAGCTCTTCGCAAATTGCCTCGCCAGTAAAATATGTTTGTTTCACAGGTCAGGTCAGGTCAGGTCATCCCGTTATCGGTGAGATCGTTGAAGTACACATGACGACATCCCCACAACCGCACGCCATCCTCCCTGCCATCACTGCTGCTGCATATGTCTCCTCTGGTCGGAGATTGGTCAATTCTTTTGTGTTGTCCTTCGACCTTTCTTTTGGGACGACCTTTTGTCGTCTGCCTTGCACCTTCCGTGGAGGATCGTATTTGCAAGACCGTTTGATCTCGATATGTGACCGTACCAAGCGAGTTTCTTTCTTTTGACTTGCCAAAAGGTCTTCAAAAGGCTGTTGTAATTCTTTCTCGCATTTCCTCATTTGTAACTCAATCTTTGTACGTGACGTTTAGAGGTCTTCGAAAATATCTCATCTCCAAGGCCTGTATTCTCTGCTGTAGGTCAGCTGTAATTTCACAAGGTTCAGAATTATGCAATAAATTAATTTTTTGAGTCTGGAGAAAGATATGAGTTTCTTCTTCTTCTTCTTCTTCGTAAGCTGTCAGACGTCAACCTGTATTTTTTCGAAAAAAGCAGCGGTCATCCTGAGGCTGTCGACACTGCCATAGAGCTTGTCTAGTGTTGCCACTGGTGATGGCCCCATGTGCTTTCTCTGATCCTCGTATGTCGGGTAGTTTTGCTGCAGATGTTCAGCAGTCATTTTCCCGGTACCGCACGTGCATTCGTCAGTGCCACCTATCTTCAATTTATTGAATAGGTGGTACCTCAGTCTATTATGGCCTGTGTGAAGTCTGAAGAACACGGCCTGCTCTCTTCTGTTCAACTGGTAAGACATTGTTTTTGTGTAGCCACAGTATGTTCTGTTTCCAATTTGGTCATGTATCTAACTCTAATAAGCCTTTTTGACTCTTCGTATGTCACACTAGAATCTGGTTGTGGTAGTCTTGCACCTTCTTTTACCAGTCTGCCTACTCGTTGCCTTGGATGTTACAGTGGGATGGAACCCACTGTACCACTACTCTTTTTGGTGCGGACTGCTAGCATAGTTGACAGAGTACTGCTCTTAAATCATTAAGTTCAGTATTTTTCTGGCTTTTTAGTGCTGTGACTACAGCCAGGGCATCTGTAAGCAGGACTATATGGCTTTCATTTCTTTTGCCTGTCACCATTTCTTCTTCTGCAGCCCTCAGTGCCTGCCTCCGTTCTGAAATTGCTTGAATATTATCCAGTTGCCACTGTCAGTGTTATTTTTCTACCATTTGGAAGGCTCAGGATTACACCTGCCTCTCCGTTCTGTGTTGTGTTTGTTACAGAACCATCGGTGTATGCATGGGTCCAGTCCGTGCTTGGGTAGTTTTTCGTTATGTACCTCATTGTTATGTCTCTTCTTTCTTTTTTCAGTTTAGCTGTTCTTGTTTCCAATACCTGGTATATTTTCTACCACCTCTGGAAATATATCCTGCCTCCAGGTAGGTTTGCGTACAGTAGGGATGGCCTTTGGTGTTGTTAATGTGCTCATATGGTCTTCGCTCATCTTTGCTTTGGCTATTTATGCAAAGTTTCTCCGCTTTAGTTTCCCATTTCCAAAATTATTTAGTCTCTGATGGATCGGATGGTCTGTCAGTCTTCTGAGTTTATCTGCTTGCTGCTGGGCTCTGCAGTCTCTTCTGTCGGTCATGGATTATATATTTGTAATCTTTTCAAGTTCTACAATTGGCGTTGACTTCATGCCTCCTGTTATAACTCTCATGGCTTGGTTTTGAAGTTTGCTAATTTTATCGAAGTTCGCCTTTGCTGCTGTTGTCCATGCCGCAATGCTATACTCGAGAACTGGTCTCACTCTTCCAGTGTACAGTTTCCAAAGTATACTTTCGTTTGCTCCCCAGCTTGTGCCAGCAAGTTTCCTCATGATTGCCATTCTTTCTCTGGCTCGCATTCGGTTTCTCTCGATCTGACTTTTCCATGTCATGCGCCGATCAAATGTGACTCCCAGGTAGTTTGGGTTGTCGTTTGGTCGCAGATATTTGCCATTAAGACTTATTTTGGTGTTTTGAGGTTTGTTTGAAAGACATAAAAGTTTGAAGTCGGACAGTCCTTCGCTGGAATTCCTCCACACTAATCACATATTGCAGAATTATTTTTTTCCCACCTGAAGAGGAGTTCAATTAGTACTACAATATGTTCATTGTTCAAATCACCAATTCGGATCGATGAACCAGATAATGCCAGACCAGGTTCTACCAGGGAGAGTAAGTTGCCCATCGCAAGAGAAGATGGTGACCTCATTAGACTGTCATCGTCCTGAACATCTAACTTGGATTGTAGTGAGAAAGAAACTTCGATGGACATCAATCTCACTCTCTCGTCTTTAGTTACCGAGAACCAGTGGCAAGACATATAATCAAGACGACTGGAAGTAGCTCAAGGTGCAGACATTCAGGTCGTACAATCCGTGAGACCAGGGGTCTTGTGGGATTCGATCGTCCACCGTTTCCTTTACGATTTTAGAGGCAAATGTCGTACCTCTCGACAGCAGCAGCTCCCACGCCTAGACTAGAAGACGCTGCTGCTGATCAGCTCCACCATCTGTAGGTCTAGAGGTGAGGGACCATTAACCCATGGCTTAGGAGAGAATCCGATAGAAGTTTCAGTTTTGATCCTAAGATGTTGTGAATTCCTGTACCAGACAACATGACCGTTGTAGTTCTCATCAAGCTATGTACCAATTTCAATAAATATGACCTTTTTCGTGTTTTGGGGATTATGGGAGAGCATTTTCGCTACTTTCCATTATAATTCCAGCAGTCAGAAGATACAAGTTCAGGTTTAGAAACAATTATGGAGACCAGTGACTCTCTATGTGCAAAAATAATCGACATGGAAAGCAAAAAAAAGGTTTGCTTCTGTTGACTTCAGACAAGTCAGACTTTAACATACGATGCAGCTCTGGGGAGAGAAGACTAATGTCTAGTTAGGCAAAACACACTCGAACCATGTTTATCAAGGTCAGACAAAATATGCTGATAGGACCATGTTAGGATCAGACGAAATATACTGATCAGACCATGTTAGTCAGGGTCAAGAGAAATATACTGATCGGAACATGTTATTCTGGGTCAGGCGAAATATACTAACCAAGACTCCCCCCACCTCCAACTCACTTACATGTTCTGGAAACAGGTTGTTCTATAGCAGTCTGGCTAACGAGTTGGGAGACGTGATCGACGTGATCCCAGTAGCTGTGAGCGACACACAGATAAAACCAAACATAACACAACGGCCTGGAGGACACCGGTTCACCTTCATCAGCACGATCGGAATGTGAGGAAAGCTACTGCAACTCGCAACCTAACGCCCTTTTCAGGACGCACAGAAAAGTAATCATACTCACTCTGGAAATATCTTCTTCTTCTTCTTCGTACGCTGTCAGACGTCAACTTGTATTTGTTCGAAGAAAGCAGCTGTCATCCTGAGGCTGTCGACACTGCCATCTGTCTAGTGTTGCCACTGGTGATGGCCACATGTGCTTTCTCTGGTCCTCGTATAAATGTTCAGCGGTCATTTTCCCTGTAACACAGTTGCATTCGTCAGGACCACCTATCTTTAGTTTATTGAATAGATGGTACCTCAGTCTGTTGTGTCCTGTGCGGAGTCTGAAGACCACGACCTGCTCTCTTCTGTTCAGCTGGTAGTAGACATCAATTTTCAACAACAACAATAACAACAAAAACGTACAGTCCTCCATTGGTGCTTTCCGTTTTCTGGGAAAACTTGATGACAGGTTTCTTTGAAATTTCAGTATTCTGGGAAAACTTGATGGCAGGTATATTTTGCGAATGTTCTAGCAGAGGGATATTACTTTTTGCAAAATACATTTTTATTTAAAGTAGAGATGAAAACTCAGTTGTGATACATCCTTCGCCAAGACCTACACTATGATTTCTGTTCTGGTTTTTTCAAACTTGCTTCCACGTGCTCCTGTATGTACAAGGGACTTGTCCATAAGTCTTAACCCTGACTATAAAGGAATAGGAGGAGAAAGTTTAAATTTGGCACAAATGTAGCTCATTCAATTCGTACTGGATTTGAGAAGTATGAATTTCCATTCTTGACGGGTTTACCCGGTATGGTGCATGGCGCAACACACCATATTGACCGGAACTGCTACTCTAACGGTTTGTCAGAACAATGGAGAAATCAGAGGCCAGAACTGGGATAAAATTCTTGATGTTGCAAGAAAAAACACCTACAAAGGGAGATGGAACCAGTGTTTGAGGAATTGTGTTCTTCGTATGCTTCTGTTAAAAAACTAGTGTAGGCAGTTTAAGTATGGCCGTTCTCATGTTGCCGATCTTCCAAGATCAGTAAGACCATCCTCAGCATACAATGGAAAGCCCCAGGTTCACAAACACATGTCAAGCCAAGAGCACATAAATCTGCAAGAAACGTGATGCTGGCTGTTTTCTTGGGACGTCAAAGGTGTCATATTAAAAGA